>OU015445.1:3750000-5000000 GCA_907164795.1 Hemaris fuciformis
AGCTGCCTGTAGTTTATTACTATAGTTGTCTGTACGCACTTGTGTATAATTAATATAATATTAGACATACTCTGTCCATGGAAATATAAATACGCCATGAAAATGAGAGATATCATAATAATGTCCAACCCATATTACATTGACAGCGTCTGTGGGACAATTGGCTGAACACCATCTTGAGTAATAAAAGGCCGTGGATGAGGTTTGTGCACCGAAACAATTGTTTGTGGATCATACAATCCACAAACATTTGTTTCGAGTCTGAATGTTCATTAGACCGAAAAATCTCGTAATATCTGATGTTTGCTACAAGACTTATTTATCATAGTATGTTTATCTAATATGGCTCGCATAATTGTGATCATTTGTGAATAGATTACAACGTGATGCACAAAGCAATGCGCTTATCATCTTGTCACTTCACTTGTAGTAAAAAAAAAATAGTTTTAAGCCATAATTAAAGTAATTATTACATTAATTTTGCCGCGGGATTCCACAACTGTGGCGGGACAGTGCAGGTGTCTCGCAACCATTCATATTCTCTCTTAATTTCTCCTTAATATATTGCGAGAAATTTCACCCTAACCGACCAATTAATGTCTGCACAAACCCTTCAAATTAGCGGTCAGTAATGAAATTTAAAAGCAGCTCTTTACTACTGGGTATAATTCAGCTAACCGCACAATTAACGCATTTTAATGGCTATTTGAAAAATTATCGGTACTAAAAATCGCATTATTTATGACCAAAATCATATATACAAGTATCTACGAGTATACCATTGAGAGGAAGCTAACTTAATTATCGTTAAAAAATCTTTTAACTTATACCTTGTGTTCGGTCCCCGTAATAAAAAACCATCCGCCGACCCGCACTAGGCCAGCGTGGTGGACTAAGGCCTAAGCCCTCTCAGTTGTAGAGGAGGCCCGTTCTCAGCAGTGGAACGTATATGGGCTGATGATGATATATATATTGCAAAAAAAATGGAATCTGCTTGGAAATTCTTTCAAATATTTTCTTTGAAGTTTAATATCAAGTACACGTTGGACCATTAAAAATATTAATAGTGTAGTGCTTTGAATCGTCGTTAATAATTATTAAACGAAGACGATGATCCAATGCACTTGACAATATGCAAACAAAAATATTTTTTGATTGCGTCAGCATTCTTGAAAATTTACACTCTCGTGGCAAAACTGAATGAGACATCCCAAAATTCAGGCCAAAGCCAACCACGCCCACACACCGTGCTAAATGGTCAAATCCACAAAGCAATTGACAACTTTAGACAGAAATATACGAAAAAAAATGGTGAGACAATATTGTCCTTGAACAGCAATATCAAGGAAAGGTTGCTTCTTTATCCCGAGGTATAAGTGAGTGTCGTGGAGTAGAGTGGTCTAGGTTTTGATTCCCGGTCTAGTAAAGTGTTATTGGGTTTTTACCTTATAATATCCTTGTCACCCCCTCTAAGATGTGGAACATACAAACGACAATCGGCAAGTAAAAATACATTGATTGAGATACAGTTAAAAATTATTTTCTAAACATAAAAAAGGTCCCCAATATTTAATGACAGTCTCGTTGTCTCACGGCACAGATATGTGCTGTGCGATCTGGAGGTCCCGGGATCGATTTTTCGGGTCAGGGAAAGATTACTGGGTTTTTCTATTTTAAAAAATTCTCGAAAAATGGCTATAGGCTCGCTCCCTATTACACCGGGCCAAAACACAATAAGCGAAATGTGGTGCAGAAACGCACACCCCTTCGGAAAATACAGGCGTATGTATGTATGCAATATTTAGTCTTTATTCAGTTACTATGGCGTTAGATTAAAATATCCTAGCACTGCCAAAAACGAAAACTTTTTTAATAAGTAAAGGTCGCTCGTCTTTCCTTTGAATTTAATTCCAAGTGACTCCAACAATATCATGAAATGCTTGGTAGTAAATAACAATTCTGCACAAACTACAACAATATTTCAGAACGTTCTAGAAAATAAACAACAATAAAACTATCCAAACAGGCGATACTGTCATATTCTGTAGAATTGAAACGGTGCCGTAAATTAATTTCACTGAAACAAGCATTCGCGTGACCCACACATTTATTGTCGCAGTTAACACTGCTTAGGAGTACAAAAGTGCACGCCATTTACAATGAATCGTAAAAATGTTTCGGCACTATCGGGTCTGATCTCACGAAATCCACTAAACACATTCTATACAACCATGTAACGCAACTACACGTCACAGTCCAGTTGAAATGTAGCTCTATTCCATATGTTTAAGGTTTAGTTTTAAATGTATTAGGGTGGGTGTTATGTCTTCTATGATTGGATGTAGGAGGATGTGTGAAGGGCCCTCATATGAGGGTGTAGGAGGGCGGGTTAAGGTAAAGTCAAGACGTTGAAAACCTCCACTGCCATTGGCAAAGAAGCTCGGTAGGGTTACATATGGAAAAATGTTGCTCATTTCATATCAAATGTAAATAAGTGGGTCTGAACGACCACGTAGATAGAACGTGACTGCCAGAATCGATATCCATTAAAGCATAAGGGTTTAGTTGAAAACCTCGTTGGAGTAAATATCACAGAATGTCTGTACTAATGAAATCATTTCTGAAATAGGGTGACTGAATAAACCTATCTATACGTATGTCTATAGACATAACTGACATAATATAATATTGTAAACATGCATTTACATATGCAACAAACAACTATCCTTATAGGTATAGATATAAATTATTGTTCAGTAATAGTCATAATATTTCACAATTCGTAAGCAAATTTTCATTTTTTTATTATTAGATGTATTTTTAGATACGATAAATTACTCAACCGATTTTAAGTCATTTTGCATACGTGTACTATGTCAGTGATAGTGAAAAGGTATAAATAAAAGTACTAAATATACTAAAGATATACACTAAATAAAAGTATTCCCTGAAAACGTGCGAAACCGAGGGCTATAGCAAGTATAAATTAAATAACAACCTCACGCACATTAAAGTTAAATAGGAAAAATACGACAATAAAAACTTTTTTATCATATACAGGAGGATATTAAAAACCTCTTAGCAGTATCGAAGTGATTCCATTTTCTCAATACAACTCATATTTTTCATACGGTCGCGGATGACATATCACGACGAATCATAATTTACTCAATTGTTCATGCGAAAAACGTGTCTATGCGTTACAAAATAAGGTAAAGTTTGGTGTGTGAGTGTTAACAATCCCTCCTTTGCGATTCCATACGATTTCACTCGGTAATGATTTGCCTCGTAATGAGGGAGACGCGCGAGTAATATTCTGAGAGGAAATTCGTAGATAAACCAAAAATTGGATAGGAAATATGTGGTCGCACGTTTTTACGTAATAAAACGTCGATTTGTTTGCATTTTTATATCATTTTCATTACATTCGCTTGATGTTTTTTCGATAATCTATTTGATTTTCAAATATGACTACCGTGTTTAATGTTAACTATACAATTTTTTGTCTCGAAAATATTCCTTATGGTAACACGAGAAAATTTTGTTTTATCATAATATTCACGAAAAACATCAAAAAATGCTAGCTTTAAAAAATCCATCTACGGTCACACAATATTCCTTCATTTATACCCAGAAAGAAACGCTTTCTCTCGTACTATTAAGCTTGTAACCTTTTTTTTTTGTTACTTTTATTGTAAAACGGCTTTAACGACTTATCTTTTTTAACTACAATCCGACACATTTATAAAACAAACTTAAGCAAAAAATGGAATTTGAATAATTGAAACTGAATAAGGAAATAAATCACGTGTATTGGAGTTTATCTATTAAGTTTAATCCAGTAATGATGTTGTCGTTGAAGGAAAACGTTCGTCCTTCCGGAGTTTATTATTGCCGTTATTGCTTTCATACGTCAAACAAACTTCTTAAGCACGAATCAAAATACAGCCGCGCTCCACAGATAAACACTTCACGGTGAAAAATACTTCACCAAATCCCGGAATTAATCATATTATTAAATTTAATATAAAAAAATTGTTGCCTGTTGGTTTCAGCACATGTGCGAATTTGGAGAAAAAGACGCCGCAAATCTATTAATAAAATATTATAGTGACATGAGGATATTAAGAGTCAGAAAAACAAAATAGAACATAGGTACTGTTAAATTTGAAATATAAAAAAGTAGACATGCATAACCAGTACTAAACATAAAACATATAAAACCACAATTATGAGCGCGTTGCTTACAATGTCAATGCCCCAGTTAAGATTTAAGGACATTAGGTACTACTACTACCAATACAAAAAAAACATAGTCTTTCTATTTAAAATCATCTTTCTTTAATTCTTTATATTGTTTCCTATTTTCGACTGCTTTATCACGATTTTTTACTATCAAGGCGACATAACAGTATTGTCAACTGAAGGTAATAGAAAAAGTCCAAATAAAAAAAGATGCAACAATCCTTGCCATTTGACCCATAAATTCCATCCTAGCACGAAATGTACACAAGCTTATCCCGAAATAGGCCACTGTGGTCCCTAAAGTCGATGGTTAATTTTTTTATAAAAATAATGAAGATTCGTAAGAAATATTGCAAGAAATAGTAGCGGTAATAAAACCATGTCAGTGCTTTGAGATATGTACAACAAAACTAAATAATCATTATTTTTCCGTGTCTAGTACTACATGCGAAACGTGTCCCGCCCTTTCGTGAAATGTCTAACATGTTATGGTATAAAGACGTTGCGATACATGCACGTTGCTTCTGGGCCACGTAATCACGAGTCAGACTCAGCGATTAGACGAATTAATATCTAGCCTTTAATGTGAGAAGAGAAAGGATTTTGGTTCAATTGATTATTTCATTTTTTTTACACATTATAATACACATACATATTACATTGCATAACAAAGGTAAAACAACCTATTACATACAATTCCTTGTTCAACTTGTTCAACTCCACAAGTTTTTTTTACAAAATAGCAAATTTAGTAAAATAATCAATAAAATCGAATGAATGAACTACTCATTTCATAGACATAGAGAAATAATTCTAAAAGTTGCTTAAAGTGCACCTTACAATATCTAAGTAAAAAATAATACACAAAAGAACCAATCCCTACGTTCTAATAAAGACTAAATAAAATAAACCAAAAAAATACAAAAACAATATCAATTCGATGTAAATCAGCTTAAAACCGTAAGCCTGGAGACAGGGCGTCTCAGAACCAGTGGTAAGTTTCATCTCATTACCGCTGACAACGCGTTCCGCTCAAAGCATCAAGCATTGTCACAAAGGAGGTTACATTTTTCATAAAATACTTGTCAAAATGCCTCCTACAAGTCTACGGCCCGAGGCCATGACGTAACGAGTGCCCGTGTATGGAGACTCTCAGAACGAAAGCCACTCGACATCACCCATCCCGGTCCCCCTCTAACCGTATGTGTGCGAGCGGGACGCACGAAAAATCTCTCCGTCATATTTTTCTCTTTACCACCCTCGCACTCTGAAGCGTTCTTTTACATAAAAGAGGTTCTTGAGAAAATAATAACGGGTCTGTTCAAAGGGCACCCAACTTTCGCTATTTGGACGCTTTGATTTTCGACTTGGCAAAGAATTCGCGAGACCACAAAGGGAATTTTGCGATATTAAGCAAGGATTTAATTTTTCTAAGCTGATGCTGTGGTTGTCGAACCGTTTCAATACAGAGAACTTGAGCGCACCATGTGTGTGAGTTTAATATAAAAGTTGTACCAGACGGTTTTGATATTCACCTCCTTTTGCTCTACAAAATTAATTTAAAGATGAATGATGATGAATGGACATCGAGTCCAAAACTTGATGTTGTTAATTTCTACCTCCTCTACGGTTTAAAGAGATTCACTAGATTATATTATGCAACTCTTCATTAAATGCACTCAGCAATGATCCTACAGTTTCTTTTTTATGGTATTCAAGTAAACAGGAAACTAAAATTCTCAATGTAAATAATGTTGGTGGTGAAATCGACAGGTCCCGGCTAAAATTCCTGAGTCGAGCAGAATTATTGGATTTTTGCGTTAAGATCTCGCATCGTTAATGAGAAATACACATCTACTTACATATTCGCGATACAAGCGTAAAATAAAATATAAAAGTTTATTTTATGAAAAAGACAAAACGCCTTACTTAAAATTCTTAATACAGCATTAGTTTATACAACTAAAGCACTCAGCTGTTGAAGCTAAATGAAGCGTAAACAAATCTGTAATGGCCTCCGCTCTATTGGAAATGGCGAAATATGGATGCTTACTTCTACGTTATTTAGTAAAGTACTGAATTAAACCAGTCCTATTATACAAACTTGCACAATCGCCTTTAATACGTCGAACATTCTTAAATTCACCCGACAGTCACATACATAGTTCTGACCCCACATTAAGATACGAGTCTTGTGTCGTGAGTGTCAGAAACTACAAGAGACTTTTTGGTCTCACAAACACCCAGACCCGAAACAAATATTTGTGGATCACACAAACATTTGTCTCGGTGCGGGGATGGAACCCGCAGCCTCTCGTTTCGCAAGCTGGTGTTAGCCAACTTCGCCACGGGGCTGTCAAAATTTAAAAACTAATCAATGTATACTTTCCATTTTTAGGCACGGATCTCATCTACCTTTAAGAGGGGTTAAGCAGTAGCAGCCTATCATAACAAAGATATCACTTGCGATCTTTTTAAAAGTGCGTGATTATTCATTGAACTCAGATAGCTTCGAAAAGTTAGAGGTGCACTTAGGATATTAACTCGATGGCTGAGAATTTGTCTCGGTAAATTAGAAGAATTTAAAATATGGTCTTACTACCGTAGGCAGCGTCGTGGCGCAGTTGGCTAGACACCAGCTTGCAAAACGAGAGGCAACGGGTTCGATCCCCGCTCCAAAGTCCGGGGCTAGAACATGGTTTCTCGTTTCATGAACTGAAGTCTAACCCACTGAGCAACGCTGGCTTTCAAAAATCCCACAAAAATAAAATTATCTAATGTTTATACGGAAAAATAAACATATTTAATGACTAACAAGCTCGTTGACATTAATAAGCATACGCGGTTTCTCAAACTAATTTTTACATGCAAGTAGACACTCATCGCTGGCTACGTGTTTGCCAATAACTTGACTTCAGACCGACAGACCACGAGTGTTTGGTAACTACCGTCAATTGTTTTGAACGACATTTAAATGTATTGGATCATGAATATTACGCCTACTACCACTATAAATCAAGATTTAGCAGGGTCTTGCTTTTCTGGTGAGTCAATAAAGTCAAAGTCAAAGTCAATATAATGGTAAGTCGATTTTAAAATTAAAATATATTCTCACACCTGTTTCCCAAATGACGTATATGATATTTATATATAGGTATTTCACCACCTACGTCACAAAAGTTGTGTGATTTAGGCGCAACTGCTATTTACTAACCGTGATACCAGAATCCATACTAATAAAAATATTTTCATCAAATAGGTACCCAAGAACAGATCCCTCGACCTAAGAACTAAAGCTGGGCATTTTCATTTATTTATAGTACAAAATATAGCTTGCCATGCAGTAAAAATCTTGTGTCGTAAATTCATATTAATTTTTAAATACACTACGATACTTCTAAAACCGATAAAATTAATCGTGTTAATCCGAAAAGTCGTTTGGATTTGAACACAAAACAATAAATTTACCTTCACAAACAATGTTTTGGTATGGGCATTAAGAACGGGCCTTTTGTTTCACATCCGGCGTCTTACTCCTTGTGCTATTACGGTACGGAAGAGTAATAAATTGGCATTTATTGATGAGCACAATTCAGTGGAAATAGTTTCGAGACTGTCTGTTTTGGTGGTATATTTTTGGAACCAGGAAGATGGACTCGAATGGGCACCACAAGAACATGAATTAATATAGCCACTATGCCTAGATTTTGCAATCTGAATATCGTTTGAAGATGTTTAATATATCTACCAAACGACTTCAATAACTTTTTCGAACATAATACTATCTGTGCAAAAACACGTAGATTAGACGAGGAAAAATCACGGCCCGAGAACAATATCGCAACATTCGCCAGTAACAAAGTAGGTAGGTACTCATTTCGTGCTCGTGACAAAATTTCAACTCCGACATATCTCTCATAACTTGAGCACGCCAAAACATTTCAGCGCGAATTTTTCTTTAGACGAGAGAGAGATTTTATGACGACAAATGACAAAAATACTCAACGTTTCATTGTGAAACTTGGAAACGGTGCTGCGAGCATTTTTGTGCGCCCTCACAGCTTCCCTATACATGTGTACAGAAGGGCGAAGTTATTTGCCTTCGCTCCTCTTCCGTCCATTTGCCCCTCCTCCCCCCCTCCCGGCCACCCGCGCTTCCGTTTCCCATATTCCGCCTCCCACCCGCCGCGTCCAAACACGGATCAAACAAAATTATGCTTTAGCACCGCGCGGAAGGGTTGCCTTCTGCTGGCGGCGCCCGAACTATTTTTCTTTTACCTTCTCCAACAACGTGACATTTTTCGCGAGAAAAAGGATTCCAATTCTAAATTCAGTGCGGCACATTTGAATTTTGAAGAGTTGCTCGGTTGTATGTAAGTCCGTTTGGAAATCGCTGATGGTCGCGGGTCCCCGGCGGGCGCGGGGGGATGCGGACCGTACGAAAAACATATTTTTCAGATAACGACAATGAGAAAGGAAAATATTCAGATGAAAATTCTCCGATACGGCGCGCCGGGTGCGCCCGCGTGGAAGATATTAAGGGGCGGGCGTGTGCTACTTAACGATATTTTTCGAAATGCTTTACTTTTATTGCTAACTCACGCCTCTGATATCGGATACCCGTTTGTCGTATATCAAATGGAAACTCCGCAGTCGCACACATTAAAATAATACGTATAAATTTCATCTCCGTCTGAAAATCTGCAAAGGCAGATAGACGGCTTATGCATCGGTGAGTCCTTTGTGCTATTAAGTCTGAAAAACGTCGATCGTTACATTTTTGTGAGGGAAAAAATGATGAATTACCGAATCTACAACAATATTCGGGAAATTTATTATCCGAACAATGTCCCAGTGGGATATTAAGTAACACGATATTAGCATCCCTCGAAATGAAAAGGACGACACTATATATTAAAACGTTAATTAGAGCGAGATGGAGGAACAGAGGGGGCGATCTTGTCTAAAGGACATTGGCCTCCGGGGCACGCGACCGTTGATTCGAACTCCGTTTTAATTCTTTTTTATTAATTATACTACGCACGTACAATCTTGACCTCTCGTTAAATCCAAATAAAACAAGCAAACATGAATATTTTAACAGGAAACTCTCTCGCATCTGACGATCAAATTCTCCTTAACAATAAAACCTCTTCATAATCGTAAGAAACTAGCTTTTATAGTCTTGTTTAAAACTTATAGATATTAATACATGAATCGCTTGGACTATCTTACCTAATAGTATTAGCTTTATTTATAAACACTGCGAGCCGCTTTCGAATCCGCTTGGTAATTCAATATACAGGGGCCGCATCATTGCGCACTATTTCCTTTAATTAAAAAAAAAAGGTTGCAAGTATCAAGATTGCTGGGACGCGCAAAAAATCTTAAACGCCCCGACTTCCTTCGTCTCATTAAAGAGCTTTTTCTCAACTACGCGACGCCGGTTTTATTCTCCACTTAATAGGCAGAGCCGTTTGGTTTCTTCAATGTAAACTTGGCAATGAACGGTGAGCGAGCCAAGGGGAGACTCGCTAAAATTGGGTCAGTCTTTGACTTAATTTTTTCAACCAAGGTCGGTGATAATCAATAAGGGTGGCGCTCTAAATTTACGCCTGCTTGTAATTAGATTTTTGGGGTATTGATTTTGGGGTAGGTCGGGAAGGATCAATGCGGGGTCGTTCGCATTGTTACGTCACGTAATGGCAGGTCGGAGCGGATCTTAATGGGAGTAATTTAGATAAAAGATTAATGGAATAATCGACAGTCGTACAGAGTAATGACACGAAGGTATCGTGTATGACATTGGGGTTAATGCCTTTGTTTTGTTTGTTATTATTTTAATTAGGTAGATTATTGATAAAGGAAATTTTCTTAAGGAATTATAGAAATTCAGATGTACATTTGGAGTCATCAAATTAAGCTACAATGACGCGACGATATAAGCCCTTTTATGTGCCCAATGTACTTCATTGCATCAATATAATAGGTGTATCCAAGTTTTTGACGCATTTTTGACAACAAATAGGCGACCTCAAAAAAGTTATTAAAGATGTTTGTGAATAATATTGAAGATTTTATGATTTGGCCATCAATGAATGAAAAAGAATTCTTAACACGATTACTTTATACCATAGTATCCGTGTTTAAGATTAAGTAAAGCTAACAATTGCTTTTGTTTTGATTCGTTTCCTTCTATCACACCGTCATTAAATTATATGTTTAATACTATAGTTTCTAGATATTCACATACATTAGGGCAGAAAATGTTAGTTTTTACATCGACTCATTGTTGGTCATGTTTTTCAAGGTTATACTGGTTAACATCATTCTTAAGACTTTCTTATGTGTGTAGTCCACCAACCCGCACTAGGCCAGCGTGGTGGACTAAGGCCTAAACTCTCTCAGTTGTAGAGGGGGCCCGTGCCCAGCAGTGGGAAGTATATGGGCTGATGATGATGATACTGGTAAATTTTCTTTCCATATCCATAGCCGTTTTTGTGAAACAAATAAAACTTTCACATTTATGATACTCAAACCGTTTTTCTGTGACACAGAGAATAGGTGCGGCTGAGCTTACATGCGAGCTATTTTTATGTTACCGCACTAAACGCATGCGCAAACACAATTAGTATAGAATCACGACTTTGTGAATGAGTCATTGCGGTTCCCATGTTAGACGCTAGGCTTGGTTACTGTCACTAGGAACTTAACACTAAGGAATTGTCTGGACTTTCTTCGATTATGGCCAAAAGAAATGTTAGTGGGATCATACTGCCGAATATTGTATGATGACATAGAAAAGAAAGAAGAAGACATTAGAAAGGACATATAGCAAATTAGAGACTATCTCGGATCATTTCTGCCATTGCAACTCCTGTACTAGGATCAACAGTGGCATGAAGCGCAATCGAACAGAGAAACTTAATGAAGCTCTATAAGATTGTAACTGGTCTTCAACCCGTAGTAAGAAACTTCGCCGTCGCGATTACATTTTGCCAATAAATTTGCTACAAACAATTGTTATTTTTTTTGGCACAACTTGTTAAGAAATGACAGGATTCCATCCGCGTATGTGGACAAATATTTGTATATCTTTATCTACGTTTCAACACAAATATTTTAGGAGTTAGGATGTATAGCTGTTGAATGAATTTATTTAATAATTGAGTGTGCACTAATACGAAACTGCGATTTTATTTAAATAATAATGTTGGCTTAGCAAGACCCGGTAAACGCAATACTATAAAATGTAGTCTATTACTCTCAATTCGACATAATGCCTAAGCCGAGCTTAAGGATAGGTAACTTACTGCCAATCCTTATCACAAACAGTGGAATATATATGCAACTTTATAGATTTTATATGACATAATGTTATATGTTTACGGCATATTGCACAGTTTCTTGAATACAATAACGGTAAAACAGCCAGGTTGGAAAATATCTTGTCAGGCGTAATGTCGAAGCTAGAAACTAAACAAGTCAGTCAGTAAGTTGATTATATTTTATACGATTTGTGATGAAATAAAACTAGAAATCAGCAAGAATCCAATCTTGGGAATAGCTTCAAAGACTGAATACTAATATCCGATGGAAAAAACTGAATAGAAATGGACAAAATCGATTGAGGCGCGCCGTTGCAGTGCATACTTTTGCTTATTAGATTTCTATTTGTAAATAATTTTGTTAGTGGACCCAAATATCAAGGAAGATGTATCATCATTTCAACATTTAAATAATCATAATTCGTATACAAAATATTTCGGGTAACGTTATGTAAAATATTCTCAGACTATGGAATCCTTCTCTTTTATTTGAATGCTAAAATTGACTTTTTGAATAGTTTCAACAACAAAGTAGCGATTTACAAATCCATGCTAAGTACCTTAAAAATTATAAATAACCTATTTTTTTTATTAATCATGAGTTGACTAAGTCACTAGTCTACTAGTGAATTGCTACAAACAGAGATTGCTCCTCAATCAACTACAATGCCAATCATTTACATAATCGGAGAAGGCAACCGCCATAAAGATTAGACAAATCTTCAAGCACTTGACGTTTGATACTCGTATCCAGAATCTATTGAGCATAGCCAAAGTAGTGTATGTAAGATGGCGCCCCACTCACATCCCAATGTTGACAGACACTCGTAAACGATCACTTTCGTTTATCCACTCGTCAGTCATCCGTGTACGGACAGCAAAAAAACCATGTGTAATGAAAGCCGCTAGCCCACTTACAATATTTGTTCTGCGGGTGGAATGCGGTAGCTTGGCCCGCGCGCAAATATAACTATTGTATGGTCAATACACTTGTGTTAAGCTTAACCGTTCGCTGTTTCGACGGTAAGTAGCGTCAGCCTGAAAATATAAGAGCGCTTTATTTTTTAATCGTATTTCTTTCATTGTAAGCAAAGATATTTAATCTGACATAGTTACCGTTTCCAATGGACGCCAAATGCCAATCAACATGTATGTATATTGAAAATTGTTTGTATAATAGAGCGATCTATCTCAAACATACTAAATCTGAACGTGCTTTAAATATGCTATTAAATTAAGTTGCCGTGCCAAAGATGAGTCTTTATAAATATGACTTCGCGATACATATGTACTTGACAGATTTTTTTTATTAAGTAAGTACATACAAGACCATAAGAATTTCATGAAATTCTGCAGACATTGCTAGATCTAGTTCTTTCAAAAATCTTTAATGTTTTTTAATTTTATGAATCTTAGTTATAGATTAATGCTAGATTGCCAATATAATGATGGTATTCAACGTATCGAGACATTAAAAATATAGTTTTTTTAATATTTTTATTTATAAATTAAATATTTCGCGCCCTTTTTGCGGACGGTACCCTTCACAATGCTGTCATGTCTGAACAAACATTCTAAAACTCAAATTATTATTATAATATCTAATACTAACTCGATACTCGCGCATGAATTCGCGCTTAATCTAATGCACAGAATACTTGTGCTTAAACATTCGTCAACATTATATTAACATTTATATTAAGATTTACATAATGATTTTATGTTAAATATTTTAACCACAACTTATTGACAACTTGTTCCGATATCTAATGTCAATCGCGTGTAAATGACGTTCTTGTTCCTCCTGCGACATAAATGTCCCACGTTCGAATCAGTTTCGGATAAGTACGATGCCGTCCAATCATCATCAGCCCATATACGTCCCACTCCTGGGCACGGGCCGCCTCTACAACTGAGAGGATTTAGGCCTTAGTCTACCACGCTGGCCTAGTGCGGATTGGCGGACTACACACCCAAGAAATTCCTAAGAACTTTTAGGTGTGCAGGTTTCATCA
Organism: Hemaris fuciformis; assembly: GCA_907164795.1. Lineage (NCBI taxonomy): Eukaryota > Metazoa > Arthropoda > Insecta > Lepidoptera > Sphingidae > Hemaris > Hemaris fuciformis. The sequence goes on from OU015445.1 coordinate 3,763,589, forward strand.
CGATGTTTTCCTTCACCTTTAACGTACGTGATAATTCATTGTAAATACACACATAACTTAGAAAAGTCAGAGGTGTGTGCCTGTGGTTTGAACCCGCGTCCGTCGAGATTCTCAACCGCGTGCCTAAACCTCGAGGCCATCACGACTTACTGCCGTCCAAACAGAGCATCAAATGCCAGAAATTCCCATCACTCGTTACTCAACAATCTCATGTAAACATGCAGAGATATTTCTTCGCGTTCCGTTTAAAAGACTAGTTATTTAGTTTTTACTTAGATTAGAAAGGATGGCACACGTGACCTGTAACTTTGTTTTTTTTTTCGTAAAAGAGGATGTAGCAAAAAAACAAATTTTACAGAAAGAAAAAATGCTCCGGCCTGAGAATAAAAGACGTAATTGTAACTCGTTTAGATAAATATGGCAGCAATATCAGTAGTGCTTTTCAAACACCGTATTACAAAGTTATTTCTGAACCATAAAGTCGTGTTCTTCTCAGATAGCATAAGCATCATTTCTCACAGAAGGCGTGGTCCCACGATATCCCAATCGCATGCCGTACGGATCAACAAATTACCACCTTATATAATAATCTTTAATCATATTTAACTGTTAACAACTTCAACCTCGACTTGGCACACTTAGAGGGCGAGTATTCGAAAGCACTTAAGCGTTATTACTTAGCGACATGCTAAAGTAACTTGGAATTTTATAACTAGCCCTAAACGGCCAATTAGCAGTTACTAACAACCCAATGTTACGTGATTGATTCAACAATTTTTATTTTTTTATTTTTTGGTGTTTTGCAAGAATTGTTAGTGAAAAAGCGGGTAGAATTTTGGTGTCGTGCCTTGTACTGACTCACTACGTGTAGGTCAGCCCATTTATGACCTACAGCTGGGCACGGGCGTCTTCTTAGTGCATTATATTATACATCCCCAGCCAGCCCAGCTTTCCTTGGGATATTTTTCTTCATTGTAAATACACATAAATTACTACTATACATGCCAAGATGCCAAGAAGCTATTCCAGTAGAGAGATTCGAATTCAAGGGGATTTCGATTTATTGAATATTATCATGCGTGTATATTCATTTTTAGATTGCTTCAAAGGACGTCGATGTGACGGCCCATACGATAGTAAGTCGTTATTGTCACCAATGAACTTCAGCAATGTCTGAAGACGAATCCGGGCACCAAGCAACAAAAGTTTAATGCCTCGTTTGAAAAAGCCATTTCATTCAACAGAAGAGTTCATTCCAAACTAGAATTGCGGAATTCCAGATAATATAAAATAGAAAGCTTAATAATTACACAAGAAGAAACAATAGAATTTTCCATAAAATTTCGAATCTATGTTTAGCCTACCGTACCGCACTGAGCTCATAGTGAACTTTGGGTTAACTTCAACGTAAGAGTCTTGAGTATGTAAGCTATAACAGAAACAAATAACCAGAAAATATAAAAGCATTCAAATGACCTCACAAACCTCATAATAGCCCGCCATTAAGTGTGGTCTCCGAAGATATTTCATGATCATAAAACCGTGGGCAAACATACACGATTTATTTATCCATGTCATTAAGATCTTGATGCCATTTTTTCTGTTTGCCATCTTAGACAAATTTGACTTTCATATACTGCATGTTTGCTCGTAAAACAAGTGGGCAGAGGCTATTAAAATAGAAAACCAAGGCTATTCATTGGCACGTGAATTTTACCGTTAATTTCACTGGCCAAATTTGGGGTGCAGGTGAATGGGCAAGGCACCTGCTTATGTACAAAAGATAAACATGTTTTGAATTCTATGTACTTATTTCGATGCTTCTAATGTAACTGGAAACATGTCGTATATTTTTAATTCTCATACATACATACATAACCTCACGCATGTATTCCCCAAAGGGGTAGGCAGAGGTGCATTTCTGCACCCACATTTCGCCAAGTAGGGTAGACCGAGGCGAATCGGATCAAGGGGCGAATCGGATCAAAATTAGAAATCCGCTAATATTTTCAATAACGCGTTACCAAGGAACACAAATGTCTGGCATCTTAAGAACCCCTCCGCCCAAGCATCTCTAGCCATCAGTAGTGTTTGGTTTCGACTAGTATAATGATCTCAGCGCTGCTCGCCAGTGAGTCAGGTGTTAGTGCGCGTTACAATTTCGGCGCCTATCTAAGGTACGTACTTACCATTTCTTTGTGTCATTCTAAGGTTTTGTGTTACTACTTTGAATTAGATGGCCTATATTCATTAGAAAGGTGTATATTTTAGGAAACATCTTAGTTTTTAAGCTCAATATTACAGGTTAATTTGTAAAATATTTATTTCATAAGTGTTTAATATGGGGCTATTCGGATCACGTCGTTGGGGAGAATGAAAACACTTTTATAAAATTATTTATTTTAAATTTGAGGTTAATTTTGCATAATTATTTCATTGTAGATAGTTCGCATGTACAAAAGAAAGAAAAATGAGAGAGAATGGTCCCAAGAAAATATGAGAGAAGTCGCAAATAAAGTCCTGACCAAAGAATTAGCTTTCCGCCGAGCTACTGAGATTTATGAATTGCCATATACCAGCTTACAAAGAGTCACGCTCTCCAGAGGTGCTACCAAGACACGTGGTGGACAGGCAGCCTTAGATGAGAATACTGAAAGATTCTGAAGAAAGATACTTTAGCATTTACCGATTACTACACTAAGCGAATCGTGGCTTCGGAATTACACCCAAGGCGGTCCGTAAATATGCATATGAATTCGCAGAACGCCAAAAAAATTAAGAAGAATAAAAGAACGCCTGGAATAAAAATCATGGGTTCCAAACAGAGAGATTAGCATTGCATTTACTGCTCAGAAATATTCATTCATCCACCATCAGAGGATTCAATTCGATGCATGCAAAGAATGGTGTCACAGAAAATGTGTTGATGGATGGGAGGGAAATAAGGCCGTAATATATGTGATTTATGTGTTAACGATTAACACCCTATCCTATTTCTTATTATTTTAATTTTGTTAATGATTCCAAAGCATATAGTATTAAGAAAATTTTAATTTACTTATATAATATGTATGATCCCATTCGCCCCAAGATTTGGGGCGAATCGGATATTTTTGTTTTTCAAGTTTTTAGATGACATTTTGTAGAATTTTTGAATAATTTAAGTTTTTTAATGTTTATTGTATAGTTAGAATGTTACTGATTGCCAATTCGTCAATAAAAGTCACATATAATATACTTTACTATGTTTTTCATGTCCTCAAAAAAAAATTGATCCGATTCGCCTCGGTCTACCCTATGTATCAGTTCGACGTAATACGGGGCGAGCCTATTGCCGTTTTTCAGGCACATTTCCAGACTCCGGACTGCAACTGAGAATTTCCTAATGGAAAAACCCAATAACACTTTGCGCGACCCGGGAATCGAACCCAGGACCTCTAGATCGCACGGCACATACTTGTGCCGCAAGACCACAAGGCAGTTTTAATTCTCATTGATTTCGTTGCGGGGTAAGGACAAGTTAGGTCCCCAAAGAGATTCGCTTAGTTCAGCGTAAGCATTTCTGTACGTGCTGTCGATTCTGGTCTACAGGAGATGCAGGGGCGAGATGTGGTGGGGTAGTCTCATTTCTTTAAAGGTAAAGGAAAACATCGTGATGAAACCCGCACACCTAAAAGTTCTTTGGAATTTCTTATGTGTGTAGTCCGCCAACCCGCACTAGACTAGCGTGGTGGACTAATGCCTAAACCCTCTCAGTTGTAGAGGAGGTCCGTGCCCAGCAGTGGGACGTATATGGGCTGATGATGAATCTCAAAGCGGCACATTTGTTTTCATTTATAAGACCAGGCTCCACAAGATCAGCAAATCTTTTAAGGGTTACTGTATACACGTTTACAATAAAATCCCTATTCATATTAAGGCCTTAAACTACAATAAATTTAAAGAAATTACTAAGAGACAGTTATGTAACAAAGCCTATTATACAATTTCAGAATATATGGAGGATAACGAAGCTTGGGTTTAATTAATAATTATTGTAATCCCAAGTCTGACTGAGTCTTCTTCAATGGACATAGCTGTTTATACATATTTACTTATTAGTTTAGTACTTTGTAAGCAATTAGGTATGTCATGCTCGCTGAAATGTCTGTGCTTACGGCGGCGTCGTGTGTCGGGTCGGTCACTTCCCTATGAAATGGTTGAGGAGACCGATGGCTGGCACATGCGTCATACTCGTGAACGGGTGCTGTTTGTGTGGACTGGTCTGCCTATTTTTGCTTATTTGTATTTATGAACTTAACCTTATCCTAACTTAAATTTATAATTTAACCTAGTTAAATGTCAGTTTCTCCATTCAAGATGACTATGTTATTCTCATATTCAATACAATAATCTGGTATAGTATTAATGAGCTGCTCTAATTTGAGAAATTCATTTTTTGTATCAATATTGTAAACTATCTCTTGATTGGAAAAGAGCAACACTAGAGTTTCTTGCCCGTTCTTCTCTAGTGATGACTGCCTTCCGAACAGGGTGGTAAACCAAATTTTGAAATGACTGAATCTAAGTGATGTATTTGACATTTTACAGATTCAATAAATAATTTCATTTCATTTCATTTCATGTCTAATAAAGTCTCTATTTATGAGAATTAGATATTTATTTATGAGGATCTTTACATTTCTGTCCCTTATTGTAGGCGTGAATTGGGTAGAAAAATAAAGATAAATGTAAATCCTAAATGTGCCGCTAAACATATCTTCATATATTGTCGCAAAGCAGCAAGCAAGCAGTGATGGACTCGAAGTTTAGGCGCGCGGTCGAGAATTTCGGCGGTAACATGTTCAAACCTCAGGCACACACCTCTGACTTTTCGAAGTTATGTGTGTATTCACAATGAATTATCACTTCTTTAACGGTGAAGGAAAACACCGTGATAAAACCTGCACACCTAAAAGTTCTTAGGAATTTCTTAGGTGTGTAGTCCGCCAACCCGCACTAGGCCAGCGTGGTGGACTAAGGCCTAAACCCTCTCATTGTAAAGGAGGCCCGTGCCCAGCAGTGGGACGTATATGGGCTGATGATGATGATGATGATTGTCGCAAAGAACCTACCAAGCTAAAAACACAGAGACACATCTCAAATACATAAATATAGTTCTAAAGAGCAAACATAAAACACATGTTTTGCAAATACAAGTTAATTACTGAATGGTAGTTTCATCCTTTTAGGAATACAAACAGAAACTACTTAAAAGGTGGAAACGGGCGATCATTAAGGCATAGAAAACACGTGGGCAAGTTTCGGACCAAGCAAACGCGGGGCCTGTAGCAAATTCGTTCAGTCAAAGCGGATTAAGAGATCAGTCATTGTAAACGAGGTAAAAAACAATTCAATACCCATTACATTAATATGTTTATTATTTGTCATCTATCAAAAGTCGTGATGGCCTCGAGGTTTAGGCACGCGGTCGAGAATCTCGGCGGTCGCGGGTTCAAACCCCAGGCACACATCTCTGACTTTTCGAAGTTATGTGTGTATTCACAATGAATTATCACGTACTTTAACGATGAAGGAAAACATCGTGAGGAAACCTGCACACCTAAAAAGTTCTTAGGAATTACTTAGGTATGTCGTCCGCCCATCCATACTAAGCCCTCGTGGTGGACTAAGGCCTAAACCCTCTCAGTTGTAGAGAAGGCTCGTGCCCAGCAGTGGGACGTGTATGGGCTGATAATAATGATGATGCTGATCAGTTACAATGTTGTGGGTGGATAATTGTTTCGTTGATAACTGAGTAGTTGTAGGAAGTTCGCCGTTTGGATATCCAAATATTATAGGTTCTTGGTGACTTTTGATGTTTACTACCTGAAGCGTAGGTAATGTATTTTTATTAAATACATTCAATAACAACAAAATGTGAAAAGTGTTTTTTTTTATTATACGCTTATTAATTTAATTTGTAGAAATAATACACAGCTTGTATGTAGGTAAATGAAATCCTTAATAGTAGCTTTATGCCAATACCTACTCGTACGTGTTGTACAAACGATCATAATCAATAATCTAAACGTAAAAATACACATACATAAACTCACGCCTGTATACCCCGAAGGGGTAGGCAGAGGTGCATTTCTGCACCCACATTTCGCCAAGTATGTATCAGTCCCACGTAATAGGGGGCGAGCTTATTGCCGTTTTTCGGGCACATTTTCAGACTCCATGCTGTTACTGAGAATTTCCTAATGGAAAATAAAAAAAAAATTGTTATGAGGAACAAACCGACCAGAAATGGGAACTAAAAGTAAATATAATAAATAACGCTCTGGCTTATAGGGAAAAATATTTATAAGCCCGCATATATTTATGTTAATTGAGGTGGCTTTCATTAAATTCATTAGCACGCCTAAATTATTTGAATACGATTAATTAGTCGCGTTGCTGCGCCTTAAGTGGTTCGTTACTAGGCGGTTTGAACGGTCGGGGTTTTAATGAACTACACGTAATGGCTATTGGCTGTTAATAAAAATTAACGGTTAGGTATATTTTTTGGTTTGTAGAGGTTATTGAACTTGAGAAAATGTTGAAAAAATTTGATTACGAGGACGTGTAATGTGGATGTCATCCTAAATATTTTTAAGGTTTCGAAAAATATTTGTCTCAGACCAAATTACATCACCGGTTTTTTTTATGTATATATAATATAATATATATAACTAATTAATTACTTATAAAAACAAAAATGGGACTACTATGATTTTTAACCTACACGTTCTTATCAGATTTACCCTATATTGTACAACTTAAAAATACACATTATAATAACTTTAACATTGTTAAAAACACACACACTCTATTGTCATTTAATAATTACACTCAGCAGTAATTTAAGAAAGTATTCTAGTTTTCTTTCCTAAAACAACAGTCCCAAAAATATGAAAAATTTCTTAAAAATATTCCGATACCTACAACAAATTGTGGTAATTGCACAAACCCCTGGCTACACGTCCTCTACTCCTCCACTTCTGGCGGGTAAGGGAGGGAAGGCGGGTGAAAATATTAGGTGCCACCCGGCGGGACCCGATGCGAATCGAACGAGATTAGATTATAGGCCCGTCTAGCTCGGTGTTGTGGCGACAGAACTTCCAACAACGAAACAGTCACAACCCATTTAGAATATTATTTTTATCTCGGCGTCACCGGTCTACTGTTAGAGAATCCCTTAGGCATTAAGTCAACCTTTATACAAAATGTATATGGAGCATAATAAAAAATATATACATAAAATCTTGGTACAGTGACCCCAACGCATGTGATGGAAAATAAGGTGTTTTCGAATTGGAGTTTCAGGTATCGAGGGACAACAAACAAATCATCATAATCATCATCAGCAGCCTCTGCATCAGAGCCTAGGCCTCTACAACAAACACAACCACGGCTTAATCATAATAAATCTTTTATCAGATTCTGAACATTATTGAAAAATAGTGTAGAAATCTATTTAAAATATCATTCATTTTGAATTTATATTATCAACCAATGCCATTTTCATGAAAGACTAACTGGCAAGAAACAATAGTGATGCTGTTTTAAAACCTGTATCATACAAAACACATAGAGACGGACATAGCAGTTTGATCTGAATCCGAATAGCTCATTTATTTACTCACAAACAAAAGTTGACCACGGGGTATTGCAATTGGTGAATCGACCAAAATTTTTCTTCTTGGCGATACTGATATTTTCGTGGTCGCTGCGTAATGTTAATAATCCCTTTCTCAGCTCTAGAGAAGGCCCGTGCCTACCAGTGGGGCATATTATAAGCTGATGATGATGATAATGAGAGGTATAAAAATATAGCTACAACGTTAAAAATTCGTCCCGAACGAACGATGTCCATTTCTATCATGAGGAGGTCTATCTAAACCGCCCTTATGAGCAGTGGGCAAGAAGCCAACGGTAAAACGAGATGTCGCATGTTCGATCCCCGCCTATGCTGTGTTGGTCATTAAATTTCGTCAAATGTTTGTTTCGGTCCAGGATGTTGCGAGAACGAAGCTTAATAATTCATCAGTTAAAATAGCACGGTAATATTGATGTGTGGACTTTATATGTTTTAGTTGAATGGAATAAAAATAAGTACCGAATTTTTTATGTAACAATGCTGAACTAAGACATTACGAACCACAAATCTCTTTATTGATATTACAACCTCATCATCATAAACATCATTAGACTGCCCCGTGGCGCAGTTGGCTAGATACCAGCTTGCGAAACGAGAAGCCGCGGGTTCGAACCCCGCACCGAGACAAATGTTTGTGTAATCAAGTATTTGATTCGGGTCTGGGTGTTTATGAGACCGAAAAGTCTCTCGTAGTTTCTGATACCCACGACACAAGACTTGTATCTTGATGTGGGGGTCAAAACTATGTATGTGACTGTTGGGTGTATTTATTTATTTATAAAACCACGAGCTGACAATGTACGATACAATTAATAAAAGTATTGGTTGAGAAAATATAACTTTATGTTTTACCCACAAGTCATATCTAATAGTCGTGCTCTCAAACAAAATTCTAAAAAGTATGTCCCATATCATAACCACAAAACTAAGTACTATAGACTGCTAGAAATACACATATGTATTTTCACTTTCCATACCTACTATATCAATAGTAAAAATCGTGTACATACACGTATTAATATAACGCAATAAATAATAAACGTATATAATATGACGCGTGGAAATTTTTCCTAATCACACAATGAGCCAATATCTGAAGTTCACGCGACTCTGAATCAATTTGCCTAGCGAGCCATGCGCCGACAAAGAAAGAATTTCTCATAAGTCAGCTGGGGGAGGGGGTTGGGCGGCGTTCAGAATATATGTCCCGACGCGTTTAGCTTTGTAATTTAAAGTCTTATGAAACGAACCTTTAATATACCAGATAATTGAACTTTAATTCTGCTAATCAAATTGGCTACTCGGTGTGCGACGAATGTAATTGTGTACAGGATTTTTGCATAATTCCCACTTTTTTGTATCTATGCTGGACGCCATTTTTATTTCGATTTTGGACCGGTGAAGTTTAATATCAAGCCTTACGAAAGAAGAAGCAGTGTCTGTGTATTTATAGACTGAGTTGTTAATTTTTTTTATTTTTATAGAAATATTTCGATGTAGATGTCACAGCTACTAATGAGGTTAAATTAATTACTTTTAAAGGTGCATAGCGCTAATGACATATAATTGTATCGACAGGTGAAAATAATCGTAACTATTTCAAGACATTCTACATACATTGTACCCTCCTTTACTAACTATCCAGTTCTAGTATGGTTACTATGCAAGAACCGTATTATAATATAAGTAAAATAAATAACACCCAACAGTCACATACAATTCTGACTCCACGATGAGATACGAGTCTTTTTTCGTGGGTATAAGGAACTACGCGAGACTTTTCGGTCTTAAAACATCCAGATACGAAACAAATATTTGTAGATCACACAAACATTTGTCTCGGTCGAACCCGTAGCCTATCGTTTCACACTACTCTGTACTAATACTGTCTAACCCACTGCGCCACGGGGCTGTCAATGACATTGCCGTCTACAGCCATTTCACAAAACCATCGAGTTCAAACATTCCAACAACTTAGGAAAGTCTGACTGAGGCACATTAAAACAGTTGTTTAAAATTGAAGTGTATACGGCGAGTTACGCAAAACTACTGGCAATTTGCGATTTGTTTTACTGGCAATAATATTCCTTTAAATGAACCGGATGTGTTCTCACACTCACAGCTGGCAGCCGGTATGGTACATTATTTTTTCCATTCTTATAGTATATGAAGTACATAGCCTGTGCAAAACTTTTTATAAAATTGTTTTTATATATTTTCGTGTTTTGAAGCAGGATTATTTTTTTGTTGTTAAAGAGGGTACCAGATGTGATGATGTGTGGTAAAAACCGGCTGTGAAGAAAGAGTTCGATCCTCGTGTGGATGTATATTGATCTTTGAACAATTCAAGTCAAATTATGTGGGAGCGAAAATCGTCAATAGCTTCTCTTACTGACCAAAAAATTATCGTAGTTTCATTTCAGAACTATATGTGTGACTATTTGACGTATTTATTATACTTTTAATACACACCAATCCTTAATTACAACATAATTGTCTTAGCTAAAGCTTTGAGAATCCTATCACACGTCACCCTTGAAAATCTACTAGCCATCCGAACATGTCCATCCGATAATCAAATTGTACATCGGCAACAATTTTATTAGATACAAATTAAGTTAGCTCAGCGGAGCCGATCGAAAGTTATTGCCATGGAAATATCCAACAGAGAAAAAGGCACACAACACATTCGACGAAGATTCTCGCATCTCAAAGAAAGAATTCGCAATAAAGTCGGGTAGCCCCGCCCTCCTCCACACACGTACTCTATTGGCGAACACCGGGTATTGGAAAAATAGGGAAAATGGGAGAAAATGTTCCCGTACGGGGAAGAGTTGGGGGGCGTGTGTGATGCCCGAGTGATTGCTAAGACATCCGACCCGCGCTGTCTGTATAAGCACATCTCATTCTACCACGCTAGCTATTCGGTGCTTCATTTTTACTGATATTGTACTGGGATATTTATACAAATGCTTTGCTTTTGTTACTTTTTTTATCAGTTTTGTATTTGGTTTATCTACGATTTGTTAATGTATAAGGTTTCCTTTTAAAAACTTGATGAGAACAAGACACAAACAAATGGATATTTTTTTATTAAATAAAAACAGCTGCTAAATTAACACTTTGCGTCCCCTTTTATTGTAGACGACTTGTGACATATTTGTTTAATTTTAAACATTTATAATATTAAAATAATTTCAATCCTAACCATATTTATATTTAAACGGCACAGAGTTACTATTGTTTAGAGAATTCTCCATGACAACATGGAGCCTTAAAATATCCCCGATATAAGACTACTGCATATGGATGAGCATTCAGATCTCAGATCCTAAAATTTTAAAACTAATAACGCAATCTATAAACAAAGGTTTATAAAGAATAAAATAAATACACCCAACAGTCACATACATAGTTCTGATCCCACTCTAAGATACAAGTCTTGTGTCGTGGGTATCAGAAACTACGAGAGACTTTTCGGTCTCACATACACCCAGACCCGAAACAAATCTTTGTGGATCACACAAACATTTGTCTCGGTGTGGGGACCGAACCCGCGGCCTCTCGTTTCGCAAGCTGGTGTCGAGCCAACTGCGCCACGGGGCTGTCAAAGACATACCATCTCTAAATTTACCCTATAATCTTTTCAACATTCCACCAAAAAGGTTACAAATTTGAATACTAAAAATACTTTAGCTGCAACCTTTACTGCGATTATTTATTGCTAAGCTTACAAACTCTGTGAAACTGCAACCCAACTGATTACATCACTTGTACCGCTGGCAACTGCGATATAATATTTCAACTAAACTTGCTCCTTTCAAAACACTGAAAAGTAACGCGATTAAGTAATTTTCGTGCGCAAGTTGTATTAAACTTTTTGAAGGAACGTCTTGAAGCTTAGCGAATCGATATTAGGTACCCAGTATCGTACTTTGTAGTAAAAATAATAAGGCTAAATATCTTTTATATAAATAGTCTTCTCTTAGTCGATGAAAATAGACCACTTAGAGTTTTGGCGTCAGTAACTACGAAAGACGTTTCGGTCTCGAAAACAGATATAAAAAACAAACATTTGTTTTTGTTGTTATTTTGGTAATTATGAATTCGCTGTTTGTGAATCCAGACTATGATCAATCAAAAAATAATATTATAAAATACTTTTAAAGTGATGCATATTTAAGTTTAAGTTTCTATTCATTTCATTCATTATCAGCCTAAGGAAGTCCACTGCTGAGCATAGGCCTCCCCCAATGACTTCCATAGTTAGAGGCAGCCTGCATCCAGCGACGACCCGTGACCTTCACCAGGTCGTCGGACCATCTTGTGGTTGTACGTCCTACGCTGCGCTTTCCGGTACTATATACTATAACTTCTATACTGCGATATTAATGTTACAAAATGAAATATTCTTATATATATTGCTTTGTCCAAATAAGCATCGACTTTCAAAAGGTCTTAAGCGACTAGTACTAAGTCAGGCGCGACGCAAAACACAAGATTACACTGATTCCGTGAAGAGAGAAAATAAAAGTAACCCAAGTTCCGTGACTATGAATGAAGGTTTGCAGACTATCGCTATATTGCAAAAGTTTTGGTAGCGGTAAGTTTTTATTAATGGCGGGTAAAGGCAGACCGTCTTTTGTTCTAGCTCGCTCCTTCAACATGCACACCAATGTTTTGACTTGGAGGTTTTTTTTACGTTCTACGACTGTTTTGTAAGCCCCTTGAAATAGGTGTGTGATCTTGAGGTCTTGGGTTCGATTATCCAATCCAATCAATCAGCCTAAGGAAATCCACTGCTGAACATAGGTAGGCGTCCCCCAATGACTTTCATAGTGACTTGTTGGAGGCAGCCTGCATCCAGCGACGTACCTCGACCTTTACCAGGTCGTCTTACCACCTTGTGAGAAAAAAATTAATACAAACAACGGTCACACATAATTGTGACCCCACACTGAGATACAAGTGGTGTCGTAGGTATCAGAAATTACGAGAGACTTTTCAGTCTCGCAAACACACAGATAAACAAATTATGGTTCACTCAAACATTCGTCTTGGTGCGGGGATCGAACCTGTGGCCTCTCGTTTCACAAACTTGTGTTTACCCAACTGCGCCACGGGGCTGTTCGTCAACAGTTATGTTATCAATCCGGAGTCGTGCAGAAGGTACACAACTCGTGATATTTTTATCTAATTGCATCAACTAAACTGAAGATATTAATTAACATTTCTAGTAATAAATATAAATTGATATTTATAATTGCTTTTAATTAACAGTTCTTTTGATTGCTTACATCGATTTAATAATCGATTGATGAGTCATTATGTCAAAACGGAGTTGTTTTCATGACATAAATTGGCGAATGAATCAATTTATTGATGCGAGAAGGAATAGTAGATATAATTAAATGTAATATTTAGTAAATAGTAATCTCCTTATCATCATCGTCATCATTAACCCATTTACGTCCCACGGTCCTCCGAAGAAATTCTTAAGAACTCTTTTCAGGTTTCCTCACGATGTATTCCTTCATCGTTAAAGCACGTGATAATTCATGATCAATATACACATTACTTCGAAAAGTTAAAGGTGTGTGCCTGGGATTTGAACCCACGACCGCCGAAATTCCGTATGCCTAAACCTCGAGGCCATCTCGACTTTTCCCCGAATGGTTAAGCAGAATCTACAATCACATTTTACCAGCTGTTTTTATTTTCGCGTCATTCGTGAAGCTACGAGTACATAGAATTTTCTCATGAAAAAACTTATTAACACTCTACCAGACCTGGGAATCACGTCGACAGCCCTGTGACGCAGTTGGCTAGATACCTTGCGAAACCAGAGGCCGTGGGTTCACTTCCCGAACCGAAACGAATGTTTGTGCGATCCACTTAGTTTTGTGTCGAGTCTGGATATTTATGACGCTTATTTTTATGCATCTTATATAATTGGTAACAATACCTATAGGTTACTTTTTATCCCGGAAAATATTAGACCTTATATAATTTATCATCAAATTATAAACCATTTTTCATAGTTCTATATCCTTGCATATTTCCCAATTATGAATACTAGACAGACGAAATCACACTGGATCAGTAATTAGTAACATATAGTCCTACCTACTTCTCAAAAAAGCCTTAACTCAGAACTATGAATCAAACAAGCTAGCTTCTTCCATAGCCATCCAACACCGGACAGAAGCAAAAACCAACCGTGACTGATATAATTTCGCGAGCAATCAGAAGCAAAACAACGAATAGTTTGAAAGCACTTAAACCAATCTAAATGAAGATAAACAAGACAAATCCAATGTCGGAACGGGTAAACGCATTTGTATTCAACAAGACCGTACTACGTTATTTTTGCCCGCCGCCTTTTTCAATTTCCATCTCTTTTACTCGAATAACTCCACTGTCTGTGGCCCACTTGTATTTAATACCCAATCTATATACCTTATGTACATGCATTTCATTTACCCAACATCTCGCCTCTCTGTCTGGCGCATCTTTTATCCCTTTCAGTGGATATCCAAGCGCCAAATCCTACTTATAGCGTCTCTTGGCTCAGCTGAAATGGATTTTTTTCTGGCAAACGTGGATCAACATGGTTTGATACTTGTATTATTAGGGAATTTTTCCCACGGTTTATATGCGATCACAAATTCTTCACTAATTCTACTGCTGTCTTTTCTTGCTACCACCAGTATTCAATCATCAAAAAGCTCCACACTATTTTTCAATCAAATTGCAATAGAAGCCGACTGTTATAAGAGAAACTACCAGTTCTAGTTCCTTAAGGAACACTCCTGTTAGTTAGTATTTTGCAATTTTTGTCCTGGCATGGCAAATTGACGATCAAGAAGGAGCAATCTTATGAAAAATACTAATAAAAAATGACATTACTACATGTAATGTCACGATGTTACGATCAATTGACCCCTTTATGCATGTGCAAGTTGGTGGACTTATATACATAGCTCCTGGTATTTTCCATGACCAATAAATTCATTTTAAATACACTAATAACTTCGGAAACCGAATGTACAAAACGGTAGTACTTCAGATTCGTTAATAATAAAACACAATAATTTTAATTAATTGTGTGTATTGCGTCAGTAATTTATTTTCGTATTTATCATATTAGTGTTGCTGGTGAACATTAATAAACCGCAAATTCCAATTATTTATATCGGGATGATTTAGTTGCGTTCCTGCAGTGGCTCGTGCAACACATAATTTATCTCATGGACATTCTTTACAATGTCCGCACAATTTAATACCTAAACATAAGCTTGGGAATCGGTTGAATTAAATTCTATAGAACACGCGATAAAATATTCTTAATCCTAAGCCTATACCAAGATACCAGCATTGTGCCTTGCGTATCAGAACGTACAATGATTTCTTAGTTTCCATAAATCTCCCTCAATATTTTTGGATCACAAATCAATAACAAATATTTGTCTCGATTAAGGTTTCGAAGCCGCAGGATCTGCATTTAAAGATGTTTCTAAGATCATTTGTTATTATTAATAGTCTTAATAGTAAAAGTTCTACAAGTATGTGCCGTGGGATCTAAGGTTCGATTCCCGGGTCGGACAAAGTGTTATTGGGTTTTTCCCTTAAGAAATTCTCAGTAGCAGCACGAAGTCTGGAAATGTGCCCAAAAAACGGCAATAGGCGAGTCTATTACGTGAGGCTGATACATACCTGGCGAAATGTGGGTGCAGAAATGCACATCTGCCTACCCCTTCGGGGAATACAAGCGTGAGGTAATGTATGTATGTACTTTTAAAACCAGCACGAGAAAAGAGATTTTAGTATCATTTTAAAATCTGAATGACGAAAATAGAGACAATTTGAAACATTATGTACACTAATTCGAAAGTAGGTGTAAAGTTTATTTTTCATTTACTCGTACTTATATTTTTATTATATTTGTTGAATTAATCATTAGTTCTAATTACATTTATTTATTGTTGTTGTTTTGAAGTTTTTGCGTACATCATTATTTTACAATTCTAAATTTACTAAAATTATGACCACCCACTCTATGTTTCCGATCTCTCCAGTCCATCTAACGGTTGCCTGGAAGAAATCGCCGACAGCGATAAGGCCGTCATTTGTGACACTACCTTATTGAGTTGTGACCTGTAAACAATGTTGTTTCTATTGTTATTGTACAATAAAGCATATTAAATAAAAAAAATACATACCAAAATTAAGAGATGATAAATAAATACAAGTATGAAAACTACTAATGCAAATAAAATCAATACGTTAAGCCATTTTAACATCCAAAAATAAAGTAATCGATACAATTGCCGACCTAAATGAGTTAATTAAAAACGTCAGTTATGTGGAGCATGCACCAGAAACTAAACAATGAACAACGTTCCTAGTAAATCGAAAAACAATCCGTGCTTTGTAACGTGAGCTCAAAAACTTTAATACACGTGTAGGCATCGAGCCAAAATGTTGTTTACCTTAGGGGCTTTTAAACACTAAATTATGCCATCAGTAGCGAGCTGGAACAATAGAGATCTCACTCACTAAGAACTATACAACGTTTATGCCGCAGTAAAATTATATTCTGTGCTTTTATAGTGCTACTAGCTTTTGCTCGCGACTCCGTCCGCGTAGACTACAGGGTTGGGTTCAGAAAGAAAATAGTAGTCTATTTTACTCCACAGAGCCCCATTTATGTCCATACCAAAAAATCATTCAAATCGGTCAAATAGACGTGAAACGTGTGCCGCCGCGCACCGGCCGGGCGGCGCCTTGTACAGCATTGCGCGCTTTATAATTTTTTCGCTGCGGTGTTATTTTAAAACTGCGATATCTTCTAAGAAACTCATTGAAATCAAATGATGTAAAGGGCAAATTTCTTTTAAATTAAATACTTGTGATGAATAACGTATTTATTTGGATACGGATTAATATCGTCTTTATGAAAACACCATTTACAAATAATGCTTTATTTTATAACAAATTTGGTTAGCATAAAAAAGGTTATAGTGAGCCAACCTTAAAAGATAGACATATGCTGTCTCATTCAACTCTTCAGCTTTATATATTAGTATAGATTAAATTCACAGATTGTTTTACTCATGTTATTATACACACTAAGTTTATATACTACGAGTAATAAATATACGTCGTTAAAGATCTTCCCTACACTAAAGATCTCTTTCTGTAAAAAGATTTGTCAGTTGCTTTTGAAATCTCTGATTATTCTGCTCAGGACCTTACGCACGCCTACCTTATTGTCTCCTCCCTTACTTCTACATCAAAGACCATAATATCTTGAGCTCGATAAAATCACTCGTTAGTAATTTATTTTTTTATTTTTTATTCTGGCACGGCAAAGTGACTCCACTGTACCTGATGGTAAGCACAGTGGAGTCCAAAAAAATAATACCGACCAGCGAGAAACGATTTGGTCACCCGCTGGTCGACACAACCCATTTTGAAGAGTATAACCAATACAGCGCTACCGAAACGTTCGAACTACGAGTACCTTACAGAAAACAAACATGACAACTTTGAACAGCTAACGAGAGACAGTGGTTAAAAAGTGGAGCAAGGGACGGCTAGTTTAATCCCTGCACTAAGTTATTTATATCTAAACTAATATCATAAAGCCGAGGAGTTTGTTTGCATGCTTAACCGCACTAATATTGGGAAAAACTTGTCCAATTTAATTTTTTTAGTGTTAGCCCATTTATCGAGGAAGAATATAGGCTATATCATCACGCTACGACCAAAAGGCGTGGAATAGTAATGGAAAATGTGTCAAAACGCGGAAAGAATATACCTTTTGAAGTCCTATGTTACGCATATGGAGTTGCGGGCAACATCATCATCAGCCCATATACGTCCCACTGCTGGGCACGGACCTCCTCTACCATTGATAGGGTTTAGGCCTTAGTCCACCTTGCTGGCCTAGTGCGGGTTGGCGGACTACACACCTAAGAAATTCCTAAGAACTTTTAGATATGCAGATTTCATCACGATGTTTTCCTTCACCGTTAAAGTAAGTGCGGGCAACAACTATGGATTATATATTTGTAGAATCAGATAGTACTGATAGTTTTTGATGATACGTTATTTTAGTTTTATTTAAAAGAAGTAAAATAACAAAAAAAAATTAAATATTAGCCTAATTAACACTTTATTTTTATAATCAATACAAATGTGAATTCAACTAATGCCAGCAATTTAAAACTACAAAGGTTAAATCAATGATAACATTAAACTAAACAATACTAGTGCAACGTAAAGAACTTCCGAGAAATTAATGCACGACGATGAATAAGTGGCACGTCCGTCTCGCTAGCCGTCAGCTTGTTAATTGAGTCCGCCCCACCATGATTCCTTTTAAAGGCTGGCCGCGTGACGTCACTTGTTTACGTTGAAAGATTCGAAACTACCTTACAGTAGTTTATTTTAATGTGAGACCATGGGGCTGCGATATCGGGATATTTTTATTTATTAAATAATTTACTGAACTTCTCTTATTATTTATTACAGATGGAAAAAAACAATAGTTAAAAATATTTCAGTTCAAATATTAAAACTGGCGGATCGCTGTAGGCAAGGAGCGCCGTGAAACGCACTCGCAGAGATATTTCTTTATATTCCACGACGCAACCACTCTTGGGAAATATACGGCGACCGTTGTCTCGCTGCTAATGTCACAGCGTACGTAGCCCCCTGATTACACATCATGATTGACAACTGTGATTGTTTAAGCTTGTAAAAATATGACTGTGTACATCATCATTAGCCCATATACGTCCCACTGCTGGGCACGGGCCTTAGTCAACCACGCCGGTTGGCGGACTACACACTTCAGAAATCCTTAAGGACTTATTTATTTATTTATTTATATAGCACAACCACATCACATATATTAATACAATTATAAATTAATGACATTTGCTTAGGTACTATGTCTGATATACATGACACTTAAGGTGTGCATAGCGTTCTGCGAAAAAGTATAAGAAATATAGCTAAGAACTTTTTAAATCTGCAGGTTTCCTCACGATGTTTTCCTCCACCGATAGAGTAGGTACTTGATAATTCACCGTGAATACACACGTAATTTCGAAAAGTCAGAAGTCGGGGGTTTGAACTCGCGACCGCCGAGATTCTTCACCGCGCACCAAACCTCGAGGCTATCACTACTTATTTGCGTCTAAAGTTGCGAAATAAGATCTAATGCTGGTTGATTGTGAATATGTTATACTTATGAAACTCATTGTGGAGAATTCTAAGGTACACGTTTGGGTTTTCTTCTCCATTTTAAGTTGAACTGTTTACAAAGACAGAGACCAAAGTACACATCTCTGACTTTAATGGACCAAATTTAAAGTATTGTATATAGGTACTGCAAACGATTTTGAAATTTGTTACGTGTTTTAAATTTTTCTTCACGCGTTAATTACTCGACTATATCTCTTTTAATAGTTATGATCATGGATTACAGCTTATCTACTTTTTACAGATACGAATATCCCATCAACAAAATAAATAAAATAGTTCATCATCATCATCAGCCCATATACGTCCCACTGCTGGGCACGGGCCTCCTCTACCATTGAGAGGGTTAAGGCCTTAGTCCACCACGCTGGCCTAGTGCGGGTTGGCAGACTACACACCTAATAAATTTCTAAGAACTTTTAGGTGTGCAGGTTTCATCACAATGTTTTCCTTCACCGTTAAAGTACGTGATAATTCATTGTGAATACACACATAACTTCGAAAAGTCAGAGGTGTGTGCCTGGGGTTTGAACCCGCGACCGGCGAGATTCTCGACCGTGTGCCCAAACCTCGAGGCCATCAGGACTTAAAATAAAATAGTATTCACATTTATTTAGATTCACAAGCAGTTAACATTAACATAGCCATTGCAACAAAATTAGCATATGAATTAACTTGTCTCGGCACGCGTAGCTTTTCGAATCCGGGACGTTGTTCCAAAAGAGTATCCTAAACGGACTCCGCAATATTTTTAATGTCCCCGTATGCTAATTGCGCTGCGTAAGTATTTTTCGATCGTACAAGCTATCCGGGTGTACATGAACTTCCAAATACAACGCATTCATTTCCAAGAAGTGGACGTCAGAAAAAAATCCATTGGCCCACTCGGAATTCTAATGCATTTTTGTTGGCCAAATTTCATGGTTGCGTATCCTAGGTTGGCTATTAAGAAACCTCGTTTTAAGTTCAGTGTGTCTGTATGGTACACAGTGGATGACTATGTTTGGGTTATCATTATGAAGCTCTCACTAGCAACACGGAGTCTGAAAATATGATGAAACGGCAATAGGATCGCTTCCTTTTACGTGGCACTTAAGAAAACTGCTGAATGTTTAGCAAAACGTGGTTGTAAAAATAAATACTCCGGTATCTATCTCATTGATTATAATACATTTATACACATTTTTGTACTTATATAAAGTCCATTCACAAAAAGGTACACTAGAGCGGAAACAAAAATAAAACTAAAAGCAATAATTTGACAGCCCCGTGGCGCAGTTGGCTAGACACCAGCTTGCGAAACGAGAGGCTGCGGGTTTGATCCCCGCACCGAGGCAAATGGGTGTTTGTGAGACCGAAAAGTCTCTCGTAGTTTCTGATACCCACGACACAGGACTTGTATCCTAGTGTGGGGTCCGAACTATGTGACTGTTGGGTGAATTTATTTATTTATAATTATATTTCCAACATAGTTTCATCACAACTACCTTAGCCACAAACCGAACGCCAGTACTAGCTTTCATAAACGTAATATATTAAATAGATTCACAATTACGGAACCACCGTCTCAATTGTCAATCAGTCCTGACAGTCATTTGAAGCATTCAATCATTCTTCATTCGTATTAACGATTAGCATACGCTAAACGAGACAAATTTTAATCGAAACATGTACTTATGCAGTTCGTATAATAGCAGTGCTATTTCGTATTCTCTATTGTATGTAAATTGCATAGGTTTTAATGCTTTTAAGGCAAAATAATTTAATTTGTAAGTAAGTGTTGTGTAAGGATTTCGATGGCCTCGCTATGTCTGTGAGATATGGTTATAGCATTTTAATGTTGCCATTATTTGTATTAAACGATTTTTTACTTAGAACTGGGGACTTGGTATTCTCTTAAGCAGTAAGATTTATTCACGTAGTCTTTTTTATATCGGTATACCACAATAACTACACTGCACTAAAAGTCAACGTAACTGTAATACAAATAGGGCAACTGGCAATAGGAAATATTGTATCATGTTTTTAATTTGTAGGCATTTATGTATACCTGGTCAATTGCTTTAGTTACCAATAAATTGCCCTTTTAAAAAATTGATCTTGATTAATTTCGACGCTAATATCTTCTAATACCTATACAGTGTGTAAACAGACCAGGGTTGAAAACTCATACAGATAATAGTTACGGTGATTACAAACACATTGACACCAAAAAAATCCCCAAAAAGATTATTTTTTTAAATATCGCTTTCATAATCACCTTAGAAATTGCATGTCTGAGTTTTCGATCAAAGATTGTTTCCACCCTGTATAATCTTCATAATCTGTTATTATTCGTATACATATATATGAAATCATATCATATGATTTTGATATTGAAGTTTGATAACTAAAATTCAATATGAAAAATTGAAAATGTTATTCATTTAAAAATATCGTATAACCATCGTGACTTGCAGTGCTGATGTTGACTGACAACACGAAATAAATGATAAATCATTTACTTACGTAACATCACACAAAACAAACGAACACAGCACAAATATTCCAGTTCAAATAAGCACCAACAGAACAATTACGAAAAAGTGCTGCCAACCTAACAATATAAAAGTAAAACTGAACGCGATAAATTGTGTGGCCTTTTTTTGAACTTTAGCTTCGACTTCAAAGGAGCGTTGTTTGATGCCAGCTAAATTGTTTGAGTAATTCCTCTAGCAAGTTGCACAAGAGAAAAAGTACCAGAACAAACTTGTCCGTTCGCGCTCCGCAATATTGGAGTGAGACTTTAAAGGCTTATGTTTAATTTTTGTATTTATATGGAGTCAACTTTGTTTTTGAAGTAATAAAAAGCGTTTGACTGAGTGGAACGGAATGTTTTTTATTCAAACTGCTTGTGAACTCTTTGAAGTGGGTAGACAATTAAATATGTTGGAGCTAGATTTATTTGTTCCATACATATATATAGGCGCTTAGACTTACGTTGCCTTTATGAATACTCGTAGCAGGCGAGACTATAGTCGCTTACAGGATATATTTAATATATTTTTATCCAGACTCCATGGTACTGTTGACATTCAAAGACATAAGAATGTAGTGGACATTAATAACTACGTTCCTTTTTGGTCTCTTAAACTTAAGAGACCAGATCTGGGTGTTTCCAGACCCGAATCTATTCGTCAGGCACAGGAATCAGACCTCGTTTTGTAGACTACCAACAACTGGAGGTTGCCAAGTCGTACACTACTAGACCAATGACTCAACAAACCCATTTACAATATTTTCTCAATGTTAATTGACGTGTATATTGATTGGTACACAGCAAAAACGCACACTCCCGCTGTTAAACATATGAGGCATCGAAGTTCGCTAGCACGTACCGTTACAAAAATCAACTGTTATACCATATTTATTAACATTCCTATGCTATTAATAATTTTCATAATAATTGGAATAATCATTACTAATTTAATAGGCAATTTGGAAATATCTCAAACAAGGTTGGTCAATCAACGTGTTTTACCTGTTTTTTTAGTAAAAGCAGGTAAAACACGTAATAGGAGGAAGTAGGTGTCTATCTTTGCGATAATACAAAAGGTTCATATATAAGTGTCTTAAACGTGTCTAGATGGTGAATCAAAATTTCCCTTAAATATTTGATACTAGCCTATCACTTTAGTATTTGTATAAAATTAGGACTTGCAACTAGTTGTGGAGCGTAGTTTCACAATTTTTAACAAAAGTTAAGTCGCTCTTGTACATTCCTATCTATCTTCACACCAAAAAGACCTTAGGTTTATGCGTTAATTCATAAAAAATACAGGGTATTTATTTTCATGACTACATAATTGACGTAATTAAAAATATAAGAAGAAAATTGGAGTAGATCTTGAAAGGACTGAAGCCAGGATTCTGCAGAATTTATGAAGAAAATATGTATAAAATAAAACATGAAAACAGTATCAAAATGTACATGTAAAGCTGAATATTACTGTACTTTACTATTAAATTATTGAAAGGAAAAAATTAACAAAATATTTAAAAGTATATACATAAACTAGTAAGTAAGTCTTCTACAATTAATTAAACTTTACAAAGTTGTTTTATGATTATAGGCAATTTTAATCATTTTACAACTAATTTTACAAAAAAGCCTCTTAAAAGAAATTCTGCTATCAATGGAATTGAACAGATGTTTCAAATACCTTCGTTTACTTCTCTCCTTTTCTGGAGATTTAATGGAACTTACAATAGCAGAGTAAAAAGTGGAGTTCGTACAGTTTTGCCGCTCGTTTTGTCCGTTATTCCATTTAAATTTCATTTAGAGGCACGCGACGGCTGCGCTGAGACCTTTCAACCGATATTGGAAAGTCTATGAAATGTGAACAAAAACTCTAATGTGCGCGTCTGGGCGGCGACTTTAATTTTTATTTGAATATTTATATTCTACAAACTTGCGTTTATTCTTTACTTGTTTCGACTTCTTATGCATGGACCTGTACAGGATGGATGTCCCCGTAAAGGACATGGATTCAGATAGTGGTATAAACACGGAATAGTTAGAAAGAACTATGGTATGAATATGCCACATCCACTGGGGTAGAACCACTGTCTTACAGACACTGAATAAAAAGCAACCCTAGTGCAATGGTGAGTGATGGTCCGGTAACACCTACAAAGATGTTTTGTTTGAAAATAATACCAATTTTTTGTGCCCACGTTTCATAACAACATTAGACTACTTACAAAATAAATGTGCAACTGTGAAACTCAACTTCAAGTGTATAATAATAGAACTGTCTATGACTGTTATTGAATTTCAATAAAATTATCTAATGTATAAAAACAAGTACCAAAGTATAAAATCCAGAATGTAAGTTTGTACGGTGTGATTTTTCTGTCGGCCGAATCTATTGATTTTGGTACGAACTCTCGCAGCAGAAAAATATGCTTACATCACGCAGCCTTTGTCTCCGCCGGTGAGATATGAACGATCGCCTAGTATGGAGTACGCTCTTTATAATCACTTGATAATTCAATGTCACTAACAAAAAATGTGATTTAATATGCTCTTATTCGTAACACATTGAGCCAATATAAATACATAGCATAACCTCACGCCTGTATTATCCGAAGGGGTAGGCAGAAGTGCATATCTGCACTCACATTTCACCAGGTATGTATCAGTCCCACGCAAGAGGGGGTGAGCCTATTGCCGTTTTTTGCACATTTCCAGATTCCGTGCTGCTGTTATAAATTTCCTAATAGAAAAACCCAATAATATTTTGCCCTACCCGGGGCCCTCTAGATCACACAGCACATACTTGGACCACGAGGCAGTTAATAATAAATTGTTTATTTAAAAAAATAAGTGTTTATAAATTGAACTTATCAGTTACAAATTAGTATTTATACACCCTTACTCAATTTACTCATATACGATGCAAATGTAAACATTAGACGTGTTGTACAGACGAAATGGCGCAGGTGTGTTAATATAGCTCTTAATACACATTCAAAGTGAAATGTGTCCGATAAAGGGCAATATACTGCCAATACGCAGTACTTAGTAATAGCTGGTGAAACGTGACCATAAAACTATTTCTAAACAGGTGTATAAGTCAGCTTAACTCTTCGAAGACACAGGCGTAAAAGTATGTAATTTTTTTAAGAACAAACATGTCACTAGAAAATTGCGTTATTTATATAAAGACTTTACTTTTTATTGACAAATTAATATGAAATATATTTTGAATTAAGTAGAAATATATTAGTATCTACTTGTATGAAATGATCATTTAAAGTTTTGACAGTCGTTAAAACGGTTAACGGAACACGGAAAACTGTTAATGAATAATATTTTACAAAGTTAATGGCCATTAATAAGTGCGTAGGCATAACATTAGAAAATACTTTATACATACAGTAATATAATTTATATATGCTAATTTTATTAAAGCATTAATATTACGACCGTACGTACTTCTCTTGATTATGTTTTCAAAACATATTACAAACTTGTCATGTTCCACGGCATTCACAAATATAATGTGATCTTTTGAACTTATTTTACATAAATTACTACAGTATAATGTCTTCTTAATTGTTTTAACTGTACATTCGCATGATGACAAACGGAGCCACGCCTTCATAGTTATAACTAAAATATTACCTATGGACTGATGACAATTATTTTCTTCAAGTCGTAGTTTGATATTCCCTGTCCTCCTCTTTGTGATTTTAAACCTGAATGCCTCACAAAGTCTGAACTTTGCAAAGATCTAAATGTGCTGTGTGATATCAATATTTTTATACATTTTAAACGTGTAAGTGGCATACTTTTCTCATCTTTCGCTCCATCCAAAGGTTCTATATCCAAAGGTAATTAGTCTTGGTCGATCCAATCTATCCCAAATACAATTTAAGCACAACGACGCCCTACCTCTTTTGAATATATGTCCGTAAATAGTATAGATAGACATTATAAAAAAAATAATAATAATATAATACCGAAATCCTAAACAGATACCGTGTAGATTGCGTAAATACTACAACAATAGTCTACATAGTGGCTCTCACTCTATACACTGTTATATTTTATTATTAATTAATTAAAAAATATTTTTCAATTTAATGAATTAATTAAATTAATTATTAATTAATTAATTTACAATTTATTTATTTAACTTTTTGAGATCATAATAGAGGGGTAGGTACGGCTGGTACTTATATTAGGGAAACCCTATGCTATAAGAACACAGATAATTTAAACATACCCAAATAGGTATTATCTAATTAAATTAACCAAATTGTGTAAACAGCGCGGAGGGCACAATACCAACCGTACAAGTAATGAGACATATAAGTTATTGGTGTCGTAAACACTAAACGGCCATTTAAATGTTGGAAACATCGAATTTTATGAGCGGAGCTTTATGGACTTATTTAATTATAACCACAAGCCGCGATTGCAGCTAATTGCTCCTATAGTATGGATTATACATAAATAGTCACGGGTCGCGGGTGTTTGTCGGCTTTGGCTTTCTAATTCTGTATTGTAAATTTAAATTTAATCCGATTGTGGAATTAAATTACAGTCAATTCTATTATTTTAATGCCAATTGTGCGGTAGTGAAACATATTATAATGCCTGCGAAATGTAAATAAAATCTTATTTCAATAAAACCTTATTTTAGTAAGTTAGGAAATTTATGTTATGCTAGGAATATGGTATAAATATATAAAATAGAGCTACTTTACAGATTATATTTTGGTGTTAATTTCCCGAAGTTTCCCAGGGCATATAAAATATTAGGTAAAGTTACATTATAGATGGCCCAGGATATGGGGCGAATGGCATGGTTAAAGAGAGGCCTGTGCCCAACAGTGGGATAAAAAAGCACTGTGAATGATGAATATTTAGGAATAAGATCAAAAGTAGACAATTATAATCTAATATACAACTGAAGTTCAGAAACATAGGCAGTAAAATAGTAAAAATTTTAAAATACAAAAGCCAACTCCACGCAACCCCATCGAAAACACTCAGGATTTGGCAGACAAGGACGGCGCTCTACAAAAAAACGAGATAGCCAACATAATCCACTTATACTTCACGGTCGGTTGTTCTCATACATTTTTACTGGAGAAAATTCGGAAATACCCTTAATGCATATTAAGCCGGGTCCAGAGTTATTTGCAGCGGGTATCGGGTACCCACCTATAGAAATGAAATTTTCCGCCGTGTGGATTTTAGGGATAACGAAGGTTCTGTACATTTTTGTTGGCAAGAATGTGACCCTTACCGAGTTTGCCGATGGATTATTGTTTCAAGTACTTTTTATGATGCAAACATGTTCGACTTTTTTGATATTATATTTTGATGATAAAGGGGAATGTGTTACTGAGCTATTGTATTTAAAAGATGAAGTTTGAAGTAGTAGGTATAGCAAAACCGTATCTCGTAAAGCTGAAGTTATATGGGCCTGCATTACAAATAGCCCTGCTCAATCGCACTGTAACCTTGTTTATCGGGATAAAGTTATATACTGGGACATTCCCAAATTAATACCACTAAAACAGCTTCAAGAAAAAACTCCTTGATTCCTTAAAGTTAACACCACAAACATGTATCCACATTGATCGATTGTCACACCCAGATACAAGTCATATCTCGTATCAGTTACTAGGAGATATCTAGAGACATGACTAACACCAAGTCTTAAGACAACAACAACAAACAAAAATATTTTGTCTCTCGTTGTGGGAATTGAACCAGCAATCCTTCGCTTTGCAGCGGGATGTAAGGCAAGTCGGAGGCTATCACATAAAAACATATATTGCATACAGAAACTCAGTTGTATATTATTTGTAGATAAGTGAACTCAAAAACACACATCTTTTAAATATACATATAATTATTGAAGTCAGAATACATTACCTACATAACCTCCCGCCTGTTTTCTCCGATTTATCAGTCCCACGTAATAGGGGGCACGCCTATTGCTGGTTTTTCGGGCACATTTCCAGACTCCATGTTGCTATTGAAAATGTCCTAGTTGGAAAACCCAATAAAAATTTTGCCTGACCCGGGACCTCTAAATCGCACGGCACATACTTGTGCGAGACCACGAGCCAGCAAATTGTCTAATATTAGCCCAGATTAAAATTCACCAAAACTGAACAAAAAAAGTATACCTATAAAGTATTTTTGCGGAAAGAGACAAAAAGCAAGATTGAATATTATAGACACAAAAATAAACAAACTTAATATTATTTACGTACACACATAACACAGATGAAGATAGCAAAGAGGCACAGATAGATACACATATCATCATTGACCTTTTTCGTCATAAATCAGAGCCAAGGAAAATTGCGAATGAATAAAATATCTTACCCCAATCAGGATTATAACTTGAGAATAGATCTCAAACCGATCTTAAAGGTCTGTGTTACATATAGACCAGTGGCGGTACTTCCATAGAAGCCCAAAAGCCCAGCATGCCTTACAAAATTCCGAATAATAATCTTTAAGCTTTAAACCTTTATTAAACCGAAGCAATTTTACTTTAAATGAGAATATCCTAAACCCATGTGTAACGCTTTTGGGCTTCTATGGAAGTACCGCCACTGGTTCACATAGATATATAATAAAGGAACAGAAAATGTTCTCAGTTTTTAATAGCTATTACGAATCTTTCTGAAAATATCTGGTTCTTGTGATACAATCAAGGTCATTAATAAACACTTGAGGGTAAATAAATGTGGTAAACGTAAACAAGAAAAGTAAACAGCTGATGGAGACTTACACAAAGAAACAGGGGTACCACAACAACAAAACACACACAACTTTCACCAATCAGCGTGTAATTAACACTACTTAAGCACATTCTCTAAAGATGTAAAGGTTGGCTGCCTGTCTGTCCGGGACGGCACCCCAGCCTGCACTGGTGGACTAAATGAGAAAGGTTTTCCTATTTCTTCCCATTCGAGAAAGAATATAAAACTCTTTTTCGCCTTTTTTTACTTCCAACTTCGTCTTAATATGCCACCCGCTCGGACCTTGGAGTGTGGATACACGAAACGTACAGACACGGCTGCATTAATTACTGAGTTTAAAAAGTGACATTAAACATAACTAAAGTTGACTTAAAAGTATCATTAAAAAGACGTTGGTACAAAAAATTGCTTTTCTCATTCAAATGATGATTATAGAAACTTTGTATCCGCCCGAGTGAAATTTGGATGAGACCACCCAAAATAGATCGTGATGTTCTAGTATATATTTATGTATTTACACGTCCATACAATAAAAAAAATAACCAAAACAAGAGTACAAATTTAAAACTATATTTTATTTTTACATTTAATGGCCAGTGCCTACTCATTACACATAAAAAACAAGTGTAATCTTAAGTATGTACATATAACATTAATTAAAAACATTTAAATACTCAACATACTACGCATTTAAACCGAAGATAAAAGATGCATTTCCTAAAGTCAAACGGTGTAGGGACATCATCGCTAAATTTATCGGACAGGTATAGCTAACTTTTGGCACTCGTAATTGTAAAAAAAATGTGGAATATTTTAATATACAATTTTAAAAGTCTACAGGAATATTATTGGTCCTGGTGTGATGGATTAAGGCCTAACCTCTCTCAGAAATAGAGAAGGTGCGCCCCTAACTGTAGAACATGGGGTCATATATGTTTTAATATACATTATAGAATAGTTTGTAGCATTAGTCACTGTGATATTGGTAGTCAGTCAGATCAATTTGTGTTCATCTGGTTAGGACCAGGGCAGCATGTGGACTAGGATGAGAAGTTGACTTGAAGATGAAGTACGGGTAACGAATAAGTTCATCTCTTTCCACTGGATACGGTTATGCCTCCTTAATGGTATTCAAAAGTATAATAGAGTCATTTTCTCAATCTAGCTGGATGACATGTGTTTTTTCCTTTAGATAAGACTAAACTCATTAGAAAAAAATTGGTTAGAAATATTTTCAGTAAGAACGCAAAAAAAGAATGTTTATCATCCCTGTCTTATGCCAATTAAATGTCTGGTAAGTATAGGCAATAAAATAGATTTGTTTACCACTAACACATGCCGCTGAGCTCAGATATTTTATCTTTATAGACACCGCGTTAATACCGCAGTTACCATATTAAAACGGCTTGTAATATGTTCACTTTTGCATATTGACCTTAATTGCGCTAGAATTATTATCCTACCGGTGATATCATTTATACAAGATAGTTTATATTATTTCTGTTGTACCAGGCCGGATTTCAAACAATATTTTTCATTGCAATTGGTAGTTGTCCATAAATGTCGCTAGATGTCGTTGTACCGTTAAAATAGAGACGAATATTTATTTAATGCCCATCTATCCAAAAACAAAACAAAAAAAGAATATGCAAAAAATGAATATTTTTTTAAACTCGCTATAAAATATATATATATGATCATGAGCCCATATACCCTCCACTGGTAAGCACGGTCGAGGGGTTCGGCCTTATTCCACCAAGCTAATGTAGTGCAGGTTGTCGGATAATTTATTTAGTAAATGCAACCATAATCTTTATGGTAAATGTACAAAAAGACAATTTCTTCCGATACTTATACTTCCATTCGAAGTTCATTTACCTTCCGCATGCCATTTCTAAGCATTCTCAAGGCAAAGCTTTGGGGGTGGTTGTGTTAATCGCGGGGCGGCCCCCAGTCTTCGTTAGTCTAGAATTAATTCGTTGATAAGACGCCGCGCCTCCCGGCGATGCCGTCTCGAGATCACAGGGCTGCCCTCTCGCGGAAAACAAGGAAAATGGGGAAAACTATTTATTTTCAGACCCATTTTTTTGTATAGTATTGTTTAAAATTATCTGTATTTGTTATTGGGAGTTACATAACCTTAAAATCTCCATATTATTGATTCAAAAGATTTTTTCTGTAATATATTATTTGGTTTGGTTGATATCGTATACGTATACCATACCATACCGTATAGTCTATCATCCCAGTCATGCGTGATATTATGGATAATACATTGTAAGTGTTTTCTTCTATCATAGACCCTTGCCCAGAAATCCTTACAAATATTCTAATTTAAAATGCGTCTACCTCGGAAACTATTAGCAAAAAAATTACTAAACATAATGGTTTTCGATATAATTTCACACTAAAAGTAGTTGAATGATTGTTACTTTGCATGTGTCGTGCGATCTAGAAGTCTGGAGTTCAATTCCTGGGTCGGCCAAAGTGTTATTGGATTTTTCACTACGAAATTTTATGAAATTCGACTGATATATACATAGCTAAATGTAAGTGCAGAAATGCGCTTCTGCCTATCCCTTCGGGGAATACAGGCGTGAAGTTATGTATGCATGTATTTATGTCAGTAAAGGGGTTCAATAATAGACTCCGTGCTGCTACTCATAAAACCCAATAACACTTTGCCCGACCCGGGAATCGAACCCAGGAACTCTAGATCGCACGGCACATACTTGTGCCGCGAGACCACGACGCAGTCCTTTACTATTCTTGCAAATAATATTAAAACATGCTGGGTTTTCATGATTTTCAGCATTCATTCCAGTGAGTGGTCATTCACCGTTTAAATACGCACATGACTCCGAATAATTAGCAGGGTGTACTCTGTGCTTAAATCAGCCTGTAAAAAAGATATTAACGCGCAGACTTTTTCAGAAATTAATGTTATAAAAAATTCGAAGCACAGCCCTGAAACCCAATACACCCCTGAAATCCAAAAGCAAATTAAAAAGACGACCACAAGATCGCCCCGGGTGGGCAGGGAGGAAAATTACACCCCTAAAGCCTATACTGACCCTCTTTAATGAACATTGCACCGAGTGCCGTCTCACTCACTCCTCAGGGATCTTCAAAGAGGACACTTGACGCTATCTCTTTCCAAGGTGGAAAGATTTCTACAACGATTGTTTGAGTTGCATTTTTAATACGGTTTCTTGCGGTGCGATCCTGCCCACCCTTCGGTAATAAATTTCCCCGTGTGTGGAAATTTATTGTTAATGCCCTTTTTATTTTATAATGCTTATATGAAACGATTACAAAAATGACAGTAATGTTATTTACATCAATTGTAGCAAGTTATATGTGGGTGTTGTTTTACTTTTACAATATGTTATTTGTGGGCATAAATTAATGCTTTAACATCGTTTAAAAAATTAACTTGAAACAAACAAAAAATATGCGCTCTAAATACCTTTTCCCTGATTATCTGGTACAGATTGTCTTGAGCGAGAACGCCAACTATTTGCCTTTTTAAAGAGTGTGTTAAAAATATAATTCGCATCAATTTATTAATATACGTATCTGAAATTAATGAATAGACTTTCACGGATAGATGTCTTTAGTTTATTACAAAATAAGTTTGTTTTTATCTTACTTAAACCCATCACAACTTCAAAGGTCTCACACATCAAAAGAGGCCCAAAAAACAGTGTCAAGAAACACAATATTCTTCTAAACATGTATGGACAAAAACACACAATATCTGTCAAAGGTCTCGGTAATAAAGAAAAAGTGTATGATGAGTCGGACACGTGAGGCCGCTGTTGACACGAGGCCTGTGACACGTCGTGTCGCGTCCGAGCCTCGGGGCGGAGGGTGATTGATGCCTCGTCTGACTCGGTACAGGCAGTTAGATCACACTTCTGAAACAAAAAAGTAACATTTAATAATTATGTGTGCTGTGCTATCTAGGACAGGGGTCAAGCAAATTGATATTGAGTTTTTCCATTACTAAATTGCGCATTATAGTATATTTTATTATGTCATAAGTTTATTTTTTATGAAGGGTAAATAAATAAATTCGAAATATGTCCGAAGAACGGCAATAGGCTTGCCATTATGTGGGACTAAAAATTCTGGCAATTATGCTCGAGTAGGTCCAACGATCGAATTTTACACTAGTATGCAACTCTTTTCGTCCAAGTACGAGTGTACTAATTCAACAGTATCATAATATTAGTGATATTATTGATGACACATTTTTTACAGCTGGGATTTACAAATCCTCGACGGACCTCTGTGGCGACGACCAGATGTAGTCACAGCAAATAATACATGGAATATTCACTTAGTAAACTTAGTGTTGTCTTAATATAAATTAGTAAAAATTAATTAATGACTGCCTCGTGGTCTCGCGGTACAAGTATGTGCCGTGGGATCTAGAGGTCCTGGGTTCGATTCCCAGGTCGGGCAATGTGTTATTGGGTTTTTCCATTAGGAAATTCTCAGTAACAGCACAGAGTCTGGAAATGTGCCCGAAAAACGGCAATAGGCTCGCCCCCTATTACGTGGGACTGATACATACCTGGCGAAATGTGGGTTCAGAAATGCACCTCTGCCTACCCCTTCGGGGAATACAGGCGTGAGTTTATGTATGTGTATGTATGTAATTAATGAATAAAAATATGCCTTAATTCATCTCAAATTAAAAGCCGTAGCACTTCCATCACCGATTGTACTTTCACGCAAAACAAGAGTTTGGAACGAGTTTAAAAAATTTCTTCATGAAGGCATTATTAGTGAAATTAGCTGTAAAAGGTACCGTCGCGGCCAATTTACATGGATCACTAATTTTCGCCCGAGCGTCACTCATGGCCCTTGTAATTAACTAACTACTTTCGCTCACTTATGATGAGTTAAAATTGGTCATTACTGTCAATGAAGTTATTCGTGCGTGGCAATTTCAAGTATCAAAATGCTTTATATTATTGAGTCATTCCGTGAGAGGAAGCCATATCGGTATTGGTGTGAGAGAACGATTTTCTTAATGCATAAGAGAAACTGTGATGATAGTATTTCATGATTTAACGTGAGATCGGAGAAATGGCTTATGATTTTACGGTATGAGCACTTACTGTCGGTAATTCAATCGAGTGAAAAGAGGATGTAATGAAGAATATATCAGATGATTAAGAATAAATTGAATGGCCTATTGCACTCGGCGAATTTGATAGAAAGTTTAACAAACTAATTATCCATAGATACTAAATAGATGCGAAAGCAACTCTGTTTGTTAAACTTTTACGCCTAAGCCGCTAATGATATTTGAATGATTTTTGGTATGGGGATCAATAATAATCAATAAATAATTATAATAAAATCTTTATTAATTTCCAAGTTTTTACAAAAAAATATTACAATGTCTTCTTTTAAGTATTTCTATACTTGTGCCAGAAGACCCAGGACTTTAGGACATGACATAGGGTTCTTTTTATTAAAATGGTACCCGGTCGGAGCTGGGCCTCACAGCGATGTATGTATATATATAATGTATGGAACTGACATAATAAATCGTCAAATCATGAAATCATTTTTGTCAATTTCATACATTTTTATGTGTTCTATTTGCGACGTCGCGTATAGAATGTTACAATATCTAACCTCCCAAATTAATAACTTCTTAATCAAGAGTCCTATTGTTTGTCATTGCAATTTTTTCCCTTCATAATTCGTTGTTACAATCACATCGGTTCAAAAATAACTTGCACACAATTAAACTTTCTCAGCTTTAAAATACATTTCGAGCAAAGTGTCAATTAGTCGTATAAGACAATAACAATTATTCATAATAATTTAACAATAATCCTGTTTTTAACACGGGCATTAAACATCTGCAATCGAAAGCAGGTGAGAGATAAGGGCGAGCAATAACTACCGAATATCACCAAACAATTTGTACCACGTACAAAAATAAAACCACCCATAATTGTTGGTTAACATACAATAATTTATTGCAATTTAAATATTGTGTTATTAAAATTATAGTGATAAACGTGAGCCCATTAAAACAGAAATTACAATATGTTTTGTATGCACGGGTGCAAGCTATCGATCCCAATGAAGCTATAAATTATAATAATGCCTTTGCAAATTATTTTCCGAAGTATTCTTTTTGATACTGCGATTAGCGTACAGAGCCGGCGGCAGATAACATGGCATTAAGATTATTAAGTCTACTATAATAATTTTACATTTTTATTTATTTTTTAAACAGGATTCTTCAATGCAATACACATTCTACATGTTCCAATAATTTTAAATGCTACTATCATTCTGATGACTATATCAATTATATATTAATGTAGTACGAAACACTTATGAATAAATAATTCAGACCTGGCGGTAGATTAAAAAGAGATCTTATAATTAAAACATTGAAAGCAAAAGGTGAAATCAATTAAAATGGAAACAAGTAAATTAACTACATCAATAATTTGCTTAAAATCGAAAATAAAATGATTAGTTATATACATTCAAAATTAAATTATTATAGCAGTACATACGTTCTAAAATAACAGAAACGAGAAGTAAATGTATTGTAAGTGTTGTAAGCATTTCCTCTGCCCTTAGAAATTCTGGTTAAGGAACTTTCTCTTAGGCAGGCCTTCTTACAATCCTTCGCTCTCGTAGCGGTCGTGGGGAGAGACCTCTCGCTGCCGACTGTGGTCGCCGCCATGGTCGGCAGCCGGAGGTCGTGGAAAGCTATGCTCTCCTTCTGCGAACGTGTCATTTCGCAGAAGGAGAGCGCGGAGCGGGATCGGGAGCAGACCGATCCCGCTCGTCGCAACAGGCGACGTAGGAGGCGCCGGGTCAACACGTAGCCCGGCGCCCAGAGGCCACACGGGGCCGCCGTCCCTACCTTGGCGGCCCCCCAGGTGTAATAATATCTGCTTGGTGTGCCTCTTGGCACCGCGCAGAGGCGGTCCCGGTGCAATCCATAGCTCTGGCTTCAGGGTATTCCGGGGCCGCCTCGTTGAATGCGCTGATGGTGGCCGTCGCGGGGTTTTTAGTCGGTATGACGGCGCATTGATTTTGGTAGGGACCCGGCCCAGCGGCCGCCCGAGCACATCACGGGCGGTAACATCCATGCTGGGTCGGAAGGCGCCGGTGAGTCCGACACACCCTCGCCCCTCCGGGGCGGGATGGTCCGTAAATGGATTTTCCCCGCGTGAAAAAAAAAAAAAAAAAAAAAAAAAAAAAAAAAAAGGCCTTCTTACAATCCTTTCCTTTTTTCTTTCATTGTTAATATTCGAGTTATTAGAGATGATCATTGTAGACAGAATGAAACTTAAAATATGCTTTAAGATATCGTGTAAGCTATAAATACTGCACGTCGCTTGACGCTTCCAATAGGTCTCATTTGAAAATTCGGAGGGCGCCCTTACGTCCATCACAGGATATCATGGCTACTAATGATGATGATCAAGATATAACTGCTGATATAAGACTTTCATTATTAGTTGCAACACAGAAGATTCCTAACGCGAATTAACATTGCCAAATGTCGACCATAAATAATTCACTCAATGTAATTTGCGTGCGCCTGCGTTAGAATTTAAAAGAATACTTGTCGATTCAAAGTAATGACACGATGCTGTTTCCATTCCTACCGTGTGCGACGTGATTGTGTCGAGGTGTTTCGATGCCAACGTATTGTCGCTGTAAAATATATAATTGACGTATTGTTTTTCTTGTATGTGTTATTTCAATTTGGACGTGATAAATAGCTTCCAATGTTGCTTGGAATCTTAGTGTGGCGTGCTTTAAGAAGTCATCATGTGTCCTATTATTATATGCTGCAAGTAACGAAGAATATATAATAAACATCTAAGTGAAAAATCGTTGATGCAAGTCCTTTCAGCATGCAAAAAAAGTACATACATACATACATAAACTCACGCCTGTATTCCCCGAAGGGGTAGGCAGAGGTGCATTTCTGCACCCACATTTCGCCAGGTATGTATCAGTCCCACGTAATAGGGGGCGAGCCTATTGCCGTTTTTCGGGCACATTTCCAGACTCCGTGCTGTTACTGAGGATTTCCTAATGGAAAAACCCAATAACACTTTGCCCGACCCGGGAATCGAACCCAGGACCTCTAGATCGCACGGCACATACTTGTACCGCGAGACCACGAGGCAGAAAAAGTGTACGAGTATATTAATAATAATAATATTAATAAATTCACCCAACAGTCACATACATAGTTCTAACCCTACATTAAGATACGAGTCTTGTGTCGTGGGTATCAGAAACTACGGGAGACTTTTTCGGTCTCACAACAATATTTGTGGATCACACAAACATTTTTTACAATTCCAATATCATTTAATATTCCAATCCATTCATAGAATATGCTTATATGACTAAAAGATACCAATTTCAAGTAACATATTAATTTGGAATTGCAACAAATAATTAATTGGATTTACATATTCATTAACTTCTGCCTGCCTTCGCTTGTGGTATCAGAATCGATTCTAGTGAGAATTGTGTGAATAATCAAAATGGTATATTAATTGCTATTTTCATTTTAAATAGATAACAAAAATTAAAATAATGGAATCACATAGAATCACATACTAAATTATATATATAGTTGTATTTTTAGTTTTTGTATTTGTATTATTATTATTTTATTTGCATTTATGCATTTATATCTTTCTTTCTGTACACACTGCCCTCCCAATAATCCTATTTATAATATCCATCTTATGGTTGTCTTAAAAAGATCGACATGTGCGATAAGGCCGCCATTTGTACCTTTCTCTAGGTTATATATATATATTTTGTATGATTTTGAATGTGTACAATAAAGAGTTAAATAAATAAATAAATAAGGTTATAAAGTTTCTGCATACCAAATTTAGCGATAATTTAATAAACCGTCGGACCTCATTTCAGGCGTTTGCAATTATACAAAAAGTAGTTTTCTCAACGAGCCATCTATGTTTATACAAAAATAATTTAAATCGGTTAAGTAATTTTTGAGTTTATCTATACCAAATAATTCTACAGTCAACTTTTTCCTCCGTATATTATTAGTATAGTTAGATAAGGTGAATCCAGACAACCCCTGCTTTGAATGTTCGAGTCTACTCCTGTGTTGCAAAATCGTGTCCGCTGCGGGAGGTCGTACCTTCATGGGAATATCTCGCGCCGCGAAGCTAATCAAATGCAACAATGTAGCCAAGTATAACATTTTGACGGGCTTGTTGATCTGGTGGTGCAGCCACACAGTTTGGCATTAAATGTTGGGTATGTGATATGAAAGTGCTTCCTCCCTTCGTACGAGTGAGATAGTACACATAGTATAGTAAGATTTTCTTTGATAACTTGATAGCCATCATTGTGATTGAATTCTATAGTTGTAAGTTTATAGAGCGATATGGAGATCCGGGTTCGATTCCTGTGTCGGGCAGTGTTATTTCAATTTCTCCCTTTTACGTGGGTTTTAAGCTAGCAATGTCATTTTAGTAAAAAAACCTTCGTTTAACGTGTTTAAGAGTACTACGTGTATATGTTAAAATCATATTTTTAACCTCGAAAAATTACCGTTCACCAAGGTATTTAAAATTTCACCTTTCAAAAAAAATATAACTGTTTTTTTCAACCTCTGTTGTGTAATTATTGATTTTATTATCGGTATAACCATTTCCTAAATTACTACATGCAAGCAAATAAACGCTTTCAATAATATTTTAGGTCGTGAACCGCAGTATGGCTGCACCTTTACTCCCAGCTGTAAAGAAACCAGCAATAACGTACCGGCCATAAACGTTTAATGTATACTTAATTTTTTGTTATCTCTGCCCCGCCCACTGACACTTCAGCTTATTGATGGCGTGTTCATGACCTTAGCCATTGGATTTTTGGTACTCTTACATTGTATAATCAATCGAAATGAAATGCTTTGAGAATTTTTATACTTACATATTATATACGTGCATATATTACTGTATACATAATGTATTCAGACCGTGATCGTAAAATAAGGCAGGTAATAGCTAAGGTAATTACAAACCCCCTGGCGTTAAAGAAAATCCCGACAAAAAATAAAACCGATCACGGTCTGAATACATCCTGTATATGTACATGTAAATATATTAATTCTCGAAGCACAGACATACGTATGTAGATAGGGAAGGCTCAAGCGTACTTCTGTTTCCACGTTTCGTCAGCTATGTTTCGTCTTCCTCTGATTTAAAATTAACAGCAAACCCACCGTTAGTCATGTATACGTATAAAAAGTGAAATAAAAACAAAACGAAATAATAATTTAAAAACTACTTGACATGGCTGTTCGGTCAATGTTGCTTTTGCCAAGTTTTCGGAAATAAGAAAAAACTAAGCATATCTCTGAAATTAAATATTACAAGAATAAGGTGAATTTCTCTATATAATTACCGATAGGCAGAATATGTAAAGCGCGTAGGAGTGGACGGGGGCGCTCAGTAATTACATACGTATCAGATAAACACTAAATATATGCTGCGTTCACTTTGTAATTATTATAAATTATTACAACAATTCAATTAACTTTGCATGAAGGTCACCGCTTACCTCCGATCATTATAATAATAGTGATGAGGAGACTATCTATTGCAGATTTATTTGTTGACAAAGTAGCAAGTTCTTGTATTGTAGATAAATTTAGCTTGTTTATTTATATCCCGGATTTTATACTGAGATTTTTATCCCGGCTGTAGTCGTGATGGCTTCGAGGTTTAGGCACGCGGTCAAGAATCTTGACGGTCGCGGGTTCAAACCCCAGGCACACATTCTGACTTTTCGAAGTAATGTGTGTATTTACAAATAATTATCACGTACTTTAACGGTGAAGGAAAACATCGTGATAAAACCTGCGCACCTAAAAGTTCTTAGGAATTTCTTAGTGTGTAGTCCGCCAACCCGCACTAGGGCAGCGTGGTGGAGTAATGCCTAGACCCTCTCAGTAGCAGAGGAGGCCCGTACCCAGCAGTGGGACATATATGTATGTGCTGATGATGATGATGTGTTATTCTGCAATTAAACAAGGCCATGTGTGGCTAAATGTAATGAACATAATATGTATCTGGTCCACAGATATATATCATTGCTATTGTTCTAAATCATGGTAGAAATATAAAGTGAATAGTCATAGCCGAGTTTGGTTTCTGGCTTTGCCAGCAGTTTTGGCTTTTAGCGTATGATTTTCCTACCCCGGCAAGTCGGAGTCGTGACTCGGTCGTTGAGGATTTGATCCAGCTATAATTGAGATGGCGACTTGGCAGACCTTGCGCCTAACTTTCAATACTTATAGATCATTATGAAACTACTCTAAATGATGCAAATAATTTATGTTCATAACACAAAGTTCACATTTGTACTCGGGATATTTAATAGGTCCATGAGTATTCGTCGGTTTGATTAGCAGGTCTGATAGTGTTATCGGGTTTTTCCAATAAGTAATGCTCTAGTACGCTCTAGACGCATACGGGCTGATAATGATGATGTTGATGAATGCTAGTAGTCTAGTAGCATGGACTCTAGAAATGTGCTAAAAAAAAATAATGAGCTCGCCATCTCTTCCGTGCCTCTGACTCCGTATTTGGGTTTCAGGCTTGTATGAAATAAATAAAAATAGTAGACTTAAAGCACACTACTCATAATCTTTTTAATTTAAAAATATATTTGTGTATTTAGTTTAAATTTTTTTTTATCAATGCTTTTTGTTTTTGTTTATTGTTTATTTTTATTATTATTATTTTTAATTAATTTAAGTCGTGATGGCCTTGAGGTTTAGGTACGCGGTCGAGAATTTCGACGGTCGCGGGTTCAAACCCCAGGCTAAAAAGTTCTTAGGAATTTCTTAGGTGTGTAGTCCGCCAACCCGCACTAGGCCAGCGTGGTGGACTAAGGCCTAAACCCTCTCAATGGTAGAGGAGGCCCGTGCCCAGCAGTGGGACGTACCTATATGGGCTGATGATGATGATGATGATTAATTTCCACGACCACCCCTTTT
This sequence comes from Hemaris fuciformis, assembly GCA_907164795.1. NCBI lineage: Eukaryota > Metazoa > Arthropoda > Insecta > Lepidoptera > Sphingidae > Hemaris > Hemaris fuciformis. The sequence continues at coordinate 3,803,887 of OU015445.1, forward strand.
ATATACTTTTTTTTGCTCTGGGTTGTCTGGAAGAGATCGCAAATAGCGATAAGACCGCCCTTTGTGGCACAATAGTTTATAAGGTACCTAGCTTTAATTTAATTTTTACTTATGTATGTGGTGCACAATAAAGCATATTAAATAAATAAATAAATAAAACATACATTGTGATATTATTCGATTCCCTTTCAGCTGTAAAAGAGGCCCGTGTCCAGTAGTTGTACGAATATTGGCTGATTATTATTAAATTAAAAATCATAACGTACTTTATTCGATCGTAATTAAGATAGCAATATACTCTGCTAGAATTTTTCATACACATATTTATCAAGAGCGGAAACCTCTGCTTAATCATCGGACAGATAGTAACCTGATATTGAGTTGGTTTAGTCACGATAATACTATCATACAGTAGTTTAACTCGGCCGCATTTTTGAAATAAATACCTACAGCCGCGCGGTACGTAAACATGCGATAGGGCTGCGAACCTGCAGAATTTTAATTCAATCTGCCTACTTTGACTTTCTATCTATTTTAATGATTGTAATTTTTTTTATTTATTTAAACAAATAAAATATTTTGTGAATGGAATAGGAAGTGTTCAATAAAAATGCATGTTATTTTTTGATTGGAAGATTTCATGCAACCAAAAACAGCACAATATATAAACACAATATATACACACAATATATACTTGTCATATTAAATAGGCACTTGCACTTATTTTGTATAAAAATCGCGCGATTACTGCTTAAAAAACAACACCGCCCGTTTGTCACAGCGGCACATTCGCGACTGCCTGCATGCCTTGCGCATGCCGCGATCGAGGCGCGTAGGTATAACTCGCGTTTCGCCCGTTTGTATGAAGTTAAACTACTGTATGATAGTATTACCGTGGTTTAGTTGAGAAAACATTTATTCACGACGCATATTCATTATATTATTAAATACGTTAATGGAAGTAATATGTTGTCGGAGTCTGGAATTCTAGACTTCGACACGGAAAATTGTAGGTAACGTCCGGATACTTATAGGCCATTTTGTATGGTGATAAATCTCCTTTTAGTTAAAATGTTATCGTTTGATGTGTTAATACAGGGTGCAAAATATCTGTATAAAAGAGTTTCAAATCACTTCAGCCATTTCAATGTATTAAATATGCACCCATCTTCATAACCATCCACATTAATAACATAAGTAAAATATGTTATCACTTATTTTACTGTCAATCAAATAGCTATCTTACAGTTTTAAAAAACAGATACAAATCCGTACACAGAAGACAGTCATCATCATCAGGCTATATAGGTACGTCCCACTGCTGCGCACGGGCCTCCTCTACAACTGTGAGGGTTAAGGCCTTAGTCCACCACGCTGGCTTAGTAAGGATTGGCGGAGGACACACCTAAGAAATTCCTAAGAACTTTAAGGTGTGCAGGTTTCCTCACGATGTTTTCCTTCACCGTTAAAGTAAGTGATATTTCATTGTGAATACACACATTACTTCGAAAAATCAGAGGTGTGTCTGGGGTTTGAACCCGCGACCGCCGAGATTCTCGACCGCGTGTCTGAACCTCGAGGTCATCATGACTTCAGAAGATAGTGGGGAAATACAATTTGTAAGTTTAAGAACTTTTTAGCTTTTATACTAATGAGCTTCGTCTATCAGTATTCACCATACCATAAACCTTTGAATTGAATTACCATAAACCTACATTTGAATCTGATGTTCAAATGTATATTTGAATGTTAAGTAATATAATATATGATAATGATAAAATTTCAAGTTACTACTTTCTTCAGACAATTCTTCACAACAATTTCTAATACTACTTAATAAACATGTCGTCAAATCTACGCAACATTACGAAATAGTAAGGCCATTTTCTCACATAAGAAAATAATAAATATTAATTTATTCAAACAAAAGTACAGACGACGGCCACATCTCTCCTACCATTTGTCATACCGTGACAGAGATCTACGGTCTCGATACGACAGCGACTGAGAAATAATACAGATCATCCGTCACGAGCCGCCGGAGAACGGGTTAACTTTATCATCATAAGCGCGGGATCAATCACATCTGTATCGAAAACGGTGACTTTCACTCGCTATACATCTACGAATCGTTAATCTTTTGCGGTCCCTCAGGGCGTGTAACCGATTAGTACCTTCTATCCCCGAGAAACAATTTCCACTTGTGTAATTTATGACTTCATCGGCGGAGCAGGGTCACGACACGCTAGAGAATCCGTCGAGGACCGATTGTAGGGGACGCGCGTGTAGGCTGTTGTTATGCGGTATAAGGAAATGGCTGATTTGAATGAACATAAATCCGTTACGGATTGAATAGGAACGAATCTCATTGAATTGCAAGCGGTGTCAAATTACTGGTTACCGAAATGCAATGATCGGATTGCGCTCAATGCAACAATGCCGCGATTGTAAATTGAAATCATAATCAAATATTCCATCTTGGTGCGCGATTGCGTTTTCGAAGTATGTTTGCTTACATACATACACGCAACACCTGGAAGATAATGAAGAAGAAATAAAGGAAACAGGCTATGCGGTATTTCATTGTTTTTGACCCATGAGAATAGTCCAATGGATTTATTAAAAATATAGGTTTTCAACCACGACGTTGCTAATTGAAAGCAACTGCCGCAGAACAACTACCTTGCCTTTGAGACAATAAACGACTAAGAATTTCGATTTGCTTTGTCAATAGCTTAATATAGGTCACCTCATGCTGTATATTCAGTTTACCATTCAGATAAGGAGGCTAGGATCTAAACGACGTATCCACATTTTGCCATTGGTGTTACACCACTATTAGAGATGGAGCATGCCCGTGGCTATATCCGATATGTCCATAGCAATCACGCTTCTTGAGCCATCAAAAAATGCCAACAAAGAATTGGAACTGAAGAAGCAAATTAATTTTCTATTGTCAATATAAATTGCAGTTTAACGTAAATCGCATAGAGATACTAGAATCTTTCCTAAGAATTAAGATTAAAACGGATTTAATTTAACTGGAGGCTATTACTTAAACTGAAACATCCACTATATATCCTTTCTACAACGCACTATCCTTTATTTAGAAAATGTTGTAATGTCTCTTGAGAACCAAATAAACAAATAGCCCATCTACGCTTACGAGCAATTAGACAGAGCGAAATAATTAACCTCTTAGGAAAGCACAAATTCTCTTAAAATTCCACGTAAGATTCAATTGAGAAATATATCTTCTGTAGGTAATTACTGCCGCTAGAGCATCGACCTAAAAAGCGGTTCTAATAACTCAGGCCCGTCATCAATACTTACCGAGAATGGTGTAGACAAAAACAAATTTTATCCCACGAGTTGCATTGTTGAAACAACTAAAAAGGACGCTATATGAGTTTCCGGTACAAGGCCCCAGACGTGAAGCTATCCAAGAATAAGCCATTAAATTTGATAGCCTCGACAATTGATATAATTACTTCATTAAATGCTTAAATTAAACGTGGAGCAGTACTCTGGCCATATGCAGCGATGAAATCTCAAATCTGTGATTCCTTGATGCTTTATTGTAGCAATTAGTCACTTTTTGTGTATATTTAATAAAAGTTAAATTGGTCGTCGGGATGGTTTCCTGTTAACGTTAAAAGTGATTCGAATGCTTCTGATAATTTCGGCAATTGTGTGGTCAGGTACCAAGTAAGAGCAGAAACGTACTGTTAATTTCTTTATTACTGATTCTTTTTAGCAGAAATGCTTTATCGAAGACTTCAATGTTTACCGCGAAGACGTCCCAACCTTAAAAAGGTTTATTGGCACTTAGTGCACTAATGGCATTTATGTTCCTTTTTAAGGATCTACATCGAACCATCCCACCATGTTCACTAGAGGACTTCTTTTAATTTATGATGATGATAACATGGAAATTATCATATACGTAAGACTACTGAAGGAGATAACTATAACTGGTCTTGCATCGTAGTCAAGCTTCATCATCATCATCATCAGCCCAAATACGTCCCACTGCTGGGCACGGGCCTCCTCTACAACTGAGGGGGTTTAGGCCTTAGTCCACCACGCTGGCCTAGTGCGGGTTGGCGGACTACACACCTAAGAAATTCCTAAGAACTTTTAGGTGTGCAGGTTTTATCACGATGTTTTCCTTCACCGTTAAAGCAAGTGATAATTCATTGTGAATACACACATAACTTTGAAAAGTCAGAGGTGTGTGCCTGGGGTTTGAACCTGCGACCGCCGAAATTCTCGACCGCGCGCCTAAACTTCGGGGCCATCACTGCTTATATATATCTAAGTCTGTCTAAATCAGCTCATCTGCAGTTGAGAGGGGTTCAGTTCTTATTCAACCACACTAATGCGCGTTTACAGACAGTTTACTACTTAAACATATTTATTTTAAAGACTGTCGATTCGCTTTATTTATTTCATCTTGAAATGAAGAAAGAGTCAAAGATTTTTTTTTAATAATAATAATCTTTATTCATCAACAAGTTTTAAATAACAATTATTACAATGTTAGGGCCTCCTTTTAAGTATTTATATACTTGTGCTAGGAGATGCTAATCCGTGACATCCAAAGTTGAGTTTTAAAAAACGCGCTTAAACCCTAAAAACGCAAAAAAAAACTGTCTAAAGAGACCATTGTAAATTACGTAGCATTGATTACATAGCATCAGCTTATATTGATCTCCGCGAATTGTACCGAAAGAAAAAAGCCTGTCTCTATTAACGCATACTAGTGCATACAAAGTAAGAAATACAAAACCAGGAATAATTCTCGGCGATCCATAACAAGTACGTCGCGTCAATTGGCAAGTAATGCAACAACAAATGTTAACGTCTTCACAAATTTCCAAAGGGGCTAGCTGTGTAGCTGCTTATGGCCACTTGGACGCCAGAATACGCAATTAGCCACATCACACCTTCCCCGCTGTCGTGCCGACGCATCATTCAATTTTATCGTGCAATTACAGTCCATAAAATCAGTAGTTGTTAGTTGCGTCCACAGCTAGTTTCTTATTAGTGTGGACAGCTTCGCATTTTTGACATAACGGGTAGGATTCTGGCAGCTACAGCTAGCAGGGATGGATTAAGAGATTTCTTTTTAGACCTAGGATTAATTCTGAGGCTAGTAATTTCTTCTTCTCATCTGCTTGTCCTCTCCACATATATGTATATTCTAAGATATACAATGCAATGTTAAAAGTCTGGTGGTCGTTTTAAAATTGGAATGCAAGTTCATAGACTACTTTATGAAAATAAAATTCTACATTTTCACAAGCCTTCAACTCAATAACAAAGAATGTAACTGAGGCCTCTCTCAAAGTAATTGTAATAATGAAGTTACACATTGCAACACATCCAAATAGAACGTTTTGAAGTCCATTTTTCTCAGCCCACGTCTTAAGATCAACGAGATATCATGATTGTAATAGGCAACGGCTGAATCGTGTGAAACAATAGGAAGCTAGCTGCGTGTACCCAGACGGGGCTTTTTTATATTTTTGATTTAAAACAATTGATTGTGCACTGACGACATTGATTGATGTACTGTGAATGAAATGCTATTTGTAATAATATTAAGAGAAGGAAAATATCTTGTATTTTTACTAATAAGTTTATGATTGTATATAATGTCTATAGTTCCCAAACTAAATTAAAGTTGCTATAAGACACATATTTAAAACAGTTAAAATCGAAAAAAAATTAACCTTAGAAGGTAACGTAATAAACTTTCCCGAGTTTTGTGAGACCGAAAAACCTCCGTAAGTTATCTATAAATAAATACACCACATTAAGATACGAGTCTTGTGTCGTGGGTATCAGAAACTACGAGAGACTTTTCGGTCTCACAAACACCCAGACCCGAAACAAATATTTGGGAATCACACAAACATTTGTCTCGGTGCGGGGATCGAACCCGCGGCCTCTCGTTTCGCAAGCTGGTGTCTAGCCAACTGCGCCACGGGGCTGTCAAAGCATAATCATATCATATCAAGTGCATGCACGTTTACTAAATTAAAAGAGGGTTGTAAAAAAACATTTTTTAATACTTTACTACGTTTGAAAACTATAATACTGTCTCAAAACCACGACCTACATTGTTTTAAAACAAAATCTGAGCACAGCTGTTAATGGTAATACTATAAAGATGGTTATCTTTTTGAAAGTGAGCAATGATGTACGGTTATGGATATATTGAAATAGTTTTATTGGTAAATAAAAGTCACAAAATATCGTGATTTTACATTTTAACCCGAATCAAAACGTGGCTTTGGTTTGCCAACACCTGTCGAACTATCACGAACTAGATAACTTTAAATAGATCATCTCAATATCGCAAACAATTTACGACTTTCGTGTCTCTGTTTGAAAGGGTATTTAGTTATACAAATATTAAACATAACATTCAACGAAATTAGAAAATGAAGGGACGAAGCGTTTGTGAATGTTTCTTTGGCTATCAAAAATCATTAATAAATAATGATCTGAATCAACATGTCATGTAAAAGCGATGACAACGAAAACGTAAATAAAAACAAAGCAATATAATAAATATTTAATATCCAACTTTTCCACCATTAGGAAACTAACGACAATAACTTATTTATGTAAACAATAAAATACACATAAAAAGGTAACGTATCGATAACAAACTAGTTAATAACTTAACATTTCAACACATTAACATAATGTCACTCGTCCAATAAAGTTTCTAGTATGTTTATTATACACAAGAAACCTTTTTGATATTTAAAAATAGAACCTTCGTATAGAATACTGGCTGACTTTTAGAAAAAAGAAGAAGTTAATAATGGATGTGAAGTAGTGCTGATAGTACGCGCTCTGTACAAACGCCAGAGGCAAAATTAACAGATGTACATAATTATAATTTTATTGGTATTAATGAGAAAAGATTTACGGTCTTATAAAAAATTGTATTTAATAAACATATAAATAATAATGAAAATTGTTTTGCAGTGTCTCTATAAGTTCACGCCGGCTCTGAGCGCCCATCTTCTAGGATACCATACGCTCCTCTCAGCGTATTTAAGACAGTTTAAACCCAAGATTAAAGCTGTCGCCGCTGCAGTTTTTGCACTATTAACAACCGGTGTCGTAAACTCTTTTTCTGTCAACACTTAAAAATAACAAGTTTAACCTTTTCAAATTAGCGTCTATAAATAGGTACATAGAAATGATTGTTCGATTCGCCACGACCGTGCGTGGGATAGATTTATTGTTCAGTTCTATTTTTTAATTAACTTTATCGACGTTTCGACGCCGCGTTGAAGTGATTATAGGTTGATATTATAAATTAGCCTCCCGAACATTTATATTATCGATATCTCTTAGCGAATGATATACGGCAGTGATTTTAGTTTGGAGAATTAATTTATTGTTTTGATATCCAAAATTGGAGGATGGATTTCGTGATATATGGATTGTAAATTAATTAAATTGAAATGAAACAGTGTCTCGAGGTTAATCACTAAGGAATACTGAGTTACTTAGTATTATAAGTAACAAGGAAGCAGTGATGGCCTCGAGGTTTAGGCGCGCGGACGAGAATTTCGGCGGTCGCTGGTTCTAACCCCAAGCACACACCTCTGTCTTTTCGAAGTTATGTGTGTATTCACAATGAATTATCACTTGCTTTGACGGTGAAGGAAAACATCGTGATAAAACCTGCACACCTGAAAGTTCTTAGGAATTTCTTAGGTGTGTAGTCCGCCAACCCGCACTTGGCCAGCGTGGTGGACTAAGGTCTAAACCCTCTCAGTTGTAGAGGAGGCCCGTGCCCAGCAGTGGAACGTATTGGGCTGATGATACGCTCACGCCTGTATTCCACGAAAGGGGTAGGCAAAGCACATTAGGCCAGGTATGTATCAGTCCCACGTAATACGGGGCAAGCCTATTGCCGTTTATTCGGGCACAATTCCAGACTCCGTGCAGCTACTGAGTATTTTCTAGTGGAAAGCCCCATTACCACTTTTCCCTCTAGACCGCATGACACATGTGTATGTACTTACTTGTGCCACGAAACTACGAGGCGGTCAATATTCTCTAAGAATCAACTAAAAGAATCCTAACAACTCTTAACATTCGCTGATAAATATTACACTTTTATGCGACTTTAAATGAAATGTGAGCGAGGTTTCCTTAAACTTTTGCTTGAAGAACAGAAATGAGTTCAGAATTGCCTCTGTTCGGGGAAGTTATAACAAAACCGAATAATTTTGCTCAGCCGCGACATTTTGAAGAAACTGCGCGAAACATCTAGAAGGCTCTAGAATAACACTTATTTATTAAACGATAAAGAAGTAAGTGATAACTATGACTGGGTACTCTAGTACAAATAACTCTATTTGCAAGGATTATGAGGTTAAGTTATTGGCGTGATTTATGATTAAGTATAGAAATATTGCCCTTGTAATTATTGCAATGCTATTTTTTTTTATCTGACTTAAATTGGTGTCTTGCGTTCTAAATACGACTTGAAGAATAAACTTATACCTCTAACAGTAATGATAATCATTAGATATTTTAGAAATAGTTCATATACTGCTAATTATTGTCATATGCGATGACCTTAAGACATATGGGATACCTACTCTTAAAACGAATAAAATATTGCATATGAAATAAAACAAAAATCTAGGAAACGTGAGCCCTCCGTGTTATAGGATTCCGTTCATTCTATAAGACCTAAACCATAGCTAGAATAATATAAATGGGGACCAGTGGCGGTACTTCCATAGAAACCGAAAAACCAGCTTGTCTTATAAAATTTCGAATAATAATCTTCAACCTTTAAATCTTTATTTAACAAAAGCATTCTGACATATAAATGAGAATTACCTGACCCTACAATATACAATTATAAACTAGACATTACACAATCAACGTTTAACGTTTTTGGGCTTCTATGGAAGTACCGCCACTGGCGGGTACATACAAGCTACAGTATCATCATCATCAGCCCAAATACGTCCCACTGCTGGGCACGGGCCTCCTCTACAACTGAGAGGGTTTAGGACTTAGTCCACCACGCTGGCCTAGTGTGGGTTGGCGGACTACACACCTAAGATATTCCTAAGAACTTCTAGGTGTGCAGGTTTTATCACGATGTTTTCCTTCACCGTTAAAGCAAGTGATAATTCATTGTGAATACACTCATAACTTGGAAAAGTCAGAGGTGTGTGCCTGGGGTTTGAACCTGCGACCGCGCGCCTAAACCTCGAGGCCATCACTGCTTACTAAGCTAGAGGATATATTTCAATAACTATTACATGGGATTAGCAAAGCATCTATAATCTTATGTCCGATATATGTAGAAGGCGTGAAGGCGCAACCATTAATACCATTATGATCATTAAATTAGATGGGTACAGCCCAACCAGCCAGCATGAATTAAACATGTTACACATCCCATTTACATCGCATCAAAAACACTCAGGACGGCACTAAGACCGCGATTTGGCCAAGTCGGCAATTTAAACTGTAATTTTCCGGTTAAAGCCGTGTTATTAACATAACCGGGTGATTTAGTACCCGCTTTCAATACACGGATTAATGTTGTCTACACGTCTTTCCCTTTTTAGGAGTGATTTCTTTTTTATATTGTTATTTTTTACACGTTTAAGCAATAGTTTATTATTTTCACAGTTTATCGGAACTAAGTATTTTAGCGATCTTTGCACATTATTTTTAAACAAACATACATAACCACACGACTGTATTCCCCAAAAGGGTAGGCGGAAACCCACATTTCGCCTATTGCTTTTTTCGGGCACTATTCTAGACTCCGTGCTGCTACTAATAATTTCTTAATGGAAATACCCAATAACAATTTGCCCGACCCGGGAATCGAACCCGAGACCTCTAGATCGCACGGCACATTAGAATATTAGACCAGTTTATTTATTTATTCTAAACAAGAGCAAGCAAATTTTATAATACTCGTAATTCCAATAATTACTTTTAAAATGTTTTTATACTGAAAATCAGTTAGATATTAGGTATAACCGCTTTTGAACAGACAATTTATTTAATTCATATAAAGAAAAGATTTTAACCGAAGTATTAAAATAGACATAGATATTGTAATTATAAATTTAGAACTATCTTCCAATATACAAACAAAAAAAACAACAAGAACAAATGCCCATTAATGAAGCGAACAATACGAATTAATTGTGCTAATATTGTTTGGACGTCCGAAGTTTCGGAATAATTAATTTGTTGCAAACTTCAATCTGATAAACAGAGACTTAATGTTCTCTATTTATTCTGCCGTCCGTCTTGAAACTACTACGTCAAAGATTCATTCGCAAATATTATAGCGCAGCTTCGAACATCGAAGTCTTAAGTAATAAAAATAAATAAATAATGCCCCCAATAAGATACATAAATACTCTTTGATAATAATTGCGGGTAACATCTGATGAATGGAGGCAGAGGTGTATATGTATATCTATATGTCTTTTTGGGATTATAGAAAACATCATGAGAATCTAAAATAACCTTAAGAATTCAAATAAATTTATTTGAAGCGTCAAAATATTTTGTAAGCGAATTAGAACTTACTTGTATGTATGTATGTGATAATAACAATCCAATGTGCCAATCCGTACTATGTACCGATGCTCATACCGATGTATGAGCTGATGATGATGATGACATTAACAGTGCAGATTATACCTGTTTCATATTTGATTATCCAAGATAAAATTATCCTATGTGCTTGTGGGAGCATCGTCAGCACAGTCGACGAACTCTAATTATGCCAAAATTTAGTATATAAAGCAATAAAGGTTGTATATGCACTGAGTCATATATTAGCACGCATCAACACCGGTCGTTTCATTTACGTCGTTGCTCGTACCCTACTTACGCAACAATACAAGTGTATCACAGGTTCACGTACATCGGTGACTCCACGTGAACAGATACACTTACAACTGGTGACCCCGACGTGATAACCCGACGAAAAAAATACCTGACGCAAAACCGACGTTCTTCAATATACTACGTGATACCGACGTTCTACAACAACCCGACGCAAAACCGACGTTCGAAGCAAACTTCATTAAATTGTGATAACTGTACTGCACAGCCTTATCAGCCTTCCACCAGCGGATCTCCCTGATTTGGCTTTCAAGAGGCATATAGTTATTCAGAAAATGAACCCAAACGCAGGTTGTGAGCACGCTAAATCCAGTAGTCATCCACAGCTCATGATGCAGCTAATGAACCAAATGAGTAAGCTCACTATGGAAGTCGCAGCACTGAAAGCAAGCTCATTTAGAAACGGACATCGTCACCATAGACGCAATCGAAGCCTAACGCGTCAAAGATCCCGATCGCGAACGAGAATCACGCCGGAAAGTCCTCAATGGTTATGTAAATATCACTTGCGCTATAAGGATCGAGCTTGTAATTGTGAACAACCGTGCAATTGGAAAAAGCCGTCGGAAAACTAGAATCAGCGTTGACAGAGGCGGTCGTCAGCGCTATTGTACCGTCAAACCGCCTATGCGTTACCGACCGAAAAAGTGGGTATCGCTTTTTGGTTGATACTGGCGCTAACATCTCAGCAATACCGAGAAGAAATAACAAATTAAAAACCGACGGCACTTACAAAATATATGCCGCAAACGGCACTCCAATAAAAACATACGGCGACAAAACGCTGACGTTAAATCTGAATTTGAGACGACCGTACCGTTGGACTTTTATCGTCGCTGATATTACACAACCAATACTTGGAGCCGATTTTTTGGAAAAACACAACATTTTGGTCGACATTAGAAACAAGCGTTTGATAGATGGTACGACTGGACTTCAAAGAAACGCAAAGTTGATGAAGTCAAGCACACCAACACTTCGGACCGTTGATTTAACCGAAGATTACGCAGATATTTTAGCAGAATATCCGAATATTTTAAAACCGCTCGACACTCTGTCACCACCAAAACACAACGTGGTTCACCACATTATCACGGAGGGACATCCTGTGTACTCCAAGTCAAGACCTTTGCCGGCCGACAAATACCTAAAGGTGAAAAAAGAAATAGAGGACATGTTACAGACAGGCATATGCAGGCCTTCCAAGAGTCCCTGGGCTAGTCCACTACTGGTGACAAAGAAGAAAAACGGCGAATTACGACTATGTGGCGACTACAGAAAATTAAACGCCATCACTGTACCGGATAGATATCCGATCCCGAGGGTATTAGATTTCACATACCTATTGCCTGGAGCTACTATATACTCAAAAATTGATCTAAAAAGAGCTTACAACCAAATACCCGTCAAAGATGTTGAAAAAACCGCAGTAATTACCCCGTTCGGTCTATTCGAATTCACTAGAATGCCGTTCGGTTTACGAAACGCGGGCCAAACCTTTGTCCGATTCCTGAACACAGTACTAGCAGGATTAGACTTCATTTTTGTATATATCGATGACATATTAGTGAGGTCATCGTCACCCGGTGAACATAGACAGCATCTACATGAAGTGTTTAAACGACTCAACGAGCACGGCATCACAATAAATCGCGCCAAATGTGTATTTGGACAACCCCAAATAGAATTCCTCGGATATTTAATTACTCCAGAGGGTATCAAACCGTTACCTGAAAAGGTTGAAGCAATCAAAAAATACCCGACTCCAACAACGGTGCAAGAGCTACGCAGATTTTTGGGCATGATCAATTTTTACCGCAATAACATACCACAGGCAGCCCGACATCAAGCTCTTTTGAACAAATATCTCATAGGCTCAAAGAAAAACGACAAAACTAAAATACAATGGACTTCCGAAGCACTAGAAGCATTCGATCAATGTAAAGAAAGTCTAAGCGACGCTGTTACGTTGACGTCTCCTGATCCGCATTCTCCATTATCACTCATGACAGATGCTTCGCAAACTTGTATTGGCGCCGTTTTACAACAGTACGAAAACGACACGTGGAAGCCACTTGCATTTTTTTCAAAGGCACTGAGTGAAGCACAAACCAAATACAGTACATATGATCGAGAATTGCTGGCAGTTTACATGGCTGTAACGCATTTTCAACCTTATATCGAGGGACGAGAATTGATAATATACACCGATCATAAGCCATTATGTCACGCCTTTACTACTAAACAAGACAGTTCAAGTAAAAGGATATCCCCAAGAAGACTACGTCATCTAGAGTTCATTGCACAATTCACGACAGACATACGCCACCTCGCCGGTAATATGAACCCAGTGGCCGATGCATTATCACGAGTCGAACAAATAGATTGCCCCACACCTGTGGATTGGAATGACATAGCAGATTTGCAACGCAGTGACAATGAACTCCCTCAGCTGTTAAATAAAAACAACCTCAGCTGGAAAAGTATCCAGTTACCGGGAACGAGACAATTATGGTGCGAAAATTCAAGAACAAATTCACGACCGTACATACCGAAGTCGCTTCGAAAACAAATATTTGACTCTATGCACAACGTTACGCATCCTGGTGTAAGATCATCAAAGAAAATGATCTCTGAACACTACTTCTGGCCAGGCATGAATACAGACGTAGGCACATGGGCGAAAACATGCGAGTCATGCCAGATAAGCAAAACATACAGGCACAACTCAGCCCCAATTGGAAGTTTCACGCCAACAGCACGTTTAGACCACGTGCACATAGATATCGTCGGTCCATTGCCAGAATCCAATGGAAACAGATACATCGTGTCAATGATCGACAGAGCAACAAGATGGCCTGAAGCCGTACCAGTACCAGAAGTAACAGCAAAAGTTGTAGCAGAAGTTCTCCTGAATACCTGGATAGCAAGATTCGGATGCCCAACTACCATTACATCAGACCAAGGACGACAGTTTGAGTCAGACTTATTTACCGCCTTAACCAAAGCACTCGGTATCAAGAAAACCAGAACTACCAGCTATCACCCACAATCAAATGGATTAGTTGAACGCTGGCATAGATCAATGAAAACCGCACTAATTGCGCGTGGTAACACAACTAATTGGTCAAATGAGTTACCCCTAGTCCTATTAGGGTTGCGAGGCGCCTTACGACTGAAAGAAAACATCAGCCCAGCACAAATGTTATACGGAACAAATATACGTCTACCTGGTATGTTTATCGAGCCGAAAAAGCAAAATACATCACCAGAAATTTTTACACGGACACTACAAAGGACAATGGCCAATCTAAGCCCGTTTAACAACAGTCACCACGCTACAAACCATAAACCATATATACACCCGGACATGAAAGATTGTGAATACGTATTCGTCAGAACAGATGCTGTAAAGAAGCCCCTAACACCATCATACAAAGGACCCTACAAAGTGTTAGAGAAATACGAAAAATATTTCAAAATACAAATGCCAGAAAAAACATCCATAGTAACAGTGGACAGATTGAAACCTGCTTACATGGTAAATGAAGAAAAGGCGAACGAACCTTTGGCACACTTAAAAAGCACATGCAGCGACAACGTCAACGACCGCAACAGTGCTGAGCTCGCGGAAAAGAACAAGGCCACGCTGACGACAACACGTTCGGGTCGCGTCATACGCCCTGTTGTACGATTCGCTATAGAGCCTGATCAGCGGAAAAGCAAGAACCTATAATTAGTTTATTTATGTCATATACATTTACATTTACTTATTTTTTATCATTATTGTTATACATTTACTTTTTTTTTTTAAAAGGGGGGAACTAATGTGGGAGCATCGTCAGCACAGTCGACGAACTCTAATTATGCCAAAATTTAGTATATAAAGCAATAAAGGTTGTATATGCACTGAGTCATATATTAGCACGCATCAACACCGGTCGTTTCATTTACGTCGTTGCTCGTACCCTACTTACGCAACAATACAAGTGTATCACAGGTTCACGTACATCGGTGACTCCACGTGAACAGATACACTTACATGCTATTAAAGATAACATAAATTACTAAAAATATAATCGTCATAATGTCCATCTCATTCACTATCTAAACTGAAGCAATTCCCTTGGCACGATTAACTAATAAATCTGATTAGTGCCTCGCTCTGTATAATTAATATGAATTACTGCATAGGATTCGTGCGCGAGTGCAAGCAATTGGGGCTTCCTTTTATTATTTATTTATTATTATTTATTCTGGCACGGCAAAGTGACTCCACTGTACCTGATGGTAAGCACAGTGGAGTCCAGAAAAATAATACCAACCAGCGAGAAACGAATCGAGCCAAACGGTCAAACTAGCTTGTCAATAAATACTGCCAGGATAGCACCGATGCTGCACAAGTATCATCATCATCTTCATCAGCCCATATACGTCCCACTGCTGAGCACGGGCCTCCTCTACATCTGAAAGGGTATAGGCCTTAGTCCATCATGCTGGCCTAGTATGGGTTGGCGGACTACACACCTAAGAAATTTCTAAGAACTTTTAGGGGTGCAGGTTTCATCATGATGTTTTGTTTCACCGTTAAAGTACGTGATAATTTTTTGTGAATATACATATAACTTTGAAAAGTCAGAGGTGTGTGCCTGGGGTTTGAGCCCACGACCGTCGAGGCTCTCGACCGCGTGCCTAAACCTCGGGCTATCACGACTCTGCACAAGTATCACAACAATCAATTAAGCCATTGATCTAACATGAAGCACTAAAAATCGATTTTATATGTATTTTAATGAGTAGACTTTTATGGCTTATTTCCGCAGCATTGTCTAATTCACTTAAGGTAGTGCATAAGTACCTTCATGTTAAGAAAGGTTAGAACTTAGGTCACCTAGCTGGCCTAGTATGGTTTGATGGACTTGACATAACCAAGAAATTCCTTGTGGAGAGATAGATATACCGGTTTCCCGGACACGGACATTACTTCTTACTTAACATACGGATGTTACTTGCTCCTTTTATGTATTATTCCATATTGTATTATATTATATCTACTTAATATGAATACACACCTACCTCACTTCAAATTCATAACACAATAAATACAAAATAATAACTCCGCCACGATTAATACCTATTATATTGAATATTTCCAAATTACTTTACTGAAATACAAGAAATTTACAGAAAAAAACTGACAATCTTCTCAACAATCTGATCAACAATCTTCAAGATAGTATAGGTTTAATTTACTGACGCGTTTATCAATCAACAAATTGAGCATGTATCGATCACCTTAATACAATTTACGATGTGTTGTTCACGCACGGCCCGTCCGCCGATGGATAATGAGTGAAATAAGGCGCTATGTCATGCATAACCACACTTACGTGTAGGATTCCAGAATTTCGTGCTAACGTACCATTTGCAGTTGCGAATTCGTTTTAAAACAATATTTTACTTATGCAATTTGTGAATTCAAGCGGCTAGTTGATGTACTTATTTATAGTTATTGCTGTTAATTATTTTAATCGGATGTTCGGTAACACATTTACAAGATAATGATAATTGAGTTAATACAAGTATATGTTTTTGTGCCAGTAATTAGTAGTGCTAATTGAAAGCAATAAATATAGATAAAGGTAATGCCAAAGACATAACTCCCTAAAATAATGCTTTTTGAGTTCTTACACATACATATATTATATATACCTTCAATACTCGGGGTAGTTAGCAGTGTATTTATGCACTCAAGTTTCGAGAAAAAAAAAGCTATGTTTTATATTCAACGTAATACGAGGAAGAGGCAAACTTATTCCCGATTCTTGGTAACGTTTCCAGGCTCCGCGCTACTCCTAAGAATCCTCTTATGATAAAATCCGAATAACACTTTGCTTGACACGCGAACCGAGCTTAGGACATCTATGATAATATTATTCAAGGATTCTAGAAGACATTTACTTGAAATTCGATTGATTTATTTCGGTAAATAACATACATACATAAAAACTTTATTCTCGACTTGGGTTTTTTTCGCGTAAATTTTACACCTTTGCCCTTCTGAAGCGCAGTAAAGGTTTTGACAAAAGAATATCGGTAAAGCCCACAAAAGGATCAATATATCTGTATCATAATATAATATTTCTGTTTGCACTCCTTTTGATAGAGAGAATACACAACTGAAATACATACAACCCTAGTAGTAGTAGTATCATACAAATAATAGTACAAACACCTCCCATATCTATACAAAACGGCTAACACCAGTGCCTAGTAAAATATGCGTATGAAAATAGCCTCTTGACATGAAAACAGTTTCACTTAACCCCACACAGCCGTTTAGGCAATCTCACGAAACCACAAGCGTTTCGCTCACGAGAGACCCGCTGAACTTTTGTAAAACATTAAATAGGCACTTAGATCTACTTACAGTCAAACAATAACACAAATAACGAGACCATGTTACTATTCAAACGTAAATAGCTCACGATGCTCACGACAGTTTAGCCGAGAAATGTTGTGTACGGATTTACTCAGTTTACGACACTGACGAAAGTTCCGAGTTGTCGACTCGTTAACCTCGCGGGTAGGATCGTGCGAAGTCCACTAATAACTCTTACTAATGTTAGTCGATCAATAATCGTGTCTACGTAGTTAAAGGGCCTGTCACTAGGTGGCGGTGTATCTAAAGTAGGGTTGACTGTTTTTATTGTGCGTCATATTTTGAATTAAAAACAAAACCATATTTTAACCATATTATATTATTTGGTTGATCGTTAGGTAAGGTGTGTTTCAGGGTTTTTTTCTTCATCTGGAAATCTTGCGGGTAGACAGCAAAAGGCTAAATGTATTTAGAATTATTACTTACCTATTTATTAATTTCTTTTTAAAATTATTCATATAAAAATAAATATTAACCATCTACTGAATGACTACAAAAAGATCAGGTAATTAATTCTTCATGCTAAAAATATGAAAGCTATAAGTACGGGATAGATAAGGCGAAGAGATAATGGACTGACCATTTATTGCTAACTAAATAGAGCCGCATAGGGTGTAGATCACTGAATTAATTTGATATTTTGAGATGATAATGAGTATGACTTTGCGAAAATATTAGACAGCTTTCCGGGCTAGTGACGATTTGCGCAAAAGGTTGGCAATAATAATTAATTGGACACGTAAATTATACCTTGTTTCACATGATCATAATTAATTACGAAGCGAAAAGACGATATGGCGTCTTTAACGTGAATTCCGATGTTCGATATATAGCTTTAAATTTTTAATTACTCATGCAATATTTCTACAGTAATATACCTATAACTTATGTACAAGTCATTAAAATTCAACGTTAATGTTTTTTTTTTTTGTAAGATATATTTAATTGCATATTTTATCCCGCGGAATTATACGGCAATAGACTCGACTACTATCATGTAAGAATTTAGAACTTTTGCATGGGAAAAGTGTGTTTAGAAATAGATTTCTTCCTCTCCTCGCTCTTTCGTCGGCAGTCGTGAATGAAATGATAAAAAGTGTCTGTGGCGTGAAGAAACTTTTTATAAGATTTTTATTTCAAATTGGTATTTTCAATGTAATTTTTGTTTAAATTGAAGTGTCATGATAATCATCATCATCGTGATCATCAGCCCATATACGTCCCACTGCTTGGCACGGGCCTCCTCAACAACTGAGAGGGTTTAGGGTTAGCCCACCACGCTGTCCTAGTGCGGATTGGCGAACTACATACATACCTAAGAAATTCCTAAAGACTTTTAGGTGTGCAGGTTTCATCACGATGTTTTCCTTCACCGTTAAAGTACGTGATAATTATTTGTGAATATACACGTAGCTTCGAAAAATCAGAGGTATGTTCCTGGAGTTAGAACCCGTGACCGTCGATATTCTCGACCGCATGCCTAAATCTCGAGGACATCACGACTTCTGTCATGACAATGCTAGTATGTAATTAGCTCGTGTATAATAAGATCGATATTCACTGCATTATTTAATTAATTAGCATCACGCTAAATGTCTAATATTCAACTTAAATTAAAAGTAATGTATTAAATGCTTCTCGATAGTAAATCGAAGTGAATTTTCGCTGTGTCACGTTGAGATTGTTTCAAGTAGTAAGGGTTGTTTACGCCAACAGTGTCACGTCGTGTTGGTGATAGCATCAGCCAATTTCGGCTCGGCAAGAAATTGTCGCTCACTCCAATAACCATATCATACCATAACCGGATATTATTTATAACTACCCGACTATAGGTCGAACAAGTTGCTAGGAAATTTCAATTGTCTGATATTTGCAGTGGCGTGATGGCCTCGAGGTTCAGGCTTTATAGTTATTTGCACTGAGTTTACGTGATAGGTTTTATTATCATCATTGGATGCGTAATGCTAAACATGAGCCTCCTTGTTTTTATTGAATGTTTTTGTGTTTTTTAATTGCTTTTTCTATAAGGAAATTCTCGATATCAGAACAGAGTCTATAAAAGTGGTTCAATAGCAGACTAAGCTCGTATTACGTGAGAATTAAAATACTTTTAGCGAAATTTGAATTAAGAAATAACCCTCTTCCTACATGGAATGCAGGCGTGAATATAATATATGTATGTAAAAAGTCCAAGTCCCACTGTTTAGCTTTTTCTACCACTTATATATTTTTGAAAATGGTCGTTCGTCCAAAACAAATTAAAATATAAACATATTCATCATCATCAACCGTCTCTCACGTCCACTGCTGGACATAGGCCCTTCATGAAATATAAACATACCTCCGAAGAAATAAACTCATTAGTAAAGAACCTTCTTGTATGCAAAATTCCCTACACACATCATAGCTGAATAATAACGAAGCACTAATACACAGGTCAGATACAATCCCATTAACCATTACTTATTAATACAATTTGCTCTGCTATAGCCCTGGCGCCAGCGAGCTTAATTGTGGCATCCGATGCCTTCGTGCATCAATCATAAACTGTGAGATACACGAAACTAATTGATTTAATTTATTACAAAACAATGCTTGCTTCATGGGCTTTTATTATCGCTCCACTTATTTTTTGATTTATTGCTTTTGTATAACTTTTCTGTGGATTTACTATTTTGGGAAGTTGAAGTCGTATTTCCACTACCCCAGTAGTGGGATACTTAGACGGTTAATTGCTCCTGTCAACTTAAGGTTTGGGTAGAAGTTACAGCATGGATAGCTGTGGGCCGCTCAAGATCGGGACGTTTAGCGCCTACTTGGTGATATCTTTATTTGGCTGTGGATGGTGATAAGCTTACTTTGTTTCAGATGAAACGTATCTCTTTCTTTGAACATGTGCACACACCCTTAAAACCGAAATTGTTAATAAAAGGGATTATTATAAAGTTGGTGATAGTCTTAGCTGAAGTCACAGAAAGGTTACTCCAGACATAGGTCTCAGACAAACCCTACTCTAGCATACGGATTAAAACCCTCGGCACACACAAACGGAGAGACAGAAAAATGCACCTCTGTGTATTTCTATATCGTCTTCCAATGCTTATCTTGGTCTTGACTAGCCCCCATCCATCGTCTACCCGCCACCTTTTCAAGTCGACTGACCATAATGATACAGGACGTCCCATGCTACATCTGTCTAAGTGCGCCCTCTATTTCAACACATGGCTGCTATTTTTAGTTCTAGGTAATGGGGTGCAATCCTATTGTAATTTTCAGATATCCAGACACGATGCTTCTACTGCATGAATAAACCCAAAAAAACTTTGCCTAACTCGGAAATCGAATCCAGGACTTCTTAAATTCATGGCGCACTCTGCCGCGATATCAACGAGGTAGTCAAACAGAAACATGCCGTTCATTTACATAATCGGTGAAACAACTTCAACCAAGTTATGCATAAGCTTCTAACCATTAATAAAGTCCGGACTGTCGTGTTTCATAAGGTCCCGAAGCGGCCGCCATATTTCTTGCAGTGCCATCGCAATCAATTAACCCGCTGTAGGTTCGCGAGCATCGTTCACCGCTGCCCACGCCACGATCGGCGACATCAACGAAGCCTTTCTGATTTGTCAACATTAAGTCACGCTTGCCTACTCAGCTTGCATTATCTAGTAATTAATTGAGTTTCTCAACATGTCATTGTAAAATATTGTCCATAGATCACGATGATTTCACATGGATTTGAAATGCACTCAAAAAGAAATGATACCTATATGCAACCAATTATAGTGCTGTATACCGAGAATATCCTCCGTAATGAACGAACTTCCAGTACTTGCTCCGAACTTCCAGAGAATTCTATGGCTCTTCCATATCCTTGATAACAGGTTGACATAGAAGCTGCCTCGTGGTCTCGCGGCACAAGTATGTGCCGTGCGATCTAGAGGTCAAAGTGTTATTGGGTTTTTCTATTATTCGCTTGAATTCTCAATAGCTCAACGGAGTCTGGAAATGTGCCCGAAAAACGGCAATAGGCTCGCCCCCTATTACGTGGGCCTGCTACATACTTGGCGAAATGTGGGTGCAGAAATGCACCTCTGCCTACCCCTTCGGGGAATGCAGGCGTATGTATGTATGTACATAGAAACTCTCGATAACACGTACTACAAATACAACGAAATTAAGGAGGAAGCTAAGAGGCATGGATGCAATCCTATGTATCAATGGATGTCTGTACACTAAAATTCATCCTAACCCATTCAGTCATTTGTTCGTGAAATCATAAACCCACTTATTCATGCTGAGAAATTGTTGAATATACAGGAAGTAGAATTACACAATGCTATTCATATATATTTACTATTTAGCATCTATTTTGAATGTTCCGTAAAGTCATCTTAAACAAACACAACCACAGTCTTCTAATAATATCCCACTTGTCATACGATGAAAAACTCATATATTGTTAGAGTACTAAAAACGCCTAGATTACTAAAGTAACATTTCTCCTTTACTTCGCTGCACTCGAATAAAAAAGGCCTAGCAATAGAATTGTAATACAACTTATATAAAGACACGCCTGTATCGCCATAGAGGTATAGTTCTCTAGTTTCGACAACTGTGTATTTAACTCCCACATCTTCCAGTCTCCGTGGTACTGAGATTTTTCTAGCGGAAAATTTTAACTCTTACCCGACTGGAATCCATTGGACTTTCTGATAGCACATACCACCAATCATCATCATTATCATCAGCCCATATACGTCGCACTGCTGGGCACGGACCTCCTCTACTATGGAGAGGGTTTAAGCCTTAGTCCACAACGCTGGCCTAGTGCAGGTTAACAGACTACACACCTCAGAAATTTCTTAGAGCTTTTAGGTGTGCAGGTTTTATCACGATGTTTTCCTTCACCGTTAAAGCAAGTGATAACTCATTATGAATACACACATAACTTTGAAAAGTCAGAGGTGTGTGCCTGGGGTTTGAACCCGCAACCGCCGAGATTCTCGACCGCGCCTAAACCTCGAGGCCATCACTGCTATACCACCAATGATTCAGTCAAACTAAATAATCTAATCCATGCCCTTCTAAAACAATTCAAAAGTAGAGATTGCCGCGACATCCCACTCGCTTGGGCAATGCGCATAAATCCAGCATTTGACACCACCTCCGAACGCGTAACCTTTGCCGATATCAATCGAATGCTCATTCCGCAACATGATTTATAGCGCACAAGTAATTTACTCCGCGCGTACGAGTCTAATTTCTTTGATGTTACCTTCAATGAATGTTATTTATTATCTTTTCAATTACAATTTCGTCATATTTGATTGCTATTGGGAAATCGGCTCATTGATTCCGATTGTATGTAGGCTGTGTTGTGTGTATAATCTTAAGACATAGTATGTATTTGTTATTACAATTTTATAATCTTGTAGCTTGGAATTAAATAAAGTATTCATGTGAAAATAACATTTCATTTTAAAATATGTTTTTTTATCTTCTCTTTCTATTTTTTATCTAAATGAAGTCCCACATAAAGTATTACGCAACCTAAACTATACATTTAAAAAAATGCGTGTGAATGTTTTGTTTATTTATCATCATCATCAGCCCATATACGTCCCACTGCTGGGCACGGGCCTGCTCTACAACTGAGAGGGTTTACGCCTTAGTCCACCACACTGACCTTGTGTGGGTTGGCGGACTACACACCTTAGAAATTCCTGAGAACTTTTAGGTGTGCAGGTTTCATCACGATGTTTTCCTTCACCGTTAAAGTACGTGATAATTCTTTGTAAATACACACATAACTTCGAAAAGTCAGAGGTGTGTGCCTGAGTTTCAACCCGCGACCGTCGAGTTTCTCGACCGCGTGCCTAAACCTCGAGGCCATCACGATTTCAAAAAACCGATTCAATACGAAAAAATGAGTGTGAATGTTTTATTTATTTATAAAAGCCACCGATTCTGTATAAGCTGTTCTAGCTTAAATAATAATATTAATAAATACACCTAACAGTCACATACATAGTTCTGACCCCACATTAAGATACAAGTCTTGTGTCGTGGGTATCAGAAACTAAGAAACTTTTCGGTCTCTAAAGAATACTTAAAGTGGGAAAACTGGTTGAACCTAATACTTTATCTCCCATCGGCCATGTAATCCGCCACAAAACCAATGAGCCGATTCATTTCCCCACACAAAATACATCCAAATAATGTCCCAACATCTCACAAGCTCCAATAAAGAGCCGTGTGGTCGCAATCCATACAACGCAAATAGTGAACGCTAAGTAAACATCGGCCAGAAAGCCCACGCAACGCCAGCCACTCGTAAATTACTTGCCGTATTGAAATCACCACATCTGTTGACACACGATCCACAATCAACTGACTGTACCACCGAAAGAAATACTACTAGCGTGGGATGTGGGATGGGCGTCGACCTTCCATGATAAACGAATTTATATTGTGTTCGTAATTCTAGTTGAAATATTGACAACTGATGGAGTACAGTTACTTAAATGTGTTTGGGTATACCGCAAGGGCTTGTGATGATACTCCATTCAGTCTATCTGAAGTTTCTTGGCCATCGTGGTGGACTAAGATCCTTACATCTTACCTGGATTAACTCCAGATTCCCAGTCAATGGAGTCAAATATATAATGTGCGGATTAATATAAATCAAAGTGTGAAACAGTTTGCCTTACTTTCTACATACATACATAACCTCACGCCTGTATTCCCCGAAGTAGGCAGAGGTGCATTTTTGGACCCACATATCGCCAGGTTGTATCAGTCCCACGTAATAGGGGGCGAGCCTATTGCCGTTTTTCGGGCACAATTCCAGACTCCGTGCTGCTACTGAGAATTTCCTAATGGAAAAACCCAATATCACTTTGCCCGACCCGGGAATCGAACCCAGGAACTCTAGATCGCACGGCACATACTTGGCCTAATTTTCCAAAATAATATTATGTCGTTCCAGCATCTCAATAGGTCGGCCTTATTACGTCGTTGATAAGAGAAGATCACCTCTCGCTGCTTAATTCTATTTCACAGTATTCTAACTTTGATCTGCCAATTTAAAAAAAATATAAATAATCTCCCCTAACCCGCACTAGGCCAGCGTGGTGGACTAAGGCCTAAACCCTCTCAGTTGTAGAGGAGGCCCGTGCCCAGCAGTGGGACGTATATGGGCTGATGATGATGATGAATTTAAACAAGGTATACAAGGTGTGAACAGACCGAGATCGAAAATTAAGATAGGTAACGGTGATAACAAATATATTTACGCTAAAAAATCTCGAAAAAAAAATTGACGTAAAAATTGACGAGGGTATACCCCTCTGTATAGCATTTTGTGGCAGTCGAGACAAGCCTAATTATACAATTTACTCCTTCAATATAAATTGAGACCGAAGCAGTAACAAGTAAAAAGTCGGATAATACTTCTGAATTCCCGTAAGTAGCGTGCACCTTACAATAATCATGTCGCCCGTTTTGTGAAATCGAATGCACCCGACAGTTTCCTTACTCATAAACGAAAACATACACATAATCGCCTCGCTTACAAACATTACCTCAGTAGTTATCCGTAAATGACTGTACTTACTTGCGGTTGTTACCGAGTTATTATCTTGTAAATTCGAAAAAAGGACAGGCCTATGACAAAAATAATGAGTCACGAATATAATTGTGCCGTTGAAATTACTCCGGTAACAAGACAATGGTAACTAGACAAGTTGGAGGAATGGCGGCCGCAGGGGCAAGTTTTAATAGTTTTTGAGAAAACGTCAGCATGAAATGGTGGCTGATGATTGGTCCGACAAAGGTAGTAACACTGTTTTATAGAAAAACAAAGAGTGGAATAACTTCGACGCTGCTTTTAGTATTGTTACTGACAAAACAAAAGTAAACCAAGTGTGCCAACCCGCACTAGGCCAACGTGGTGGACTAAGCCCTAAACATTCTAAGTTGTAGAAGAGGTCCGTCCACAGCAGTGGGACGTATATGGACTAATGATGAGGAAACAAAAATAAGGTTTTATGTACACTTCATCTACATGAGAAATTGTTGTGATTCTGCACTATTAACTTTGAAAAGTCAAATATTGGATTCGAAACAGTGCTGAAACCTTCGATAATACTACAACCAACACAACTGCACATAACAATCCAATACGTGAAAATAATTACGAAATAAGGTCAGAGGCACGACAAGTTATCCATACAAATTATCGTTGCGTGCACGTGAATAAGTGTTCCAGTGGGCGATACTCAGAAGCCAGCTCGTCTCGGCCAGCCACAATACCCTGTTCTTATGGTAATTACACGGTGCCAGATAACTGCATCGATAACACATACACTTAAGGAATGCTCACTGGAAAAAATGAACGCAGAACATTCAATTAACCAATATTTATGTAGAAAAATTAAATAATTGGTTATTGAAAGTGAGTGTATATTTGTCGTGTGTTTGCTTGAACGATGGTGCCTCAGCTGCTTATGATTATAACGCAGTTGAGTCGTAAAATATAAAACATAATTCGATATTTATTTATTATTTATTTAAACCTTTATTTATTCCTTAATAATAGTTACATACATTCTACAATTTATTTAAGCAACAAAACAAAAAAAATTCTTATACAATATTTTAGTAGTATTTAATCATGAACTGTTATATATTTTAAATTTAAGCTATGAATTCATTTTTATACATATTTTTATATTATTTTTTACATTTTTTAATCAATAAGATTATTATTAAGGACCTCTCCACGAGTAAAGGCCTCCTCCATTCTTCTCCACGTGTCTCGATCTTTTGCTTTATTTGTCCATTTATTTCCAGCTTTATTAATAATTTCATCTAACCATCTTTCTTTCGGTAATTCGATATAATATACCCATTTACATATAACTTGGAATATCTTATATTGGAGTTTTAATGGGCAAGCCATTGATGTCCATTGATACTGGTTTTAAAAATATGTATCCCATACGAAATGCTGTAAGTGTATGCACAAAGAATTATTACGTACTTTAACGGCGAAGGCAAACATCGTGATGAAACTTCATAGGAATTTCTTAGGTGGTGTGTAGTCGGCCAACCCGTACTAGGCCAGCGTGGTGGACTAAGGCCTAAACCCTCAGATCTCAGTTGTAGAGGAGGCCCGAGCCCAGCAGTGGGACGATCATGGATATGGGCTGATGATGATGAATACAAAATGCTATAAAAAAATAAAAAACCAACTTCAGGATTCTCGTAGCCGTGAAAGTGTATCTATCAAAGTAACTTTTTAATATTTCTTAGGTTTAAGTTAATTTGCATCGTACGCACAAACTGATGTTCGCAGATTCGAGACCATAGCACTCACCTTTGACATTTCATAATAAACTGATATCATTTAACTGTAAAAAATATAGTACAAGTAGAATTGCACACGTGAAGGCTGAGATTTCTCAGTAAGAATATTTTTAAGCATAAAAAGTCTACTTATCCGCTCTGGGAGCGTGAAGGATTGACTAACCCTTCCAATTTCTACATCGTAGAAAATTCCCTGTAGCAAAACATACTTAAAAAAATACATACAAATTCTCCGTTTCAAACGCAAATACTTCCTCCATATGAAACCCTAAAACAAACTCCTTGACGGAGGCAATCTCAAAACTCAACCCTTTACGACAAAACTGGTTCACTTAGCAGAAAAAGGCCTTTCACAACAAACTAATGCTATTTGCCAAACAAAAGTTGAGCTAGCAAAAAGTTCTAAAACAAACAGCCGGGCCGTTATAGCGAACTGTAAAGACCGGTCTGCTTAACCGGCAAACGTTCATAAAACCACCGCTAGAGATGCCCACCGCATCCACTTTAACATTCGTTTACGATTACACTCACATTGTATTTAACTTCAGGGGTTAAAGTTGTTTTCAGAATTGAAACAGGTTTCTTTGTGTTCGCGGTTATATGAACTTGTAAAAAAACTTGTATGTAAATAACAAACTAAACTTTCGTTGAAGCTTTCATTAAAGCTGCCTGGGACATGGGACATTTATGGGACATTTATGCTTAAAAATATCAGTTAATTCTACTGGTAATTTGGATTTATTTTTTATATTTCTTAACGTCATGGCTATCTATCTACGTCTTACAAGTAAGCCTAAGTAATGCAAATTTAGCATAATTTTTATTACATTAAAAAAACTACACATTGCATGATGGAGCCAATCATTCAAACAATCTTATGAGAATAGTTAAAAGGGCTTAAAAAAATGTTTCAACTTAAATAAAAAACTTAGCAGAATCTAGTTCTATTTGTGAAATTACCAAACGAAACAATTTATTATAATTTGCATTCTCAAACCATCAAGCAAGATTGTTGTGTTGCAATACCAAAACAAGGAATTCAATTAATTATACCAAAACAAGAACGGACACAGCCCTGAGCACCGCCGAAAGTGTCGGCCAGTACCCCACAATAAACCGTAACACAACCCGACACTACAGATATTAAAAACATGGGCGTGGTTTAATTAGAAATTTAACCTGTTAATAAATTACGGATGCCCGCCGCCACCCAAGGTGTGGCAACACTCGACATATTTCCCTTGAGAAATAACCCCGGCTAGTGTTGCCAGAATATCACTCCGTTTACGTATATTTTAGGAACTCATTCGTTTTATTACAATATTTCGACTTGAAAACGAATCGTTACCCATTAGTGTCTCAACGTACGCTTTTATTTTTAAAACTAATTTAATTTCTAAATAAATGGCTACCAAAATAACGTATAATGGACTCGTATTATTTTAAATTAGTCGAAGGAGCTGCTAACCCTGCGAGACAATAAAAATAATTAAATGCTTACAATGTTTACAAAATAAACTAAGATTAATCTGCTGTTGGGTATTACACGGGCAGTTTATAGTCTTCCTCTTGTAATTGGGTCGCTTATTAATGTTTTTTCTTTACAACAAAGACTGTTTCTACGCTTAAAAAACGTTTCATCCTGCGTTTACTAATTTGTGATTCGTTATTGCCGTAACAACACAGTGGTGTTGAAAAAAAAGAATAGTGATTCTTAATCTGTTTCTTGCGACCAATATTGTATTTATCTTTTATAATCTGTAATCTATATCGCTGAAGCGGAACGCAACTCATCCAATAACCACCAGAAGTTTAGATAAAAATAGAGGAAACAGAAATGAAAATCACGTTAGTTGTTCTATTTTAAGCCAAAGACGAATTTAGAAACATTTTTGCACGGCACTTTAAAATAGCGGCAAGGTTATATATTAAACCATGTCTA
This sequence comes from Hemaris fuciformis, assembly GCA_907164795.1. Taxonomy (NCBI): domain Eukaryota; kingdom Metazoa; phylum Arthropoda; class Insecta; order Lepidoptera; family Sphingidae; genus Hemaris; species Hemaris fuciformis. The sequence continues at coordinate 3,832,584 of OU015445.1, forward strand.
TAGAACAATCCAGTCCCCGTCCATTTTATACCCTTCGTGATAAAATTCTTGTATCTGGCAGTCTATAAATCGAGAAACAGTGGGTTCAATACCCTTCATAGGTATATATCAAACACTTCGAGAGACTTTTTGCTTTAACAAGTCCCGTAGACTAAACTACTATATCGAACAAGCAATCTCTCGTTAACATACATAGCCTCTAAACTACTGCGCTTAAGCACTTTACAAATTTGTAAGCTCTTAATCTTAATCAAGAGATTAAAAACTTTAACTTGTAAGAAACAGTTAAGTCAGTCATGATCTCCTCAACTTAAATAACTACTCCATCACCGTTACACGTCCACATCTAGGTATAACTCGGAAACCATTATGATAAATTTTTGAAAAAGATTCATTTCATCCTAGGAACGATAGACTCTGCGAGATAAGACGAGCGGAGCCACAAGCAAAATCTTTATAATTATGTACACGCGTTAGAAATTATACCACACGACTGAAGGAAAACTACATACGTATATAAATACGCCCAACATACATATGTAGTTCTTAGTTTACACAACATATTACATTTCTGAACGCACTCATAAATAGTTGACAACTAATAAATACGTCAATCCCTTTTTATTACTGTCACTATTTTACATTTTTAAAATCTAAAACATGTAAACTTTTTTTGAAAAACATTCGATCCGAAACATATTAAAAACTTTCTGATCCATTAGACACTTGCATTTAACATAGGCAGCTTCAATCTGTCAATTATATTGGAGCACATAGGCAGCTTCAACGTCTTACTTTTGTGTTACAGTGATGCGCGCGCATCTTAAAATTTCACTCTCATAATTTTTTCATAACTCGCCTAAAGAAGTATAACTTCAATAATGCATAGAATCTATTAAAATAACAGTACTTCCAATAGTAACATGGATAAAAGATTCCCATACCAGCATCCGGCTCGGCAACGTACCAGGAATACATAACAAGTACACATCAAATGTTGCGCTTTAAACAAAACGGTTCCTAATTTGCCATCAATTTATACCCAAGCGATGGTTAATTCGTATACAAGCGCCGGTAAATCGGTCCATTCGTTAGAGGCGCTTACTATAATCAGCTTAGACACACTTCACGGAACATTTCGATTTTTGATAAAACGGTATTAGTACGGATATCGGAGTTTTGGAGATCCGTGGAAAGAAATATAAGTATTAAGAACTTTTTACATGCTAACCTGACCAGAGAGCCGAAACTCGTGGGTTTGAGACTTATTATGATTTCAAAGTAACATTACATGAGTTACCAGTGCTGACTTACAAAGTCTAGGAAAAGCGTAAAAGAGTGAAATTGAAGAGGATGTACAAAAATTTTCCTTTAATAGTATCTATTTTAAAAATCTTAACGAGAACCGAACAATATTGTCAAAAATCATTATCATTTTAATCGTTATGATCATGTCCAGCAATAACTTATAAGGATCGACAAATGTAAGGTAATTAGGAGTAATTTGATATCCATACCACATACATCATACATACATAAACTCACGCCTGTATTCCCCGAAGGGATAGGCAGAGGTGCATTTCTGCACCCACATTTCGCCAGGTATGTATCAGTCCCACGTAATAGGGGGCGAGCCTATTGCCGCTTTTCGGGCACACTTCCAGACTCCGTGCTGTTACTGAGAATTTCCTAATGGAAAAACCCAATAACACTTTGCCCGACCCGGGAATCGAACCCAGGACCTCTAGATCGCACGGCACATACTTGTACCGCGAGACCACGAGGCAGTCATATATCCATACCAAAAAATATTTAACCCGCATCTACTGAACCTTTAAAATGTAAATCCATTCACACATCAGCCAATTATTTCAATATAATTTGCGCAACAACAATTTACGTTACACGTAACTAAATCGCCAATCAAAACAAATTGCGGTTATTATGAAAAATAACTGTTATAAATTACATTTTTTATCATTTTATCTCTTCAAATCGCGTACTACAGACTATTCCAATTGATTTTTGCATCCTGTCTTCCACTCTCATGGTTTATGCTACTTTTGTACTCAATATTCGTTACCTATAGCTACTTCTCGAAAGAACGACAACTGACTGTTTCAGTCTTCCGTATTTTATCATACCATGGAAAATGACGTATTTGAAAAAAGTATTGTATCACCTATTCTCATTCGATCTTCCAACCCGCACTAGGCCAGGGTGGTTGACTAAGGCCTAAATCCTCTCAGTTGTAGAAGAGGCTCGTGCTCAGCCGTGGGACGTATATGGGCTCATGATGATGATAATGATTCTCATTCTTTGTCATCACTTTAAAAGGTTTTACCCTTTATTTGTCGACATTCCTAAATAAACGGCAACCGCGTCCAATAATGTTAAATTTTTCAAATATTTCGAGTGTTTCACATATGAACTATCTTTAATACTGGATCGTCTAATTACGTATAAATTCTATAGAGTGGAAGCATGTTCATCAGAAGTCTATAGAGCAATATAAGTTTAAAATAAACCAATAACAATAATCAACTACCGCAAAATACGTTAGCATAGCATTCGGAAGCGACCGATTGTACAAGTATTTACGAGAAGACATACAAATAGAAACATAAATCGTGTATCTATGTATATTTATGACCGGCGGGCATGACGCACGGGTCCGTGAAACAAAGAAAAATTACTCATGCCGCGCGCACTACGAATGACATTAACAATAAAAATAAATTAAGTACGCCTCCTTTTAATGAGTACTAAACCAACAGCATTCGTAAATTATTTCCATTAGTTGTTAAGGGCAAGGCTACGGTACATCACGGCTGTTCGTAAGTCATTATTGGAAAGCATTGTGGGGTGACTTATTGTATTCGCATTAAGATACACAAGAACATGATTTTGACACGTTCAAACAAAGAGTAATTCATGAAAAACCTATACATATGTACACAATCACGCCTGACTTCATAAAGAGGTTGGAAGAAGTGCGTTCTGCGAAACAGGTGGTGAAATACGTACTAAAATTTCCTCATAGACAAAACCCAATTACAATTTGCCCAACCCTAGACCAAGATCGATCGATCTAGATCACTTGTGCCGCGGGAACACGAGACAGTCGATAATATTAAGTTTTCTGTGATGGCTTACAATTCAATAAATTTTCTACAAGGTGGACAAACGACGTAATAAAGGGCGCAGAACATTCTGGATGCAAGCCGCTTCCAAAAGGTTACTAGAGATAATATTGGAGATGCATACATGACATTAAGCTTTTATCGGAACATGGTACTAATAAAACTAAATAAGCTGTAAGTCCGTGTATTTTAAAAACGGCTCAATTAAGGATAATTAGTAACACGACTCGCTTAATTGATAAATACACAAATTGAGAAATACACTAACCGATATTCAACCGATTGGGAAATATACAAATTTTAAATTATATATATCTTTCCATAAATGCAGATTATAATAAATACTCGGCTATAAATCACAAATTGGTAGTTTTGGTCCGACTCCGATTTTAATGTGAACTAAATAACCAAAAAACATTTATTGCTACTAATTTGATGTTTTTAATTCGTAGCTCCTGCTTATAAGGAATCGTTATAAATTTACCTAATTTATGTAGACAGATTAACAAGATGTCATTTTTTATACAGCAATCGAATTAATTAGTAAGACATCAGAAAGTCAATAAAAACCGAAGGAGTGATTTGTGTGATGGCCTCGAGGTTTAAGCGCGCAGTCGAGAATCTCGGCGGTCGCGGGTTCAAACCCCAGGCACACACCTCTGACTTTTCGGAGTTATGGGTGTATTCACAATGAATTATCACTTGCTTTAACGGTGAAGGAAAACATCGTGATGAAACCTGCACACCTAAAAAAGTTCTTAGGAATTTCTTAGGTGTGTAGTCCGCCAACCCGCACTAGGCCAGCGTGGTGGACTAAGGCCTAAACCCTCTCAGTTGTAGGGGAGGCCCATGCCTAGCAGTGGGACGTATATGGGCTGATGATGATGATGATTTGTGCTTGGAAATATAAATCGGCAAAGTTACATAAATTGCTTACTTAGATACCTACAACAATGGAATTTTAGATTTCCAAAACACGTTCTGTCTGAATATGATTATATGGTGACAGCTTACATTAGCTTAGTCTTAACCTTAGTTAGATCGTCTACTTAGATAGCCGCCAATCCGATTTGATCTTCGAAAGTCATAGATATACGATCTGAACGAATTGCGAATCGGATCGAATCCTTGCAATCCAAACCGTGGATCAAGTCAACTCAATCAAATATGTACCGCGGTCAATATACTGTAATATTTCAACTATGTAACATTTATTATTATCAAACTGTCAATTTTAGATATTAAAGTCATAACAATTGTAAAAAGGTGACGGTTCACTTGTTATAAATGTTAGTATTTTTTTATATAATCGTTATCCTTTTTATTAATGGTGGTAATTTGTCTGTAATATACATAAATAAATAAATAAATAAATACACCCAACAGTCACATACATAGTTCTGACCCCACACTAGGATACAAGTCCTGTGTCGTGAGTATCCCTGAGACCCGAAATAAATGTTTGTGGATCACACAAACATTTGACTCGGTGCGGGGATCGAACCCGCGGCCTCTCGTTTCACAAGCTGGTGTCTAGCCAACCGCGCCACGGGGCTGTCGATGTACATGTATGTTTTGTGTTTATGGTTTTAAATGTTTTATGGTCATGCAATTTTTGGACCGATATGGTATAAATCTGAATAAAAATCGCTATGTTTATATGTCAAAAACTTAAAAAAACATTAGATATTAAATATATTTTTTAAGTTATATAGAACACATCGGAAATTCAGTTAGAGACTAGAGCAATCATCAACCAAGTCACGGCTCAACTTCTATATTATCGCCATCTGGATAAATCACATTGACAAGCAATTGATGTGTGGATGTTAGCTGAATTTTAAATGATACTTAAATCAATCGATACTAATCTTTATTCTATAAAATAAAACTAGACTTGGTCACAAAACTTTGAAGAAGTTTTAAAAGCTTTTTAAAAGTCTATTGCGAAATTGTCTCAGCTTTCATACAAAATCAGTTGTATGAATATTTTACTATAACACTTTTATGAATTTTTAATGACTAGTCTGGTCTCCGTCATTCCATACTAGGTTAGCGTGGAGGACTAACTAATAAGTTGTAGAGGTGATCTATGGTAATAGGGTTTACATATGTATATATAGATAGAAATTGGTCGCGCTGCTTGTATTGCCACAAATTTCATTAATATGTAACAACAACAATTTCATTAAAGTCTGCGAAATTTCCATTGAAAGCGGACAACAACGGTTAATTATTTTGTTTTTTTTTTGTATTATTCATTACCGTAAGGTCGGGTTACTTTGACTCTAGAGGGTAACTTTGGCTCAAATAAAAAATAAGTTTAAACTTCCCGCCCTGATGCGTCAGTGTCATTTATCGATTTATTTTAAGCCGGGATCGCTACATGGTGTTACCGTGCGCCTAGTTCCAGAAGGATGTAAGATTTGTTTCCAACCTAAAGCCGCTATTTGCATTTCGGGTTTGTGTCATGTGCAATGTCGGTTATTCTCGCCTGCAAACTTTCAAGTGTAACGGAGTTTTTAAGGTGAGTTTTATTTAACATTACATTTATTCGGGTCAGAAATATATTTTGGAGTAGAATAATTATGGAAATTATTCCTTTTTTACAGGTTCAATTACCGAAATTTTAAATATTAAGTGTGGGGATTCATTGGCTCAAAAAATCGGGTAACATTGGCTCTTGAGCCAATTCCGCCCGATCGTATAAATTTTAGTCAAAAAATGATTTCTTTTGATTTCTTTATTGCTTCATAACAAATCAAAATATTTATAATAGAATTTTAATATGTTTTTGGCCTTAATATGTTTGGCGTTAATGTATTTTAATATGGTACGTCGATTACACAGACGCAGAACTGGAGGAATGTCTGAATGTTGTACGATCCAGGAAACAGGAAGCTGCTAGACGTTGTTTACTTCTGGCCCCTGAAATGCAAATGGCGACAAGTCTGTCTAAACTGGAAAGACAGCCAGTCTGGAAGGAGGCTACCATCAACCCCTAAGGACCAATTTCCAAGTCTGTAGAAGCAAGCTCTTGACTCATTAACAGACACAAAAGAAAATTTAATTTCAGGGCTTAAGAAAACTGGAATATTTCCTATTGACAAAGAACAGCCTCTAAGCCGTTTTGATAAGTATTAAAACTTAGTAATTAATACTGAGTAATATTTTGAAAAAGTTTTTGTTAAATTTTCTTAGGAAGACTGTTAAAGTTCAATTTAGTTCATTTTTCTATAAATAATTATAGAATTTTGTATGTCAAAAGGTCTTATCTTTCATTTCAAGGCCTTACTTTGGCTCTGTTCTTGGTTTAGTATCTATTTTGTATCAAAAAAGATCAGCGAGCCAAAGTTACCCTCCTCAAAGAACAACTTTGGCTCAAATTTAAACAAATAAAAAAAGAATATAATACTGATACATTTAAATAAAAAGTTTATTAATTACTAGATAACATCCTTCTTTACCAAATAAAACCATTATTACCCTAAAAAGTCAGTCAGAGTTTCTACACCAGAGAAATTTCTAAAAATATACGGCAAAAGTAGCCAAAGTAACCCGACCTTACGGTACCACTAGGGTTTGCAATCCCGCAGTAATTTTTTCCCGCAGTAAAATTTAAAAATGCAAAAATATGCATAATAATGCTTTATTACCTGTAGTTTAGTTACACTATATAAAAAAAAAAAATAGAAACATTCATACAATATCTAATAGAAAAAGTACTTTTTCATAGTTCTTATGAGTTTAGGTAGGGGGTTTGCAATCAATAGGGTTTCCTGCGTGTTAATATGGACTTATCTTACCTAAACAAACAAATAAACCAATTTTAATCCTTTACATCGCTCGATCGGTTGATCGATCTGACTGACGCGCCCGCGCTGTTGTGATGGAGCTAATAGGCCTTCAGTAAAAGCTGAATTACCTTGCCGAGTCAAAAAAATGCGGGAATGCGGGAACGCGGAATTGCAAACTCTAATTACCACTCATTTATTGGATAGAAAAACATTGTCAAAAAATCTAAATGGCTTAAATTGTCGACAAGTTTCACTTCAGGGCTATTTTTATTGTTATTTTTCCGAATTTTGACTCTTCTTGTTGTAGTATTTTAAACTATGTATTTACTTCTATTCAAGTGACATACAGTGTGTCATGAAAATAAAATAAAACCAACAACCTTAATGAATAAATGAATTTCTTAAAAAACATCGCTGTTCCACTTTTAAGAGCAGATGTGGGACAAATACGAATTTAGAATTGCTGTAAACAGTCTTATCTCTATAATCTATCATACAGATCACGAAATCAGTATAATTTGTGATTTAACTGCGTCCACAGAAAAACTAACCTTTAAAATAAATCAATATTCAAAAGGCGGTCTTGCCACTTATCGCGATCAACGAGATGAGATCAATAGATATTGGGATTAATTTGAAACCGAGTTTTCCATAATAGTAATTAATATGAAGGATTATTAAATAAAATTGCCTTGGTCTAGTTGAATTTAAACTTGTGACCGAGAAGAGACTGGGTGCAATCCTTTTTAGGACGAGCACGCTACAGAGTAAGCCTGATGGTGCCCCCGAGATGAAGACGCCACACGCGTCAGGTCGGTGTGCCTTTTGGCACCGCGCAGAGGCGGTCCCGGATCAATCCATAGCTCTGGCTTCAGGGTATTCCGGGGCCGTCTCGCTGAATGCGCCGATGGTGGCCGTCGCGGGGTTTTTAGTCGGTATTACGGCGCAATTATTTTGGTAGGGACCCGGCCCAGCGGCCGCCCGCAAACACGGGCGGTAACATCTATGCTGGGTCGGAAGGCGCCGGTGAGTCCGACACACCCTCGCCCCTACGGGGGTGGGATGGTCCGTAAATGGATTTTCCCCGCAGGAAAAAAAAAAAAAAAAAAAAAAAAAAAAAGCCTGATGGTCCCTCTTTTAAATTTTATAAATAGAAATACCTAAGTGTAAGATATCCTTGAGGAATTAACACGTGGTTTAACGAAACTCCATACCGACAGTCGCGGGTTCAAAGTATAGGCACCCAGGGCTAGCAAAGTGTAGTAAGATAACCGACAAACCTAAAAGTTCTCACCAAGAATTTTAGTCGATATATGAAGCCCGTCAACATGTTATAGACTAGCGTTGTAAATCAGCCTTTCAACCATAGAATAAACCCATTCCCAACAGTTAGTTATAATGGGAGAATTGGCTGATAAAAAAAAATACGTCATTGACTAACATAGTCCAAAACCAAAATACGCTTTTGGAACGTATAGGCCGAATGCTACGGATCGTTTTCTTTGTTATATTTGCGATGCAAATCTTTTAATAATAAGCACAGTTGACATAATCCTTTAGAAATTAGAAAACGGGTGAATTTCAAAACTATTTCCAATAAATAAATTATTTATTGGATACAGGTGTGAAAGCTAAGTAAACACACACAAAAATTTCAATATTAGTAAACGTAACCACTGTTTTATTTCTAATGAATTTATTTTTTTCCTCTTTCTTTAATTAGTATACCTATATATTCGTATATTATATTCATCTACTTAAAATATTATTGTTATGTCTCATATATTTATTTAATTTAGTATTAGTTTTTACTATATTTTATTTATTATTGTTATATTTTTTTTTAAATTGCGTACATCATTTATTTTATAATTTCAAAATTTACATAAATTGTGACCGGACCCACTCTATGCTTCTGATCTCTCCAGTCCATCTAACGGTTGCCTGGAAGAAATCGCCGATAGCGATAAGGCCGCCATTTGTGACACTACCTTATTGAGATGTTACCAACACCTATGTTGTTTTCATTTATATGGTGTACAATAAAGCATGAATAAATAAAAATAAATAATCGCACCTCACCTGAACAATAAAAACAGAAAACGAGCCTTAAATGACACTAAATTATGACATAAATCTAGCATTATGACTCACAGTGACTCATATGTCTAGATATCTTCCTTTTTCCGTCGACACCTACAGTGCAGTTAATATTCATGAAATATTCATAGTAAAAACACGATTGATATTTTTAATAACAATTATGGTCATGTTTTTTTCTCTATTGTTATTCCATTTCCTATTATGATTCATGATGCTATGTTAAATGCTAGAACGATTGATTAAGTGTGTCATTACAAAATAGATAACTGCTTAGTCAGCTTGGACTCTGAAGGGTCAATTTACGAGTAACAGAGGTGTTTCCACTGTGACTCATAGAAAACCGACTTCAAGTAACTAATTGGCTAACACTTTAATTGGATCATTGAGATTACTGGTAATTTCTTGTCTATTAATTTTGACGTATATACATACATAATCTCACACCTGTATTCCTTTAACCATTTTTCGCCAATTGTGTATTCGTCCTTCTATGAGGGGCGTGGGCCTATTGCCTGATGATGTATCTTATATACCTAATTAAAAATATATCATATGCCACATAACTGACTAAAAGAAACAGTTGCAGACTTAACTTTGGGTCTGAGAATACATACATACATACATAACCTCACGCCTGTATTCGCCGAAGGGGTAGGCAGAGGTGCATTTCTGCACTCACATTTCGCCAGGTATGTATCAGTCCCACGTAATAGGGGGCGAGCCTATTGCCGTTTTTCGGGCACAATTCCAGACTCCGTGCTGCTATTGAGAATTTCCTAATGGGAAAACCCAATAACACTTTGCCCGGCCTGGGAATAAAACCCAGGACCTCTTGATCGGACGGCACATACTTGTACCGCGAGACCACTAGGCAGTCTAGTCAATTTAAGTCTGAGTATACTGAGACCAAAACTAGACCTAGCTCATATAGTCATAGCTATGATGGTGTGGTGTCATATATACAAGTAAAACAATTTTGTCTACAATTACAGATATATTTTAACACTCGCGTTTTGCCGTTTGTATTTTAAATTTCACGTAATACAACATCGGCGTTTTTCGGCCACATTTCCATACTTCGTTCTGCTACTAAGAATTTCCGAGCATCAAAACCAAATACCAGTTTAGCCGACGCACAAACATAAAATACTATCGCTCGACATTCACATGTGCCTTGGGACACATGCCTTTTGAATAATCCATGGAAATAAACAGCGTAAAAAAATATGATGAGCGTATTAAGTCTATAAAGTGCACCACTGTCAGCAGTTGAAAGGTTTTATCTACAATTTAATGACACAACCAGACACGCCCAGCAATGATATAGTTAACGACCGCTGAATGAGATTTTCATCGGACTTTTTGCAGTTTCACATGTCATCAGCTTCCACCGTTTATATGGATGGGTCATATAATTTATGAGAATCTATAGAGCCGGTATGAGACAGGCTCAATATTTTTTGCCCCTCAGTATGGTAATGCAAGCTGGTTCAGTGCCTCCATATGCCGACGTAATATTTTATACTATCAATATGTATAGGAAGTAAATTGGCATCGTTTATGTAACTATTGATTTTAAATCAATGTGAGCTATGTTTATCTACGGTGATTGGTCTATTTCAATAGATTTCATACTGGCACAGCAAGGGGAACACCGCTCCTCATAGTAAATGCGTTATCATTGAAATAATGTGTCTCTGTGTGATGATATAACAAAATGACGTGCGATCAAGAGTCTTGGATTCGATTTCCAGGTGTAAAAAGTGTTATTGATATTTAACCAGTAAGAAATTCCCAGATCACGAAGTCTAAAAATTTTGCCAAAAAACAACAAGTAACTCTCCTCATTTTATATGTATCAGCAAACAATTATTTTGCCTCTACCCTTCATCTGATTTTTACGAAAATATTGCTCACTCGACACTTGATTAAATCGACCGTATTATCATTATTAATAATTTAATTAATTATGTATTTGAAGCTGTCTGTATTTATCTTAGATTGCCCTCATCTGTGTTTAACTTCTATCAGATAACTATCGACGAAAACCTGTAATTGGTTTACTAAGAACTAGATTTATGATTTACTTGCACTTCGGCTCGTTTACGCTATTGCAATTAATATCATAACAAGAACAAAATATCGGAAAATTCCTATTTAGATCTCTAAAGTTTTAACTAAATTTGTTACTTGCAAGGTCATTTGAAACATATTTCATGTCGTTATTGCAAAAATCTCGCCCACACTAAACATGATGAATATTTTTGATGAGAGAATCGAACTCGCAGCTTCTCAATTTTACCTAAATTTAGGTACCAAATGCCTTATCCACATAACAATGCATAGATTAGGCTTGGATTAAACAATTTAAACATCTACAAAAATCTTCATCGTAGGGCTGGAGAGAAATACGATTTTCAACTCACAAAAACGTAGTACTGGCAAAAAGCCATTGGGCAAGCTCAGTTTTGTTTTTGTACCATCAGTTGTACCATCAGTTCACGGAAGACACCATCCACGGCCACCGCACTACGGTGTCAATCAACGGAAATTTCCGAGAACTGTGTAGGTTTACGCGCAACTTGCAATCTATATAAAATGTTATATAGAAAACGTAATTTCTGCACATAGAATTCAGTGGAATCCACTGTCGTGTGATGTCTTTTTGCGTACAAACACCGGCCGAGATGTGTGACACATGATGCTACACTTGTATTTATCTTTTTCAGGTTTTTGTACTACTTAACACGAGCCTTCTTTAGTAGAAAGTGTTAGACCTTAATCAATCTCATTGGCCTGGTGAGAGATAGTTGAAGGAATTCTTTTTGAGAACTCTCAGTGAAATTTTTTACCACAATAAATAAATTCGCCCAAAATACACATACATAATTCTGAGCCGACACTAACATACTAGTCTTGTGTCGTTGGTATCAGAAATTACGAGAGACTTTTCGCTCCAACAAACACCCAGACCCGAAGCAAACATTTGTGGATTACAAAAACGTTTGTCTCGTTGCGAGGATAGAACCCGGGTCCTCTCGTTTCGCATGGTGTTCAGCCAACTGCGCCATGGACGCTGTCAAACGTTTTCTCTATAATATAATATGAATGTCTCTAACAGCGCTTCAAAACCAACCATGTTACAATGGACTTGTTGACTACATGACTCCAAGGCTCGTACAATGAATCGTTGGTGTGATTCTAGGTGTAGTGAATGAAGATCAGTATTTTGGTTCAAAGTATATATATAAAAATAAAATAAATAAATAAATACACCCAACAGTCACAATACATAGTTCTGATCCCACACTAAGATACAAGTCTTGTGACGTGGGTATTAGAAACTACGAGAGACTTTTCGGTCTCACATACACCCAGACCCGAAACAAATATTTGTGGATCACACAAACATGTGTCTCGGTGCGGGGATCGAACCCGCGGCCTCTCGTTTCGCAAGCTGGTGTCTAGCCAACTGCGCCACGGGGCTGTCAAAAATATAATATAATTAACAAGAGTGAACAATATTTATCACACTTTATTGTACACCACAACACATACAGAAACATGAATTAGGAATAAAATAGGTAAGAAAAAGAGTGGAACAAATGGCGGTCTTATCGCTGAATGCGATTTCTTCCAGACAACCGTAGGATGGACTGGAAAGTATAAGAAAAACAGAGCGGGTAATAATAATATCTACTTATATATAAAATAATATATGTGACGTACAATTTTAATACGAAGAAACTAAACACGAACTACATACGAATAATATAAAAAGAAAACAACAATACAAATACATATGAAATCTACTACTATGTACATACATAAATACATATATCACAAAACAAATAACCATTTACAATGACTGTGACAAGTAATGTTCCTTTACAAGCTTTTTAAAAATAGGAAGTGATTTTGCTTCTCTCACTGACTCCGGTAGTTCATTCCATAACCGAGCAGCATTAACAGTGAAAGATTTACTGAGGAACGAACTGTTATGTTTCGGAATTTCCAAAACCAAATTCTCTGAGGATCTAAGTGATCGAGCATGTGTGCTACATAGGAAACGAAAACGCTCTTTGAGGTAATTGCCGTGGAATAGAATACAATACAGGAGTGAGAAAATACGAGTATTTCGGCGAAAGCGAATTGATAGCCACTTGAGCTTATTACGAAATTCAGAAACATGATCATATTTGCGAAGTCCAAATATGAAACGGATACAAAAGTTCTGGGGACGCTCAAGTTTATCTAATTGGGCTACGGTGAGATCGAGATAGCTAGCATCAGCATAATCAAGGAGTGGAAAAAGAATAGATTGGTAGAAAATTCCGCAATGTAGAATAAAAAATATATATAAAAAACAATCCTTTTTCTGCGTCCTTTGGCACATTAAAAAGACAATTATAATGTTCCTAATACTTATCATCTAAGAGTTTCCTTCATCATCATCATCAGCCAATTTACGTCCCGCTGTTGGGCACGAGCCTCCTCTACAACTGAGAGGGTTTAGGCCTTAGTCCACCACGCTAGCCTAATCCGTGTTGGCGGACTACACACCTAAGAAATTCCAAAGAACTTTTAAGCGTGCAGGTTTTATCACGATGTTTTCCTTCACCGTTAAAGTACGTGATAATTCATTGTGAATACACACATAACTTCGAAAAGTCAGAGGTGTGTGCCTGGGGTTTAAAACTGCGACCGTCGAGATTCTCGACCGCATGCCCAAACCTCGAGGCCATCCTGCATGTTTAATAAATTTACTAGTTTAGTACAAACTACATCATAATAATTAAACATATATTCCTGCATAATGGTACAAACAGTTAGTTCCAGAAACGTGCTGGCCTTTTGATCATTAAGTTTTGTATAATTTCTACAGCATTTGGTAGTTGAACGGCGGCAAAGCCCTCTCATTAGAGGCCATCTTGATTTCAATCGGAGGTAAGGAGGTCTTTATTTTGAATATTCTCGTACAATTAAGCACTTCGTTGGGTTTGAGGCACAATGAGATGAAGATATATTTTATTACATCAACTATCTCTGTCTGTACAAAAAGTTGTCAGTGGTGCGCATGGCCCAAGTTCATCACGCTTATTGGGTTTGGTAGACTTCAAATTTAAATCGCGCAATAATTATATTACAGGAACTAAATCCTAATCGGAAATTACCCATATGTTAGACTTACAAAACAATACAATAAGCTATTACAATAGTTTAACACAGTATTAACATTTTAGTTTGTCGCCATCTCGTAGAAACATCGTGTTATAAAGCGTGTTTACAAAATTCACAAACTCAAAACAAGACGGCTATATCAAAACACCTTTTCGTGTATACAAAATTACTATTATTTCCAGTGTGTCCTGGCCCTAGCGGAGGTCGTTCTCGCCGAAAGGCCGCGGCCCCTTTGATCGCAGATAGCGGCTCCTCTGATGTCCAGCCTACGCAGGGCTGCCACTTGCTTCAACGATATTTCCCAAACGCAGGAAATGATCGTGAGAAAACACGCACTACTGTACATTGTGACTTATTAGTACTTAGAAGGTTAGTGGGTAATTGAATGCAAATTGAGCTACGGGAAGTACCTAAGCTTTGCGGTTTGTACACCTGAGTAAGCATACCGTGTTTTATCAAGTGGAAATCTACCACATCTTGATCCCTGCCTAGATATTTCCATTCATACGAAAATTGTTATTACGTGTAACGGAATGATAGTTTTAGAATGTGATTCTAACTAAAACAAAACTATCTTTTGCGCACCAGTGTAAGCAGTTGTTTAATAATAAAACGTCATTTATCTGGACACCGTACATGAAAAGTATATGCTTTAATGTCTATAATCATGAATTACTTAGATAAGTGCAAAATTTCAACAACAATATAATAAACTTCCAATAATTAAATCCGACATTTTTAAAGCTTATTTCGCCACTTATTTATTATCAAAGAATTAGTTTCTTGGCGAAATAACTGTATAAGATCACCATTATTATGGTATTTTAATTGTAGTGATCGTATTAATAAATTCCCTACTTTTCCTAGTAATATAAAAAAAATATTTCTACACCAATGTTTTACGCTTTCGAGAACTTTTCCTGACTCGAATCTCTACTGAGAACTTCGTGATGAAGAAACCCAATAACTCGGTCATACGTCTTTATCACACGCCCCGCACTTATACCGCAGTACCAATGATGTAAACAAAAATGTATAACCGTCCAGAACTTCATAAAGATCCAATCTCCTTCGAGTAATGTAGAAATTTTGAGAACCACGAGTGCACCGTGACGAGATGTTTATCCTCTCTCCAATTACCAAGTTCATTGAGAAGCTGCGGTTCATTCATAAAATATATTCTCAACATTTAGCAGCCCTCGGCCCGTGTGCCTCTATTTACCGGCCGGACATGTTAATGTGTGTACATAACACTGCCAAAAACGTCGTTATACATAACGGTCAAGTTTATGTGGGGTCAATGACATTTGGGCAATCAACAGGCTTGTACCCGCTTAGCTATTAGAGGTTACTATATATGTTTACTTACTGCATATGCAAATATGTTGAGTTTAGTACAGTTTTTCTGATCCCACTATACTTGGATAAATACAAAACTGTTTTTTTGTATTTTTTCGTTCTCCAGTAAATGAAATCGATTTTGATGATTTTCATAAAGGGATAGATGAGATCCTGGAAATGGTAATAGGCTACTTATAGCACGGAAAAGCGTTAGAAGGAGTTATTCCTAAGGAGTTATTAAAGAGAAACAACATTAACGGCCACCTGTCATTTCACTCCAAAATAAATCTCTCATCTTACGAAATTTCCTCGGATAACAATTCAAGAATATTAAAATATACTTGAAATAGATCAGTCTCGAAACAAATGTAAAACATAAAAACAGTAATAAAATAAATATGGTCGTTTTAATGACTACTGCGTAAAATTTATATTCTTTCGCGGTAATAAATATGTCAAGAATTAGGCCTGGAATATCGGATGTAAAAGAACATTAATCCACATTTAAACATGAATTACATGAGATCAATCTTTCCTCGATAGATGTTGCTTTAAAAATGATATAAATTACATACATACATAAACTCACGCCTGTATTCCCCGAAGGGGTAGGCAGAGGTGCATTTCTGCACCCACATTTCGCCAGGTATGTATCAGTCCCACGTAATAGGAGGCGAGCCTATTGCCGTTTTTCGGGCACATTTCCAGACTCCGTGCTGTTACTGGAAATTTCCTAATGGAAAAACCCAATAACACTTTGCCCGACCCGGGAATCGAACCCAGGACCTCTAGATCGCACGGCACATACTTGTACAGCGAGACCACAAGGCATGATATAAATTGTTGCTAATACCACGGCATAATCACCGATAGTAAGAGCAGTGCGATCCATATAATGTTAAGCTACTGGCACCGTAAACGCCAATGCCGACCACATAGTAAATAAGGAAGTTCAAATTATCATTATTCACTTCGCCCTAAGTAGCTTGTCATTATTAAGAAGAATACCCTTATATATTACTCGGAGAAGAAGAAAAGATGGATGGAGTGCGTGACTGAAGATATGAAAGGAAAAGGGATGAATGAAGACATGACGGCTGATAGGGATGTGTGTAAGGATAAAACATACTGCGCCGACCGACGACGACGTACATGACCTAAAGTAGGAATATAGAACAGAATCGTGTATCTTAAGCAATAATAAAGTCCACGAAATAGCGTGTTCGCAAATGTCATAATTTCCATCACAATTACTCGTGATCTGTATCCAATAAGCGAGATTTATTACCTCATTTATCTCAACACGTTTGCTCTTTACATTGTACACTAATTTAACCCGAACACATGCAACGATAATTTACGAATCTCAAAGTAAAATCGATAAAGATTAAATCGATAAAAATATAAGGCGAACGGAATCGCTCGTCCGCGGAATTCACAATAAATACGAGTAGCCTCAATTTGTCGACCGTAAAGTTCCTCAAGTTGCAATTTGTCAACGTCGGATTGCAGCGTATCGATGCATCGGAATGAAACGGACGAGATCCTTATCTCCACTCTTTGTATCGATGCTGACAATTATTCGATTGCCGATTGTGTAGTTGATTCGTTACACGCGCATGCCGGCTGAATCGCAAATCGAGGAAGCAATACGAACGCGGAGAATATCATTTTGTTTATGCACAATTGAATATTGATAACCGCTTGTGCATCGGAATACAGATGTAGTATCAGGATTACGATCGGACGGGCGCGCGATTGTTGCAGTATGGCCATGCATTAAAACATCCTTATGCGCTCGACATTTACATGACTGCGCTACGTAATATCACGTAATTATGCTAAAGTAAATACTATACGCTCAACTATATACGTTGCATTCTTTGTCTCCTGCCGCTCCTCCCAATTACCATAAAATGCATATTTGCACAGATTTCATCTAAACAATTCTGCAAGCATCTGTTCAAGCGTACGACGATTATAACGATGATAATATCGCTTATGTTGTGTTATCGGCTTCCGCAATCGTGATTTTTAATGCAGAGAACCATCTGAATGTTAGTGCATAAGTTTACATGGCACAGACGCGCTGACAAAAGCCTTTCTGTTGTCTTGCGTTGAATGCAACGGCTCCTCTGTATTTATAGACCTGACTATCCCGATATCTGCTAAACGACCACTGTATCGACGTTGCTTACGAGTTAAATGCACATTGAAATACACTATTCGGTCCTTTACCCGCATTCTGCGGCCATATCTCACAATATTGCCGCGGCCATTTTCAATCATAACAAAGTGGAGCGAATACTGCGGTGACAGTATTAAAATGTTATTTATACATCAAAGAGTGGGGCCAAACTAACTGGACAGGTCTGCGGCGTTTCGCGCGCCCTCCGCCGTGCGTTTGTAGCCGGCATGCGATTAAATTATCTTAAACGAACTCAGGCGATGCACTTCAAAGCGACGGACGGCCGGCGGACGTCATGCGGAAGTCCCTTATTTGTACCTATCAAAATATTGACTGATGAGAACGAGCACCAACAAATGAATGCTGATTGCTCTTTCGGTGGAGTAATTTTGAACAACTCCATAAAAACAACTTGACTGCCGCGTGGTCTCGCGGCAAAAGTACCTATGTGCCGTGCGATCTAGAGGTTCTGGGGTCGATTCCCGGGTCGATGTGGGTGCAGTAATGTACATGTGTCTACCGAGTCGGGGAATACAGGCGTGACGTTATGTATGTACATAAATGTCCATAACAATAAACCTGATTAGTGCAGGAGCAACGATAGAGTTTAAAAAATGAAAACAAAGTGTACGCCATAGCGAATTACGCAATTTTATCGTGTGTCGGATAAAACATTTGTAGTTTGCATCAAGACGGCAAGTTGTGTCGACTGTCGAGGGATGATCGTATTTGTTGTCTTTCAACACTCTATTTTGACCGGTTGTTGTAATTTTTCCGTAATTGATTCAGTGATGGCTGGAAAAGTTTAATCAAGAAGACATTAAAAGTTCAAAGACTTTTATATTTTTTTGAATGATCAATACATATTGATTATAATAGATTTAGATCTAGTCAGTATATAAGGTTTCCGTCTAGTAGGGCCTAGTTTCACACTGTCAATGTTGGATTTTGTTTTATTTCAACTGTTATTATTTTTGATTATTTACTCAATGAAAACTGTTTAATAACATTCTTAGTTTTAAGCCATTTGGCTATAAACTAAGAATATTGATGCACCAAATTTTTAAGCTAATGACGAAGATTACAATATTTACAAAAGTCCTAAGAAGTAGCCCCTTAAGACCTTTGTAAATATTGAATGTTTTCTTGATAACGTTAATACGTTTCTATGTGAAGGCAGTCAAGACAGCCCCGTGGCGCAGTTGGCTATACACCAGCTTGCGAAACGAGAGGCCGCGGGTTCGATCCCCGCACCGAGACAAATGTTTGTGTGACCCACAAATATTTGTTTCGGGTCTGGGTGTATGTGAGACCGAAAAGTCTCTCGTAGTTTCTGATACCCACGACACAAGACTTGTATCTTAGTGTGGGATCAGAACTATGTATGTGACTGTTGGGTGTATTTTTTTTTAATGATATACGACGAAAAGTTACTTGAGACCGTCTACCGTCAGAAATTTCAAATATACAAATCTAAGTGTAAGACAGCAAAAATATGGCATCATAAACAATCGTTACAACAGAACAGGCTAAAATGAGATAATGTCGTGGCGACGGAAACTGTTAGATGTCCAAGAAAGGGACAAGCGTAGCGGGACACTGTGTCACTGTTAATTCCACTGAAATGCATTAAAAATAGCGGAATACACAGATTTATCTCGCTTAGCGGGAACGTATTTTGAACTTGAATCAACTCCGTGTTTGCTCGAACCAAAATGACTCGTCTTGTACACATATTCTACATGCATGTACATATCAGTGGCGGTTCCATAGGAGCCCAAAAGCGTTACACGTTAATTGTGTAATGTCTTGTTTATAATTGTTTTTTTGTGGGGTCAGGATATTCTCATTTATATGTCAAATTGCTTTTGTTTAATAAACGTTTAAAACTTAAAGATTATTATTTGTTAAGTTCTTTACATTAAATAAGATAGTTTCGACATCTTTTAAATAATCTAGAATATTATTTAAGAGAATAAAATTTTTCATATATTTTAGTGCTTTATGTCCCTCGTCAGCTGTCCTTCCTTGATGTAAGTTGAATGCAGTTTACGGTCTAAACTAAATTTCGTAATATCGTTTTTAAACATAAAACATTTGCGTAGAGCAAAGCAAATGTTACTTGAAAGATCTACAAGTAGATTAGTTAAGAATAATGGCTTACGTACATCTTAAGCAAAATAAAATACATACATAACCTCACGCCTGTATTGCCCAAAGGGATAGGCAGAGGTGCATTTCTGCACCAACATTTCACCACGTATGTATCAGTCCCACGTAATAGGGGGCGAGCCTATTGCCTTTTTTCGGGCAAATTTCCAGACTCCGTGCTGCTACTGAGAATTTCCTAATGGAAAAACCCAATAACACAAGCAACATAAAATATAGGTATTATTCGGTTAATAAGTAATGAATACTACGAAAATAAAAGCGTTGTACATCACATCAACTTCGCAGAAGTAAATACCAAACAAATTAAAGATAATAGGAGACATCGCAGTAACCATGACTACGCAACTTAGAAGACTCATGCAAATTGCAACGCTGACATCACAAATAACTGAGAACACAACGGAGACGATCGCGTGTGCATATATTATACAAGATCAATGCAAATTGCGAAAAATACCTTTCGGTTACGAGAATCCTAACCAATGATATACGCTGCGTCAGGCCGAGTTGCCTTCACTCGATGCGCAAATTTATTTTGCCGTTCCCCAACTGGATGTGCCCTTGCGATGTCGTTGGAAATTTAGCTGACTAAATGCAAAGCTATCTTGGCACTCACGTATCTAATATCGGAATGATAAGTCAGGTATACAAGCCGCATCAGATAAACGCGACGGTATAAAAGACACCGGAATACAGAAATGTCTGAGCGGTATCCTGTGTTTTCAAGTGTTTATTTGTAAGTAATTTGTTTGTTAGCGAGGTGTGTGAAGTAACGTTGACTGTTTCGTCGGTCTTTCGACACAAATTGCCCCGAAGAATTGAGAGGTCCTGGGATCGTGTCCAGAGTCAACGGGTGTTATTGAAGTATCCGTTGGGAAACTCTTAGTAGCACGCAATTTGTAAATGTATGATGAACCGCTAGGGTTCAATTAAGTCTGACCAACAGCTCACTTTTTATTGCAAAGTATGGGAACTTCCATATTCATATTAAAGTAGAATTGTTATAATTTTATAAAAAAAAGAAACTTTATGCCTCGAAACCACAAAGTGATATTTCCGAAAAAAAAATATCGTGATGGTTTTGTCCGAAACCAGCATAATTGACATCCGTGAAACCGCGGGTTTATCAAACCATATCATTCGAAAATTTCATCGATTTTTCATTTAATCACACCACGAAGTCGATACAATGTTTCTCCGATTCATTGAACGTATTGACAAATAATTGACTTTCTCTTTTATGGCTTTTTATTGCAGTTTATGCATCACCTGAAATTTAAGTTAAATTCGCACGTACATACGTTTTAGTCACGCCTTTTTACAAAAGAAACAGAAAGATTTTTTATGTAAAAATATTTGCCCCCGCACTAGGTTTCCGCCCCGTTCCTATAAACGAGGCCAGTTTTCGGATACGCTGCTAACATAATACTATTTGGTAGCAGCACAGAGTATAGACTCGCATCTATTACAAAGAACTTAAAACAAGTGGGTTTTTTTTATTTTGAAAACATATCTACTTTCAGTTCAAAAGTGAGAGAATATGTATCTATGTGTAGTGTCGCTCAGTCGGCCAAACAAACGGTTAGCTTAAAACAAAAAGTGGTTAAAGCAAGCGTCAGGGCAGGATCAGTGTCGTTTGGCTCGCTACCAAGTGATTCAGTGGGCGATGCATATATTTATTATTAAAACAATGCCCGGTGCCGCTGACGCATCCGTGCGCTTCCTTGTTTACAATCATCCACCAATTTATGATTCAACAAGTGTCTGAGTAGTTTACCAAACATTCGCTTCAAATGTATCTCCTATAAATGTTGTATACACACGAAATTAGGGGCCGATGTCAATCGGTGAATTGTTTCACAATAAATCGTTGTCAATCGATAATCGTTGTCAATCGTTTATGGACGTACAATAATCGATTGTAAATGTTAGTAGCGGACTAGGGACGGTCCAATGACCGTAGATTGATGGTATCAGATTGACCCCAAAGGGAATCGTTGCAGAATCGATACAATTAGATTAACAGGCCAGCTTGAACGAATGGTCTATTGCTGCGTTTCATTACTTATTTGGCTATCTAAATTGATCTAACGTATGCTTCCTCAAGTTTTTTAGCTAGAAGTACTCTTCGATGATTTGCTTACAATCCTATCTAGTTACTTGAAATCGAATTGCACATTTCATTAGGTACGCTGCCGTAAAACATATATTAAGATATAGATGTATTAAAATAGCTAATAATGTTTATATGTGCCTACAATATTTATTTCAATTTTTAACCGAGCAAGTTGATCAGCTGTTATTTAGCTTCGAAAAGTAGGTAGGTGGGTAGGTCGAGATTCTCGACCGCGTGCCTAAACCTCGAGGCCATCACGACTTTCAGTTTTAAATTCGGTAATTTTAAAGACATGTAGAATCACCCAAAAATTTCTAAGCACAGATCCAATGAACTTTACGCATTCGTATTCGCAGGGACTAACGAATATGACAGAAAACGCGATTGATTCCGTACGATGTTCATATAAAACCGGTCTTTAAATTCCGAGTAGATAAAATATCTTAGCAATAATAATCCAATCCAATCCATCAGCCAATGGAAGTCCACTGCTGGGCATAGGCCTCTCCCAATGTCTTCCTTCTTGCAATATTAATAATATACCAATAATGTGTAACATTCAACATAGAGCCTGCCTAAGTATGTCTTACACTGATATCATTCTGTGTATACGAATGTGTCTGTTTCACAAGATGGTGTCTAGCCAGCTCCATGGCTATCAAATAATACTTAGCACCGTTTCTATTTGCCTCAACGCAGACGCAAGTTCATTTAACAAGTCGAGATTATTTTCAATTTTCTCCAATAACCGAAGATTGAAATCAAATTGCAATTTTGCAGGAGTCACGAACATTACCAAGATTTACTGTTTATCACTTCGCTTGAGTATAAAACTTGAGAGCGCCGGCGGCTGCGTCGTAAAAGGAGAATCGGCCGATTCCTTCAAACTATCGAATGACTTTCATCTCGTTTCTACGGCAAAAATATTGGAAGCGTGTTGAGCGACGCCTTCAATTTAACTAATTGGCTTCTTGTCAAGGTACCTTTATATTTTTAACTAACTTTTGCCAGAGGCTTTGTTACGGTTGTCTATTATTATTTTTTTTATTCTGGCTCGGCAAAGTGACCCCATTGCACCTGATGGTAAGCGTAATGGAGTCCAAAAAAAGTGTCGACCAGCGAAAGATGATGATCTCCCGTTGGTCGACACAATCATGCCGGCCGAATACCTCTTCAACTTTCTCGTGAAGAAGTTTGGGGGACTAATACCATGGTGATTAAAGGACTGACCGCGACAAACCGGCCAAAAAATGCCGTCACGGTCATCCTTTCACCATGATTGAAGCCCCCCTGAAAACCGGATATACACTGGCTGATCCCGGAACGCGGCACACTTGCATGTGCCACTATGGCGGGTTTTACGCCCTGTGTACGGTGGTCGCTATCCGGGCGGATACGAATATCCTACCACCAGCAAATATATTGATTATATTGACAACATGAATAAAAAAAACATTATAATGAACAACATTAAACATTTGAAACAAAAAATACTAAAATATATAGACATACTTTATCCCCGAAGGGAACAATACAGATGTATTTCAAGACTCACCCGTCATATTTTTTAAGTCCCACGTATGAGTAAGCCAATGGCCATTTTTCGAGCACACGTCCAGACTCCGTCCTACTAGTGCGAATTTCGTAATTAAAAAAGTCAACAATTATCAATTGATACCTTGGCATGAGATAACTGTACTTATTTTTCATTTGAAATATGTGTAGTGCTTATATTAAATAAATACACATTTTTATTTATAATATATACATATAACTATTTAAGATAAGCGTTCCGAATGCCTACTAGTAAAATTAGTTAAACACCAGCCACCGCTGACACCGCACCTTGAAGTAGGATCACATTGACATACTTTTGATTTTTCTTTTAAATAAAGGAAACCTGTTAAGCGGTTAGCTGTTACCAGTACTTCAGGCCGTAATGGGGTACACTGAAAAGTTATAGAGAAGCTAGCATACCGACAAAAACTAATACAGATATTCACGCGTTTAGGTTAGGTAGTACTTGATGTCTCATTTGAGAACTAATTGTCACTTACTATAACAACCCAATAATAAAAAAAAATCATACACTAGCAACTGTATACTTGAATAGATAGTAAGAGGTTTATTTCTACACCCTACTTTCAAAATTTACGAGTCAAGTATTCACCGGAATCGACCACTAAGACCTCTCGATCTCACGTCGTACACTTAGAATACAACACGAATTACACTTTTGTATTATAATTTGATAGGTTAATGTTGCTTTACACTCAATTCCCGTAAACCTACAAAATTTTCATAAAACACTAAACTTCAACAAATAATATAAATGCAAATTCACAACGAACTTTCTAACGCACCTGAAGTAAAATCATAAAATGGCGTATCTTAATGTATGTAAGAAACTGCAATTTTATTCACTCGTAAACGCTAAAAGCATTACATTAGGTCGAAAACTATACTTTTGTTTAAATTAACATTAAGTGCATTTGAATGACCGCGTGGATTCAACTTTACATAACTATTTATTCGAAAAGGTTGCGTCGTATTAAACGACACGATTGGGGGGACTTTTTTTATAGGTTCAAATTAAATTGCCGACTTAATTGGATTGCCACTTTTAAACAACCATGGACGGCCACTACTTTAAATGTATTTTATAGTTTTTTTTTATCATAATATGTCGATTTTATTACAATTGGTGTCAAATTTGCATAATGTAGTTTTTACTTAATAACTATTAATTTCTCCAGCATTCGGCAAGGTGCAAAACACTCGTAAAATTGTAAGTGTAATGTTAATTAATATTATAAATGCGAGAGTTAGTTCGTTTGGCTATCACGCCTAAAACGATGAACCGACATTTAATGAATTTTGTGTGCAGAGGATCAAGCGAAGTGTTTCAAATTGGCCTGATAAATACCTAATGTCTTCAATCAAATAATTATTGGCTCCATAAAAATGGCTGGGCTTCATACAAATGCAAATTCTACAAATTCAAACATTAAAGGTAGCGGTGATCATACTTCAGTCGCTTATCCATTTGTGGGTACTAGAATATATAAAAGTGTATTACATAACTATTGATAAATTGAACCTCCTTATCTCCAACCTTACATACAAGTTAACACTATAAGTGTCATTAAATCATTGTGTAATGGTTTATCGGGAACATTGCTATCACCAGTTCTAAGACTAGTTTCGGAATCGTTAACCCATTTGTTTCGTGCGGCAGATAGTGTATATCACCTACACAGCGCATTAACGCTCCTTAAACCCAGATTTAGTCTGGTAAACGAGTAAAATAGGCTTTTGTCCATAGTTAACCACGACGGGACGATGTCGACGGGTGAATAACATCGTTACGTGGAACGTGAACAGACCTTTACCGTAATGCTCGCTCGACGTGACGTCCCTCAGAATGTCGTACAAAGCGAGAGATGTCGTCACGATCAATAAAATCGATTGTATCAGCACAATTCAGCTGGTAAACAACTCGGCTACATTCCCGATCTGTGTACAGATGGCACGACAGTAAAATTAATAGCTAACAAATGGGCCACCACCACAACAAGGAACGGAACTCACCGAGCTTATTTATACTGGCTCCGAGCATTATCCGAGACGGTGGCCTAAATGTACTCCGCCTTAAATGGCTACGAAATGCTGGAAGTAAATCGCTATATTGTTAAAGTAAATTGGTATTTTACAACACGAAGTTTCGTGTGGTGTATAATGCACAACTATTTCTATTTGCATCCTACACATGCAGCATTCATTCAATACTGGACTTTAAAATGTGCATTGTAAAGGTGCGGACATAATTTATTTGCTTCACACTCGGATGAGGTTTGAACGCTCAACTAAATGCCATGAACAATGACAGTTGTTACAGTGACATCTAGCGGTCGGGTCACAAAACACTGTCAGCCATGACTGACATTAAAAATATGCCAATTAGCATATTTTGTTGAGAATTATCTAAAGGTCGGTTTATCGCTGATAAATAACAGTTCACTGGTGCCAATTACTAGAACCTACGATACAAATTGTCTTGTTAGCTTATCTAAATACCAAATGAGCGCGAAATAAATTTAAATGTTTCTTTAATCGGTTAATTTCATTTAATAACATAAATAAACGCAATTATTTCCATGTACGTACTTCAATAATGAACTGAATCAATCATTGCAAGCAACAGATTTTTACTATAAATTACTTCCATTAATTAAAATTACCTGTATAGATACCTTTACGCATTATTTGCTGCAAGAAACATAACTTTATTCCATGAGCACTTAAAAGAAAAATTGCAAAAACTATGTTACCATTTAAACTATTTCTAGTAAAGTATTTTTCCACCAGGTCCCATAATGCAGTGGATTTGATATTCTTAGTCGTTTTGTGGAATACCTACCTACTTTCGTGTATGAAATAGTTCTCATAATTTTTAAATTGCGCTCACAATGAATTAACATATGAAGTCAAAAATTATAGGTAATATTACTCGACCGCACTGGATTTTTAAAGGTAACTCTATTTGCTATAATAGGTATTCTATCGCTAATGATGATAGTATCTACTAATACAATGGTGGATATGAATAGTCTCGGCAATATAAGTTTCCTTATTTCATGCTACACATTAACCTCAGGTCAAGTGTTCAAATCACCATTACGAACCCTCCGTAGTAACTAGTTGTTGATTTGACGATAAATTTATCCAACAATAAAGACATTACATGCTATTATCCGCAATCCCTGGTTGTTAGTTAGTTGTCTTAAAATATATACATAAATACGCACTTACATATATTACATCATTAGGCAGAGGTGAATTTCTGCATCCATATTCCACCAATTGTGGTTTCGTCCACGTAATAGAGGGCGAGGCTATTAGCGTTTTTCGGACACATGCCCAGACTCCGTGTTGCTACAGAGAATTTCCTAATGGAAAACCCAATAACACTTTGCCTGACACAGGAATCTAACTTTAGTTGACTTAAAACCAAATATTTAATTATGTATTCCTCGGAGGAAATAACAACAAGACAAACAAACGCTTAGTATCTAGCTTTGCTTTAAAAACTTTCAATGATTTGTGAAGAATCAACAACAAGTTTTGTATAATTAAATCTTTTTGTTAACACGTACACTGTAAAGTCTTGAAAAAAGAACACATAAATGTTTTCTATTTTTGGACCCAACTGAGTCCAAGGTGTCAACATAATAGTAGCAGAAAGTTGTGTTAAGTTTTGATAAGGTATCTTAGAGGATCGGAACTTTTTGGGACATTCTTTCAAAAAGTATCAAAATTCTTAATCCATTTTAGTGTCGGCTGAACAGAATGTATGAGACCTATAAATGTAGTTGTTTAACTCAATATCAATTGTGTTTGTGGTATGAAAAATACAAACAGTACCTATTGCAACCGCTTACCGCAATATTGCAATAGGTAAAAGTTATTCCCGCACACAATACTCGTAGTTGTGCCTACCATATCGGTGTAAAACGACTGAATTACCCCGATGATCTCATTGCGGGACAATGGACGTGAGAATTGACATATACAATTCAATTATTACTCAGTAACGATTTCAAAACGATGGTGTAAAACAATACATGTTTTTGATTTAGAAATTAGTAGTTCATCATAAAGTAGGCAAAGACAAAAAAATATACAGCCAATGTTAATAAAGCTATCTGATGTTAAACATTTGTTTCAACTTGCTTAACGAAACGTAATATATCAACTGGACTAGAAGTCGAATATAACTTTACGACGACGTTCATTCTCGAGTAAAAGACAAAAAAAGTAATATATTATCCCCGTTAGTGCACGATAAAAGCATTTCTCCACTAACGCATCAAACTCAAGTCTATTAATTAAGTAGGTACATTGTCGCTCCGCGCATGCGTGCGATTGAAACATACATCATTCCGACGCTTGTTTTTAGTGCTTTCGAGTTAACATCGACTGAATTCAATTTACGAGTGTGAATTTTCACCTGCAATTAATACTGGCAGCGGAACGTGTCCGCCAATAAACGGTAATTTAGAAATGTCGAAGGCAAAATAATGGCGCACATAAGCGCAATGGAACAAACGGGGAACAGTAGGAAGCTGCGCACATACTCGCTGTGATCACGAACACCTGGCCGAACCAATAATTTCGCTCACACTGCACCATGTTCCATTTCGCCCGTCATTACGCTCGCTTCCGCCTATCATACGTACATGTCTATTGTGTGTTGCGTACAAAGTAACGGTACCTAGAGATTGTTGTTTGTTGTGTGTTAAACACGCTGGTTGTTAGACGAGCCTCGGAAATATCTCTTTTGTTGTGACAACGTGATTACCGACGATATCGTGCCTATCTATTCAATAAATCAGATAAACGTCTGCACATAATTCGTATTTACAGCAAGTAATGCAGTCTTATACTATTTACTCATTAAATGAAAAATACTTTAATGATTGCGTGATTAAAATATTATTTATGTGCTTGAATATTGCGTACATAAAGTGTCTGTCAAACTTTATTGCCGATAAACTGGTGACCATAAATCATGATTTACGGTAATGTTCATTGATAATTTCCATTATTCTAAACTTCCTACTTTTACCAATATTCAATTGGAATATTCTGAAACTGCCTCATTAACACAAAATGGTGTCAATAAAATCACCTGGTGACCAAGCAATGCAAATAACCCGAAACTTTTCTCTTGCACACAGCTTTGTAACCAGTTAACCATTTAGCATCTTCGACAGGGGAAATAATCGATGTGTTCTGTCTTTATAGACATTTATAGTACCAACAATAACTTGTAAGTCGCAGGTCGTTTTCAGAATTTATTACCCCATCAATCAACGTTTAGTAAGAATATATAATCTACATACGCGGAACCGGTGCCATATTGATACCCAATAATTGCGTAATACTTTCAATTTACGCCGCCATTTTGGTTTTATATTCCGTACATTTAATTACATCCGTACATGTAATTTAAAAAGCAGTGATGGCCTCGCGGTTTAGGCGCGCGGTCGAGAATTTCGGCGGTCGCAGGTTCAAACCCCAAGCACACACCTCTGACTTTTCGAAGTTATGTGTGTATTCACAATGAATTATCACTTGCTTTAATGGTGAAGGAAAACATAGTGATAAAACCTGCACACCTAAAAAGTTCTTAGGAATTTCTTAGGCGTGTAGTCCGCCAACCCGCACTAGGCCAGCGTGGTGGACTAAGGCCTAAACCCTCTCTAAGTTGTAGAGGAGGCCCGTGCCTAGCAGTGGGACGTATTTGGGCTGATGATGATGATGATGACATTTAATACCATGACTGTAAGCAAATTATTTTACAATAATTACCATGAGAATAAAATAAACATTTACGTATGCACTTACTTCTCCACAAAAATGCATACCAATTAAAAAGAAAAATATTGTTTAAAAGATTAACTAGATATTTGCGGATTTATTAAAGCTATGGAAAATATTTAATACCATTTATTCAATATCTTGTATATAAGTAACGGAAGGCGCGAATCGCCACTAGTTTCACATATTGCATTAATTAGGATATTTTACGTTCCCATTCAATTGGCGCGCGCACCTTTCCTTTGGCTGAGCGCAAAGATTTTGCGTAAGATTCCTTCTGCGTATTCAGCTTGTATTGCGATAATTCGTAGCGTTTCTGCTATTTCCCATAATTTACTAGATCTTTGGAATGATTAAACTCGTTCCAAGATTAAGGCTTCCTTCACAGAAGTGTAATATAGCACGATTTAATTATAGATAGTCAGTTTTTACGCTGGCAACTGTTGAGATTTTATATCGGCCGTTTTTATTGGAGTTGCTTATACATTTGTACTCGTAAAAATGAAACATTTTATAAGAATAGCTCTGCAGTTGATAGCTATTTATAAAACTAAGTACTTTTAAAATAAAATTGGCGTCATTTTGTGTGAATCATTAAAAGTTAAAACATATTATATAACAATCTTTTTATTTTATGTCAAAAAACAGAGAAGCCTGTGCGGGTCCATGTATCCGAATATATCAGTTATTATTGTATTTATTTGTAAGCATAGTAAAAAGATTAAATAAAGTATCTTTTCAAAAAATTTACAAAATCCTAGAAGGAATGTAAAAAAATCAGAATTATTATCAGCAACAGTATGTCCAATGTCTATTACTTCTTTAAATAGCTATTTTTCAAATATCCAAGATGACAAATTAGAAAGAGCTTTCATACAGCAAAATCTTGCTCACATTACAAAATCATCTGTCGTCGTGCTTTGTAAGTCTTTGATAATATTGTGGCCCTTTCTTCCATATTCGACGATATTATTGTTGAACATGTGGCGATTTTATACCTAATAATCATTGGATTCGATAGTAACAGTAATAGAATTAAGTCCGTCTTTATACAAATTGATATAATAAGCATAAATAAACAAATAAAGCCTAGCCGTTTTCAAAAAACAAAAGAATAGAATCAAATATTATGATAGGCGATTGTATAATCAACAAAAATGTATAATATTTTTTTTATGTTTTTTTATGTTTAGTGTACAATAAAGTGTTAAATAAATAAATAAATATTGTGACAAGTGACTAGGAATTATAGGTCAGATCTAAGTCTATAACGTTGGTTAAGTACCGATTACTTACCTACACTTGACATACAGTAGAAATTCTAGGCACTAAACTTTCATATTTTCTTTCTCATTATTCTATTTTAGCATAAACCCGTCAACGTGCGTCAAGTTCTTTTGAAGAATTATCTTCATGAAATATTGCAAGTAATGTTATGATTACACGAGCTAAACATACAATCAATAAATAGAAAGTTAACAACACATACATCGATGATTGCGGTGGAATTATTTAGCAATTTATGTAAACAACAATTGTAGCCGACCTCGTGGTCAATGATGGGGCTTGGATAAATCCAGCGACTAATATAGGGCCGATGTCGCTTGTTCCTGGGGCGTCAAAGGCCTTAGGTCAATGCTTTTGACACTCGCAACCATTACAGCTTTCACTTTAATAAAGATAGCATCGCTTTTCGTTGCCAGATGTGAGAAAACTCATTGGGAGGCAGTAATGGCGATACTTATTGTGATCTATACGATGTTAAATGTGTTGCTATAAACTGGAGACTCCGATACGTTCATATTTTTAG
The DNA here is from genome assembly GCA_907164795.1 of Hemaris fuciformis. Classification (NCBI taxonomy): domain Eukaryota; kingdom Metazoa; phylum Arthropoda; class Insecta; order Lepidoptera; family Sphingidae; genus Hemaris; species Hemaris fuciformis. The sequence continues at coordinate 3,863,818 of OU015445.1, forward strand.
AGAAAATTTTTATTGAACTTTTACACAGCGGCTGCAGGTAATTGAATAGAATTTTTTTGATTAATCGACAATAACGCCTCAAATAACTACTGTTTTAAACGTTCGACATAATATAGGCGCATAAAAAAGCTGCCTCCGTAAGTATGACAATTAAATGTCAAATAAAAATAGAACAGTTTGTTATTGTCCGTTAACCGAGTTATTGTAGCTATAAATAGCTGGAACTAAAAATAAGTACAATAAAAATTAGTTCAAGTGTATTAACTATTTTTATTGAATTTTTATTTAATATGCTTTATTGTACACCACAATGACATAAATAAGATATTTATCTTAAGCTAAATTCTAATGAACTGCGTATGTGTGCCAAAAAGGTCTTATCGCTATTAGCGATCTTTTCCAGACAACCCAGATAATAGTAGTGAATATAAAAGAAGTGGTCATATTGTTGTAAAAAAAATTATTATAGGTGCAAAAAATAATGCAACTTAAATCTAATTTTAAAAATATATAGAAGTTTAACCTATTTAGAAGATAATGATAATATTGATGATGCCTAGTAGGTCCCGTAGTTTGAGGTTACGGCCCATCGATCGGTCTAGGTTTCTGTTGTTAGTCAGGAAAGCGTTATTTGGTTTTTTTCGTTAAGAACTCGGAGCGGAGCACTTACTATGCTTGGCAAACGACAGACTGATAATAATATAATAGACTCACTCTGATTTCCTGGATTTTATAACTTGTAAGATGTAGGTTTTGAAATTTCTAATCTGCCTGCGCCAGAAAATCGTCTGGAATACCAATGATGAGTGACTAATATTGCATTCAGTTCACTTCTTGCATCTCCGCAGGTGGATTAAGTGGGCATCCTGGGTGAAAAGACCACGGGGAGGAACATGTGATTCGAAAAGGTATTTTAAGCATTTCTTAATATTGTTCACCAATTTTCACTTTATTTGGACAGCGCTGCACTTTCGCTTAAATAGCATTATAATCATTTCTTGACTGTAGATAGTATATTTGCTATGATCCTCCTTCCTATGATCCTGGATCCTTGAAGAAGCATTTGTGCGGGCCGGCATGATTGTGTCGACCAGCGGGTGACCATATCGTTTCTCGCTAGTCGGTATTTTTTTTTGACTCCACTGTGCTAACCATCAGCTACAGTGGAGTCACTTTGCCGTGCCAGAATAAAAAAAATAAAAAAAATTGCATATTGCTGCTCTTAGTATAGGTACTTAGTGAATTTGATAAGGCTTATAAAAAGTACCTCATCTTAATAATACACATACATATTTATAATATGCATGATGCAATAATATTTATTAGTAATAATATTAATCACAAAGACAATCTTTATAAGATAATTCTTACAAATTTGTTATATTATAAAATGTTATAAAAGCTGCACAATATAATATGTATATAAAATTATTATGAAGGTGTTAACTCTGATAAAACCACAGAACAGCTGAATAAGATTAGAAGGGAAATAGGCAGTATTTTGTATCTTGTCTGTCACCTATTTATTCTACTACGATTACACGACCAATGATAAAAATTTCAAAAAAAATGAAGGGCTGATATTGGTTATCGCATTTATAAAAGTCTTGATATTACACACAACCCAATTACTAAGAAGCGGCCGTGTCAAAAATATGATAGTATTATCGTAGGTTCGACACGCTCGGCATGCTGACATTACCTTTCAAGTCTTATTAACTGTACTTTGAATAAAACCATCAATATCATTATTAGTCATATAGGTCCTTGCTTATAAAATTTAGGTAATTTGACTACTACTAAACAGATTAGCTTTATCTCGTTTCCACTAACGTCGCAAGTCAATTAATAGAGCAGAACAAAACATGATTAGGTTGTACTTATATTAACAAATATTTATTTGTAAGGCCTCCACAGACTATAAAATATTATCAACTTCTACGTGTTAAGGAAATTCACCCACAGGCCACATACTTGATATTATTATACCTTTTGCCTTTTGACAGCCCCGTGGCGCAGTTGACTAGACATCAGCTTGCGAAACAAGAGGCCGCCGGGTCGATCCCCGCACCGAAACAAAAATATTTGTTTCTGGTCTCGATGTTGTGAGACCGAAAAGTCTCTCGTAGTTTCTGATACCCACGACACAAGACTCGTATCTTAATATCAGAACTACTATGTATATGACTGTTGAGTGTAGGTATTTATTTATTAATCAGTTTTATTTGATCTACCTTTTAGAAAGTAATCTGTAAATTTAGATATTCTCATGTTTGCTGCTCACTTGCGCAATAAGATCTTAAGTATAAGAATTAATAAATTTCCACCTACTTATAGTTTATTTTTCAATAGGAGTTATAGGTAATCCTGCGTCAAATCCAGGTTGCTACGGTACTCAGTTACGCAAAAACAACTGATTAAATTTACATGAAATTTGGTACAACAAAGGCTATTACCCTTTATTTAAAAACACACTTTAGCCTTGTCAAAAAATCTACTCTAAATATAGTGTACCTATATTTTATAGTAAAACTAGGATGAGAATTAACCAAATGCAAACAAAGTTCCGACTACAGCTTGTACATAACAAAATTGTATCCAGTTAGTCACTAGACTTATTGTGTCAACTGTAATAAATCTTAAACATATAAAAAGAACACCTGTCTTACTTCATAGCGTTTCACTACAGTAAAATCGAATAAACGTTTATTATTAGTAAATGACGTACGATCGATGTGTTAACTGTTAATTTAACTTCTTGATAGCCTTGTCGTTAAAACTGTTTGATATTTATTACCAAACTGCGGAAGGCGACGCGGCCTGAAACGGTCACCACTTACTAGTCGGCATAATTATGTAGGTCAATTATGAAATATGCTAAACAATTTTTTGTTATAGCTTCTAATAACGGCAGTATTGTCCATCACTGTATCAAAAACTAATAAGGAAACTAATCAAATATTATAGAGAACCGGAGTCACTGCCCTCAAGATTAGCACGCTAAAGTGGAAGTGGACTGGTCATGTCTGCCTACGGACGGACGGACGTTGATGCAGACAAGTGTTGGAGTGGAGACTGCGCTTAGGCAGACGTAGTGTAGGACGTCCTGCAGCACGATGGTCCGACGACTTGAGAAAGCGGATGTAGCGGATGGATGAGGGCTGCTCAAGACCGGGATGGTTGGCGCCTACTTGCGGAGGCCTTCGTTCAGCAGTTGACGGCGATAGGCTCAGAATATAACAAAGACCATAAAGCTGAAGAATTTATTTGTTAATTTCCTTGAACGCGCTTATCTCAGGAACTACTGGTCCGATTTGAAAAATTATTTTAGTTTTAGATAGCTCATTTATAGAGAAAGGCTACATATAAACACGTTACGGCTACTTGAAGCCAAACAACATTAAAAATTTGCCAAAAACGGGGAGAAAATATTCATTTTGACAACATTGATTTTCGATTTGATGTTCCATTTCGACCGTTCTATAGTTACCATTGCATTGCATAAGCAGTGATGGCCTCTAAGATTAGGCGCGCGGTCGAGAATTTCGGTGGTCGCAGGTTCAAACCCCTGGCACACACCTCCGACTTATCGAAGTTATGTATGTATTCGCAATGAATTATCACGTACTAACGGTGAAGTAAAAAATCGTGAGAAAACCTGCTCACCTAAAATGATCTTAAGAATTTCTTAGGTGTGTAGTCCGCCAACCCGCACTAGGCCAGCGTGATGGAGGCCTAAAGCCTTTCAATTGTGGAGGAGGCCCGTGCCCAGCAGTGGGACGTATATGAGCCGATAATAATTTTCTAGCACTGTGACAAAAACTAGTGTCATCGAGGTCGAAACGACATGACTGATAGGCGTAAATATAATTATAATTTCTATAAAACGCCACGTTTAAGCTGGACCCATCAACAAATTGCTTCCATTGAAATTCCACGGCGCTTCCTGCGGCCCACACCTGTCATCGTCTCACACCTCATTAACACCTAAATATTTTTACGAGCACCTTACATTTAATAACAAGTGCTCAGTCAAGTCGAAGAAGGCCGGCAACACACCGATGATTCCTCTGGTATTATGGGTGTTCATGGGCGGTGTTGACCACTTAACATCAGGTGGCTCACTTGCTCGTTTGCCTCCTTTTTCCATAACAAAAAAGAGCTTGCCCGGAATGACACTGGTGAGTACCAACCGTCGGTATTTGCTCTAAAGGTGGTTGTATATCAAAATGATTGAAGTATTCACGCCCCATGACGGCCTGGCACGCTTCAAGCCGTCACTAGATAAATAATAGCCTCTATGCCTCTATGGAGATGTTTTAGGTTAGTGATGCACTGGGCATATCCGGTGGAGACTGCAGTGTCTTTTTCTATATTGCAAATAAGCGCATTATGCAAACGTTAAATTAAAAACTTTATTTGTTTTTTATGCTGTGCAGTATGCCAGACACTTCGAAAAACTATTTTTAGAATAAATTGCTGGTAAATAATTTTGAAATTAGAAGAATAAGGAAACTTATACCCAATGTTGGCGTAGATACCCGCTCAAAATAATATTATAAAAGTTGAATAAAGATATAAAATAAAGAATTTAAATGTCTTTGAATGACTGAATTAAACTTAATATAACAATATATTAATTATTCATACTATTTATTTATTTATTTTATTTGGGAAATATACAGAACAATTACAATTTAAAAATAAAGTACACAATCCAAAACAATTTCCACTAATACATAGTTATGATCTAATCTCTGCAGGACAGGACAGTAGTTATCATCGGTGCTTTTTTTTTACTCTGTGGTGCTAATATACTTACATATAAAGAAACTATTAAATTAATTATGTATGTATTAAGGTAAAAAAGTATTATGAGAAAAGCAAAAAAGTTTCTTACGAGATGCGCGTAACTCATTCCAACGAAATATAATCAGGTTAATTTGCTTGTAAGTTGTAGGTACGTTAACACATTTACCAACATCCCAGAACCTGGATAATCTGTATAATATACGTCGAACTGTACATATATTCTGTGCAACAATGATTCAATAGTCCAGTAATGCCGTAATGGCGGCAATCAACCGCCGCCGCCGGCCGCGCGATTATAAACACCCGTTTCATAGAACTGACACGGCAGAATGCTTAGGGAAAACAATGCAAAGCTAAGAGGAAGTCTCGCCACATTTCGGCTCCAAGTTGAACGACTTTTAATTCCCAGAACCGGCTTTTATTAATCTAGTTTAACACGGCAAATATAATTCGCGACAGAATAAGATGTTCCGAGAATGTGGTGATAAAAAATACATAAATCCCAACATTTTTGAAGCGGTAATATTTGGTAAATGGCGAGAAATTTCTCTCATGTCGTCATTCTCCATTTAAACAATAATTTAGGCTGTAGCAAAAATTCAGTAGCACAAAGTAACGGACATTAAACTATGAGAACACTTTTTTAGTGTTTGAGACACCGCGTATTTCAAACAACCTTTGTTCATTACTAGATCCTTATCACTTCTGTCAATATGATTTAAAAAAATATTAAACATTGACTGTACCGAAATTGACAACTTCATAATTGCCATTTTTTATGGATTCTCAAAACTCCGTGACGCATAACACAGATAAGCTAATAGTATCTTGACTTGAAACATTTCGATACTTCCACATTAAATATTCACTTCATTAATTGTATTCACTCGTGACTGCCTCGTGGTCTCGCGGTACGAGTATGTGCCGAGCGATCTAGAGGTCCTGGGTTCGATTCCCGGGTCGGGCAAAGTGTTATTGGGTTTTTCCATTAGGAAATTCTCGGTAACAGCACGGAGTCTGGAAATGTGTGAAAAACGGCAATAGGCTCGCCCCCTATTACGTGGGACTGATACATACTTGGCGAAATGTGGGTGCAGAAATGCGCCTCTGCCTACCCCTTCGGGGAATACAGGCGTGAGTTTATGTATGTATGTTAATTGTATTCAGATTGGTCATTGAAAATGTGAGGAGTATTAAGAAAATAATTCAATAATAAGTGCAAACGCCTTTGTCTTCAGGAAACGCTTCTAAACCATTCGTTGCATTTATGTAGCTAACGGTTACCTTAGTGCGAAAGAGAATAGTTTCGATCCTGAGGATATAATGTCTTTGTCTAGAACTTGAAAGTTGGTTTGGCCACCGACTGATATCAGAAACCAAACAATAGATATTGTACATGGTGGATCTGATATTTTCTGTGGAAATACTGAATAATGAAAGTCTCCACTACGGTTTGCAAACAATAGACAATTACGAATATCTTTTCTAAAATTGACGAAAGTGAAAAAAATATTTTAGACAATAAATATACGAGACTATTTATATAATAAATTGTTTACTTCATATACGGGGACTAAACCCGCGGCCTCCCGTTTCACGTAGCGGTGTCTAACTACGCCAAAGAGGTATTACCAATCATTACCTCACCGAAGTAAAAAAAATCTAATTCAAATGGTTTTATGAGATGACTAGCTTTTGCTCGCGACTTCGCCCGCGTAGACTACAGGGTTGGGTACAGGGTTAACCTACGTCTTAGTAGCTTTACGCATGCAAAGTCTCAGCCCGATCGGATTAAAATTGACAAAGTTTCATACAAACATTTATCCCCTATTTTATCATCTTGGGGGTAGAATTAATCAAAATCCTTTCTTAGCGGATGCCTACGTCATAACATCTACCTGCATGGCAAATTTCAGCCCGACCCGTCCTGTGGTTTGCGCTGTGCGTTGATAGATCACTATGTCAGTCAGTCACCTTTGAGTTATATATATTTAGATGAGGATAATGATTAGTAAACGATTTAACGATTAAGATATGACATATATCTGTGTCATTAAAATTCATCTGTAGTCATGGCATACATTAAAATAATCATCAGGAAAAATCGAATCAATCATGATGACATCAATACGAACAGAATATATTTTTAGATATCAGCAGATCATTAGATAGTACTGATATTGGATATTTGTACTGATATTGTGATGGCTTCGAGGTTTAGGCACGCGGTCGAGAATCTCGACAGTCGCGGGTTCAAACCCCAGGCACACACCTCTGACTTTTCGAAGTTATGTGTGTATTCACAATGAATTAACACGTGCTTTAACGGTGAAGGAAAACATCGTGATGAAACCTGCACACCTAAAATTTCTTAGGAATTTCTTAGGTGTGTAGTCCGCCAACCCGCACTAGGCCAGCGTGGTGGACTAAGGCCTAAACCCTCTCAGTTGTAGAGGAGGCCCGTGCCCAGCAGTGGGACGTATATGGGCTGATGATGATGATGATGATGATGACTGATATTAACCTACCACAGTTACAATGAAGTTGTCGAACAAACGTCAATTCCACCACCCTCGTCGTCTTTATTGTATATATTTATCTATACTTTTTGACTAACGCAAAGATGAGTTTGTTTGTTTGCTGTGTTTTAACGCTTAAACTCCTGGACACAGTTTGATGAATTGTGGCGCAGAAATATATGATGCTCTTTACACGGTTAGGGGAAAAAAATATTTGGATGAAAACAATTATTCTAGAGAATCAGTATTAAATAAATTGTACTGAATCAGCCCTGATACAAATGCGACTAAGTAACTTTGTTGAAAGCTTATTAAAGTTGAAAGTTAAACTCCCAACATTTATTACTCAACAAACACTTAGCCACACTACTTAACAAATAACGCGTGTTATCCGATAACCACACAGACCGTAAGCCATTAACAACTCCGAATGGTATTGTCGTATGCTCTCAGTGTGGCAGAGGGGTTAATAGACAAGTAACCTGTGACATTGACAAGGGAGGGCAATGATTATCGCGCGATGGTAACAACCTCAGGCGATTGAGGAACGCGCGCGGAGCTATCAACCTCGCTTACATTATAAATTGTAAAAATAACGCAGCCATCCTATTCACAATGAATTATCACTTGCTTTAACGGTGAAGGAAAACATCGTGATAAAACCTGCACACCTAAAAAGTTCTTAGGAATTTCTTAGGTGTGTAGTCCGCCAACCCGCACTAGGCCAGCGTGGTGGACTAAGGCCTAAAAGCCTCTTAGTTGTAGAGGAGGCCCGTGCTCAACAGTGAGACGTATTTGGGCTGATGATGATGATGATCCTAGTATACGAGTATGAAGACTTTAAGCAAATGTTTGCAGCATTATTGGTATAGATTATGTCTATGCAAACAGAATAGTCACTTTTCCGTTCCATTTTCAAAGAACGGCAATTAAGGTATTGTTTACAGGTTTTGTAAGCAGTCGTAAGCAACGATGGTTTCACATCATGTGATTTGCCTTTAATCCTAAGTTATCATATATAATTGGTATGAGGAAAAACGAAGCTCTTTTCATTCCAAGGAAAATTGAATATAGGTCGTTAACGAATCCAAAAAGCACAATAGTACAGTTACAATAAGAACTCATTGAGGAGTATGTACGTACCAAAAATCATTAAAATCGGTGAGTAGTTTTTGAGTATATTAATTACAAACATACGAGTAGGTACATAAATACAAATCTCTCTTTATAATACCATCACAGATAAATACTTCTTAGATTCTGTAATCAACAAAGTTTGCATCTCGAAGAACACGACCGACTGAAGTCATCGCCGCATCATGAAGATTGATGTTCCGACTATCGAGCGATGACCCGATTGCAATTAATCCTTCTCATTTCAATATTGCGTCATCATCGCGATTAAATGATGACGATTTAACATTTAATATTACGGGTAATTTGTTTAAGCATTTACAATTTGAATGATACCATCAAGGTTGTACACAGAATATCTATTCAATGAGGAAAATCATATCTCTTCTTTTTATACTCACTAGGTCAGCGTGGTGGACTAAGGCCTAAACCCACTTAGTTGTAGAGGAGGCCCGTACCCAGCAGTGGGACGTCTGAGGGCTGATTATGATGAAGCACTGGTGGTAAATGAAACGCAGTCCAAATAAAGCATCGACTTGCTAAAGTTACGATTATCCCTCACCTGTCGACACATTTATGTATTTTTTTACCATGTTTATGCTGATCTCATAAGGGTTGGATAAAAAAGAACACCAAGAAATGAAGTCTCTCTCTCTCTCTCTTAATGAACGAAACGCACTTCACGACTCTTCTTTGTGGCAATAGAACCGCTCCGGATGAGACGGTCCGCACGTAGTTCTACCGGACCACGTCGTCCCTCTACCAGGAAATTTATCAACTACAGCGGCCTGATTTACAATACATTCGATCCTTAACACATTTATGTAATTATTGTATTACAAAAATATTTGCGCAATCAAAAAGTATTTACATTTTAATTTACACTGACACCATAAAGTCCATCAAAGTTTCCGATACACATAACTCAACACATCAGATTGGCTTAGTGTAAATTGTCGGACATACAAAAAACCTTCAGAGCAAGCGCACGACCATAAACAAGCAACCACACATGAAGATTCAATGGAATCGTAATTGCATGTGCCAAACAAGCTTAAACGTGGTCACCCGTGAAACAATTATACCAAGTGCGTAGCAGGACATTATCGCCGACCATAAATCTTGTGCGCGTCAAATCGTTCCCATTTCACACCAAATAAGTTCCGAGGAAGAGCACTGGGCCGCAATTAACCATGGTAATCGACGCGCTGGACGCCAACTATATTTTTGTTTGCGATATCGGGCTGTCGCTAACTACAGTTATAAGGACAAGACACACGATCAAAATTTTCCGAAGTCCGAAAAACCGAATTCAGTCTATGTCTTTGCAAGTAAAGTCAGTAGACGATTACGTAAATTAACTTAAATCATATATACAAAAGTAGTCTTTCATCATCAGCCCATATACATACGTCCCACTGCTGAGCACGGGCCTCCTCTACAACTGAGAGGGCTTAGGCCTTATTCCACTATGCTGGCCTCGTGCGGGTTGGTAGATTACACACCTAATAAATTCCCAAGAACTTTTAGGTGTGTAGGTTTCTTTACGATGGTTTCCATTACCGTTAAAGTAGGTAAGTGATAATTCATTGTGAATACACACATAACTTCAAAAATTCAGGGGTGTGTGTGTGTGTGTGTGTGCTTGTGTGTGTATGTGAGATACATACATACATAAACTCACGCCTGTATCCCCCGAAGGGGTAGACAGAGGTGCATTACTGCACCCACATTTCGCCAGGTATGTATGAGTCCCACGTAATAGGGGGCGAGCCTATTGCCGTTTTTCGGGCGCATTTCCAGACTCCGTACTGTTACTGAGAATTTCCTAATCGAAAAACCCAATAACACTTTGCCCGACCCGGGAATCGAACCCAGGACCTCTAGATCGCACGACACATACTTGTACCGCGAGACCTCGAGGCAGTATGTATGTGAGATGTGGGGTTTAAACCCGCGACCGCCGAGATTCTCGACCGCGTGCCTAAACCTCGAGGCCATCACTACTTAATTAGTTTGTACGACAATCCAACGCTCCTGATCAACCTTTGTATACAAATGTTTATTTTCGTATACCTAAGTGTGAGATAGTTGACTTCCCATAAAAAATTAGCAAATCTAAGTAGTGTATGTTATTCTGCAATGTCTCATCTATATCCATTGGGATTCTTCCCAATTAATAGGGTGGCGGTAGTAACACGCCAACATAGATGTAGTTTTTTTATATTTACTTGCTAATTGTTAGTATTTTTAACCTTATTTAAACATGCATTGTTCTATTTTGTAATTATGACTGCAGACGTTTAACCATAAACATTTGCGAGTTGTAAAATTTAATTCAACAAGTATTTTTATGTATTATATTGTTAAACATTAGTAAATGCTGTTGTAAAATATTTTGTTAAATGCTCCAATTGTAAATACTCGTTCATGCCGGTGCAATAAAACTATATTACTTAGTTAAGCTCTTTAGCACCGGCAATCCTTCGAAATGGATTGATCGTTTTGGACAATAGCACAGATGTTTGGGCGATCCCATAATTTTTATTGAAGAGATAGACCTTGGTTTGTGTTCGTTGAAATGTATTTTTTATGTTAAATCCCTACCGATCCTCATCGGGGAGACCGATAAAAGGGTCGGTTTATTTGGATGGAAAGAGTCTGCCATCACTCGTGACGAGCACACGCACCTATAGGCTGAAGTTGTTATTCTACTCTGTCTGTAATTAAGTTGTTATAATTTACTTTCTCTGTGTTAAGTGTTAATTTAAATGTACGATAGCTTATTCCCGGAATCGCGTGCTCATTTTTAATACCCACTCCCTACCGTACAACCAAAATAGTCTTAGGGACATCCTTTACTTTATTTAGCGCAAAAAATAACAATGATTGCTTAAGAAAATATTTTAAATATTTATACGTTCGTTTCGTATGTAAAAAAATAATCAAAATGCCGACATTGTAGTAGCCCTAACTGATGTAAACTCGTTCCGACCGTACTGTTTGTATCATAATCTGGCTAATAATATGGTGTGACTAGAATATTTCTTTTTATACATCTTTACACTTGAGGCCTTATATAGGATGTATACGCCTATACTATATATACGTTGTAGACAACTAAACTGGCTCAATATTTGTATCGGGTCTAAATATTTGTAAGACCGAAAAGTCTCACGTAGTTTTTGATACTTACGACACAAAACTTGTATTTTATTGCGGGGTCTGAACTATGTATGTGGCAGTGGTTTTATATAATATTTATTTATAAGCTGTTTTGTCTCGTTTACTTATCGCACAGAAGCCAAAAAACATAAAACACTGCATAGTAAAGCGGCATTAAACAACCGTTATGAATTGAATGAAGGAGATTGGTATAATAAACATTAAAATACTAATGCCCTAAGCCTAAGTCATAAATAATATTATATAACATCATGGACTGGTTTTTATACAGACCCTACGTTCACAATTATGCCTAAATAATGGGATTAAAACACAGATAATGTTCTGTTAGCTATAACAAAAGTAATTAATTATATACGAAAAGTATTTTCATTGATTTTTAAAATAATTGCACTAAATATACATGCAACCTCGCCTGTACTTTCGAAAGGGGAGCACAAAAATAATACACACAGGCTGAAGTCTCTCTTAGTTTTGTATTTCCGCGATACAAAACTTAAATATACTCATTAATATATTTGTGACTGTTAGGTATATGAATTTATATATTATGAATATTTGGTACCTAACACACATTAATAGTGACGATTTAAGATAAGGATTTACAGCTAGACCCGTCAAAGATCGAGCCCCCAGTCGTGCTCCTCGAAATTAAATGCCATTCCATACTAAGTGTCTGTAAAATGTTGTGCTTTTTATCCTTTAATCGGATTATGTGCATAAAGTATCAAAGTCGCTTTTAAATGTCTCTAAAAAGAATGCCGACTTTAATGCTCAGACACATGTTTCCAGAGACAAATTATTTTCTCGGCCTGATACTGCAGCTTTTAATTTCATAGACCCGGTAAATAAGGTGGCGATCCAATCACTGAACATCATAGAATACCACGCTTGGAGATCGTATGTTCTTTATCGGTATTACAAATTGTTTTTAAAAGAAGCATTAAAGAATGAACGAGGCGACGATTATAGAACAGCGAGGCTGTTTGTGTCATGTTCCTTTTCCTGTGGTCGAACATTTTTTTTATTTGTTGATAAACGATCATTTATTATTTGTCTGATGATAATTATTTATTACTAACCAGTCATCAACCCAAAATGATGGTGGCTGAAGACTATACATGACTTTTAATGCGAGAGATAATGAAAATGCTACTTAAATACGCTGCATCCGCGCGGCAGTAAAACATAAATTAAAGTATGCTCAAAACCCCCCCTGAATCATAATCTGTTAACAAAATTATGCTCACCATAATTCAACTTCGAAAAATACAGACGTAAATATTATCCCCCGGGAGTGCAACATAAATAAATACAACAAAAACGTAAACGTTGTGATCCAACCCAGTGGTTGATTAAAAATATTTTAAATGTTTCAAAAACAATTTATAATACAACGGCTTACCGGCTTTACACATCACATGTTAATAATATTCGCGTAATTGCGTAGTGGCAACCCTGTATTATGAACGTGCAAACTTGCCGATGCAGCTCTCAAAATTCCTCACTCGGCGAAACTGTTCAAAATTCGAATAAGTAAAGGCAGTAGCAGGATTGCCGGGCGCAAAGTTAACTTTGTAGATGTTTAAATTATATGCGTGCGGTTTGCCAACAAATTGATAAGGCTCATGCATAAAGATGGGCAGTGGACATGCGCGCGCGCACCGGAAACTTTCTTTGTCTTATAGCAGCACAGCTCGCGGCACTCGCAAGGTGTAATGCAAACGGCCTACTTAAAAACTTTATATTTTTTGCATTAGATTGTGACGATATTGTAATACCATCGTAATTTTACCTTTTATCGATAAGTAATCTTTTTCTGCCATCTATGGTAAAAGCCTGTCGCAAAATCGATTGCATTTAAAATCGAATGAACTCGGGGTGATAACGATTTTTATTATAATTATGGAATTGCTTTGCCATAAAAGTAAAAATATATAGAATTGCCAAGTTGTTTATCGTCAGTAACTGCGTCCATATATTATTCAGCAAATTTACATATTTTAACAACGAATAAAACTTATATCGAACGTAACAATCTAACGTCGCGGAATGCATATCGGGCAAGAAAGATAGACACATTAGAATCGCTGTGAAATGTCAAGTGGCCATATTTTCCCTCGCCTTTAAACAAGTAATAAAGCCACGTACAAACCAATACATGAATATGCACTTTATAATTAATTATCGCACATCACATTTGAATTTTCGCCTTTTTTTATTGGAATGAATGCTTTCAATACAATAACCGCTTAATGCTCGTTCGATGTATGACAGTATTAAATTGCGGTTTAATTCGGTAAATGTCTCGTATAATTCTTGTATTGTTTCGTATTTCGTCGACGGCTTAAGGGGCAGCTGTCACGTGTGTCACGGTACGAACAAGAATTTAATTTTAGACTTCGCCCACACTATAAAATAGGATCACTTCATTAAAACATCAGGAATAATAAGTTTCCGCACGTCCCTACGATCAGTCAAGCACTGCAGGTGCGCAAACGCAGTCAAACGTCACATGTTCACGCAACGTCATATGTTTTGACGGCAAAATTCAATTCTATGCTTTATACACACGTCATAAAGTTGTATGTAGCGTGATGGTAAGAGGGGTGTTGTGGTGGTTTTGATGTGTATAATGCAATAGAAATTATATGGCCATAGCAATTGCGGTAGCGACTACCGATAGTATATGCGCGGGGAATGACAAACTAGTATATTTTATACGATTAGCTACTAAACAGTCCAGACGACGTTACGTATCCTGTCGCATTATGCGGGCTGCTTGTCGTGGGACTGTCAATTAATTAAACGCCTATAAGGAATCAGACAGACAGGCAACGCTTTTAGGTATCCAACGCTATTTGGCAGCACCACGTTTATTGCTCGACACCTATTCCTAGTTGCTGTAAAGCATATAATAGCCCTCTACGGTTAATGATTAATACTGCATTATGTTTAACACTCTCTAACACAAAATACAATATTAAAGACTGTTCAGTTTTATGATTATAACGTAATATAGTTAATTGTTTAATAAATTCAAACAATTACATTCAAAATACTTTTTACGTATCATTCGCCTCAAAATTTAGTTCGAGATTACACACAATGCTGTATGGGCTGGAACCCCTTGCCTTCTCTGTGAAGAGAAAAGAAAAAAAGTACTAGCTAGGTATATTTTTTAATAAAAACCAGATGACATTCCGTAGAAATGCACAGATTTTATTTTAAAAAGTCTATAGTAAATAAATACCGTCTGCAAATAATTCGATATTCAAACAGGAAAGGATGTTAATGCATCCAGCTGACTTTATGATTGAAATTCAAATATAGAAAACGATGTAGACTTGACGGATGTCAACATTAGTCATCCATAACGGAAGTGATTTATACACAGTGCACCTATAAATTGTCTTCGCTTGGACGCTGTCGTATTTTTCTGCATCCAATTAAAAAGTTCAACTATTAAATTCTTATCGTAACAAAGGCAACACAATTGGTGCTACACTAACAAACTCGGTTTGCAGGAGTTTGTCAAATGAAAAGGGATACCAGGCTTCAGTTTGAAGTTATCTCAGGTAGAATGTATAATGTAGCGCGCTGTATCGGCGGGTCCGCGAGGCCAGTCCTCTCTAACTAGGTAAAGAAGCCATATTTACTACATGGTCTTTCACCTGCGGCAACCGAACCATTGTGTGAGCCCGTTATTCCAGTTGAAATACTGTACATCGAATCTTACGTACCATCATTGGAAAAACACATATATTTTATGAACAATTTTTATCGTCTCTTTGGTGGAACCAAATCTTACGAATTATTGTCCGTTCTAAACGTAAAATAAACATAAATAAATTCAAATACAGTCGAAAAAACCTTAATTTTAAATTCTAGTAAGATGGAGGTTCCTATCTATCTAAGATGAAAAGTTCTTATTTAAACTAAAAATAAATCACTTGTAATGCTCAATTATCTTACATTTTATATTCGTAATGATCATTTACCATTACTTGTAGACAGGGTTGGGCAGTATTTGAATTACTTGTAATTAAAATACAAATACGTATTTTGTATTTGTATTTTAATTACTTTCTTAAAATGTAATTTGTAATTAGTATTTCAAATACTCGAGGCGTCAAAATACATTTAGCCTTCATTTAGTATTAAGTTTGTGCTCATCAGGACCTGCAATAACAAAACAAAAACCACCTTCAAAAAAAAACTATTCCTAAACAAATAAATATGCATTATTTTGTATTTCAATAAAAAATAGCTAAAATACTGTATTTTGTATTTCAAATACCTTACTTAAATGTATTTTGTATTTCGTATATTAATTACTTGCGGTACAGTATTTTGTAATTTGTATTTCAATTAAAGCAAAGCATGTATTTTGCCCAGCCCTGCTTGTAGAAACTAGTTGATTCTCGATAACGATTTAAAGTACCAATCAGATTTCGACGGGCCCTTACTATGCTACGTAATTGTAAAAACAATTCATCCATATTCCTTAAATACTAAAACACGCCATTACCGCAACGTGGTCGACAATTAAACCATTAAACGTAAGACGAGTAATAGTTATGAAAACGCAAGCACAATTCACAGTGGCATTACCGAAGCGGCATGAGGCGATGCAATAACAGTGTTGGAGTATTAAATAGCCGTTATTTCCAACTTTAACACATAAATAATAACGCACAGACGACCAGTGCACACTTATCTCGTTCAATAGCAACTTATCGATTTGCCACGGCAACCATACCGGGACGTTAGAAATTAAGTGCATCCAACACAATAAATAATTGTTTGAAATTATCGCCTGGCTATTTTACACTTGCGGTCGCGACTGTACGGGAAGTTCAAAATGTACCTCAGCCCTTAACTCGGCCTTAAACTAGCAAGATAAGTAAATTTGCTCATATTTCGTCTGCCTTTATCGGTATTTTAGTACTGTTATTATAGTTACGAAAATTCCAAACGATTTTATAGATTACATTTTAGCATTACAGAAAATCTATGTAATAAGATAACTAATATTCAATGCTGTATTTTATCCATTGCTGCTTTCATTCAAGTTATTTAATACTTTTAAGATGTGTATTCGACATGAAGCTAACATGATATTCTAAGGCTTAGTTCTGCTTAGGCGCTCCATGAATAACGTTAGGATTTTAATGAGATAATTTGTTACTATTAATAGGATCTGCCTACCCCTATGGGATTCAGGCATGAGTGAGTGTAACTGTTATACCAAGACAGCCCCATCAAACTTTAAAAACGTATACGTCCACACATTCGGAATGTTTTCTCGAGATAATCTTATATAAGGAATTAAATAAATAATAAATACACCCAACAGTCACATACATAGTTCTGATCCCACACTAAGATACAAGTCTTGTGTCGTGGGTATCAGAAACTACGAGAGACTTTTCGGTCTCACATACACCCAGACCCGAAACAAATATTTGTGGATCACACAAACATTTGTCTCGGAGCGGGGATCGAACCCGCGGCCTCTCGTTTCGCAAGCTGGTGTCTAGCCAACTGCGCCACGGGGCTGATTAATGATAATGATAATCTTATATAAGGACTGCCTCGTGGTCTCGCGGTACAAGTATGTGCCGTGCGATCTAGAGGTCCTGGGTACGATTCCCGGGTCGGGCAGAGTGTTATTGGGTTTTTCTATTAGGAAATTCTCGGTAACAGCACGGAGTCTGGAATTGTGCCCAAAAAACGGCAATAGGCTCGCCCCCAATTACGTGGGACTGGTAAATACTTGGTGAAATGTGGGTGCAGAAATGCACCTCTAGCTACCCCATCGGGGATTATAGGCGTGAGGTTATGTATGTATGTGTGGAATTAATCCTAGCAACCTTTCATGTTCCAATTACACTAGAGCAATTATTCTGGATCATTTACCATCCTAAATTATAAAATTTAAAGCAAGCTTATTTATCACGCATTCACTCGCAAATAGATTTTAATGAATGTGACCCGCGATAGTTAGCATTTTGGAATTAGATAAAGCCTATATCTAACTCCAAGATACTAACTATCGCTGCTATATCATAGAGGTTGTTTTTTTATCCAAAACTACTAGTTAAATGTTATGTATCAATCTCGCTAATTTTTTACAACACTAGACCCAATTTCTAAATACACGCAAAAAAATATATCAGTCTTACAAATAAATCCTTACATTGCCAATTTGCAGTAATTACGAACTGACCTTAACATTCCGAGAGCTGTGCCTACTAACCGCAACGTGACCCAATGCATTTGCAAAATCCTATTCCATTAAACGCTACGTTAATTTGTAAGTGTTTTATGCGACAGGGAACAGAACCGAGGACCGTACGGTCACAGGTTAATGGTTATAAGGCACTGGCGCGCCTGCTAAGTTATTATGGACGTCTTACAACAGGCTTATTAATAGGTGATAGCAATTTATTGTTTCCCATTTAGATGCACCTATCGACGAGGAATGAGACGGCGGAGATTTATACTATTCTCACAGCCAGTTAATTTTGCTAACACAGTATATTTTATTGATGAAAAATAATTCTCATATGTTTTATGTGAAAGTCTGAAACCTGTTTTAGTCTCGGAAAAATGATTGATACTATGTATCCGATTAATGACGTGGCTTATCTCCTATAATTACTATTTTATATAAAATAAGGTAGCAGAACCTGGACTCATTAGGATAATGGGGTTAGACTTCTTGTGGTCTCGCGGCACAGGTATGTGCCGTACGATCTAGAGGTCCTGGATTCGATTCCCGGGTCGCGCAAAGTGTTATTGGGTTTTTCCATTAGGAAATTCTCAGTAGCAGCACGGAGTCTGGTAATGTGCCCGAAAAATGGCAATAGACTCGCCCCCTGTTACGTGGGATTAATACATACCTGGCGAAATGTGGGTGCAGAAATGCACCTCTGCCTACCCCTTCGGGGAATACAGGCGTGAGTTTATGTATGTATGTATGTATTTTTTATCCTATTACCGTTATTTGACTAAGAGAAAGGTAGCATAAATAAAATAATCTCCCATTAAAATTCCGAGATTACAAAATCCAATTACCAAAATGACAATCTGTAGCGCCCACACAATGCCCATTTGGCTAGCCCACGGCGCAGTAGCTCGAGGAAGTCACGCGTGCTGTAATGATGACATCAACTCCAGACGGCGCACCGATGTATTTAGCTGATAATCCTTGCCCGGCTACTATGTATTTCACTGTTATTATGTAAGTGGCGAGCCAGAAAGCGGCCATTACGCTAAAGGTCCGCTTAGATGAATTACCGTGAAGTAAATCACAAGCATTCTGCGCTTTATACCGGACATGGCGTGTACCTCTAACGTTTATGATAATTCTTGATGAAATACTAGTCACTATCATCATCGTGATTGTGATTAATTTATAATATAATTGTGATTAATTTATAATATAATGATAAAGAAGCAATTTAGCAATTTCATGTCTAGATTGTCTAGGATTAGACACAAAGTTGGATATAAGATCACGATGTAAAGTTACATATTCATAGCAACAGTGCGTGGATATTTTTTTTTTTTTTTTTTTATTGCCTTAGTAGGCAGACGAGCATGCGGTCCGCCTGATGGTAAGCGGTTATAAATTAGGGAATTAGTTATTTCACTATCTCCTGCTATTTTCATCATAATGTATCTTTTTATGACTACATTAAGAGACTTGTGACTACATACGAATATTGTGAAAATCTACATTTTTCAAAAATTGGTTCAAAACATTTCTCCGTTGTATAACTTGATACAAGCTAAAAATCTAGAATTGGATGACTGAAAGCTTTGTTCATTGTTTTTTTTTTCATGGCCAAATATATAGGCCGGAGTACACTTACCATTATGTGTTAATTATTATGCTTTGACATTAATTAAAAATATAAATCTTTATTGGAAAAATAAAAAAAAACAAGTCTTATAACCATCGTGAAAATTACTTTAATAAGTATTTATTTTAATATCAGTGTTGTCACTGTTAACACGGCGCTTTTACAACTATTTTACGAAGGCAATGATAAATACGAGTTAGAATGAAACGAGTCGGGTAGGTCGCACGGGTCACAACCAACGGGATGTTTAGAATTTTTCCCAATAACAAGAAGTTGTTAACATCAGATGGCTTTTACACCTCCAGCATGGGACATTTTAAGGCACTTTAAGAAACACTAATAGTCACTACCTGCGACATAGACTTTAAGAGCTTCAATTAAGTGCTTTGATAGTACCGCACGATCCTTCAAATAGAACCTAACTTTCTGAGAATTTTATTGTGGTCATTAAACTAATCGTATTTTAACAAATATTTTTGATAAGTGGACAATTGTTGCCTAATAAGTTTTTTTTTTTTTGTGAAGTTCCTTCGTGCCTAAAACTTGCTAATAGGTATACGTAATTATATATTTTTTTATATTTAAATAGGTAATATTGGGTGCTTCTGTTTTTTTGCATTCAATACAGAATGAACTCATAAACTACTGGACCAAAATCAAGTTATTTGAAGAACATCGGCAACTTTTAAAAAAATGCGCCCAGGCATACATAATTTCTATGTTTCCAATTTGAGGAATAATTTTCAAGCTTTTGCATAATCTTTTTCCGTCTTTAAGAATTTTTCGCTATACAAATTGCCTGCTCTTCTCCCACCTTTCCTACACGAAAATTGATTTAATTTTTTTATTAGTGTGGATTTCC
This sequence comes from Hemaris fuciformis, assembly GCA_907164795.1. Lineage (NCBI taxonomy): Eukaryota > Metazoa > Arthropoda > Insecta > Lepidoptera > Sphingidae > Hemaris > Hemaris fuciformis. The sequence continues at coordinate 3,884,205 of OU015445.1, forward strand.
TAAGGTCTGAATGCATGTTGTAGAGAGGAATTGGTGTTTAAACCAAACCGCCTACATCCCAAGACACATCGCCATTATTGCGTTGAAGAAGATACGCGATAGAAATCAAATAAACAACAAAACACATTATTTATTGTGATGTATGGGCCATATAAATTTCCTACTAATGTGCGACGCGTCGATAAATATTCATTTATTTGTACGGTTATCTGAGTGAAGGGGATTATCTCGGCTAAATCACTTATTTAACCTACGCTAAGATAATACGCGTGACGGGTTTGCAATTTAATGACGTTATGAAAGGGATATAACTTATGACATTTAGTTGTTAGTGTTACCTACCTCCGCATGCAACTTTGTCTGCGTGGAACGAAACGCAAGGAAAAATTTATAATGATTGAGTAAGAAACGAATATCTAATCATAAAAATTGACATTTACCGCCATATTTAAAACTTTAAAGTATATTTATAACTGTACCGTGCTTTGTCTGTTTTATGACTTATGACACGAGAGAAAACGAGACAAAACAATTTGACAGATTTAGTGTATTCCTGAGTCCTTCAGGTATGATTGTATTTTTACAAGTATTAAGTAATATTTGTTATAAAAAATAGCTCATAATAAATAAACAACGATCCCAACGCGCATAATGACCATTAAAATTTTTCAAACGTTATACAAGCCTTATGTTTCGGATTCAGTCCTACCACGTTTTAGTCTTCCACAGAAAATCTGATCTACACCTTAAATCATTCCCAGTTTGCCACTCTCATCGTCAGTGAGTAGCCTTAAAACCAGTCTCTCATAATTAAGATCTGTGACAGTGACGCTTTTAATATTTCTTGCTGGTATGACGTTATTTTGTGTTCGCTCGTGGCACAGTTGGTTAGAGTCTGTGAAACGGAACATGTTCAGGTTACTAGAAAGGAATATGATTAAGGTGCCTCGTTCGACTCAAATGCCGAGCACAGTGTCACTGAGATTTTCCATTAGGAAATTCTCAATAGTACCATGGAGTCTAAAAATGAGAAACTACAAAAGCCTCACTTTCTATTAAGCGAGGTTTAACACGGCTAATGAAACGTAGTTGTAGTAGAAATCTATGTACATATTTACTTTGATTAAAATTATCTACCCTCAAATACAAAAAGTACTTAGTCGTTGTGCGTTTATAGTCACGACTATTTCTATTAGACGTACATTTAAAACTATTCGACATTAAGTTCGACAGATTTTTGTGCACTTTACTTTCGTATAGTAATTGTGAAACGCTCGTATCAAAGGCAAACACTAGGTAATTGCCTCGGACCGTTAAATAAAACATAGTGGTTAAAGTTTAACGAGTTAAACAATACACGTCTGACGTGAAAATATGCAAGAGATGAGTGATACGGAGTTGCTGTGCCGCCATCATTAAGTGGACGGTTAGGGCTGCGCGCTCGCCGCAACCTCCCAATGTGGTCATGTTAAAATTAATTATATTGTCCCTAAGGAATACTTTAAACGTCATTTACAGCTTTTAATTATGTGGTGGACACTTTGAAGCTAATGGATGCACATTAGCAGCGAATGAATTTATATATAAATTTAGTTAGGAAAGTTACTTTCTTAACACTTGTCCTGTAAACTTTGTCGGCGTGATGGATGGACGAAGTATTAAACATTCTCAATCATAAGGACAACATGCTAGAAAACATAGTGGTATTATTATTGGAACTGAAGTTTAATAAACTATTTTCATTTAATTCAACCCTTGGGCCTCGGCCTATAGAATAAATTTCTAATTATTAAGTGTAAAACCCATCTTAGTGATACATCCTAAGTTCTATGGAAAATACTTTTACAAAGTACAGTATTTTTGTAGACTAATAAAAGATAGTCGACATTATTTCTTGTTTATCGACATTCTTTTTGGGCCTAATATACCTACCATTAGTAGCCAGTATGTAGGCACTTGACAGTTTCTATATGGGCATAAAAATTGCAGGCTGTTTGTTATTATTTATTCAACACATTAAAATGAGAAAGTATTTTAAAGTGAAACCATTATAAAAGGCTTATTCAGCAGCAATTCTACGCTATCACAGCGCTATTAATACACTATACGCTGGTAATAAACAACAGATAACAAGTATTAATCATAACTGTGAACGTTTTTCACAGCTTATCTCGTCAGGGACACTAGTTAATTCATCGTAACTCAATACGAAGCTGGCAGTTCATAAAAACGTGTTCTGTCTAAGGGCTCGCTTTATCACGATAGGTTACTTCAATGAATATATAACCTGGCCAGGCACATTATTCACTAACGGGCCTTAATAAAGCGCTATCGGCGATCTGGGTGCAAACTGCACACAATAGCGGTTGTGTGGCGTTCTGCGGTAAAAATGCTTCGGCAGTAATGGTAAGGGAATCGCAGGTGAAAATTGTAAAAGTGACTGGGCACCTATATCGTCGCAAATGTTTTATTTGTATTTTTTTATTGATACACTGATATAAGTACAACCAACAGCCTTGTCTATATTTTTAACTTAACATTATCGAACAATCCTTGTGTCTTAGTTAAGAGAAAAATGAGCAAAATTTTGGATATGTTAAATCAGCAGTCGGCAACCTGCGGCCCGCGGACGTGTTGCTTGCGGCCCGTGAATGTTAGCATTAGTTAGCATTTTCATTTTTTCTATGGGATATGACCATAATACTTAGGTATTACGTAGAATCTAGGGCAAATACCACAAGTGCGGCCCGCCTTTAGTTTATTTTGCTACATTACGGCCCTTGCCTGCCAAAAGGTTGCCAACCACTGTCTTAAATGAAAGTGCCCAAAGATCATATTCTTCATTTTAACCATTCTGTATGGACAAGCGGCGCCCATCCGTGAGTATTTTTAGAATTATTAAATTGATATCCTATTGCAGTTTAATGTAAACTTTTTCATGTTACAATTTTAAGTAGGCATGAAACGAAACATACATAATTGTAGCAAATTCTATAATCAAAACTTTTATCCACTCGTTTCAAATGTTCAAAGCTTAGATTTGTAACAAGATGTCGTGAGTAATTCGAAAATACCGGACTAATTACATCTAACCCTTCCGCTCGGAGTCGACAATTAAAATTCAAAGCGAGATCCAATTGAATTCTACCGGCTAATCTGTTCCATCACAATTGCTCTTAATTATGTCAGCGATCCGAGCGGGCGGCGTTCGACATTGCCGTCAAAAGCTCATTATAATTATATTACACCTGTTTTCGGGCGTAATTACTCAAATTGCGGGCCAAACATTGCTAATTGCACAAAAAGACTACTGGCCATTGCAATCAAGCCGTGAGTGGTTGTGCGCGGGTAAAAACTGCCCGTTGGCGTCAAACCTTCGTCAACCCACCAATTATACGGGGGAACGCAACCGATCCTATATCACAATCATACCTAATATTAATGGCTACCTACGTTGCGAAATTATTCGCTTTTTGTTTCTACATTACGGACGCCTTCAGTCGCTTTGATGGGTTTAAATTTGTTGCAACAAAAGAAAAAAACGTTTTGCCTTTTGCTTATCAGAGTAAGTGTTGCGTGAAGCATCTCACGAAGCCACCGAATGACAAAAGATCGTCTTACTATTAAGAGACTGCTGTTAAAACATAGCTTTGAGTAGTCTTTATACTATGTTTCAAGAGTAAGCATCGTACTTTTAGCAGGGGCAGTATGAAAAAGCAAAAAAAATTTTGAAAATCTCTGCCCAAAATGTACTCTGTATCTGCGTACTCTAGTGCGTTATTATTGTCTAAAGTTAAGAAATAGTATATTAATTGACAAATATTTTACCCATACATAGAATTTTAAATTACCTTTTAAATTTTTATTTAAAACGACTGAGTTTCTTTAAACATTTATCTTAGCGTAACTACTAATTATGCCCATTTGTAAAGCATTGACTTCTACTCTGAAAACTAGTTAGGATTTCTTAGATATTCTGTTGCGATGTATGAGATACTGTCCGCATCTGCCGACTTCTTGCGAACTCTAAATTGAGTTAATTATATATAATGCTATCACATTACGAACTAACTAACTAACATTTACTACGAACGTAAGGCATCTGTAAGCTTATTGATTTTGTGGAGAAAAGAAATACGTAAATTGAATACTAGCCCGAGCACAATTTTGAATTTCATCCTCATCCCACAGGAACACTGCATTTTTTCGGGACAAAAAAGTAATTCTCGAGAACGCACGTAACTATAACAACGAGGTTAGACATGTTGCTTTATAATTAGCGGCTGGGTGAGACTTGGGGCTTAGGTAAGCTCAAAACCGTCTCGAAAAACATTCATTGAGCTCAAAATTTAATTTAGGTACACACTTCTGATTTTTTTATGTCCGTTCTAAGGTTCTGTCTATCTTCATACCAAAAATCATCCAAATCCGTCCAGCGGTTTAGTTGAGAAAGCGTAAAAGACAGACAGAGTTACTTTTGCTTTAAATTTAAGGCTGTGCTAATTCTTTGTTTCTTTCTTTCTATACAGTATTTTTTCTCTACAGTATTATTTACAGTATATTTGTATCCAAGTTCTCTTCTTACTTAATGCTATGGAACTACGTAAGTATGACGTCATGCAAAACTACTGAAGCTCATAAATAGTCTTTGCATTATGATGAAGCGTATTTTGACAAACGCAATTATTCTATATGTCAATGTGCAAGTCATAAAAATAAAATATGACCATGAATAAATTGTACGAGCAGGCAAGTTGAAAGATACACCTGCCTAGTGACTCTGTTAATCGTGTCTAATGAAGGAACGGTGTGGAATACCGACACACGGCTCGCCCGTCTAACGGACTAACACTTGTTTCGTTCAGGAAATAGAAAGTAAATCTTTATGACAGATCTTATAATTCAAAAGCGTCATGAATTTCTGTGTTGAAACTATCTTTATTGCGACTAAACATCGAGTATAATACGTAAAATTTCTCCAAGCTTTATAATTTGCGCAATAAAATAATCTCATTTGGCAGACGGAGGGCGGGCGTGTATTGTGCCTCCATCGAGTTAATTGTTCTCTTCCCGTGGCCCTTTCAACCGCGCCCCCAATTTACCTCCACACACATTCGCACACCATTAACGCATCGATAAATGGTGGCTTGCATGTCTCTGTAGCGAATAAGGCGCAGTGGACGTGAATAAGTGAAATTTATTTGCGAATGAACCCCAATGAACTGACTTAGGACTGAAGAATGTCTTTAAGAATGTAATGTTTCTAAGATTTAGATATTGTCGTAAAATCAGGTATTTTGTCAATAAATTATCACATACCACGATAGATTATACTCCAAATTAGATTACGATTTTATTGCAAAAAAATCCATAATATTATGATTCTATGGTAATGTATAATGCCCAATCAGCATAACAAAATTATAGAATGTCCATTAAAATATCACCAATTATATTTCAATATTGTAAATGGCTCGGCGAGCGTGTTTTCCCACTGGGTGTGTGTAGAAGGCGAGTGTACGCCGCGGATTGTTGATGCAACACACCAATGAAATGAACAAACGATTTCACAACCGACTAGAGGGCTCTAAATCTATTCCAAAGGTCACACGCACCGTAACCTTTCTATTTATTCAGTCAATCGGCTCAAAACTTCATCGCAAATAGACAAATTATACACTGCAAGAGGGCTGAATGATTAAACAATGCACAACAGACCTTAATCCCAAGCGTTAAAGCCGAACAGAGAAGAAAAACCCATATGGTAAAAGTAAAAAAGTTAATACCCATGACGTGTGAAGCGGCCAACTCATTAAGTAGACAAACGAACAAACAGACAAACGCAACAACACTGTATGTGTTTTATTTATTAAGAACGCCTTAATTCTGTCAACACTAGAAAGTTGTGGAAATACACGAAAATTAAAAACAAAAACATACATAAAATTGAAAGTATAATAATCGCTAATGAGTCGAAAAGGTGTGTCGATGGTATCGAAACATCAAATTCCTGGCCCCTAATTATGAGCAGGCGAACGCATCATAAAATACTTGTCTTTGTGTGGAAATTTAAGTAAATACCACCGGTATTATCGGCAATATATCGCGAAACAGGCTAATTATCGCGCGTTTGCACAAAAATTGTACGGAATCCGTTATCGTACGAACGGCATACGGAGAATTTCCGCTAAATAAATTAAAGGAAAAAAACCATTCGCTTCGATTTCTGGACGTGACGGCGAGGCGGCTGGACTGATGCGTCCGATGCAATTACCTGAGAAAACCTACAAGTACCATCATAATGGATGTGAGCCGACTTCTTTTTCTTCACGAAATCGTCACGTAGCTATGCCTATTAAAGACGTGGCCAATATGGCGAATATTTTGCCTATGTGGACGTGTCAGATAATTTACAATTACCGGATTCCTTTTCGCCGGCACGTAGCGTGTGATTCATGGCTGCTTTCATATTATATATTTCATTTGTGACAGTAGCTCGCCAACTAACTGCACTTTATAGTCGGTAGACAGTTGAAGAAAAGACTTTAACTGTGCTTAATATTTACGGCTACTATTTAAATTATTGCTTATTAATATAATTGATAGTAAAAACTAAAATGCACCTACGTGCCTTTCCCGATAGACGCGGCCCCGACTGATACAGCTTTAATATTTTCATAGACAACATTTTGGTTCTTGCTAATTCATAATGTATTCAATATTGTCAGCTTTCCTCTAGTGCCTTTTTTCTACATACATGCGGCGTAAATTCCACATCATCATAAGTTCATATACGTCCCACTGCTGGGCACGGGCCTCCTTTACAACTGAGTGGGTTTAGGCCTTAGTCCACTACGCTGGCCTAGTGCCGATTGGCGGACTACATACCTAAGAATTTCCTAAGAGCTTTAAGGTGTGCAGGATTCATCACGACTTTTTCCTTTGCCGTTAAAGTACGTGATAATTCATTGTGAATACACACGTAACTTCGGAAAGTCAGAGTTGATGTGCCTGGAGTTTGAACCCGCGACCGTCGAGATTCTCGACCGCGTGCCTAAACCTCAAGGCCAATACGACTTCCACATAAATGAACTATAATAATCCATCCAATAATAATTGCCATAGAAAAACCTTATGCCAATTTCCAATTATAATCAGGCGTCACCAAGATACAACAAGGTACCCAATACAGTAGCCATATATAAACATATTTTTTTTTACCTGAACTAAGAAAGATTTATGTTCTCATTTATAATCTAGAAATCGCAGCAGATGTTTTAAAACTAAATTGACTATAAGAAATTCCAAAGAAAATTATTGTCGTAGAAGAAATTTACTGCCTCTTAGTTTCGCGGCACATGTGCCGTACGATTTAGAGGTACTTTGTTCGAGTCCCGGGTCGGGTAAAGTGCTAGTCTCGCTGTCTATTACGTACCTACCCCGTGGAGAACACAGACATGAAAAGCGTGTTTATGTATGTACATATGTAGAAATGCCGAAGGTGTTGGTCTTGCACCGAGACAAAAATTAATAACCAATATATGATCAATGGTATGCATGAAACGTCTGGTGTTGTTTATTATACCGACCTCGTTCAATCTAGGACGAATTTCCGTGCTTTTCTGCGTTTTTGCCATGCCTATTACGAGTATTGGTAATCTACATAACAGCTCGCACCTTAGGTCCAATTTATTCAATAAATTTTATATAGTTATATACCCGTGGTGAGTGCGTCTAATTTCACTAATTGTAATTGTCTTTATTTTTATGTGAGGGTGAAGCATGAGCTCAATGTTTTGTCACCCGCTTTGCTGTGGAGGGAAGAAGACAACTCATTGTTTTCCAACTCCTCCTTTATTTGTCTTTCTGATTAACTTCGTTGCGGGATTATGACAAGTTTAGGTCCCCTTAGACCCGCTGAGCTTCATTGCTCGTCGTCAATACTGTGCGTGCCGCTGTTGATCCTGGAGCACAGGAGTTACAGTGGCGGGTGTGTGGTGGGATAGGGCCAAAAAAAAGAATATATGTATGGGTCTGGATTATGATATTGTTTCGTAACGCAAAGTGTATCTTATAGTGTGGACAAGGCAATAGGTACGACGGTCGAGTGGAGAGTTTTATTACCTCTATCGGTCTCAATAAACGCAGTTGCTAACTTAGAAACGATACATCTAATCTACAGTACAAAAGCGATCTCGCTACTGGACTTTACTATTATTGCTTTATGAATATTTATACGACGACGTCAAATATTGCAAAATATATTGCAATCATGGTAAAGGTACATGTTTACGGCGCAAATATTGTCTCTGCTTTCCAGTGAATCAAACCTTTACGATTGACAGTGGAGATTGCGCGGACGTCATAAAACAATCCGAACCTTTTCAAAATTTACGACCATCGTGTGTTTAATTAGATGTGTTGCCACTGCGGAGATGTGTTTTGAGCAAGGTAAATAAATACACCCAACAGTCAAAAACATAGTTCTGACCCCACATTAAGATACGAGTCTTGTGTCGTGGGTATCAGAAACTACGAGAGACTTTTCGGTCTCACAAACACCCAGACCCGAAACAAATATTTGTGGATCACACAAACATTTGTCTCGATGCGGGGATCGAACCCGCGGCCTCTCTTTTCGCAAGCTGGTGTCTAGCCAACTGCGCCACGGGGCTGTCAATAAGGTGCAACGCGTTTCGAACCAACGAATGCCGTCAGCTATTTGATTTTAATCACTGGCACTAAGGAAGCTGTCTACCGCATTTAGATACAAACTCGGATGATTGCGAAAGGCTAGGGCCCGGATAATTATTCCATCCGGATGTACAAGTGATGGATGGCACACATTAACAGATGGATCGGTAGATGAATTTGTGCGAATAACTCGTTGGGCCTGTACTAGAAGTACGACATTGGACGTTTCATAAACGTTTGAATGATGTTGGAGCGCGAGATGGGCCGATAGCTGGTAACGATTTCTGCATACTTAACAGCTTTGTATGACGTCCACTGAATTATTATGTGGCGCACAAATGTAGCCGTCACTCATGTCGATGAATATGTATAGTACTGGATTTTGCCCGCGACTAGCGAGCCGTCTCTGACTGCCTCGTGGTCTCGCGGTACAAGTATGTGCCGTGCGATCCAGAGGTCCTGGGTTCGATTCCCGGGTCGGGCAAAGTGTTATTGGGTTTTTCCATTAGGAAACTCTCAGTAACAGCACGGAGTCTGGAAATGTGCCCGAAAAACGGCAATAGGCTCGCCCCCTATTACGTGGGACTGATACATACCTGGCGAAATGTGGATGAAGAAATGCACCTCTGCCTACCCCTTCGGGGAATACAGGCGTGAGTTTATGTATGTATGTATGTAGCGAGCCGTGCTTGTTATTAGGTAGATTGTAGTCCTTTCTGCGTCCCAATATATTTTTTTGTGTCTAAAACACGCACGATGCTTAACTTGCTCATTGTCACATACAAACTGGTCAATACAATCAACACCATGAATCCACTATGTAAATACTGGATACCAGTGGCGAGACTTCCATAGAAACCCAAAAATGTTAAACGTTAACTGTGTAATGTCTAGTTTATATTTGCTTATTGTGGTGTCTTTATTTAACAAATTGCTTTAGTTAAATAAAGATTTCAAGCTTAAAAAATATTATTTGGCATTTTAAAAGGCAAACTGGGCTTTTGGGCTTCTATGAAAGTACCGCCACTGCTGGATACTAATGACAACTGTAAATTTATTACGGAATAATGTTGACTGTTTAAAATGTTGAATGCGCAAATAATCTATTATAATTTATGACTACAAAGAAGACTTATTGGTTTAAAATAGTAAACTCGTGATATTTTCGATATACGAGGTACTAAAAAATCTAGATAAATAATTATATTATTAAGTTTTTGACACGTTAAATCAATCACTTAATTTAAGCAGTTCTTTTTCAATCAAATAAACAACACAACACACTTTTTTTTAACAATCCATGTCCAGTCCAATACATTTATTTATTAGGTATTTTTGAAATCATATCGAATCAAACGAGTCGTTCTTATTATTTTAAACAGAACTTTGAAGGTGTTAATCTTGGACTTAGGGATAGGATGAATGCATAAAAAAATATTCAAACGAGCATATTAAAACATAAATATGTCAATCCCTTTTTATTGCTGTCACTATTCTACTACTTACTACTACTACTTAGTCGTTCCCTCAAGGCTGAGAGTCGTGACCACTATTAATAACTCCGGCCACAAGTTCTCTCCAGGCCGCTCTGTTCTCCGCGTGGCGCATGGCTGCTGGGATGTTCAGTCGGGTACGTTCCCTGATAGTGTCCGTCCATCGGGCAGGTGCTCTACCTCTGCTCCGTTTCCCGTTCATGCGGCCTACTAGTATGAGCTTTTCTAAGTTATCGGGCTTCCGGCGAGCCACATGGCCGAAGAAAGTGAGCACTCTCTGAGTACAAATAGCGGAAAGGCGGGTCTCAATCTTCAGCTCATCCAGTATTGATGCGTTGGTACGGCGTGCAGTCCAAGAGATACCCAACATTTTGCGCCAGCACCACATTTCGAACGCATCAATCCTGTTTAAGGTGCGAGCTTTAAGTGTCCACTTTTCAGAGGCGTACAAGAAGATGGAGAATATTAGACTGCGCATGAGACTTTCGTATTGCGATTGTCACTAATCTACATTTTTAAAATTTAAAACATATAAACTTTTTTGAATAACTTCACGGTGTCGGTTATCGTGACTGTGTGCACGCGCATCGTAAAAATTTACTCTCATCATTTTTCCCTAACGCGCCAAAAGAAGTATAACTTCAAAACTCAAACATAATTCGATAAACAAGTAGGTAAGTATAATAATCCATTTTATCACAATAAAGAAAATGATAAGTAAAAGCAAGTGAGAGGTGGCTGCAAATAGCTTTCCGTTAGAATAGAAATAAAATTATTGTAATAGCGCGCAATCTTATCGAATCGACAGACATTTGAGGCGATAAGCCACCGAACTGTCGGCAGTATAAGGAAGTATAGAGCAAAGTACGACGGGTACGATCCTCTTATATTCATTTGTACGGAGGCCTATCTGGCGTCACCTCCGTGCGTAGATTATATGCGCGCGATGAAATTATGTTCTCGGAGAACCTTCATTATGCTTTCCTAGTACGCTGTCTGAGATAATTTGGTTTTTAATCTAACTTGCATTTCTAGCTGACGGGTAGTTGGTTGAAAATGTGTATCTTGGTTTTAAAAGTCCTTTGTAGGCTCATTAACTAAAACTTTGCGGATATGTTTCGTAATATTGAATAGCAACTTATGTATCAACGGACGTTGCGCGATGAAGACTATTTTTACCTAATTATAATAATAAATATTTATTTCAGACTACATTGATCCATACTATGTAGAAATGAAATGAAATAGCACGTACCTATAACCAGTCAATGCATAAAAATATAAATTGGCATTGGTGATGAGCATGTGATGGCCTCGAGGTTTAGGTGCGCGGTCGAGAATTTCGGCGGTCGCAGGTTCAAACCCCAGGCACACACCTCTGACTTTTCGAAGTTATGTGTGTATTCACAATGAATTATCACTTACTTTAACGGTGAAGGAAAACATCGTGATAAAACCTGCACACCTAAAAGTTCTTAGGAATTTCTTAGGTGTGTAGTCCACCAACCCGCACTAGGCCAGCGTGGTGGACTAAGGCCTAAACCCTCTCAGTTGTAGAGGAGGCCCGTGCCCAGCAGTGGGACGTATATGGGCTGATGATGATGATGATTATTGGTTTGATAACTATAACAATCTAAATTAAAATACCTTTGGCTATATCACCATTAATAAAATATGATGTCTACAATGTAATGCATTAATCGATGACTGACATTCATTTACAAATATAACAAACACATTTATCAAATATTAATGCCTCGGGAAAAAACGCCATTAATCGTAATCTTGCTGTATCAGTCTTGGCAACACTCGATAAGAAATGTCATTTTTGAATTATAACAATCTACGACATTTAAAAAGGTATTATTACCATTAAAACAATCGAAAGATGAAGTTTAAATATAAATTTATTTACTTAACAACGCTCCCTGCAGCGATGTTCACTCAATACGTTTGGATCGTCACGCAACGTCGGTTAATATGTTTATCTGCCATGGCCTAACTTATTTACATTCTACATTTTAACAAGCTCGAGGATAACAACACTTCTCGGCCCGGGGGCTCATTTGAAATATAATTATTTTAGAAAAACACAAACCTGTTGATACCGTTTCATTGGCGGGCATTTATCAGCGGCTATTTACCTTTTATGTGTGGTTGGTTTAACGAGCAAAAACAATTTCACCTTTCTTCTAAACATCGAAACATCGGAATGCTTTTGAAGTGCTGAATGAAGTTATGGCATCTGTTACGCTATTACACCTCATAAAAAGCGAGGCGTTGCTACTTCACTCTACTGTTGATTGAGCACAATTTCCCGAGAAAGTACACTTTATTGGTAGATAAAAATTATTGTTTATTGCCACAAGAAATCCCAGCTACCGGACAGTGAAAGTCAAAATTGATCTAGCATGTGCGAGTCATGATTGTGCTATCAATTTATATCGTAGGTATTTTATTTATATTGACATTTCACAATAATAAAACATTGCTAGTATTAATGCAGCATAAATTAGATTCAAAGAGGATATCGCTGATTCGCTTCTGAGAAATTCATATGAAAAATATTGCTACCACAATATTTTTAGCAAGTTGTGCTTCGTCTGTGGAAGACCACGAACAGGATTATTGATGAAATTCTCATAATCAGCACACGTTATGCTAGGTTAGATTTAATTAAAAAATAAGTTATAACTTCGACGCATTTTAATTATTCTGAGAATTACCGCAAACATGTTGAATTCCTTCGTTAATTCAAGGAGGATGCATCCAACGGCTTTGTATTGAGATATCAGTATAAGATATAGGAATCAACAGGTATTCACAAATAAGCCTAACATGGTAGCCTTATAGCAGCTTCGATTCATCTAGATCAGGGGTTTTGAACAAGTCATCTAATAATAATTATTCAGACCTAGACATACAATTGAAGCCATTCTCCAAGTCTTAACACTAATGGTGAATATTTTTAAAGTATAGTCTATTTTAAACTACATTTACATGCAATAAAAATTTGCTGTATGAGGAAAAACATAATAGCTTCTGAGTAATTATGGCATCGAAAAGCCAGGATATATTCATCCTTCTATCCAACCAGAATGGAGTCCATTTATATGTTCTAACAAATAAATAAGTGATTCTATATGAAACATACCTACTGACTGCCTCGTGGTCTCGCGGCAAAAGTATGTGCCGTGCGATCTAGAGGTCCTGGGTTCGATTCCCGGGTCGGGCAAAGTGTTATTGGGTTTTTCCATTAGGAAATTCTCAGTAACAGCACGGAGTCTGGAAATGTGCCTGAAAAACGGCAATAGGCTCGCCCCCTATTACGTGGGACTGATACATACCTGGCGAAATGTGGGTGCAGAAATGCACCTCTGTCTACCCCTTCGGGGAATACAGGCGTGAGGTTATGTATGTATGTACATACCTAATAAAAATCATAAATATGGTCATTGGGTCTGGCGTACAATTACAAAACTATAAATAATATTAACGACACCTAACATGTAATCAATTTAATTTTGCTGTACTAGTAAATTTATTAAATATTTCCACAACCCTACTAACCAAACTCGCAATGCAATTTTTGAACGCAATATTCCACTAGACTGAAAATGTTCAGAGCCACTGATCTAGATGTTTGTGAGTGGCTCGTTTATTCACTGACAACATTAATAATTATGAGACGACAATAATTTGTTGTTTCCCCGTTGCTTGTAAATGATTATTTATTCGCCGCTCCGCGTCCGCCAACACGTCGCGCTCGACGGCGAGTTCTCTTTATGACACCACCGCCTTATACTTTATTAACACCATTTCACGTTGCTTTTATACGACTACGATTGCCGATAGACTTTCAGACACAATATTTAGATTATGAATAGGAATGAGATAGGCATCTGGACAAACAGCTACTTTGCTGGTGATTTTGGTATCCGCTCTGATAACGACCACCGTACAAATAACAAGTAAATGTGTTACGTTCCAGAAAGGACCAGGAATTCTAAAGCTGATTGGTGAAAGGTTCGTTTCGTTTCTTTCCAGTAGACACATTTACCATCATATGTGGTGTAATTATTGTAGCATGCTTTTTGAAACGCTACACTAAATTTCATAGAAGTCATCTCACATGTCTTTCAAATTATCAGTATACTGCTAGATATAAGTAAATGCTATGTAGCACGAACGTTCGGTCTTCATTCCCATTTAAAAGCATTTCGATGATTGTTAAATGCTCATGATGAGAGCACCATATTATGTGTGTGAATTGATCATCAGCGGAAAAACACGACGTTGTAAGTTTGATTTATTCTGAACTTAATCATATCCCGTTACTGCTAACGTCAGACAGGCCAATTAAAGTAATAGCCAGATGAATCTAAAGTACAGATGACTAAACGCTGATATGCAATAACAGCAGCAGGATTAAAACAGCCTGTTTTAATCCGTAGTTTAATTCGAAGCATTACAATTTATACTCTTTTCTTCTTTTCATCAACAAATTTCAACAACCATTAAAACAATGCAATAAGGAAATCTTATCATGAGAGTATACGAGTAAAATTTAAATAGCCGGTAAAATCTTTATTTGTTCTTAATAAAAGAGTAGAGAGTCGTCTAATTACAAGCTAATCGTTTTATCGAAAACATAGTTTAACACCAGCCTCGTGCCACGAAAGGCAAGTAATAGATAAAAGAGACAGCCAACGTCTTCTCGATATATTGTATCAAACAAAAGATACCACAATCTAATCACGGCAGTACATTGAATTAAATTTATTTTTAATCCGGGCAACCCCTATCTTATTAGCGCGGCTCTCTCTTTCTGAAGCTAATTTAGTGTTATCACTTCATAACAGTTCTTACTGACTGTGAGTGCAGCGTATAATTTGTTTACTGACCTTTCAGGCCGGTATTTATAGTTGGACTCTAATCGCAATAAAATATTGATATTGGCCTACTAAATCTCATGTTAATGAGGTTGGCAACACGACTAAAGGTGCGACACGCTTCCCACTGGCTGAATTAGTGCAATATTAATTATGCGCAATGCATACGTGGATCGGTTATAAAAATAATTGCCTAATAAAATACGGCTAGTTAATGTTAGTAACGTCGATGATTTGCTACAGTTTGTTAACTACTAAAATATTAACTCGTGTATATTCGTTCGTTCGTCGTGTATAAATGCAGAATAATACTAAATAGTAAATTCCGTTACGTGCTAGCAACACCGGTGTTGACACACGGTCAGCTTAAGAGGTAATATAATCGACCCTCTGATTATCTGCGCTCCTGTGCAATCGAACAATTGTCGAAATATCTCCGCATGCTATATTTAGATTTTCACGACTTCCACAGAGCCGTTTGCTTTTATGATACCTACGTGAAATGTCAATAATATTTGAAACTGTTTATAATCATTGCCATATTATTAGCACTACTCAACGAAATGGTAATGGTTTAAATCGATTCTAATAACTCGATTCCGCGCGATTATCGATTTAATAGGCAATGGAAATATGGTCAATTTTATTCCCATTATTATAAAGGAATATTCCTTACCAGAAATAATTTAAAAGGTTTCAGAAGCTACGTGTATAAAATGTTGATGGTTTTTGCATTCAATGCAATTAGAATTTTACAAAATTGTTATCTAAACGTAAATTATACAGAATATTGCGCTCAAATAAATTGCTTAATATTTCGTAATAATTTTATAAACTCGATTATATTATATTGCTTCCATATTCGATTTATATATCGATAATTACCTACTCGCCACCGCCGTCTATCTAGTGACCCGATTCACAGGCCCATCCCACACAGCGGCCACATTCTACAACTTTATTATCTGTGTGCTTATTACCTATTAAATATTCGTCATGATTATTAATCTTAATAATTTTGTAAAATAATTTCACTGCAACATTTGCTTTGGATATTCTATATTATTGCTTATAAATTTCTACAAGAATCATAAATAGATACGATCGTAATAAAGCGACAGGATTATAAAATTTCTTTAAGTGATAAAATTTTAATATGAGTAACACTTTAAAGCCTATTCTGTTTAGAAAAAATTGTGCATAAGCTACTAACAAGTGATGTTACTTTTATTTAGAAAAAAATATTTATTTTACAAAACCTTAAACTCTGTTCAGTAGAAGGAAAAATGTGTAGAATGTACATGCATGTGATGTTATTTTTACGTGCCATTTAACCCTGACTAAACTATAAAATAAAGAAGTACCCTTAGAATAAGTAAAACTGCAATTCAATTTATTTTATCGCTTTCAGTTTAAACTGCTAACTTTATAGTGCCTATAGGAACCCTTAACTAACCAATTATAGAAGATATTTATAAGTAAAGCGGAATAGCAAAATACATTGAAAAAAGGGCACATTGGGATATGCATATATTCATCTGCACGTAATGATTTCAAAGTCTTGGCTTTCATAAAAAAAATATAAAAAAGCAATCATTCAAGGCATTATCTCTGAAGAGATAGGCAGTGGTATATTTCAAAAGCCACGTTTCGCATCATGTGTTTTAAGTCCCACTAAATAGGGGAATGTATCTATCACTGTTTCACCGTCACATTTTTCAATTATGTACTTCTACCGGATATTTCCTATGAAAGAAACAATTACACTGCTTGACTCAACAATCAAACCTTTAGATTAAACGGCATACTCTAGTGCCGCATGACGACCGAGACCAGCACAATAAAAATAAAATGTGAAGGTGCCATAAATTTGGATGGAAGCGTGATAAAGGAAATAAAATACATACATACATAAACTCACACCTGTATTCCCTACCTACCCCAGGCAGAGGTGCATTTCTACACCCACATTTCGCCAGGTATGTATCAGTCCCACGTAATAGGGGACGAGCCAATTGCCGTTTTTCGGGCACATTTCCAGACTACGTGCTGCTATTGAGAATTTCCTAATGGAAAAACCCAATAACACTTTGCCCGACCCGGAAATCGAACCCAGGACCTCTAGATCGCACGGCACATACATGTACCGCGAGACCACGAGGCAGTCGAAATAAAAATAAAATCAATCATCGATAGTCATTGCTAAGTACATACTACACATATTAATCGATTCAATTGACCTTTTGTTTAACATTATTGCCATCGTTTCGTAATTATAATTCAATTATGGCAGAACATCATAAATCGAATATATTAAACGGGTAATTTTGACCCCACAGCCTGTAACCTGTGCCACTATTAACTCATGTTTACAAAGCAGAACACGACAATAAAGCTGCTCATATTGTTAAGTTATATGATTTATTACCTATATTGATTCTGATGTTAATTCCATGACTTGAGTGCAATTTGTGTCATGTACCGTCATGTTAATGTCTAAATTCTTGTCTACTTCGCCTTGACGACATAGTTACGTAAAGGTTTAATACTTAATCCAAATAGTATTGTTGTGGTGGACGTTGGCAAAGAAATGTCAATGAGTTATTGCCCATCAAAGAATTAGCAATGACGAAATAACATTGCACCAAAGTCCATTTGCAATTTTGAAATATAAATAAATTTATAAGATGCAGATTACGTTCGTTAACTTTGAAAGACGTGGAACCTTAACCTAAAACTGTATCCACACAACTCAATTCACCATACAGGTACATCTCGAGATGATCTTTAACAATGCCATAACATATGATGTTACTAAACACCGCCTTCGGCTGTTATTCCGATATTCAATTTATAATCTCATAGAATAAGGTCATGTGCCCGCGGCGACGGCAAAGGTTAATCGGAACACGGTTCGAACACGTCACAAAACGAGCCATTATGTCGTTTTCTGCTGTGGCAAAGCAGGTATTGAGAAATTTCAGACATAGCCCAGCATTTTCGGCAGAGGCGGAGCGAGAGTTTATACGGGGCAACATAATGCTTGCAGTAAGAATGATTTTCAGTAATTTCAATAATTGCTGGCCAAAGTTTTGGAAGGGTAGTAGCATTACCTACTAGTGCAAGAATAAATAAATTATATTTTCTAGACTAGAAAGGTCGCGGGACTGGACTGGTTGCAGGCTGCTTCTAGCAGGTCCCTGTGGAGGTCATTGGGAGAGGCCTATGTCCAGTAGTGGACTTCCATTGGCTGATGGATTGATTTTCTAGACTATGAAACTGGAAGTTCAAGTGTAAAAAATGTATTACGAATCAATTATGATCTCAAAATTCCACACGGATTATATCCTTATCAAAAAAATCCTTGTAGAAATTTGACTAGTTTTTAAATCGAGATTTAAGGTAGTCAATCAAACTTTAATATTTTTTGTAACTTTATATGCTCACGTGCAAAAGGTAATATGGTACCGACTTTATTTTGCAACACTTTTTTATAAATACTGGCAAAATGACAACACTGCACCTCATGATAAGTGCGATGCCGTCAAAATAATGTGTCGACTAGCAATAACTAAAATCATCCTTCAATTGAAAGAATTATGCTGGCCTACTGCAATTACTGCTGTTTTTTTACTGTGTTGTGGCTACTGCCAAAATTCAAAATACCCATTAAAATTATACCTTACAATTGTGTTCTATCACGAAATTCGCTTCTACTGACTTCAATCCTGGTGTTCGAATATAAATCTCAGTCCGTAAAGGGAGCCGTGACCTTTTAGGTCGGTGCATATGATAGAAACGTGACCCGCACTACACCGATTGGGTAACACATATGGTCGTTTGATAAGATTGTACCGATCTGTTCCAATGATATCTGAATCGGCATTAATATTCCCTTTTATAAAACTAGTTGCACGCCATTTATGGATTTTCCGCCATAGGTATTCGATTTTATATAATGTTAAATAAGTGTACTTAAAATGACACATTTTTTTCAAGTTTTACATTACGTAAACTTCGATAAATACAATACTAAGTAGTCACCAGCTTGTGTAACTTAAAAAATTAAAATGTGTTTCATATTACTTTATACTCCATCCATAGACAAAAAGCCTTAAAAGACGTTACGTCCGTTACTATCTTTATTGTCTATGCGTGAATTAAACAAATTACTCTTCATTATAGCAAACAGTTGAAATGCACACGGGGGGGCAACATTAGACACATACTAATGCGACATGAGGCATACGTTAGGAAGTTGATAGTAATTATTTAGTGTATTCAAACGAGCGCCCCGTCGTGTAACTATCCATCACCGTACACCTATTTAGAACAAAAACGAACATTTCTATGAGTGTTGAACGCGTACAGGGTGTAAACGAAACACTATGCGTCAAAAGGTTAATAATTACCTCACCACGAATAGATCATCATCTATGAATTGAATTGCTAAAAAGATATGAGGCAAATTAATATGGTGTTTGAGTTAAACCTTAAGCAGCGCACGCATTAGTGAAAACATTCTAATGGTTTTAATTAAAAATAACAATAAATTTTTAAAACAGGTAAAACGAACCATATAATTTCTCCTCTATAATAATTATATGATACGCATTGTAATAGTTTTGTCCTTATATGCAATTTGTGTTTTATATTAGGAGACTTGTATATTAAACAATCTGTAGTCGTCTAAATAATTAAATAAATAAATACATCCAACAGTCACATATGTACATAGTTCTGACCCCACATTAAGATGCGAGAGACTTTTCGGTCTCACAAACACCCAGACCCGAAACAAATATATGTGGATCACACAAACATTTGTCTCGGTGCGGGGATCGAACCCGCGGCCTCGCTTATCGCAAGCTGGTGTCTAGCCGACTGCGCCACGGGGCTGTTAAGTTACTTCTAAGATAGGATATTGTAGAAGTATTTCACGCTAATTATATGTTGATAATTCTAAAACAAATAATGTTTTTTTTTTATGACAATTACATGTCTGGAGATACTAGTTTTCATAATCCCTACACTACCCATAGGTATTGGGTTTCGGATCCCAACCCATCCCGTATACCGATGTAGTAAGAAATATTTTGTAACCGTTGAAATGATACTGCTGTTGAGTGATGAGGGTTAAAATTAAGTTCAATTTATATTGGTTTGATGAAGACGCGTGTTTGAATTCCACAGTTTTGACGGTGTTCATATGTTACTCTAAATTGATTGATATAACGCTAGTTAATATGTTCTTCGCGTAAGACATTAGATGCATCTATGTTACGGTCATTAATACATCAATTCTTAGTCAGATGGATTATATGTAACTCTTCTCAATGTTTTGACGTATGATTTTAAACACGAGCACAACATAGTGATTATCAAGCGTTTTGTAGTAAATTCTTTTTTGATTGACACGAAACGACAAATTTTATCCCTCACTGGTGACCATTACTATGCGGGCCTAAAGGATAAATCTAAGATTTTTTAAGGTACATATTAATCACGAGCAAATCGACACATCTTTTGATGTAGTTAACCCAGATTCCTAATATTTAAATACCTATTATTGTAAACAAGGAAGCATGCTTCTTCAACTTTCCCAACGAAATATACAACTCACCCTTACGTAATCACAACTAATACTTATACGAGTAATTCTATAGACTTACCTTCTACGAGATATAAAAGCCCAAAAATTTACTCAACTCCAACGCATTTGTCAACTAAACCAATGAAATTTAGAACGACTAGACTGTACAAGTACCGAAGGCGTTGATATCTGAGCATAAACCAAATAAAACCTATAGAAGTGCAGGCGAGATCTAAAAGCAGCATTACTTGTTGTCGGAACAGCAGGGGGCCGCACTTGCTGATTGCGGACGCAATGTATGCGCAACCTGTCGCTAGCATCGACATTCAAGCGAGCGACTGCATTATTCAAAGCTCAGCACCTATCCCGTACCGTCCTTAACGCCTGCTCCCCATAAGGAGTACCGGAAAAACTAACTATGTCGTACCTGGTACATGACAAATTGTGTTCTATTAATGGGCACGAGAGCTCTTCCACCGCGGCTTACGAAGTATGGTAAGGCGGCTTTTTACGTTTAGTTCGTGGCTTGTGCCGTTTTGGTGTTTGCTGCGCTAATGTTTTGCATTATGTTGTGATGTAGTGTGGGAGCTGGTGGAGTTTATTTTTCAATCAAAGTATGTACCCTCAAACCTATATTGATAGAGGCGGTGGCGGTACTTCCATAGAAGCCCAAAAGGTAACACGCTAATTTTGTAATGTCTAGATTATAATTGATTACTGTGAGGTCAGGATATTCTATATATTTATATTCTATATATTTATATGTCAAATTGCTTTGGTTTAATAAAGATTTAAAGATTGAAGATTATTTGGAATTTTGTAGGGCAAGCTGGGCTTTTGGGCTTCTATAAGGTACCGCTACTGGATAGAGGTACTTCCATAGAATTAAGGATTAAAGTAACGCTTACATAAATGTAGCAAGTGTGAAGGGGCTAGTCATGCTCATTACCAGATTATTAAATTAAATCTATACGTAACACTTAGTTTGACGCAATTTCTATGAGGAACTACTATAACACTTATCCATGACAGTATAAAATTATATGAACTACATCACAGTACGCCAGTGCGGTAGACTAAGGCCTTGCCGTCCCCTCCGAAGATATTATCTAGATTCTGCATATGTGGGGTGATACAATAGTTACAATAAAGCTTCATAGCAGACACGATTAAACTGCAACAAACATGCTATAACAACGTCTAAAAGCGGCTATTTTCTCGTCCACCATACGTTACCGTGACAAAAACATGACTTTATCTGCTCCGTAAACTCCTCCCGTTTTATACACGCAGTATGCACCCGGCATTGGGCTCGCTAATGCCTACATTCATTTTCATCAGAGCTAACAATAGTGGCCTAATAGACCATTACCAAGAGATTTATGGAGCAAACAACCCAAGATTGAGGCGTAGAGGACTGGTATTACCATAAAAGACGGCGAATAAATGTCATAGGCAGATCAAAGCGTCGGTTATTTCACAGAATTGCCGAACATATGCCAAAGATACTACTTGGCAGATTTATTTTTAGAATAAAGTAATTATTAAAAATATTTTATATATAATTTTTTTACCTCAATAAATAATTAAACAAAGATATGTTTGCGCTATTTCACACCTCTATGCTCTTGTGAGATTTAGTTAAATATTTAATATGAGACGAACCTATTCCTGTGTACCAAGCTATTTCCAGTCGTAAACTTCCCAACGAAAAGTCTTATATTAATTTGCTGAATCCAAAATCGAATCTACTGTAACGTTTCGATTTACGCTATGGGACGAAACCTCCTTTGCCCATTTATGTACGTATCACTGGTGTCGGTTAGTTCTAACATAAGTACTATATATTTTCGTTATTTACGCCATTTAAGTAACCTAGTGATTACATTAGAAGGCTTAAAGACGAAGTAAGTTTCATACCTCGAAGCGTTTCAAAACATGCCCGGGCAGTCTATAAAACAGCCAGCCGTTGAATCTGCCTTCAACATCAGCCATCAATGTTTTCTGATTTAAGTTATGCGATGGATGCGGCTTCCTGTACTACGTTATGTATGAACCTGATCTATGCAATCCACTAACCTTTGTACATTTTTATATTATTCTCAAAAGTGATTTAATACCTCACAATCACTGAGCCATGCTATTTCCCTCGTATTTCAAATACCATTTACTGAGGAAGCTTTTACTTAGTTGGCTCGTGTCAAAATGAAATATAAACTGCATGCGAACGGCAAACACGGGAGAAAGGATTTTCTATTTACTTGTTTAATACAGCATAGCTTTACAGTTACTTTGAGATTTATTAGTATGTATGCTTTTGAGATGCTATTATCTAGAAATGTTTGTTTTGTAAAGTATTAAATATTATTTGTTATTAAACTCTGGCATGTTAGATAGTAACGACCCGTTTGACCCACACGCAATACGAGTATAGGCAAACGGAAACATTTCTCACGAAAGTACTAAAATGATAAGAAAAAAACTGTTTAGAGAATAGGACGCAAGACGGACGAAAGTCGACTGCATGCAGCTGAAATGCGAATGTTGCGATGGATGTGTGGTATAACACGGCTTGACAGAGTGAAGAATGAATACGTTAGAGGAAGTCTGAAAGTAGCTCCTGTGATAGAAAAGCTAAAAGGAAACCGTCTGTCGTGGTATGGGCATGTTATGAGGAGGGATGAATCGTACGTAGGTAAAAAGGTGATGGATATGAAAGTTGATGGATGGGCGAGCAGAGGAAGGCCAAAGAAAAGATGGATGGAGTGCGTGACTGAAAATATGAAAGAAAAAGGAGTGAATGAAGACATGACGGCTGATAGGGATGTGTGGAAGGATAAAACATACTGCGCCGACCCCAAATGAAATTGGGAACAGGGCAAGGAGATGATGATGAGAATAGGACGCAAGCAGACAGCTGTTTTGTACAATTTACAGATTTTATTATAAATTAACCGACAGATAATTGTATCGTGAGTAGGTGTACCTATCAGAAACGGTTCAATTGGAAGAAAACATTAAATGGACAATACTTTTACGTGTAGCTACATACATAAATACTTAGTAAACATTAAAAAATAAATAACAGTCACAAATAGCCAGATAATGATACTATATGTTATTGCAAAAACATATCTAAATGTCTGTAAGAATGCACTCGTATTCACACGAACATAAATATTTGCAGTGCGACAAACTGATCGGTTATCCTTCACACAATCCCACACGCCTAGTAACCTGATTTACACAATTATTTATACATTATACAGTGCCAGCATATTAAGTAGGCTATTTGTTAAAATTATGTCGATTTAAAGAAGTTAATGAATTATAAATTTCTTAACGGACAAATGTAGACAAACACCTTTTATAAACGTATCCTTGTCCTAATGATTGCTGTTAGCGAGAAAAATAGCGCACTACAATTATGTATGGCCCTCTCAGGTTTCTAGCTATTTGGCCAGCAATAGACATTAGTACCAGCATAAAACAACAACCAGTATTACTAGATATTTGGAGCATTATCACACCGCCTGCTCGCCGATTAGCAGCACAACATTGAGCGATATATATTGCATCGTGACTCAGTTAAACATCCTTTAATACAAACATGTTTCCTTAAAAAGACTTCATCAATTGACGGCGAAAATGGAGTGGAAACATTGACCGAGTAACTTGCAACGCACAGCACACGGCTTTCAATGCGATTGGCGTCTAAACGGCTATGCCTACCGCCCGTATGATATAAAATCTTGTTAATATAACAGTACATATAGATACTGCGATCATTCGCGAAACTGATTTTCTAATAAGCCATAAATAATTAATTAATCGTGTGAGTTGCATTAGCCGCGGTCTAATGAGCGTTTGCGTGAAATAGTCGACAAAAACATTAGTTGCCAACGACCAATGTTGAATTATAATGTTGCTATTAAAGTTTTTCGTAGCATTCTGCGGTGGGTAGGACATGTGTAATGTCAAGAACAAAATTGTATCAATAAAAACACGACATTGCTGTTATGTCGGAATCATGTAGCAGGATCGCATAAGGAGAGTAAAATATGTAAGTGTTTACATACAAAGGCAAAGTATGCATATTGGTATTGTATTTTTATTGGTTATTAAATTTTTTGCACAATAACTATTGCCTGCTTGCGAAATCTTCTGTTTATATTACATGAAATATGACTAATGGGCGAGTTTATTATTCCCAATTATAATAATTTTTACCTTTAAGCATAATGCCATGACATTTATTCGTGTAAGCCCTATTGGGTTTGCATTGTAAACGTCAATATTTATAAGCCTACGAGGAGAATTCAAACAATTCGAATTGTAATAAGAAATTGAAACACGTAAAGGCCGAACAAGCTTAATGACAACATTTGTTACGCAAACTAAGGAACGCTGCCAGGTATTCAAATCGCATTTTCTCTTCGTACTTAGAAACAATTTGCAATTAAACCCGATAAAATTAATATTACCGCGTAACACTCGCGTACGCCGTGGTATCTCGGCTGCATAAATCTACTTCCACGAACCCTATCCGGAAGAAGGCTGTATTTATGCCTATAAAGATGTCACGGGAGTGTTTACGATCGTTGTGCTTGAAGACTACTTATACCTTCCCACAGTCAAAACCTTACAACGTCATAAATAGATTTGTGAATGGGGACACACGGTTTCTTTACTACTAATAAATTAATAATAAACATATCAATATGTAAATAAGCGTGGTTGGAAGCAACATTCACCTGTTACTTGTTAGTGAACAGTTGCCACCATTATTTGTTGCCTGCGACACAGTTCAAATCATGTATTATGCTAATATGCTATTGTGAAGGGAATTGAGCGCAAATTGAGGCCTCAAATCATTGTTAGATTGTATATGTCATGCTCTTTCCTTTATTGCTAAATTAGGAATACTTTTCTTTAACCATTTCGCAATTTTTATTATGGCCGAATAAAACTTTTTTCTATTACTTACTGTTTCGTAATTTTTTATAAAAAGTAAAAACTAGAAACAATAAAACCCTAATATAGTATTGTTTACTTAAATTAAAAAAATCAACAAATAATTCTTATTAAAGTAAAATAGTATACCTAATTATTATTTTATAAATCGCCAAAATCATATCTTGGCGCATTAAGCCGAGATCGTGGATCGTAAAGCCACGAGTTACATAACGGCTCCGTGTGAAGGACAAATTTTTATTCATATCTTTTATAGTTTCTGTATGTTTAGTATAAATATACAACAGATGGTTTCATGGTATTCAATTTATCAATGAATTTAAAATTGACTATAATCTTTTCGAATCTTGTTAACAGCAATATTGTTGTTGTAGCAAACTAAACGAGTCATTCTCATTGTGTTTACATATTATAGGAATCTTACTCATGGTCTCGAGGCACAAGTGTGTTGTGCGATCTAGAGACCCTGGGACCCAGGTTGTTTTTTTTTTATATAGGAAATTTTTAGTATCTGCACGAAGCCTAGATATATGTGTCTCAAAACGGCGAAAGCCTTGCCCCTTATTACGCGGAATTTAAAATAGAATTGGCGAACGTGGGTGCAGAAATGCACCTCTGCCTATACCTTCTTACATCCAGGCGTTATTACGTTATTAAGTGTATGAATCTTAAAAAAAAAACAACAAAACTACTATAAATTTATTTTATTCGTTGTATAATTATATTGGAATAATGAGAAGCTAATTAGAACAACTGTTTGGACTGAAGTCCCAGACTGACATTAAAGTGTCCTTTGTCCAGATCGCACGCCAGCTGCACGTTCCAGTGATGGTCAGTGTTCACAATCACTGTATTTTTCTGAAAAAATCAAATTTTTATAAAAAAATCATATAGAAAAAGATTTCAATAAAGAGGTCTTTTGCTGGATGTACGCATGCTCTAAAGATAAATATTGTTATCTGTTGGAAGAGAAGACAATCAAGTAATTCTCAGTATTTAGGACAGAGTCTGGAAATCTATAAAAAAAGGTAAAAGGCTCACCTCTTTATAGGGCTTAAAAAAACTGTATATATTTGTACCTATCAGTGAAGTAAGTCTAGGGTTGTTTGTTTGTAAATCAAATACTAGATTTCTATTTGACAAATCAGATCACTCCACAACTTCAATAACTTCGATTTATTATTTTAAATATACATTTACAGCTAAAACCATATTTATTTCCTAATAGAAAATGATCCTTCCAGCTCCTAATCTTTTCTTTGCCTGATTTGTAAAATTATGTTAAGCGACAACAATCACTCACAATTTTATAGTTTTTCTCAAAACATGAAAAAGATAGATATCAAGTATGCTTACCAAAATATGCACGCCTTGTCTGCTATGCGGGTCCCAATCTACTCGTTGTCCAAAAACTGGCCACGTCACAGGTCCGTTGCTAACTTCTTTCCCGTTAATTTTCCACGCCGACCATATGACGAAACCGTTTATTTTAACCGTGGAAGGAACTTCAGAGTCGCTGGAAATATAAAAACGAAATATCAAGACAAGTGGTAAAAGATGGATGCTGAAATATACTTGTGCTTAGCCTTATCGGGGTTCGTTTATAAGAAATAAAAAATATTTTTTCAGTGTCAGTTGCGCTTTTTGTTAGTTGGAGTTGTTGGTGAGTAGTTGCGTGGTTTTTTTTTAATAATTGCTGTTTAAAATAATAAATTACAGTTCTAATTCGGCTATAGCCTTCTTTTTAAATAAGATCTATTATTTAATCTAGTCGTGATGGCCTCGAGGTTTGGGCCGAGAATCTCGACGGTCGCAGGTTCAAACCTCAGGCACACACCTCTGACTTTTCGAAGTTATGTGTGTATTCACAATGAATTATCACGTACTTTAACGGTGAAGGAAAACATCGTGATGAAACCTGCACACCTAAAAGTTCTTAGGTGTGTAGTCCGCCAACCCCCACTAGGCCAGCGTGGTGGACTAAGGTCTTAACCCTCTCAGTTGTAGAGAAAGCCCGTGCCCAGCAGTAGAACGTATATGGGCTGATGATGATTTAATCTACATTGAGTAGTCTGTAAATAGTAAATGAAAAATAATTAGCTTAGGTCCATTTTATTGTACGGACTTTGGTCTTGCCAGCCCTGCCACCCTATAGTTACGCCACTGCGCACTAGGACAGCGTGGTGGACTAAAGCCTAAACCCTCACAGCTGTAGAGAAAGCCCGTGCCCAACAATGGGACTCATGTGGGCTGATGATGATGATGATGATGATGGTGATGATGATGATGATAATGATGATGATGATGTTGATGATGATGAATATGATGAATAACTTTAGAACTTACATGAGAGTGAAGTCTCCATCTGCTACACAGGATGTGGTGAGTCTGTGTAAGTCTAGGTCTAGTATTTTTCTAGGCTCCCCACGACTCGTACACGGATACTCCCATAGCGGCTGGGCTTCGATCTCGCAGTCGCTGATTACTCGAGAACCCTGCAAACATACAACATATCTTATAAATGTCAAATTGCGTCATAAGCATGTAGTGTTTGACATAAATGTTCCAGGGACCTATTGGAAATGTAAAAAAACTCTTCGACAATAAAACTCGTGTGTTACTCTACTACTTCTTATCCTCGCAATGGTTTTGGATACAGTTTTTATCATAATTTAACTATTTTCTTTTCCAAAGAATTCCAAGGAAGTCCAAAAGAAATCCAGGTCAGAACTATAAAAAAGATTGACCATAGTGTAGAATTAATACAAACATATTTACCTCCACCAATTCATCAAATACGGACATGTCAATGCCTTCACATTTACCCAAAGGTATCCTTATCTTATGCAGATCTTGAAACTCTACAGGCATCGCCCAGAACGCAATACTCTCAGGAATGACTTCTATCCCTTCGTTAACTTTCCCTCTAATCTTGTACAATAGGTACGCCATCTTCAAATTGTCCCATGGCAACAACGAGCTTGAGAAATTAGGGTCGCACACCACGTGAGTCACAGTGCTGAGTAGTTCATCATTAAGGTCCGGTACAAACACTACATTGTTCAATTCATTCTCTTTGATGTAATCATTTAACACACAGAGATTCGGTGAAGAACTTTCTAGAATGTACACAGTCTTCGCTCCCATCTTCGCAGCAGCCATGCCCATGAAACTGCTGCCATTTAACTCCAATACAACTGAGTCTTTGGATATACTCTGTCGTAGTTTGCTCAAAAACTTTTTGCTCCGTCTGCCATCATTTAAATATGAGACATGTGTTCTGGACCAAATCATATGGATTCCACATTCGCAGATGTGTCTTTTATAGTGAGGTTGCTTCACTCCATCCTCCAAAAAGAACCATAAAGAATATTCGTCTTGGCATGAAATTAGGGTGATTTCCTTGTTTTTCTGTATGGTCATTTCTTGTGGAAAGTAGTAAACTGCTTGCAGCCAGTGGTCCCGCCACGGGATGCTGTCTTGTGGCCGATCTGCTGATGTGTCGGCGTTGGGATGACACCACCATGGGGCACAACTCAGGACTATTTTGCCTGGAATTTAAGCGATAGCAATTTTATTTCGATGAACAATCTGGTAGAGGTAACATTACTTTTTGGTTGTCATTTATTGTGTTTGTGTATTGTTATATATCTCTGCTTTAATTGAAGCCACAACTATAAACTGAGATACAATTAGATTCAGTACAGGAGATTTGATAATAGACCAAACCACTGTAAATCAGACCAGAACAGTGGGTTTGGAAATAAACCAAACCACTATTGATCAAACCAGATCAGATCAGACGCAAGGTTCGTGGTGGCTTTAGGGGAGGTTAGAGGTCACGACATGATCAGGAGGGTCTCGCTCATATCAGTAATTGGTACCTGATTAGTCGTGTAGAACCAGTTAATAGTCAAGTAACTGTGTGTGCTTCACCTATTTGTCATAATTCAGTTACAGATAATAAGATTTATTAGTATAATCGGAAGAAAGTGATAACTGGGTATATTTATGTATTTAAAATTGCCTCATGGTCTCGCACAAGTATGTGCCATGCGATCTAGAGGTCCTGGGTTTGATTCCCAGGTCATGCAAAGTGTTGTTGGGTTTTTTCATTAGGAAATTCTCAGCAGCACGGAATTTGGAAATGTCCCGAAAAACGGCAATGGGCTCGCCCCCTATTACGTGGGACTGATGCTTTCCTGGCAAAATGTGGGTGCAGAAATGCACCTCTGCCTACCCCTTCGGAGAATACAGGCGTGAGGTTATGTATGTATTGTTACGACCGCCTGACGGCGGGAACAATAAAAAGAACAATTACAAAATAATCAATTTATTAAAAAAAAAAAAAAATAAATAAAAATTCTATATTTATGACTACACCCAGGGGGGTGGATTCTTGGCACAGGAAAGCTTTCTGGTCCCAATAAAACCCTATGTGCACTGGGGACTTAACTTCGGTCTTTCGATCCCGTGACGCGTGGAGGGGTCTTCGGTGATATATCGGAAGGCCCTCAGCCGCAGGGGTCTGCTGGAGTCGGTGGGCAGAAGCGTTGCCCGTTGGTACAGTCCGTACTAGTACGTGCAGCTGTCGTTCACAAACGTACTGTGGACTTGCAGCTCGTAGTTCTCAATCCGAGTCGTGAACGTGCAGCTCGTATTTCTCAACCCGAACGGAGAACCCCCAGTTTCCAAGGGGGTTGAAAATGATGCGATCCGCTTTTAATTTCTTTTTCGTTTTAGTATAGCACTGATTTTACTACTGTTTAAAAAATGCGAACTAATCACAACTCTCTGGCGTCGGAATTTCTCATTCTCTCTCCGCGAATTCGTCCTTATATAGGTACATATCGGTTCGGTGGTGGGCCTATTTCCTTCCTGAGGCGACAATGCGTACTGTCAGATTCTAGATTGTTCCGTATGACATGAGACAGAGATATGGAAAGAACGGTACAACCGAAGCAAGACACGCCACGACTACCCTCTATATTTTTGTAAATCTCTGTGGGACTGAGATAGTAATTATAGAATCGAGCGAGATGGAATAGTTCGTAGGAAGTTGAACCGTCGATCGCTATTGTATTTTTTCTTGAAATTTCTGGCTGTGGCGTCTACTATCCGATGTTCTAGAAATAATTTGATTTCCGGCACCGACGAATACCTTATATGGTCGTTGTGATGATATCGCTAGTTAAAGCGCGCGGTTTGCATTCAATTGTAACAACGGGTTATTTGTTTGTTTGTATGTAGTTATTATTTGTATTTATTTTATGTTTATAAACTTGTTACAACGTAACAATACCCCCTCTCCCAGAGAAAGGATTTTACGTAGTAAAATCCGCTGCGGCAAGCGCCTAAGAAGGATAGAACCGCCCAGTAACTGTCTCACTTTCATACATCCACTAACAAATACCTACCATGCGACCTTGCATACGACCTGTCACATTTGTCTGAAGAATTCTATAATTATCAACAGACTACCATACAACTAGAGTACAAATCTATTATAAGATTGGACTCAAGAACAGCACTGCATGACAAAGAGCATCTAAGAGGGAAAATACTGTAACATGAAACATTCGGACGAAATCGGCACTGTGGAATACATTTGGTCTTTGATGAATTTATTACAGTCACGACCCGCTGTAACGAGAAAATTAGTGTAGGCTTATTTAAAGAGTCACAACCCGCTCTATACGCGCAGAACGCAAAACAACAAAACGAATCAGACCTATACAAGAGGTCGCAACCCGCCATAAATGCGCAAAACGCAAAAAAATAAAAAAATATCTCCCAACTAAACATCAAACTCCGTGTAGGCTTATTTTAATTCATCAAAGACAAACGTAGACAGAGACCGAAACGCAATAACTTTTTAATAAAAAAATATTGTAAAAAAAAAAAAAAAAAAAAATTAACCAATGTTCCGAAACACTAGGTACGTATCAAGGTAAACAAGTATTGAACTGTTAACGGTGACGACTATGATAATATATGAACAATTAATAAAAACAAAATTAAATAAACTAAGCGGCATTGTGAGTATGTCTAGTCTTTAGCGAATTTGTTACAGTCACGACCCGCTGTAACGAAAAAAAACAGCAGACGAGTAGACCTATACCAAGAAACTGTCATACTCCGCTAAAAAAAATTGCAAAACGCAATTAAAATGTTTGTAGACCTATAAAGAAGTCATACAACACTAAAACAAAACTCCCAATCAAAACATCAAAATTCGTGTAGGCTTATTTTAATCCGCTAAAGACAAACATAATCGATTAACGAACAGACTAATATTGAATTAATTATTTGCCGATACATTATAAAATAAACGAATGCTAATATAATCATCATACTATTGATTAACAACTATAAATAAAATAAAAAAAAATATATGAGTCGAACCCGCGAAACATAACACAAATGATAAAATAAATCCAACGTGTATAATCCGCGTGAATATAACATAACAAGTAACTTGATAGACACTATAAAAGTGTGATTAATTAACGAGCGAGTACGATCTAAAACTGGTTTATTATCCGGGTTATTATCTAAAGTATCTAAGTTTGTTAATATTTTGCTAATAGTTGCGTTAACTTCTTTAATGTCTGTTTCTATGTCATAGCATGAGTCAAAAACCGCGTCCGCAGGATATTCCGAAACAATTTTATTAATTTGCACTCTAAGATCCTCAACCTTTTCTTTAGGTTCTAAACCGCGTATGGCTACTTCATACGTGAGCTCCGATTTAGTTAAATGTAAATATTTAATGTTACGGTCCATTTTAAAGGAAAATTATTTTTAGAGAATTGACTAAGTTCAAAAATGAAGTTAAAATATCTTAATATATTGTGGGACAGCTATATGTATGAAAGTTAATTAATTAATATTTTGTGAGACGATGTATTTAAATTAAAATAGTGAACTGAAACAATACGCGACGGAATGTGACACGATTGTGGGCAATGTTATGTTAAAAAAATATATATTAAGAACGATGTAAAATAATGTACGTAACCGCTATTATCTATTCAGAGCAAAAAAGAAATAAAATTACAAAACAATAAAGATATGCAACAATAAAAAATGAATGCAATAAATGCACAAATAAAAAAAATCTCTGAAAAGAAATGTGAATTACGCACAAACACAAATGCAATATACAAATGCTAACATAAAATGTAAATGCACAGAATGTATCAGAATGGAATGTTATAAAAAAAAATGACACAATGTTGTAGAAAAAAAAAAAAATACTTGATGTTGCCCGACTGTGCAAAACAAAAATGTCGGAGTCAATAATTTGTATAATGCCCACTGTGAAACACACGCGTATGTGTGGGTAATCTGAGATGGTATTTGATTACCCGGCGGAGCCAGAAGACAAGAATCGGCTACCCGTTCCTCTTTAAGGAGAAACGGGTCGGTGGTACCTCCCCGTTCAGCCTCGTCCGCAAAGGCTTACCACCTGGAATTGAAAAATACCGACACCAAAAGAGTACAAAAAAAACTTCCCTGTGCCTTGCCTTTTATATAGTGAGCGCCACTTGTTACGACCGCCTGACGGCGGGAACAATAAAAAGAACAATTACAAAATAATCAATTTATTAAAAAAAAAAAAAAAAAAAAAAAAATTCTATATTTATGACTACACCCAGGGGGGTGGATTCTTGGCACAGGAAAGCTTTCTGGTCCCAATAAAACCCTATGTGCACTGGGGACTTAACTTCGGTCTTTCGATCCCGTGACGCGTGGAGGGGTCTTCGGTGATATATCGGAAGGCCCTCAGCCGCAGGGGTCTGCTGGAGTCGGTGGGCAGAAGCGTTGCCCGTTGGTACAGTCCGTACTAGTACGTGCAGCTGTCGTTCACAAACGTACTGTGGACTTGCAGCTCGTAGTTCTCAATCCGAGTCGTGAACGTGCAGCTCGTATTTCTCAACCCGAACGGAGAACCCCCAGTTTCCAAGGGGGTTGAAAATGATGCGATCCGCTTTTAATTTCTTTTTCGTTTTAGTATAGCACTGATTTTACTACTGTTTAAAAAATGCGAACTAATCACAACTCTCTGGCGTCGGAATTTCTCATTCTCTCTCCGCGAATTCGTCCTTATATAGGTACATATCGGTTCGGTGGTGGGCCTATTTCCTTCCTGAGGCGACAATGCGTACTGTCAGATTCTAGATTGTTCCGTATGACATGAGACAGAGATATGGAAAGAACGGTACAACCGAAGCAAGACACGCCACGACTACCCTCTATATTTTTGTAAATCCCTGTGGGACTGAGATAGTAATTATAGAATCGAGCGAGATGGAATAGTTCGTAGGAAGTTGAACCGTCGATCGCTATTGTATTTTTTCTTGAAATTTCTGGCTGTGGCGTCTACTATCCGATGTTCTAGAAATAATTTGATTTCCGGCACCGACGAATACCTTATATGGTCGTTGTGATGATATCGCTAGTTAAAGCGCGCGGTTTGCATTCAATTGTAACAACGGGTTATTTGTTTGTTTGTATGTAGTTATTATTTGTATTTATTTTATGTTTATAAACTTGTTACAACGTAACAGTATGCTAAAATTGTTGTAAAACTTGGACATGAGTCTGCTAGTCATATTAGTCCAATTAACATACCTTCAGTGTCCATGTTGAGTTCCCACCACATGAATACCATCTGGGCCTTCCCTGTTGCAGTTACAGTGAATTGTTGCTTCACTGTCCTCTTCATGTCTATGGGGCTCTTGCCCGACCAGTCATAGTAGAATACTGGTATCTGGTCTGACAGCTCTCGGAAATACGTCCGAGGCAACTGTGACAGCTGAATGTCGTGTACTGCAGCGGAACCCGCGCAATCCTTCATCTAGATAATACTAATTTATTACTAGTCGCCCGGATAAGGACTGGGTACATATTGCACCCCCTAACATGTAGAATGATTTTAGAAAATGTCATTATTTTTTAATGAGGTACAACTTTTTTTGTAACTTATAGGGTCTTTATGCTGTTAAAAATTTACTAATAGAAAAACCTAATAACAAACCCAACTTGCGAATTGAACCTAGGACCTTCCGAAGTTTTTTGACCTGTGCAGTTTTTTTTTATAATAGAATATTTGAATTTTTAGTGCAATATGTGTATATATACCTTTTGTGGTGTCTTCAATATTACTTCCAAATCTTCATCAACTAAGTCATTGAGTTTGTTCCATTTCTGTAATGCTGGACATTCAACAACTTGGGCATAAATAATAGCTGAGTCAGGTACCACAATACAATCTTCTTCTAATAGACACTTGTGTGCATGATAAAATGTTGATAATGCACCTGAAAGTGAAATATGTGACTGTTATTATTAAGTCATCAAAATACTAATGACTATAATACAGTCCAGCCATTAATTTGTGATGGCCTTGGGGTTTAGGCATGCAGTTGAGGATCTTGACGGTTGCGGGTTCGAACCCCAGGCATACACTTCTGACTTTTTCGAAGTTATGTGTGCATTCACAAAGAATTATAATGCACTTTAATGGTGAAGGAAAACATCGTGATGAAACCTGCACACCTAAAAGCTTCTAGGAATTTCTTAGGTGTGGATTCCGTCATCCCGCAAAAGGCCAGCATGGTGGACTAAGGACTAAACCCTCTCAATTGTAGAGGAGGTCTGTGCCCAGAAGTGGCACATATATGGGCTGATGATGACAGTCCAGCATATCAACTATACCAAGCCCTGTCTATTGCTAAATGTGGACAATTTCAATTAAACACTAACAATACCAAAAATATATACCCAAAAAGTTGCAAGCAAAACATTACCATAAAAAAGTAAAAAGGTCTAACATAGCCATTCTTCTTAAACATTATTAATTTCCAGTCAGCACTCTAATTGGACAGCACCACCACAGCAATCACAATACTTTAGATAGGTATAAATTAATGCACCTACTACATTTAGCTTGGTATTTTTTTTTAATGATATCAAATACTGTTATTAATAAGTTCATCATCATCATCATCATCATCATCAGCCCAAATACGTCCCACTGCTGGGCATGGGTCTCCTTACAACTGAGAGGGTTTAGGCCTTAGTCCACCACGCTGGCCTAGTGCAGGTTGGTGGACTACACACCTAAGAAATTCCTAAGAACTTTTAGGTGTGCAGGTTTTATCACGATGTTTTCCTTCACCGTTAAAGCAAGTGACAATTCATTGTGAATACACACATAACTTCGAAAAGTTAGAGGTGTGCCTGGGGTTTGAACCTGCGACTGCCGAAATTCTCGACCCCGCGCCTAAACCTCGAGGCCATCACTGCTTATAATATGCTATATGCTTATTAATATAAGTTAAATTAGTAAATTTTAATGTTCTGTTATAATTGTTTCATTTCATTTATAATGTGTAACTAGCTACTACTCAGTGGCGGTACTTCCATAGAAGCCCAAAAGCCTAGTTTGCCATACAAAATTCTGAATAATAAGCTTTAATATCTAATAAGCTTTAAATCATTATGTAACAAAAGCAATATGACATAAATGAGAATATCCTAAAATAAACTAGATATTACAAAATTAACATGTACCTAAGGCTTTTGGGCTTCTATGGAAGTACCGCCACTGCTACTACTACGGTTGTTACTTTTGGATATGGAAAAGCGAGGCGTTCTGGCACAAGTATTTATTACTAGTAAGAAGATCTCAACCTTAATCTCATGTTCTATAGCCAGTTTTTAAATAAAGATTTATTATTTATTACCTTCACCAATAAGCTCAGTATCAAATACTTCAGTGACTAGTATATTAGCTTTCTGTTTCATATCTCCATCTTCGCCCACAGTAAGCTCTGTGGATCTCTTTGGTACAACTGTTATTTTGTCTGCCACACCATTACGCTGCAATATCTTCTCACAACACTCTGCCATGGGTTTAAAAGCTTCGCAGGCAACAATAGAGTCGGCCCCACATCTAGCAGCCATTATGGACAGAAGGCCTGTACCAGTACCTGAAAAATACAGGACACAAATTTACAGCTAGTCAAATATAATGTAAAAAATACATTTAATATAAAAATTACAAAAAATACTGAAACATTAAATTCTATGTTAATAAACTGAACAATGTCAAATAATAACATAATAAAAATGCCATAATAAATTAAGCTCAAAATTTACAGATAATTTAATATTTGATTTGGCAAAAGTTTATTGAACCCCTAAAAATTATGTGCATAATATATTTAATAATTGTAGACAGTTTTAAGTGATTGAAAGTTTAGGTCATAAATATGGCATTATTTATTCATTTAGGCGTTGAGTCATAAATTCATTAAGCTATAATTGATTTCATGAATAAATAAATAAAAAATATTTTTGGTAGAATTGAGTACTAACCAATATCCAGAACATTAGCTTTTTTCCCCTCATTATGCATTTTCTCAATAGCAAGCTGTAAGGCTCTGTAATATTTTTTATTTCTCTCAGTATCATGCAACATATCAGCAAACGCCGAACGCGCAATCTCCTGATGATAATCATAGTCTTCGTCTTGCATATCCCATTCAGTACTCCCAGTTATGGGGTTCCTTTTTTGTGTGAAAACCTTCATCTTCGTAGACTCGAGCGATTTGGAATTATGAGATCTGAAGATAAACGATTAAATATTTTCAAATAGATAAAATTTAGTTACATTTATGTTCATGTACATTTATTTATATTAATGATACCTTCTCAATGAGTTAACTAAAACATTACTAATTATTTTATGGAATATATTTCGTTTCATTTACTAATGTGAAATCATGAATAATTTCACATCACAAATATTAAAAATTGTACACAAGAAAATATGAAACATAACCTCAAAAGTCAAAAAGTAACTGCAAAATAGAGGTTGTTCCATTCGTTCTGAAACAGATGTCTTGCTCTTGGCTACAATCCATTAGTATTAGGTATCTAAGGCTATGAGTTAGTTTGCTAAGATAGAATACCATCTATATTATATTATTGACGAAAAAGTATGATTTTTTAATATGCCAGTCATATTACATGATTGATGTCAATTTGTCATTTAATGAAAGCTATTGTCATTTTAGCCATTTAAACAGTTACTGTACAAAATCTAGTCAATTTTGTAGTGTCTATTTTTTAAATTATTTTAAATGGTATTTTGATAATACCAAAAGCTGACAATATTTTTTGAATGTGGCAGTGAGGTAGTAGATGTCATTCGCTTCATCCTTCATTGCGACGTTTTTCTATCATGGCGGCCACCGTCGGTAGGATTTGTGGGGCACGTCTTTTGAAAAATTATGGGACAGTTGGACCCCAGGTACTAATAATAGCCCCTAATGGCTAAACAAGCGTACAACCTTTGTAGTATGTTAGTTAAGGAGTGCTCTGTATGTTACTAAAGACGTTAAAGTTCAAGTTCGAAGTGTCATGGAAATTGGGTGTATTTTATCAATTCATGGTTTTCCTGCTGAGGCATAACGTGGCCGTACGATTTGTTGTCAGTGTATAACTTATGAGGAATTTGTTTTCTGTACTAGTGCGGATACATAATGAAAATGGGCAAGTGATAACCTATTCTGCATTATGTAACAAGTTCATAAGGCATCTAATGGTGTTGGTACATTGCAGGTTTGTCAGCTGTCCACCAGTGCCCAGGGATGGACAAAAAATAGAAAAGTGGTACGTATAATATTATCTTGTTTAAAATGCATATTCATTTTTTTTCGTGTTACAAAGTTACATTAACGAAACAACTTCATATTGTGCTGTCAGCATCGTTTGTTTTATAAATTACGAAAGACCAAAAAATCCCTTGACATACCTTTTTATTGCGCAATGTAAAAAAAAATAGAATTTATCATTTCTATTTATTAATAAATATCAACAAAATACTGCAACTTTTTTTGTATATAAGAAAATAATAATAATTACAGTGTAAAACCTACTATGTTTGTAGTATGTATACAATAATTTATTTGAGTCTGACCAACAATTTAAACAGAGACAATTCTCAATTTTTTTTTCTTACTTTAATAAATTGTCACTTATTGAGTAATTTTTTACAATAACAGTGTGTAAATTCTTTTTTATTTTTAAGAACAGTTTATACTTAAAAATCCATTAGAAGTATAATTTCATATAATAATTGGTGATACAAAAAAA
The DNA here is from genome assembly GCA_907164795.1 of Hemaris fuciformis. Classification (NCBI taxonomy): domain Eukaryota; kingdom Metazoa; phylum Arthropoda; class Insecta; order Lepidoptera; family Sphingidae; genus Hemaris; species Hemaris fuciformis. The sequence continues at coordinate 3,923,021 of OU015445.1, forward strand.
TAATGATTACTGTATTTTTTACCATGTTATAATATACTAATTATGTAATGCTATTTATTCTAGTGGCTTTCCACATTGGGAGTGGTTGGCGGTGGTGTAGGAGCCCTCTTGTTTGCCTTGGAACAATCGGTGAAAGCTTCTGGATCCGAAGCACACCCTCCGCACCAACCCTGGAGCCATGATGGCTGGTATAAGGCAGTAGACCATGCTAGGTAAAATTTATAAACTCTCTAAATCACAGTTTTAAAACCTTGCCTAACATTACCTATGACTATGCTATATTTTATCTTCATAACATCATAAAGTTATACTGTATTGATGTAATTATTAAATATAAATCCTTGAAAAAAAGTTGAGAAACAATAAATAGGCATTTATTTTATTGTCATTGCTAGAACTAGTATGTGCTGAATAAAATGAAAAATATCTACTAAGGAAATAAATTATGTAATGCTTTTGACTGCTAAAGAATTTTATTAATCTTCTCTATCATTGGTCTTTATGGTGATCGAAATAATTAGTAAAGCAATTAGTAACTACAAATTATAATCTTAATTGTTGTATGCCTTTTTAATTGCTTGCAACATTATTGATGATATGTTGCCCTAACTACTATCTATCTTTCTCCTTTTTCCGATTCCTGCTGTATAAAATGTGGGTTAATAAGATTGCAGTAACTTTGGGTATTTAAAGTTGAATGATTTTATTACTTAAATATAGTTAATACTTGCCCTTTTATAGATATATTAAGATTAATAGGTTGACCTAATACGACTAATATTTTGGCTAAAATAATATTTGATATGAAAATTAAGTGTATTTTAAGAAAAAAATAAATAATAAGTGTCCTTATGCACCCCTTTACTTGGTGCGATAACGTAACTTTCGTAGTACGCATAGTTTCCGTATGAGGGCGTGAGTGTCATTGTGGTTTTGGCGCGAATCACGGCAACGCTGGGAGCAACATCGTTTTTTTGGTCAGTTGTGGGGTGTGCCCAGTCCCCCTGCTATTGCGTGTGTGTCTTGGAGCAACACTGTTACTACTGGTAATTGTGACATAATATTTTTTTGATTCTGGAGCAATAGTTTGTCTTCTTCAACCAGCATTTCCTCCAGTTCCAGTTCATCTGGTGATAGTAGATCTAAGAATGAAGCTGTTGATGACCATGAACTAAAATCATCACCGAAAAAAAGGGGAAGTAAAAGTACTCGTAATCCTAACAATTGGAAAAAAAATACGTAATACGTACTTGCGTAACATTCTCATTTTGTCCTATACTAGATCCTATATAAGATTATTTCTTTGTTACACTATTTTCTACTTGATTTTTTATTCTATTAATACTACACTACTGTAGAAATGTTAAGAAGTACAAAAGTTTTTTATGTGTATTTTATAGAACTTTGAATTATTTTTTTCTTACGCCAATAACTGTTCAATGGTCATATTTTGATTTAAATTAAAACTAAGAAAACAATTTGTTCTTGTTTCCTTTTTAACTCAGTATGACATAATTACAGTTATTATTTTTCGTAAGTGCCATAACGTCACTTCTGAGGGGGTTGGAAAGTTTATAATAATAGTATAGTATCTTTTTTACAACATTAAGTGGTCATTTTTTATTCAAAAGTAAGTTCATAGTTGATGTTGTAGTAAAAGCTAGTCATCTTGTCTAAATCTTGAAATATCATTATTTTTTGAGATGTCAAAGTTTTAAATGCTCCTGAAAAATTGCATTTTTGCATAAGTGACAGTCTCGCACCGGGGGTGCGACATGTCTTCTTACTTAAACTTTGCCTTTAGATAAAGTGTGACAATATGTGTATGATAATATGAACAAATTTTACTAATTTGTCAGTCTGCCTATCACTTTGGGTATACTTTCTCCCACTTATGAATTGGTCTTGTTGAAAACAAGGACTTTCTTCAGTATTTGATGTCCAACAATTCCCACAAACTAGGCTTATTTAGATCCACTTTAATTTGTAAAGGATCTATGCATGCAACCCACACTAGACCAGTATGGGGACTAAGTTCTTAGCATTTTTTTATTGAGGTGTTTGGAGGTTATTAATATATCCAAATTTTATTAATTTCAGTGTCCGTCGAGGTTATGAAGTGTACAAACAGGTGTGCAAAGCATGCCACTCTCTGCAGTATATTGCTTTCAGAAACTTGGTCAATGTTACACATACTGAAGAAGAAGCCAAAGCCGAGGCTGCTGAGGTAAGAATATGAATAGTATATGAACATACATAGCATTAAACTTTTTATGCTGTGGCATCAACAATCTTTATACTAAGAAAGAGCTAGCTTGCAAGTTGCATGGTGATCCTTGAGACTAAAAAAAGACGCAAACTATGCTGTTGTTTTATTTAATAAGCAAAAATGCTAGAATCCTACTTCAGAAAAGCAACTTCACACAGTATCATCCCAAACTCACTTGCATATGGATAATAGGATCTACCTACACTCTATTTCAACACACAATGAATCATTAAGATAGTAAGATACTGCTGCTCTAAACAGATTATATTATTATGCAATGTTTCACTCTTTTTTTTTTAAATAAACAAAGATAAAATCTATAGATTTTGGATTAGTGAATAGGTGAAGCATATCAACAAAGAAACTATTTGGCTCACTCGATATTAGGTCAGGGATAGTGCATGACCTAGGTTAACTTTTTGGGTGCGCTTTACGTACGTATGCACGTACATACGTAATAGGCAGCGCGTGGGCCGCCATACTATTTGCTATTAATATTTAACTTGCGATAAAAATATCGATATAGCGTAGATGTGACATTACGGTAATTCTATTCTGCTTACAATCTTGGCAGATTTTCATAATGTATTTCATAAAAAAATACTATTGATATTTAACGAAGTGTACTATAACAGCAGCTGCATTACATTACTACACAATTATAAATCGGTTTTAAGAATGTTATTTGCGGTGTTACGAGCATGTTGACCATATGGGCCATAGACATTTCACTCCATTCTTTGCCTTCTTTCTTTTCTGATATTTTAAATATTTACATAATCTTTGCACTCTAGCTATCATTTTTTTTTACTGAAATCAGTAATAAAGGCCACTGTGTGCTAAAACCTTAAACCTTATTATACTTTTTGTACTCCATTTCTTGATATTAAGCAAACAATTTGTTTATTTAATGTAACAATATTCATTTGTATAACAAAATACATAACTTGCATTACAGGTAATGGTCAAGGATGGTCCCGATGAGGAAGGCAACTACTTCGAGAGGCCTGGCAAGCTCTCTGACTACTTCCCGTCGCCGTACCCTAACGAGAATGCCGCCAGAGCTGCCAACAATGGTATGATGCTTAACATGATTAAATTATATTTACTCTGAAAATTGTATTTCTGTACAAAAAAATGTTTTTAATATTTTCATATGATATCATAAATGCTTTTTTGTTTTCTAATAAATAAAAAAAATATTATTCCAACCCACTGTGTTCGCTGCAACGGAAAATATTATTTTTTTGACATGACAAAATCTTATAAGAGAAATTTCGAGTCTGATCTAAAACAATTATTTGTAAATTATTTTAAGTATTCGTGGGGATGTGGATGACATCCAAGAGTTCTTACATTTGCAATCAATTACTAATCTAACTGCAAAATAAAACATCCGTTCGGTGTCTAAGGTGCCTACCCACCGGATCTTTCCCTGATCTGCTCGGGCCGCAAGGGTGGTGAGGACTACATTTTCGCGCTATTGACGGGCTACATGGAGGCGCCCGCTGGTGTCGTCCTGCGTGAGGGACAGAACTACAACCCATACTTCCCTGGTGGAGCTATTTCAATGGCCCAAGTATTATTTGATGAGGTAAGAGCCTGCTCAATTTATTTAAAAAAAATTGAAATAAAATTCAAGTCCCATGTGAGAGCTGCACAGTTTCAAGTACAAAATAGACAAAATAAGTTTTTAAATAATTCTACATTATATAAAATGTGCAAGTGTCAACACTGTATGCGCCTGAGTTAGTGCGAGATGTAAACATTTTGTCGCTCGCGCAGGCTGCCGAGTACAGCGACGGCACGGCGGCCACGGCGTCGCAGCTGGCGAAGGACGTGGCGACGTTCCTGCGCTGGTGCTCCGAGCCCGAGCTGGACGACCGACGCCTCATGTCCATCAAGGCGCTCGGCATGTTCTCCATGCTGGCCGCCGTCGTCTACTACTTCAAGCGGCACAAGTGGTCCACGATCAAGTCCAGGAAACTAGCCTACAAACCCGTCTCTAGAAAATAAACCGCCATCGACAAACGTAGAGTTACAGGTTTTAGACAATTTTTTTTCGATAGGCACAGTAACATGTTATTTCTTTATAATTAAATTAATTTATTGTATATTTCATCGCGTGTTTATTTCCTCATGGTTCAGATGTCGCTTGTGATAGCTGTTACGATTTGTTGATTTATGCAAATTGCATCGTATATGAACGCGGCATCTTATTGTATGTACTACTACTTTATAAAATAGCATTTTGCCGTCGCGTGTTTGACATAGCACAGTCAGTGAAATTTTACCATACTCCGGGTACCGGTCACTGTGCTTGTGATTTTTCATGGAAGTTAAATAACTGTGAATCAGTGTACAGTTGAATAAATGAGTTATTGAAAATCGAAAATATTTGACTTTTTATTAATCGCTACGTTTACTTATAATCCTCAAACACGTCGTAGTCCCAATGGAGACACGAGTAGTCTCGATGGAGGCACCCGTAATCCAGACTACTAATTCGAATATTTTTGAAATAAACTTATTTGCGAATTTTTCAGTGTTTTGAATTTGGGGCTTATGTTCGACATTATAATATAAAATTTACTAATAACATACATTTTATTTGATCTATGAAATAAAATTCCTAAAACAGAATAATTAGTATTCATCATCAGCCCAAATACCTCCCACTTCTGGGCACGGGCCTCCTCTACAACTGAGAGGGTTTAGGCCTTAGTCCACCACGCTGGCCTAGTGCGGGTTGGCGGACTACACACCTAAGAAATTTTAGGTGTGCAGGTTTTATCACGATGTTTTCCTTCACCGTTAAAGCAAGTGATAATTCATTGTGAATACACACATAACTTCGAAAAGTCAGAGGTGTGTGCCGGGGGTTTGAACCTGCGACCACCGAAATTCTCGACCGCGCGCCTAAACCTCGAGGCCATCACTGCTTAAATTTAGATTGCTAAGATTACTAAAATGAAAAATCTATGCACTGAAAAAGGTCGGGAAGTGTTCGAATCTCACATATAATTTTTATTTTTTTCTTGATAATGGTGAACGGTGGATTAAGTGTTGCTTGTCGATGTTGTGTGTGGTGTGTTTGATTTAGTTTTCCCTTTTTTTCCCCTGTCTCACTGTATCTGGTAAATCTTTTCTGGTATTTGTTGGCGAGAGGATGGAGGAGCCTCCTGATCCAGGTGGGACGGTCCCACCGATTCGGCGGGACGGGGAGGGGGAGGCCGAGTGGTGCTTGATTCTCTGTTCACTATTGTAATGAAGGGATTAAGGGGTGTATGTGGGAGGGACGGGGGGCGCGCCTTTCAGTTTGGGAATATCTCGACCTTTTTCTTTGATGATAATTTATACTAATCTTATATCTTTAAATGAGCAATTGGAATCTCGGAATCGGCTTCAACGATTTTCATAAAATTTAGTATATAGGGGGTTTCGGGGGCGATAAATCGATCTAGTTAGGAATCATTTTTAGAAAATGTCATTTGGAAGAAAAATAACAAAAAGGAGGCGTTTGAGTAGACTCTTCCTGACATCTATTGGCGAATTGGCGAATAATAATACTATTTTTTGTGAGCAACTAATTGCTTTAACGACACAACAGCAGATGGCGTTGTTAAGTAACATTATTCATATTTCATCATTTTATTAGTAATTCGTACTTAAATATAATTTCCAAAAAACACAATAAAAAAAATTTCCGAACAAAGCTCGGTCATCCAGGTACTGAAATTAAATTACTGAAGACTTGGCAGCATGGTCTCCGACCATAGCCGGTTCCTTACGGAACAAAGAAAAAAATTCTATGCACTTGTCAGTTAGTGCACGAAACAGCTCCCTTATCACCTCTAAAATACTGTCTTGTTTACTGTCGTAATTAGTAATTCAGCCCCAACATAGTGGTGATGTTTCAACGTCAATTCGCCAGCCTTTTTTATTTTTAAGAATTATAATAACCTAAAATAAGCGATGTTATTCATGTCGTAATTATTTACCTTATTTGTGATGCATTTATCTGTCAATCTTACGCCCTGTACAGCTTATATGTAAAGATACATATATTTATAAGAAAAACAATGAATGCCATTGTTGGTATTTGCCATTTTTGCGAAGCTCACGGTCCACGGCCTATTTTTTGCACTTTTACTACAGACAGCGAAAATAGCGCCACAGAGTCTTGCAAAGCTAATGTGCAGTGTAATGGTTGTACCTCTCTTGGGCCTGAAAGAATTCTGCTGACAAAAGATGATGATGGAACCATTTTCTGTAGTAGAGAATCAGTTCCGAATACTGATGTGACGGCATTCCTAAGGCAAGCAGCCATCAGAAGTATCACATGTGAGGCAAGTCACAATAGATATTGTTCTTAAATGTTCAAATTAAATTAAATTAAATGTAAAAATTAAATTAAATGTTCAATTTAAATTCTTTATATTATTTACATTAATACAATAATGCAGCGCAAGCATCTTTATTCCAAATTTTAAGAATATTTTTGGGTGCTCACAGTGGTATCTTGGTATTTATTGTCATAAATTCTACATTTCTAAAAGTTTAAAATAATGCATAACCAGAACTTCAATAAACAACTTCAAACAAAGTCTTCAATAGTTGTGTGTTACCAGTGATGACATACGGCACTGAGACGTGGCCCCTCATTATGGGCCTCATTAGACGGCTCAGAGTCACTCAACAAGCTATGGAGAGGGCTATGTTTGGGGTTTCCCTACGAGATCCAATCAGAAATGAGCCCAGCGGATTAGCAAGTTGAAGTGGCAATGGGCCGGGCACATAGCATGGAGAAGCGATTGCCGATGGGGTCAAAAGGTTCTCGAGTGGAGGCCACATATCTGAAAGCGCAGCATAGGATGTCCACCCACAAGATGGTCCGACAACCTGGTGAAGGTCGCGGGTTGTGGCTGTATGCAGGCTGCCTCCAACAGGTCACTATGGAAGTCATTGGGGGAGACCTATGTTTAGCAGTGGACTTCCGTAGGCTGATAATGATGATGACAACCAGAACTAGTCATATAAATAGCTCTCCACAATGTCATTTTATTAGGAACAGTGCTTTGATTGTGTGAATGCTTATAATATTATTAGCTGGAGCAAAAAAACTTACTAAAACTACTTACCTAGTTAGATTGTGTACTTTTTTTAATTATATTATTTTCTTCAATTCTGTCTGCTTCCCAAAGAAATAAGTAGCCTAATATGTGATGTTTTAGGAATAAATTGATACTATTGAATTTATTAAAAATCATCATCATCATTATCAGTCTGGAAGTCCACTGCTGAACATAGACCTCCCCCAATGACTTCCATAGTGACCTGTTGGATGCAGGCTGCATCCAGCATCATCAGCATTGGTATTAAAAATGCTTACTACAAATTTCTTATCAACTCTTTCAAGTTTGCTCTTAATTTTAGGTGAATTGGAACAAAGAAGGCGGAGTTGTATATTTCAGTGACACACAAGGGCATGTTCTCAGCCTAACATTTCAATTGCGTGACACTCGGGCCAGGGGTCTCAAGCGGTGGTTCTCCATAGTAGTCCTTATGAAAGACAAAATGTTATTGCTGAATATAACTCCATTACTATCTGAACATATGCAGGTATTTAATGGTTGGTGAGATTGTTTGTTGTGAAGTAAATACATTTGCTGAATCATCTACATTAACTCTGATGTATTTTCGAACCATAGTATATCTTTCATATGTATATTCTTTCAAAGATAATATATCTTTCATGTAAATTTTATATGGAGCCATAAGGAGCTAATGAACCTTTTATCACACACTACACACAGATCTGCAGCTTCATACTCTCCAATAATATAAATATATTAATATTTAAATAAAAATAATATTCTTTTAAGAACTCTGATATGAAGAATGAAAAGTAAATATTAATTTTCAGAAAATAGCCAAGGAACTACAACAGCTGGCTGGTATTGTGTTTGATGATGAACAAAAGGTCTGCTCACAAAGAGCATTGAGACTAAGAACTGGCAGAAATGATTTTGGTCAGTCCAGATCACTTACACAATTGACAGGTTAGCAACTTTTTCTTCAATTACCAATCACAATGAATTACCTCTACAAAGATAAGGACAGCCCTAAAACTTGAATTAATAAATTAATAATCTGTACTCATTGCAGGCAATGCAGATGTGTTCAAAACTCTCCATTCACATTTTACATGGATACTTAAAGCTGGGGCACACACATACTCTGAAACATTGTACACAAGTCAAGAATTGTTGCAAAAACTACATCCAAAAGCACTAAATGGGACTTCTTTCGAAGTAAATGCGTGTTTCGTACCTAGCAAAGATGTCTTAATTTCACTAAGAGCCCTTGAAAATCTGCTGTCTAAAAATGTCTTCAGAACATTATTGTACTGCACTTTGGTCGGAATCCATGTAAGTCTAGCAGATTATGAAGTTATCTTGATTTGTAATTATCACAATAGGGGTAGTATGTCTTTTAATCTTGGTGATACAACAATCATTTTATGCAATAGCATGTTGATGTTAGTTATGTGATAGTTACTTTGTTCATTTTATTTATAGATTATTGTGAAAACAATCTACACAGACGCATCAACAATAATACAAGGCCTAACAAGAGTAATACCAGTAACAGATGGAAAAGTTCCACATATAAAAAGAAGCAGTGGAGATGAACACCCATCTTCATGTTCTTGTATTTTAACAGAAAGTGAACAATCAAACTTTTGTTGTCAATGGACAGAAGTATTACCTTCAAAATGTAAGTGATGCTTCTGACATATCCCATTATTAATTTTAATGAAAATTTAGTTAATATAACACCTAACTGTTTCAGGTCCAACATTAATGAATAAAATAGAAAATGCAATAAGTAATGATAAATTCAATGATGATGTCTTGCATCAACATGTTAAATCTTTAGTATTAGAGTGGCTCAGGTAAGCTCATAATATCAAGCTTCTTTTTTTTTTTTTTTTCATTAAATATGTTGGATAATTTCTATAATGACTTTTTCAGTAATGTAAAAGCAGTCAAAGCTACAATATCTTCATCTGGTCACAAATCTGAAGCAGTTATCAAATTAAAACAAGTTCTTGGAGTTGCTCAATATGATGAACAGCTTTTAAATTTTTGGATGTGTTCATTTTGTGATTAAAACATTTAAGATATACAGTACTTCGTTGATATAAATATTTTTTTGTTTAGGCCGACTTATCTGAGTAAGCCTCAAATTCAGTAAATGTTTAATGAAAGGATGGGTATTAATAATAATATATAGGATATAGGCTGTAGTCTTATATTAAAAGATTATACATTGGAGCGACGGCTGGGCCTAGAGCGCTCATGACCCTTGGAACGCACATAAGGCTTGGTGTGAGAGCGAGGAGCACCAGGAGCCGGTCCAAAGTGACGCACAGCCTCACGCGCGTTACGGCAGCCCTGTACCAACACAGTCTTGCGGCCGGTCGGTGCGCGAAGAGCCAACTGGTCGAATGTCAGAATCTCTCCTGTAAAATATTTTTAACGTTAGTTGAAATTTTTTTATTCATAACCACAAAAGAGGTACAAATTGTACTATGATCAAGCTTTGAATTATATCAAAACTAAGGTTGGCTCTGGCTCTATAAACTATAGGATAAGGGTCATATAGGACTATATATTAATGTAAAAATAGTTAATAGTTCTGCTTGTTCACATAAAAACCTAACAAAAATATACAATATCTGGATGAAACTTAGATTGTTTATAATTTAAAAGTAAATATAAATTTAATTATTATATCAATCATTTTTATTTCTAACTATTTGTGTGTGTATTTACTGCAGTACTTGTGAATAATCTTTGCAAATGGCAAAAGAGGAAACTTAACAACCACACATTGATCATACTTTAGAATTTTAGTCAGAAATAATTTTACACACTAACAAAACACTTTTACCATGCAGCACCTCATGCGGATGAACATCATTTCACCATATATATATATTGATATACTTAGTAAGTAGTTTTTACTTCAATCATAAAATTGTGATTGTTGTCACAAGAAGTTGACACAAGAACCTGAATAGTAATAGTACAAAGTCTTCATTACAATTATTGTTGTTTTGAAAATTGTTACTGAGACTGAAATTAAGCAAGTAGCAATCAATTTAAATTCTACAGAAGAGTATGCATTTTCGTTTTTCATTGAGCTTAAGATCTAAGTTTAAATTCTATGAAGTTTATGGCTCTACTCTTTAACACATTAAAAAAATTACCTCTTGAAATTTAAGATTTTATGTAAAAGCCTGTGATTAACATGTGACTATATATAATACTTGTTGATAAATAAATACAAAAGCTCTATATTAAAAAAAATAATAAACAAATGGAATTTGCAAAATGAATGTTTAATAATTGTAAATTTATTACTAAGCTCTTTCAATATACTGTTAAATATGATGCCATTGCCATTACTCTTTTCAATATATCAATAAGCCACTACACATGATTGTAGTTGTTATAAAAACAACACTTCTGCATAACTCATGTGATCATTGTAGTGTATTGAACAATGTTTTATAAGAAAAAAAAAACAACACTGTTTCATGTCTTTTTCTGTGGGACACTTGCACATTTGCCAATGTTTATATGCTTTTGTTGATTAGCAAAGCAATCATGATGTGGGCACATTTCCTAACCTCATTTTACAACATAAACAACTTACCTCCAGCAGCCAGGATGCGAGCGCGCGCCTTTTCAGTGACGTGGAGCGCAGCAACAGTCATTTTGGGCACCGTGTACAGCCTCACGTCGTTGGTAACTGTACCAACAACAACGGCGATAAGGCCTTCACGAGTAGGCTTCTTCATGTGGCGAGCCAGCCGCGAAAGGGAGATTGGGGGCCGGTTGATGCGGCTCATGAACAACCTCCGCAGGATTATCTGGTTGAACTTGGCATTTGTGCGTCTAGCCAAGTATCTGTAGAGCTGTCAACAAAGTGACGAGGTTATGAATGAAATCAACGAACCTAAATATTTTTCTATCATTAACTCATCGAAAAACTGCTTTTTGTGATAGCATTAACATGTACTCACTTTTACAAGTAACCTCAAGTATACATCCTGAGACTTAACTTCGGTGCGCCGAACTTTCCTGTCGTGTTTATGATTGATGTCGATACCCTGAAATATTGCAAGGAACACATTTTGATATCACTAATACAATTAAAAACCACTTTAAACTTCCAACACTAAATGATTTCACTAGGATAATCAAAGATTTATTTTATTTTCCGATTCACGAAACTCACCATCTTGACAACCGGAAGAAAAAGAGACTATAGACAAAACAACATTTGACAGCTGAACGTTTGTTGGCAATGTTGTCAACAATAAAAATACTGCAACCGATATTTTTTTTTCTAACATTAAAAAAATCTGTACCAATAAACTTAGGTATTTGAATGTAGGTACCTAATGTTTCAAGATTACATGACAGAAAACAAAATTTTAATAGGATAATCTATTAAACAATCAGATCCTATGAAACTCAAGGGGAGGAAATCATGGCCACATGAAAATTATATGAATTTGAAATTCCGTAACATTATGAATGGAACAAATGAATTATCCAAGTCAAATTGAAATTCTGTCATCGCGACAGATTAGTTTCGACCGCCGTTTTTTCATAAGGGATGGAATTTAACACGAAACATAGAAAATTATCTAAAAATAAAAATTCCGTTCGTACGCCTTCATCTACGAAACCCAGACTTAGTAGAAAGAAAATTGTTACACGAAAACGAAAATGCGTTTGCCTTCCCGAAAATTATTCAGTGGTAGAGTTTCCTGCTATATGGAATGAATTGCGACAAAATGGTCAATTATGTGATGGAGTAATCGTATGTAGAGATATGAAATCTATACGTGTGCATAGGGCGATACTTTCAGCCGTTAGTCCATATTTTAAAGCCATTTTTGTAAATTCTTTGAAAAGAGGCGAGCCCGAGGAAACAGAAATATTCATGGATGTGCCGAGTTATTACATGAGCTTAATCCTTGATTACGCCTATACCGGAACTTGTACAGTGACTGCTGATAATGTTGAGTGTTTGTTACCCTACGCAGATCAGTTCGACGTAGTTGGTGTTATTCAATTATGTTGCACATTCCTTTTACAAGAACTGAGACCACACAACTGTCTTGGAATATTCAAATTCGCTCGCTATTATTTTTGCAGCGAGTTAGAAAAGAAAGGAAAATTATATATTAGACAGAATTTTAGCAGGATACTGAAAGAATGTAATGAATTTAAATCGCTGTCGTATGATGAATTAGAGGATATTTTGAGGGACGATGAGTTAAACGTTCGTAATGAAGAAATTGTATTCCAAGCGGTCAAGACCTGGGTGGAACACGACATAGAAAATAGAGGCAAATACATTCCATCTTTATTAACGTGTGTTCGATTTGGACACATCAGTTACAAATATTTTAAATCGAAAATATTGCAATGGCATCCAATAAATAAAGACGAGGTAAAGTCACTTATATCTGTAAAAATAATCTTTGGTAAAAATACACAGTTATATCGTTTATTTCAGAAATGCCAAGAAGCACTTTATCCTGCGGTGGTATTTCTAACTTTGTTAGACTCAAGACCAGGCACTGAGGCGGACCTAAATGATCCGTTGGCTAGACCTCGCATCCCTTTTGAAATATTATTTGCAGTTGGAGGTTGGAGTGCCGGTAGTCCTACTAGTTTCGTGGAAACATACGACACAAGGTATATTTTACATTTACGAAAAAAATACACATTCATCAGTAAATTTCTTGGTACTCCACTAGTAGTGTGAGAGAATACGTACACATATAATTAATGGTACGTTTTCATAAATTTACTTATTTTGAACAGGGCAGATCGATGGTTCTTATCCATCCACATGGACCTCACACCACGGGCATATCATGGACTCTGCACTCTGAATAACTTAATTTATATGATCGGGGGATTTGATGGCAGTGATCACTTCAATACTGTACGATGTTATGACCCAGTGGCTAATACATGGCACGAACGAGCTTGTATGTACCAGGCCAGATGCTATGTTAGCGTTGTGGTTCATGGTAAGTATTTCCATAAAGTATAGATTCACTTTTATGACTTAATGATTGTGAGAACTGGCAACCCAGAACCGGAAATGGAACGATTTTTTTGAGCCCCGGCTTTTTGCCGGATTGTTTTATTCTTGTAGTTTTATGTGTTAAGATCGCGTTTTTCAGGAATATATGCCTATGGAAAAATATATTTTAAGTGTCAATAAAATCGTTCATAAGAAGGGAAATATTAAATAAATCATTGTTTATTATTTATTTATTTTTTACCCAACCGGATATCCAGACAAGCTACGCTTGTTATTAAAATAGAGAAAAGTTAGGACATTTATGGTCAGCCATGATCCCAAAAATTATCATCATCATCAGCCCATCACCACCATACCAGCCATATACGTCCCACTGCTGGGCACGGGACACCTAAGAAATTCCTAAGAACTTTTTGGTGTGCATTGTGTGCTTTTGTGTGGTGTGTCGTGGCGAGCGATGCTCTGCTTCTGCGAGCACGTCATGTCGCAGAAGGAGAGCGCGGAGCGGGATCGCGAAAGAAGTGAGAATTAAACCTTTCTTCAGTAGTAGGTAAATATATAACACTAGTAAAAGCGCGATTCATGGGGCGCCATTCCAATTTTAATATTATACATACGTATATAATAATTTTATGATTAATAAAAATGATTAGCAATAACCTATAACACTCATGTTTATTTATTTAGAAGGGCTAATTTATGCCCTTGGTGGGTATAATGGACGGACTCGCATGTCTTCAGTGGAGCGCTATTATCCGGATAAGAACCAATGGGAGATGACCACGCCGATGAACAAACAACGGTCGGACGCAAGTGCTGCATCTTTAGGCGGCAAAGTTAGTAGTTTATACAAGAAGGATTTATGACAATAGTTAAATTGCAGACGGGTATATTTAATTGCGTAAACCATGCGCCTAATACTCGATTTATTACTGATTTTATTCGTTATTTAGATTACATACATATCAAAGCTTATGGTACATGCACGAGTACGAAGAAGTTTAGCTTACATCTAGGGGGGTTTAGGTTATAGTTAGGCATTTTATATATTAAATACTTTGAAATAAACTAAAGGTACCTAATATTCAAGCATCCGAAAATGTCTTATGAATAATAAATAGAAACTACTACACTTTTTGAAACAGGACGTTCAGTTTCCGTATTGATTAGGTACTTGATGAAATCTGAGAAATAGCCTACCTTGGCTTTTCAACGTTACTTCTGTATAAAAATTTTAAATAAACCTAAAGTAGCGAAATTTAATTCAATTTCAGGATCTTAATAACTTACTTAACTAGTAACTAACCATCTTCTAATTTACTACCTATGCTAAGAACTGTTAACATTCCTTCTGTGTATGGACTTAATTCGGATAATATGTATGTAACGAGCAACTTGTATTTCTAAAGATATACATAGTGGGTGGATTCAACGGTCAAGAAGTGCTGAGTTCAGCGGAGGTATTCGACGCCGACACGCGGCAGTGGAGCTTCATAAGGTCGATGCTCAGCCCGCGCTCGGGAGTCAGTCTCATCGCGTATCGAGACTGCTTGTACGCACTCGGCGGTTTCAACGGATACAGCCGGCTGAACACCGGTGTGTTATTTTATTGTACCTAGTTATTGAGTAGATTTCTTCCTCTTTATCACATCGACTGTAGAAGCTAGTTGGCAGTTGCTTGAAATTTGCCTCCATAAAAATAATATCCTTCTCTGTCAATAAACCTAACACGAAGTCCTTGTCGATTAAAGGAAATATCTTAATAAATTTTTATTTCATTTTTCATATGAGCGTGGCATATAGGGTCAGACCATACTTTTATTACATTACGTAATATTGTTTGATGTATGCAGGCGAAAAATTCAACCCACAACGCGGCGGCGATTGGCAGGAAGTGACCGAAATGTTCAGCGCTAGGAGTAACTTTGCCACAGTGCTTTTGGACGACATGATATTCGTCATCGGCGGATTTAATGGTAAATGCAACGAACTAACGATTGATTTTGGGTTTTATAATATACCAGACTAGGTAGTTTATTTTTCGCAGGATCAACAACAATACCGCACGTGGAATGCTACGATGGTGACACACTAGAGTGGTACGACGCTGCACCAATGAATTTAAATCGCTCAGCTCTAAGCGCTTGTGTTTTGTCTGGGTTGCCGAATGCTCGCTCGTTTTCTTACTTAGCGAAGGCGGTTCCAGCCGCAGGAGCAGATCAAGCTCACCAATCTTGACCAAAATAATTTGTTTTTTCCATCCAACATCAGTCTCCACTCCTTCGCTCTCCTCAAATAATCGATTATACGAGTGATTCAAAATATTCTTTTCGATTACTTTTATAAAGAAAATCAAAGATTTTTTTATTGGCGGCCGTTTATATTAACTGTGATACACGCTTATAATAACTGTGATATTTTGATTGTAAATAGCCTTTATTATATATTATTTGATGAAACGTAAATCATGGTGGAACATTATTTTATTGTACAGATCATGTCGGTGATATTATTTGTATGTTATTGTTTTATGTAAGTAGGATCCGTTTTTAACAGCTTTCGCGTCAATAAAAAGCGATGAAATATGTTGCAATTTTTGGATATTGATTTTAAGCGAGGGTTTTGTGAAATTTCAAGTTTTGTATGATTAGTGTACTTTGTGATAAATTTTATTTCGGTATTTTTGTGTATAGAACGTGTCTGCGGCAAATCATGCTGGTCGCGTTTTAAATGTGTGTAACGATGCCGCGCTGGCAAGCACCTTGATGCTGTCGTTGTATCTGTGATATTTTGCATTTATTCTTTAGAGAAAAAGCAAAAAAGCGTAAAATGATTTTGCTTTAAATTAATGAAAAATTTACTGTACCTCACTGGAAGATTTTAAATTTACGAATAAAGATATAAAAATAACTGTTTACAGACGCTTTTTATTTACTTTATATGTACCTAGGTATATTTCACTTGGAACTTAGTAGGAACCTGTAGCGAGTTATGACTCGCTATAGGTCTGCCTCGAAGGTATGCCTTCGTGGCCATCCACGAACAGTCCATATTGTTGTATTGGAATGTAGACTTTGTTGACAGTCAAGTAATACAATATAATATACAAGAAACGCATTTTTAGATTAAAAGTTCATATAATATCAGATAATCAAATGCAAACAAGTGACCTTATGCCAAATCCAGAAAACAAATGTTCGAGCAGGGTTCGAACCCGCAACGCTTTTTAGCGCAGGACACCAATCAATGTCGTTAAGTAAAAATTTGTTGTGTTTAATGCAACGGCTTAATTTAATGTAAATTTAGAAGACAACTCGAGGAACGGTATAAATTGCAAAATAATTGCATCGTAGGCCGAGTTGCACGCAGGCGTAGCCACGGACAATGATGTAATTTAACACTCGAGCCGTTCTACTGAGGCACACAACATAATTTCGTATGTACTCAAAGAGAGCTCTGTTTCTGTCCTTCGTGGCTCGTGAGTGCGCAGCACAACACAAACTGAATCAACGTGAGGCGAGAGTGTAGTGCAATCGTGCGTACATTTACTACAAGGGGGCATTTGGGGAGGAAATGTTCTCCCGTTCACCCCACGCCCCGCCCTTCCCCGTTTTGCCCGTCTCGATCGAATCGCAAGCAAACCGGGGGCGGTTGTGAAGCCAGGCAGTCCGTATTTGGGGCGCGGTGTTTCCCTTTTTAAATTAAAATAATTCATTATGGAGTTAAAAGGAAAAGTTGCATTGATCACCGGCGCCGCAGCCGGCATCGGCCTGGCGTACAGTGAAGAATTATTGAAACAAGGAGCCAAGGTCAGTATTAAAATATTATATATTAAATTCGCCGTCTTGAGATACGTATAGTTTTGGGACAAAGTAATTTTGAGTTCAAGGTAAAAATATCTGTTGAATGGATTGTGATGAAAACAGTGTGTTGAGTTTCTTTGAGCTCTTTCATATCTCATAATTAACGCAACACTAATTAGGAAACGTAAAAATACTTTTTCCGGACGGTACACATTTGTATTGATTTTCGCTGGCGCCCCGGTCATCGGCGCGATTTTCTTTTCAACTTCCTCTTACTGTAATCACATTACCGGCATATCAATTATATTAAATTTACTTGGTACAAATATAATTTGTTGCATTGCCTACTCACAATAAAATAAATCAGGGAATATTAAACATAACAACAGATATGAAGACTATCACATAAGATTTGATTTGCACGTGCTTATCGTAAATGCAATTAAAATTATGAGAAAATAATCAATTCTTGTGAGAGAACAATCAAAGTTCCAGAAATTAAATATAATACGTATATAAATCTATCTTCGAATATTTTATGGATTTTCAAGATTTTCTTTACAATTTAGGTATATTATGTGTATAAACTCGCCTACAAATAAGTACTTTAGATAAGCTAAGCTAAAACAAACAAAAAGATCGAGTCTCGGCTGAGTGCATTTACCGCTTTATAGGTTTCACTTTGCGATATCGATTCAGACCTCGGCGAGCAAATAGCTGACGAGTTGGGTGCAAAGTATGGCAGAAAGAATGTCTTGTTCTGTCGTCTGGACGTCACTGACTATCCTCAGTTCGAAGGTGAGCTGTATGACATCATTAAATATCAATACTATCTAATGAATATCATAAATTATACTACACAAATACATTAAATGAATGGCACGTGTTACTCATGAGTCATGAGATAACTTTAGATACATACTCGTTTGTAAGCAAATTTACGTTATTCTGGCCATATTTTACAAGTTTTGGATAATTCTCTTTCTATTTATTTACTTCATTTATAATTCGAACAAAAAAGTTAAGGTCCTCTGCCGACGGTGTATTTCAACAATTATTATAAAATAAAGCAATATTTTCTCCAATTAATAACGAAAATAACTTGCATCTACCCCATTTCTTTTACATCCTTTCCTCCATTTTGTGGTTTTATTTTTAGACTTTAACCAGTGGGCGAGCAAATACTGTTACAATGTTAATACTGTCAGCCTATTCGAACGGGGCAATGCATTTGTAGTAAATTACGTTAAGTTCACTTGATCAATAGGCTTTGTTAATGTGAACTCGTAAGAAGGATGTAACTATTGATGCTTTCAGAGGCATTTGTGATGACGATAGAAGAGTTCAACCGCGTTGACATAGTCATTAACAACGCTGGATTCATGAATGACAGGTTGTGGGAGCTCGAAGTTGATGTTAATTTGGTAAGTTAATTTGAATAATTAAACGGAAAGGAATTTTAAATGTGCTATGCCTCTTCTACCCGCCACGTGTTTGTAGTTTCTCATTTAGATAGCGCAAGTACTTAATTCTGTCTTTTTTAACTAAAGCTTTTTTTTAAGATGTTCTATTGGACGACCTCATATTAATTGATTTGAAAATCGTGAAAACACAAGACTCCAAAATAGTAGGTACCTACTTACCTGGTAAAGTTTACAAATCTCAGATAGTTACCTACGTCTGCCCCGTTGGTCCCGCAGTGTGCAATCAAGAGTTCCGTGTTCGAATCCTGGTTCTAGCCAGGTTTTAATTTTTTAGTTCAATATCAGCCTAGAAACAGGACAAGAAATTTCCGCCTGTTATGTTGAAATTAAAACATAGTTAATTTTCTCCGTGCCGCCGTGCGTACAATAAAGTGTCAATAAATAAATAGTTGGTAAATCGTACAGGCGAGACATTTCCTATGTATCTACTTTTTAAATATTTTTACCTAAGTAAGTACGTAATTTTCGTTTATTTTCGTTTTTGGGAGCGTTCGAAAGACATTATGGATATTAAACATAATATTTATTTATGCTTTATATACAGTTTGTATAAAGGCAGACTTAATGCCTTAGGCTTTCTATTACAGTCGACATTATTATGATGCAGAGAAAGAAAATTAGGCACATACCTACATAACGTTATGGTGAATATACCTAGGTGTCGTTTAGGTGCATTCGCTTAAAGGCTGTTATAAATAAAAGCGAATTAATATAGACCACAAAGATATTAACTTACTCGTATTTTATGCTGCTTTTCAGACTAAATATCGATACCTCCCACGTAAGTTGTTGTATCTCTAAAACTGCAATTTTACAGGAGAGCGTATTAAAGATTCAAATTGGCCTAAAAACTGCATTTATGATTGAATCTTTGTAAAATTTGGTATATGAATGTAATATATGGTATTCTTGACTATGTTGAAAGATAATTAAGAATATAATATTATGAATTTATTGAGATTTGGCGCTTACAATACTTTACTGCGGAATACAGACTATGCCAGTCGTTGTATCTCATACTTACAACATTATACTGCGCGGTCTAGATTTCATCAGTTGTTGTATCTCATATTTACAATATTATACTGCGGAGTTTAGATTACGTTCGTTGTTGTATGTGGTAGTTTCAACAATATACACTGGCAAATTTTATTTTAGTCCAATTGTATGTGACAATAACAATATACATTGAATAAAGTTTTGAGTAAGTATTATTGAACTTGAATGAATTGTTACTCAGAAAATGATAAAGTAATATTATCAAAGCCAAATATCTTTATTTTGTAAAGGAAACAACATAATACTAGATAAAGATTTTTCTTTGTACTATTGTACGAAAAAATGTTTTTACACGTTTACTTCTAAAACAAGAACGTAATGTGTTCCACTACTAGGTGATACAAGGTAGGTATTTAATATTATTTTTAAGAAATGTAATGATAATAACTCGCTATTTTAGTAACATAACAAATTCTTCTATAGAAATTATAAAATTATAATGAAATCGTAAAACAGTAACAGTGAGGGACATAATAACAAAAATAAATTGACTTGCATAATAATACTTATGATTTCTACAACATCATCATAGGACAATCATAAATCAGGTAACTAAACATATATAAATAGTTTCCGTTACAATAATCTTTGAGTTTACTAAATAATTTTTAAAATTAAAAAGGAACACTTAGTGTTCATTAAACCTATTAACATTAAATAGAAAACCTGAGTATCAACAATAATAAAAACGAAACGTCGGTGGAAGACAAGTAACTACTTCAAACAATTAAAAAAAAACTAAGTTAAACTTACTATTCTGAATCCAACATTTCAAAATTATTATCAGAGCCAGCAATGTAAGATAGACCTCTAAAAAAATCGTGATAAGTGACTTGAATAATTTCACTTCGACAGAGGCTCAATAAGTCATCATATTTTGCCTTTGATAAAGGAAGACTGTTAAGATAGAGAGGGCTTATGCTGGCAGTAATACCTCTTTGCCGTCTAAGGGTATTGGTATTAATGGCAATCGTCATAGTACGACTATTTGCCAAATCGTACCGATATTCAATTTTGAAAGGATCATCTGCACATACCCGCACTTCTTTTATTTTGTTCCATTTAACTACTTCTCCACTTATATTTTTTGATCAATTACGCCCATCCAAAAGTTCTTTATAGTTACAAAAATCGGCATGCTTCATTTCTTTTACGTTATATGGCTTTCCATCCTGTTTAGCCCACCTTACCAAGCTAAACCATTTCAATGGAGTGTAAATAAGTTTATTTTTAGACGAACGTTCTATTACAGCATGAACACTGTCCCCTTCTGCTTGGGTATGCCCTTTTTCGAGCAATGTGTGTTTTATAGTAATGTTAAGCTTCTGAGCAATATACACATAAAATGCAAACACTATACGATTGCGGTTCTGGCCCGCACAACTGTCCAACCAGAACCTAAAGTCCCTGGTTCCTCGATCATGCATTTTTTGTATAAAATACGAAAGACAACTTGATACCTCGTTAGAACCCCGCTTGGCTTCACCCTCGTGCCACATATAACAATAGCCTTCTTTATTTGCTAAATCAAATAAAGTAAAATTAAAAATTGATAATTTTCGCTTGTAATACAAAATACTTAATTGGCCTTGAGGTGTATTAAGAATCTTTTGAAAATCTAATGTAGCGCTGACAATTTTCCCTTGGGAAGTTATGCTCTCATTTTTGTCAGACTTCATTAGTTGTCGGGATAACCTCTTATTTGAGACATGGTTTTCATGATCTGCAATCTGTTCTTCAGTGGGACTATGGATGTTTTTAAAAATGTGACATTGATTATTCAGTGTACACTCTACGTTTATTTTGCTTCTTTACTAAGTTAGCCACGTACATCCACTGCTTTTCTCGATTACCTAAATTCCAAAAACTGACAAAAATCTTCTTCCTATATTCTTCGCTTAATTTATCAAAACATTTCTTCCGGCAGCAACATGGCGGGCCCATCTTTCTACTTGGTTGTATTGAACCTTTCCTTGACACATATTCTTTTCCCAAATTACGTAAGAACTTTCTCTTGTTATCGATCCATTTATTAAAATGTCTTTTTCTTACATTACCTTTATCTCTTCTTGATTGGCGACGGCGGTTGGCGGTCGACGTGCTTGGACTATTTGAAATATTTAATAGTGGACTATTGTTCACTGTTGTATACGTTGAGCAGCTAGAAAGTACTGGTGAGGGTGGAGGTGAAATGTCAAACGCCGATATATTTTGCTTTTGTATATAATATGGGCAAAAATCATTATCACAGTCGTAATCCAAGTGATTGATACTACAAGAAGGGGAAGGGTGCGGAGACTTAATTGTTGTATTAGACTCTGTTTTTTCTTCTGAAATGTTATCAAAGACGTTACTATCTATCATATTTACAAACTCATTCATTTCCGATTCATTAAAACTTATTGGAAGTGGAGACTCTAAAACAAAAATGAAAGAAGAAATTTTATTGTTAGTTATCAAGCAAGCATTTTTAGTAAGTAAGCGAGCAAAGTAGTGGCTAAAGGCTCTATATCAGTCAGACAGCGAGGGAAGAGCGCTTTAAATAGTTTTACATAGTATAAAACAACATTCAAATAAACCTTTTTGTTGAAAATTGAGCTAAAGCAAAAAAAATAGTAATAGGTACAAAAATATAGCAAGTAACGATACTCGACAAATGAGTTATAAATATCGACTTCCGAAGTTAATAGTTATTTTTACTACATGCCACATTTATATTTATTTTTAATCCAACGTAAAATATTCTATATATCATATACAACATTTTGTAAGGCACGCTCAACAACGTAAAATGTTGTAAGTACGACATACAACCTTTCCTAATACACCCTGAACTACGTAAAAGGTTTTATGTATTACATACAACATTTTTGAATGTAAACTTAACAACGTATACAGTTGTAAGTGATTTTTACAACATTTTAGGTTGTTATCAGCAAAAAAATAAGATATTATACTCATTTATGTTTATGAAATAATACAAAAAAGAAACTAACCAGTGATATTTCGAAGGCTTAAATCGGGAATAATGTTTTGTTCAAATTTATTTACTGTAACTAAATCACAACCCTCTTGTTATAATACTCGTTCGTTTCATTGTTATATTGTTTGAAATAATTCAATTATGTTAATTTATTTGACCAAAAATTTGCGCGCCCAACTTGCTTGCGTCCGTCTCAATGTCCAGCGTGATCTGTTGTATCTAACCAATACAACTCGCGAGAGCGCGATGCTCCCCGCCCCACACCCCGCGTAAACCATTGCCAAGGACTATACAACGTTGTAGTCCGTTGCCGTTTAAAAGTTACAATGTTTTACGTCTGTTAAATGCTTGAAAAAATTGCGTTTTCGTAATTTTTTCACTTTGAATACGTAAATTAGAACAAATAAAGCTCTTTTTTAGTAAAAACGCTAAATGGCATTTTTGTGGGATACAACATCTTACGTGGGAGGTATCGATATCTTATAATGTTGGATAATGATTAGATTGCGTTGCGCTGTGTTCAAACGAGTACCTACCTACCTTCGTGGATATCACAAAGTTTCATGCAATGCAACGCGATTGTCTGTATTAGCTTTATAATACTGTCGTATTAACTTCCTCATTTATGTTTTGCATTTTATACCTATATGTGGTAGGTATTTCACGTAAAGCGGACGGGCAAAAAATTGTCGGGCTTTATATTTTATTCATAATCGGGTCAATTGTCCTTTTATACCACTTAAAAAATTGTGCATCATTACATTTTTTGTGTAGTTACGAATTTATACGCCTTCAAAGAAGTATGAAAATTTGCGGAACTGTTCTTTCGATCGATCGATTGAACAATAAGTAAATAGTGTTTATTTGAGGATATTAGTTAATTTCCTTTACCTATGGATGACTAACTTTTGACAACGACTCCGTCCGCGTAGAATTCAGGGTTAGGTAGGTGCAGAAACAAACTAAGTGAATCTATAAATTAAAATTACTCAAATTTTTGTAGTAGGTCACCACCGGATGTCATTTCTGTCTTTGAAAGTCGTCTCAAGTGACATTATGTCACTTTTTATCAACTCGAATCGTCTCATCAATTAATCGCGCTAATGTATATAACTTCATCTAGGTGAACCTATATGGCACTTAATATCGCATAATGACATCGAGAGCCATCTAAATGCACCTGATAACATTTTATTGTACTAAATGCGACTCAACGTCATAATGGCAATTTAAATCACTAAAACAAAAAACTCTTATGTTTCATAAGTTCCAAAAATTGCACTTAACGTCAAATAATGGTACCTTACATCACATATGTTCTATTAATGGCACCAGTCGCAATCAACACTCCACTAACGGTACCTAAAGTCAATCAACTCCTTTTAAGGGCACCTAAATGCACAAAATGACATTTAACGTAAATTCAAGTCATCCAGGATTCTCATTTAAAAAAAAGGGTGCCTTTCGCAATTTAAATTCCAATAATGTCACTTAAATTGCTCTTGTCACAATTTAAGTAGGTACCACTAATGAATATGAAAATGTCATAAGTGCCAATTATGGCACCTGTCGTCACATGAGTTCCAATAATGGCACTTGACGTTTTATAGATCCCACCAATGAAATTTCATGTCATTTCATTTGCTAATGGCACCTGATGTCACTCACTAGTCGCACCTAACGTCACTTAACATACAACAAAAACACCATCCAAAGCCTGACATTTTTGGCCTATCACTTCCCGTGAAATGGCCCCGGAATTAATAATCATCTTTTTTTCCCATTTACTCGCTGAAAAGACATAATAGGCAATAACGGCAGTTCCAGAAATAATAATTTTTTTTTAGAACGGCGTGATCCGAGGCAATTTGCTGGCGTATCGTTTCATGAGCAAAGATCGCGGGGGCCAGGGTGGCACCATCATCAACACGGCGTCCACTGCCTTTGTCCGGCCTCAAGTGTCAACGCCCATCTACACGGCTACTAACTATGCTATCGTGGGACTTACTAGAGCTTACGGCGTAAGTTGCTTTTAACAATGTGTGTTGATAAAATATATCAAATACACATACATAGTTCTGAAGATTCGAGTCTGGTGTCGTGTCATGCTGTGCTCGGTATCACAAACTACGAGAGACTTTTCGTGCACCAACACCTAGACCCGAAACAAAAATATCTGTGGATCACACAAACATTTGTCTTGGTTATGGTATCAAAAATGTCTCGTGGTCTCGCGGTACAAGTATGTGCCGTGGGATCTAGAGGTCCTGGGTTCGATTCCCGGGTCGGGCAGTGTTATTGGGTTTTTCCATTAGGAAATTCTCAGTAACAGCACGGAGTCTGGAAATGTGCCCGAAAAACGGCAATAGGCTCGCCCCCTATTACGTGGGACTGATGACTGGCGAAATGTGGGTGCAGAAATGCACCTCTGCCTACCCCTTCGGGGAATACAGGCGTGAGTTTATGTATGTATGTATGTGGTATCAAATCAACCCGCGCCCTTTCTTTTTTGCAATCTGGTGACTGGTGCGCCGTGCGCAACGGACGCTGTCAAAATATTTATCCTTGTTTGAGCATAATGTTTGAGTAAGGTGTTGTATTCGACAAACAATAAACAAGCAATAAACATTATTAAAAATCAATTCTACTTTATATTTTTATTTTACATTTATGTCTTTTTATATCCATTTGGTACTGTATACAAAATATTTTTTTTAATAGTTATGTTTCTTTTTTACCTTATTTCAGGACCAATACCACGTGAATCTGACCGGCGTTCGGAGTATGGTAGTGTGCCCAGGCTTAACAGATACGAGCCTTGTCAAGGAAATCCGCAAGCAGCTCATGTCATCGGAATACGAAGCTGCATGGCAGAGAGATAATGCCAACTGCAAAATGCAGAGGTCAGCTTGGATGAACTTTTATTTTCGTCGATACCCTTTTAATCCTAAACTACTTGATGGTACTGATACAAGCATAGGGTAAATGTTTAATATGTGTATTTGTTCTTTCAGCGCTGAGCACGTAGGTCGATCTCTGGTGGATATACTGGCGAAGGGACAGAGTGGCTCCGTATGGATTGTGGAGAACGGGCAGCCGGCCCGCGAGTGGCGCGGTTAAATAATGTCATTCTACCCTCATTAATGCGACATAGTTTATGAATGTGCTCCATTAAGAAGGTATTATCTAAAGATACCTAAATCTTAAATCCAGCGTGAATACTGATACCAAATAAAGTCATAGGGTTTACTTTGTAGCTATGACAGATGTTTGTTTTGAAGATTCCTTATCTTTTGTAAAACAAGTTCGTCATATCAAAACTAATCAGTGTCACACAATCTTCTCTTGCATTTATATAACTATAAAATCTATAAATATGTTCAATTTATATGACTTGTAAACTTTTTGCTTGATTCTATTAATTACCTATGTATTGATGGAACCTCATTGAGAGATTTATATTATTTACATTTTGTAATATTCTTGGTCATAAGAATACAGTATCGAATTTACGGTAATTCCGTATATTTTATATGGTTTTAAAATATCATAATTTCAAGTAAAAATACTGCTTAAACTCTTAGGTTTAATAGGCAGCTCTTGCTGCTGATCTGGTCATGTGTAAAGGCTCAAAGAATGGTGAGTTATGTATTCATGAGTATAGAATGCTTTTGTTCTACTAACTTCTAACTATCGTACTGTAAAAGCAAACTATATTTCTAACCAATGGATGATTGTGGTTGTGTAAATATTCCGTTATGTAGGAATAGTACCATCAGGTATAGACCGAACGTTTTATATTTTTTAAGAAAATACAAAAATGTTAAAAATATTGAATAATAAATTAGCGAGTAAAGTCATGTATCGTATACCATAACTGTTTAAAAGGTAAGCTAAACTTGTGTTTTATAACACGTGACATTTGTAATCACTTTTTCGTATATTACGTCCTAGCTACGTAAATAATACACGTAAATTGATAATGTTAAAGTGAATAAGTTAAAACTTGATTTTGACATTTTGTAAAGTGTTTTGTTTCATGTTTATTATATTTGAAGGCTATTGCAAAATATGTACGAGCTTATGAATTATTTGCAATAAAATTATACCCAACATGTGTTTTTATTTAATAAAAATACCCTTTGGAAGATTTGTAGTAAATGTATATTTTCATATTAATACAATCACCAGGTACAGTTTTTGAGTTACAGGTTATTAAAACATAGAGTCAAACATTTATTTCAGATTTACACCAGAATAGGACCACTATTACATTAAAATGTACTTCAAAAAAAAATATCCATTTAAAGCGAAAAATGCGGTCCTTTTTCATACACACATTGTGACAATTTAGAATATTTAAAACATGACTTCTGTACATATCTTTATCATAATTTGGAAAAAACAGGCGCAGCCAATCAAAACTACTCGCAGTGTCTAATAAAATATGATAAATTACAAACTAAGAGGCTCTCAGTGGCACTGCCAACAACCACACCAGCAGTCCTACCGCCACATTTTACATTTCATTAACTACAACAATAAAACGACAGTCAATATAACACAAGTCATACACTTGCTCGAATGGCGCGCTCAACATGCCTCTCACAGCTTCTCACCGGTGCGTGTGAACATTAGGAAGAGCATCAGGGGAAATATTTTAAAATTCCATTAACACTCATATAATTTCCTAGTGCTACAATGAATGTGTTACAGTAGGACTGCTGTTCAAATAATATTTAGCCATTGCTATGTAAATAAAAAATGGAAGCGCAATGACCTTTTGGATACAATAAAACATATCGAGTTTAATCTAACTTCGTAAATTTGTATAGGCACGAATGCGCACAATCGGTGAGAAGCTTTACGAAAATATAATTCAATGGGCTTTAACTTAAAAGTCTCAATAATTATACTATGCAACACCTTCATTACATAGCCTCAGTAATTTACAAATTGAGGCAAGTTCACACGACCTTTCTCACCTCGAGACATTGAATCTGTATGATACAGGTTTAGCGTAACATCACCTCGCCGCATGTCAGCTCCATTGATTACCTCGCCCGGCAGTCCTCCGCCACACTCGCGGAGCAAGCGCTCCTAGCGACGACTATGCGTCGCTCTTACGGGAATTTCCTTTCTAACACCTTCCATTATACTGGATACAACACTAGCACACCAATATAAACGTTCCATCTACACAATTCCTTGCCACGATATGACTTCCCGCAAAACAGACTGCATTTATTAAATCGATTACACTGTGAAACACTTCATTCCCCGACATACACTTTTCCGTTACTTTTGCATATATGATCAGTCCTCGCGATAATAAATTAAGATTCTTCGTAGTCTTCGAATCGCATCGCCTACTTAGCTGTAAAGAAGACGAGAAATAATTAGTTGCAGCTTAGAAGCAGTCTTTTCTTTAGATGATTTAAGCAATATACAGTTTTATAAAATACTAGCTTTTGCCCGCGACTCCGTCCGCGTAGACTACTGGGTTGGGTTCAGAAAGAAAATAAGTTGTAGTCTATTTTACTTTACAGAGTCCCATTCATGTCCATACCAAAAATAGTTAAATAAAAGTAGGGTAAAATTTTAACAAACTTTAAATATATTTGTAATATATTTAAAAAGTTCATTATTCTAGCTTCAAAAATGACGAATTTCCACACAAACTTTCATCCCCTATTTTTATTTTACCCCCTTAAAGGTATTTTTTACAAACTTTGACATTTTTATTTATATCTAATCAACAGCCTAAAAAATAAGTTTCAAGCTTCTAGCTTTCAAAATGACAATACTTCCATACAAACTTTCAACCCCTTAAAACCTCTATTCCGCAATAAAATGTAGCCTATGTCCTTTCTCAGACTATCTGACTATCTAAACTATCTGTGCACCAAATTTCATTTAAATCGGTTCAGTAGTTTTAGCAGGAAAGCGACACAGACATAGAGTTACTTTCACATTCATAATATTAGTAAGGATAGTAAGGATGAATATAAATAAAGTATTTTAAACTAAGAAAAAGTATTCGTTCTCTTCTTGTTCCATCTGGTATAGAAAGTTACCTGCAGCAGTGGCGGGTTGCGAGTTTTGTGGTTGTGGCGCCGCGCTGGTGGTAGCAGGACGGTTGTTGGGCAGCGACGGCACGCCCCCAGCGCCGCCCAGCGGCCCCGGGCCCGCCATCCCTCGTCCGCGACCCCCGCGATTCGAGCGCCACCTGTAGCATGACGCAGTTGATAGTTGTGTCTCATTCAGTGGGTGGTGGTGGTGGTGGTGGTGGTGATGGTGGTGGTGATGGTGGTACTGACGCGTGGTGGTGCGGGTTGTGCGGGTTGTGGTGCCTCCAGGCGGCCCGGCCGCGCCAGGCGCCGCGCCGTGCCGACGCCACCCCGAACGTCTCCGAGTTCAGCTTGCGCTCCGTGCGCCAGTCAGTGCGCTGGCTGCGACCCTTCGACCTGCACAATATCATTCTTTTACTCCTCTACATTTATTTAGAGTAGTATTCGCATAAACAAAATTAATTTCATTAAAAATACACATCACACTAATTTTATTTATCTAATTAAATGATACAATTCAAAAAACAAAATTGAGAACTTCCACATACCTCTCCACAGCTTCGCAGGAGATATTGTCAAAGAAGCTCTTATTCTTGTCATAACCAGTGAACGAGGACTCGTCGTCAATCTCAGGCTCGCCGGCGCCGGTCTCGTTGCCTGAATCATCTTTCTTATCCACTTCGCCAGTGGGGACAATGGTAGGCTTTAAACAATAAAACACGTAAGTAAATTTATTGTAACAAAATTTCGTAATTATATTTTCTGTACTGTGATTTTAAATCAATTTTTTTTATGATAGCTTCGAGTAGAAACAAAACAAAGAGTTGTTTAAGCTTGTCCTCACCTCTGGTTTTACTTCACCGTCAGAAATCTTAGTCTTGGCAAGTTGGCTGCGCAGCTCTTCAAATTCGGTGTTGGCTTGTTCGAAGTCGTAGTCATTATCAAACTTGAGAGTGTTTTTGTTGCGTGGTACGAAGCCACGGCCACGTCCGCGGGGCCTTCCGCGCCAGCCGCCGCCGCCGCGTCCGTACCCTTGACCTGTATTAACAAATATTATACATAAGCCAAAATTAGAAAGAAATAAAGATATAAATTGAATTATTTTTTTAAATATAAAATGAGTTAAAATTTGATGGTTTTCTATTTTTTTATCACAATCATTAGCAAGTAGAGTGTAGTAGTGTGGCATATTTGTGCTCTGCATCAAGTACAGTTAAATCAGCCAATTAAATTACCTTTTCACGCTTCGCCTTAATGAAGCTTTAGAAAGGAATGAAGAAAAAATAAGGAACATAGTAGATATAATACTGATAAATTCCGATTGATTTGTATATAAATATATTCCAATTACATTTTCTATTATATGAAGTTCTTCTTATACTACTATGAAAATTTAGTATCTTAATATAAGTATAATATTTCACTTTTACACTGGCCATTCTCAGAATAAATAAACAACCGACACTTCCTTACTGAATCCACAAAATAACTATGTTTTTAAAGGACGATATTTCCAAGCAAAAGTTATTAGGAGGGTGTCCACATTCGGACAGAGCGCCGGGCGGCAACGGGAAACAATTAAGGGAACGTTCGCCCTGTATTTACCGTACCGCCCAAAATGCGCAAGACGGCCATCGAGAGGTTTTAGTCGGTATGCCGGCGTAGGATTTTGGTTAGGGACCCAACTCAACCAAGCAAACAATAATAAATAAACGCGTTGGGTTGGAAGGCCGGTGACCCCGACATACCCTTTTTGGGCCTCCCCCGAGGTACCGAACAGGAAGCTTAAGGCGCTTTCCTCTCGTAAAAAAAAAAAGGAGGGTGTACAAGACATGTTAGAATAATTTACCAGGCTGATGGTGGTGGTGCTGTCCCTGTTGCATGTTTTGCTGCTGGTGCTGGTTGTGCTGCTGGTTGTGGTGCTGTTGGTGCTGTTGATGCGGCTGGTGCTGGTTGTGGTGCTGCTGGTGCTGTTGGTGCTGTTGGTGCTGTTGATGCTGCTGGTGCTGCTGGTGCGGCACGTTCCCGCCACTGGGGTAGCGCTGTCGGTTGCGCGAGTTGGTGCGGTTGCGCTGTTGCGGCTGCTGCGGCTTCTGCGCCGCCGCACCCGACGACCCGCGCCGGCTGTCGCGCGCAGACCCGCCCGCACCCGCGCCCACCTGTGCACACCCACATTACTCAACTATCTCACTACACATAGCGGAACAGAGATTGTTTGTACCATGTTTATATGTGGAAACATATTATTAGTTCTTAAGCAATTTATGTTTTAGTATAACTAGATATAGTACTGTTTCCCTAATGACATAAAATAATTTAATCTTCTATCATAGTTTGTTATGAAATTCATAGAAACAATAATTTCTAGTGTGTGAAATAACGAAACCAACATGATTCTCACTCCTCATATATTTATTAAGCATTTTGCTACTGGCCACAGATGCAGCAGTTTTAAATCGAAAATATATAGAAAGAGAGGCAGCATATTTTTTTCTATTATATGATAATAAATTAACACAATTTGGATATTCCCAACTATATTGATCGAAAAATAAATCAATTTTAGAGTGAAACTTGTTCCAAAGAAGTAGTCACACTAAAGTCCGATGGCTGGGCTTACCTGGGTGCCTTGGTCAGCTGTAGGACTCTTCCTGTGCGCGCCAACAGCTGGCGTGCCTGATCGTGATGCACTTTGCTGCGACCCTCCCCCAATGAGATCAAGCATTGAGCCTGGTAAAAGAAAAACTATATTAATCATATACTGTTAAGTATATGGTACATACAGCAATATAGCAAAGCATTTTATGTTACAAAAAATGATTGCACAGGCTTTGAAGCTACAATGTGTAATATATGTAACAGTATATAATATTTACTTTAAAACAAGCAACAGACCAAGGAATGCAGTGTGGGCTGCGATTTTTCTTGTTCATGTGTTAATTTGTTAATAATAATTCAAACTTTATATGATTATTTTTAATAATTAAGTTTGTTAATTATTTGTTAATTGTATTCCAATAATATTAAAGATTTGTTAAGTTATTTAACTTTAAAACAGATTTACAAATTCATTATAATGTAAACTACAATTATTGGGACAAAAATAATGATATTCTAATGAAATATTTCATACAGGTAAAAGTTCAAGAGAGTATGATAATACAGAAATAAAGATGATTAATGCATGCAAAATGTGAATAAGCAGAAGTTAACCAATGTCAGATACTTTTAAAAAGGTTTAAAATGTTAGCAGTGTAGTTAAAAGCATCTGTCAATGGTACAACAAAAATCGCAAAGCAGCTCATGACGGAAGCAAAAGCTGGAAACATCCTTCAAGAAAAACCTTGGTCTTTCACTTGATTGGAGTGATGTGTCACTCCTGAACCAATGGGAGCAGTTGTAGGCTGGGGCTGCGGTGCCAACTCCACTGAGGTTTGCGGGGACAACTCACTCGTCTTGCTGAGCTGAGCATGTACACCTCCAGGGAACCCCGCCATGGGATGGTATTGAGGGTATGGTGTCTGTCCCACCACAGGGTGGTTAAACTGACCCCCGTATTGGCCGGGAGCTGCGCTGCCACCAAGCGTTGGTGGCACCGACATCTGCATGATGGCTGGGTCGTTGGGCATAGACGGTACATTGTTCAGCACTCGGATGTCCTTGATGTCAGAACCACGGAATAAAATGTAGTCATACACTTGGCTCTGAGGCGCAACTGGGTATTGCGTTTCACGATCCTCCGTTCCAAACGATCGCACTGCACAGAAAAAATATACAATTGGTTACAACAATGCTGTAAGTTTTAAACTTCTACCTACTACTCACAAAATATAACATAAAAAAAATTCACGGCATTATTCAAGAAACTACTACAGCAAGCGATATGAGGCACTATATTTTGTACCGTCACAAAATAATTTCAAGATATAACCAGATCTTGCCACGATATCAAAACAAAACTACCCGCTCGGTAAAGTAACGAAAAAAAATACATGAAAAAAAAAACTATTAGAACAGATTCTAAGGTTTTCGATTAATCGACGGTTCCTGTATTGAGTCCTAGAGGCGTCTACAACGTCATCAATGTTAAACTGCGGTCACAGACCGAAAAACATTACGATTAACGAGGGTAGAACAAAAAGAACATGCTTCGACACTAAAATTTCATATAAACAGGAAAACTGTGGCATTGCAAGTGATTAGACGCTTTCCCAAACAATAAACAAAGATTGGTCCGATCCACTGGAGGGAAAAAGAGTAAAAACTTCTAGAGAGCTCGATCATCGTTCTAATAGGAAAGACGAAATTTTAACGTCGATTACCACTAAAAAACAATAAATTGATACAAGCGGTTAGTAAAAACCGATCTATAAAAGATAACAGTATCCATTTGTCAACTTACCGCTAGCCAAAGCGATGGTACATTCCTGAGGATCGACGGTGAAAAGTCGGCCTTCGTACCGAATATCAGCTTTCGATATTAGGCTTATTTTGGAGCCCAATTCAGGCATTCCAGAACTCATAATGTCACTTTGTTAATAAACTTTCGATGACAAAGATTTTTAACGATATCGTCGACCGTAAAAATTCAGCCACCGAACAAAATGAATGACGGGAAGTTGGCAACAAGCGCGCCGTTTACAAACAGCTGTTACTAGTTGTATAACCGTAGGAAAAAACACAATGCTGTAGAGCGCCATCTATTAATTAAGCTCCTTAGTTGTTATTGAAACATTTATTACTTTTTTTTTATTTCCTTTAATTTATGTAAAAATACATGACAACGATATATTTAACTGAATTTTTTATATGTACAATAGTGTACATAACATATTAAAAAATGAATATGAAATACCTATATTCAATTTTAACTAAATCTGCAATAAAATAATAATAAATTAAATATTTTTATTTTATTTTTATTTTTATGTGACTTTGAACAAAAAAAAAGAAACTATAATAAAATGTTTAATGTATTCTTACAAATAAAATACTATATCTAAATGAACAACACTAGTAATAAAATATCAAAAATACATAAATGTTGAGACAATAATTAACAAAAAATAATGACCTTTGACCTTACACAAAATTAGATCGACGACAAGTTAAAACGGTTTTCCGTTTATACACAAAAGACGCCTTGACTACCATTCACGATTTCTCTCGCACTGATCTTTGGTCGCATGAGGCTTGTTATTGGCTTATTGCTTTCTATTCACAAACGTCTAGTTTCTTGTATTAGTGCGGTACCCCGTCTTACCTTGAGACCCCATCACGCCCCCCCTTACCCTACCTACTTCAATTAGTTATATTACGAAGACTTGGCTCAGGCCTGTTTATGCTAAACTACTTAATAATATTAAAGATGACGAGGCTGTATAGGCAAGAACCGTTTGCCTTCCCCAAAAAAAAAAGTCTGTGCCACAGACTCTGTGCTCCGTGGTAAAGATTGTTTATAATTTATTTTATATATACTCGTCAAAATGTCCGTTGAAGTTTGATTTGCTCGCATGTTGATGTAGAAACATTCAAGTTTGTGTAAATAAATAGTGTGAATTAAAAGTATTTCTTAACTTTATATGTCCAATTTTTTTAAACATTTTGAATGTGTATTTAATATTGTTTAGTGCTATTTATGTACAATGGTGATGGAAAATCGAATATCCTCTACCCCAGTTTTGAGACGGAGTATTGGCGGGAGCAGTAATAGTTCTCTCAAAAGGAGAAGTCTTATACCGCAAACTCGAGTTGTAACTGCAAGAGAAGAGGTGTGTAAATTCGTTGTAAACATAATTAGCCCAGAGAATTTCTTCAATCATTTTGCACATATAAATAAATGTATTATTATATTGTATTATATTGTGTATTTTGTGCAATCCCAACAGCGTCCGAAATACAGTACATAAGAATAATGAATATTATATTTAAGTTATCGGTATGTAACTTGATGACATAATTTTTCCGCCCATATTAGAGGGAAGATAAAAATGGAGATGTAAATGTATTTTTTTTTAATTTACATTTATTTACTTTTCTCGTTATTACTAATATTTTTTTGTTGTAATAAGCTACAAACAAATATATTATATTTTTAATAAGTATCATACACTTAACAATACAGATTTATTTGCTCAATGTACTATTATTGATTAATAAATTTGGAGTTCATAATAAGTCTGCTACTGTAGTAATGCTTCAATACTATCTAATCCTATGTTGCAGTTGTTTTCCTGAATTATTAAACATTACTTAATCAATTTTATTATGTCTCAATTCACCCCAGCTAATAGGGTGGATGTAGAATGGATGTTACAGTTTAGTAACATCAAAGGGGTGCATATTATGCCAGAGTTCTTCTTAAATTATATCTTATTCCCTACACATTTTTGGGGTTAAAAATGCTAGTTTTTTCTCTTGGTAGAAGCTATATTAACAAGTGCAAGAAATCTGCCACACCTGGTTCACAAAAACTAGTTGCTAAACCCGAAATTAACGCTGTGTCCGAAGTCGCTTTTGCCGAATGAATTTCCTACGAGAGTATGCTTTAATTCAAGGGAGGTAAGTTTGACATCGCTATAACCAAAAAGTTGTTATAGCCAATGTCTTTATTAATGAAATCCACTGTATAAGTGTCCCAGATCAGTTATAGGTGCAATATGTCCCATGTATATAAAAACAATATGATAGTAATAAATATCATCTTATCAACAATATGTTTAAAGGTTTCTGCAATCATTACACAATAATATGTGACTAAAATACTTTTGCATTGTTTATTTTACATTGTTAGTTTGTGTATTTTGTATTTTAACACTAAAATAAATGATAAGGCTATGAGGGCCTAGTAACAATGTTCAATGTATAAATCAGTTTCAATTGCGGTAATGACTAAATTAATTGGAGTTGCCGTACAAGTCTGTAATTAAAAATACAAAATTAGTTCTATATTTTTTAGCCAACAGCCTGGTTTAGCCAACATGCAAGCATAATATAAGAGAACAAGTTCAAAATCACTGTCATTTACAAACTATATAGGCTACAGGTATTGATCAAATTGATGAAAACCTTATTGTACCCAAAATTGAAATGATTTACTTACAGTAATATTATACCCAATGGCAATGGGCCGGGCACATAGTGCGGAGAACTGATGGCCGATGGAGTCAAAAAGTTCTCGAATGGAGGCCACGTAGCGGAAAGCGCAGCGTAGGACGTCCACCAACGAGATGGTCCGATGACCTGGTAAAGGTTGCGGGTCGTCGCTGGATGCAGGCTGCCTCCAACAGGCCACTGTGGAGATCATTGGGGGAGGCCTATGTTCAGCAGTGGACGTCTTTGGGCTGATGATGATGATGATGATGATGAATATTATACCAAAAGATTAATTAATATTCTCCAGCTTGTTTAAATTAATTGTGATAGTAGGGAATTTGGAATGGTATTGGAAGAAAGCAATCATGTGGAATGTGGATCTATTTTCTAGGAGCGAAATGATGATGATGCAGAAAGATCGTCATTGGTGGCATCTGAGCGATCAGTGGTCACCTCAAGTCCTCAAGCGTCACCGCGCAGATCGCGTGAAACAATGTCGTCTTCACCCCAGAAAGAGCACTTCCAAGGGTGCTTAAAGCTTTATGCAGAAAATGTTAGTATTCAAATATTATATCTCAATGAATAAAATAAAATAGTAGTATGTCTTCCATTCTATGACTGCCTCATGGTCTCCCAGTACAAGTATGTGCCGTGCGATCTAGAGGTCCTGGGTTCGATTCCCGGGTCGGGCAAAGTGTTTTTGGGTTTTTCCATTAGGAAATTCTCAGTAACAGCACAGAGCCTGGAAATGTGCCCGAAAAACGGCAATAGGCTCGCCCCTTATTACGTGGGACTGATACATACTTGGCGAAATGTGGGTGCAGAAATGCACCTCTGCCTACCCCTTCGGGGAATACAGGCGTGAGTTTATGTATGTTTGTATGTCTTCCATTTTCTTGAACGAATTTATACGCGTAATATTTTAAATGTAGTCAATATAAAATTTGACTTTTTTATCAGGAATCCTTTGTTCAGTAATAATTACACCGGCACACAAAAAAAAAGTTGTCTGTGCGCCGGGCGCCACCTATCTACGGGCATGTTTTTCGACCCGCTGAACACGAATTTCAAGTCAGTTTAGGCCGTCCGGGCTTCAATTTCGAGTAAATTGCAAAAAACTCCAAAAAATAGCGAAAAATTTTACCGGCTGAAACTCCCCACAAACGTAACAAAATTGATCAGGACTCTTATTGCATTGATGGGAATTGCTTCTTGTAATAGTATACTCTCCAGTAGCCAAGTTTTCCACTACTGAAGAGCTGCAGTCGCTGGATGACGACGCCTGCGGGCCTGCTTTCTCACCCTGACCAGCCGCCGATACTGGGTTTCCGAATCCCTGCATCGTAAAGTACTCATCACTTGTACCTGCCATGACGGCACACGCCGTTAACCCAGGGACTCTGCCAGATGGTTCTGTTGCCCACCGTCACCCCGAGGAGGTGCCCTGGTTGCAAGTACAAGCGATCATGCAATGAAATGAAGTCTGCACTTCGAAGAAGTTGAAATTCCAACACGATGACAAATTTTTACTAAATAAAGGAAAAGGTGGAAACAGAGGTATCCATCGTATACATCGTAGATCATTTGAGAATGAAACAGTACAATACCCTCGAAAAACCGTTAAAAATTCAATTTGTGTCCATTCTTGGATCTTAATCTTGTATTTTAGAAATAAAAAATACAAGAAATTTATTTGTGTTAAAAAGAAATATTTTTCAGCAGCAATTTTCTGCTATTTTATCGTTTATTTGCAGTTTTATGAAGGTTTGAGGGGACTATGGGCCAAATTTATTGCAGAATCAGATCAAGTCCACAATTTTTTTGTACCAAGATAATCCCAATTTTTCACGATTTTTGCAATGTTTAAGGATTTTTTACATTTTTTTAGATTTAAAACGGTTTATGATTAAAGTACGATCGAAATTAGTATTTAACAAATCAAAATACATGAAAATTATGCTAGCCTTAGATCTCAAAATTTTTTATCTTGCCAAAATATCGAATTTTCGCTATTTTTTGGGGTTTTTTGCAATTTACTCGAAATTGAAGCCCGGACGGCCTAAACTGACTTGAAATTCGTGTTCAGCGGGTCGAAAAACATGCCCGTAGATAGGTGGCGCCCGGCGCACAGACAACTTTTTTTTTTGTGTGCCGGTGTTAATTGTTTGTTAAGTGATTATGAATTAATTATAAATAAAGAAAACATTATTTAAAATTTTGTATCATTATTGATTCAAATGGTATTGGTTAATTTCAGAAAATAACAAAAGACAATGCATGGAACCTGCAACTTATAGACTTCATGACGTCAATGCTTCGGAAGCATGATGCTCGCATGGAGAACCTGCAGACGGCGTCTACAGTGGTCGATGCCTCCGCCCGCATTTATTCTTTTAGAGTGGATGCAGTCCACTATGATGTTC
Organism: Hemaris fuciformis; assembly: GCA_907164795.1. NCBI lineage: Eukaryota > Metazoa > Arthropoda > Insecta > Lepidoptera > Sphingidae > Hemaris > Hemaris fuciformis. Next base: position 3,961,353 of record OU015445.1, read on the forward strand.
TAAAGATAGCTGGAGGGCTTACAAAAGCGGCTCAGGTATACAAGTTCATTATTAGTTAATAATATTAAACAAAAAAACAATACTTTAATTTACTTATGCTAACCATACTTCATAACTTTACTTGCATTGAAAATTATTAGTTGTCTTGCATGATTAAAACTTAAGCATGAGAATATTATATTTTCAATATATTTTTTAATAGTCTAACACAGTTTTGGTAAAAGTATGTGAAATTATGTTACCTAATTATTTCGGTTATTATGTTACATTATTATAATATATTTATTTTTGTACAAGCAGTTATGGCCTCGAGGTTTAGGCGCGCGGTCGAGAATTTCGGCGGTCGCTGGTTCAAACCCCAGGCACACACCTCTGACTTTTCGAAGTTATGTGTGTATTCACAATGAATTATCACTTGCTTTAACGGTGAAGGAAAACATCGTGATAAAACCTGCACACCTAAAAGTTGTTAGGAATTTCTTAGGTGTGTAGTCCGCCAACCCGCACTAGGCCAGCGTGGTGGACTAAGGCCTAAACCCTCTCAGTTGTAGAGGACGCCCGTGCCCAGCAGTGGGACGTATTTGGGCTGATGATGAAATAACAGAGCGGGAGTATAGTGTCATCTTTTATGATAATTATTTTTGTAATTATTTAGGTGTTATTTCTTTTTTCAGAGCAAACGAGGTAAAAAAGACGATGATAATGGTTCACAAGATGAAGGTGCTGCGGACGCCGACGCCGGTCCTGCGGGACAGACCAAGAAGAAAAAGAAAAGATCCAAAGGAGCCGTGGCTGCTAATCCAGAGGTGTTTAACGGGGAATTCGATTCTAACGAATGCATAGGTATTTTGTAATTATATTTAAAATATTTATTTCTGACTGCCTCGTGGTCTCGCGGTACATGTATGTGCCGTGCGATCTAGAGGTCCTGGGTTCGATTCCCGGGTCGGGCAAAGTGTTATTGGGTTTTTCCATTAGGAAATTCTCAATAGCAGCACGGAGTCTGGAAATGTGCCCGAAAAACGGCAATAGGCTCGCCCACTATTACGTAGGACTGATACATACCTGGCGAAATGTGGGTGTAGATATGCACCTCTGCCTACCCCATCGGGGAATACAGGCGTGAGTTTATGTATGTATGTATGTATTCATTTCAAAAGAAAATCTCTCTTTTGTCTAAATTGCTCTTTGGTATTGGGTATTTGGCGTAACTGCGAAATTTTTATTTTTAGTTTCCACCTGTTACGACCGATCTAAAAACCAAATTTGAAACATTTTTCTAACGCATACAAAACCACAGTCAACATGCGAGTTGGGATGTTTGATACATCTAATAAAATTATTGTACCACTAAACTTCAATCGATTGAATTTAAAAAAAGACAATAAAAATCATTTCTACAGATGCATTTTTCGAGAGATTGGCTGCGACGGCAGGAGACGTGACGTCATCAAACAGAGCTTTCAATGCGACATTACCCATACACGACAAGACATTAGCGTTAATCTTAAGGTAACTTTTGGAATATTACACATTCTCTGTTACAGCTGATAAAAAAAAAAACATTTTGATGTAAATGTTGTTAGTAAAACGTTGTTGCCGTTTCATTTTGTTATATTAATGAAATATCATTTAACAAGAACATTTTAACTCTCAACACACAGTTGGCAATTCTACATACACAGCATTCACTTTTATTGAAATTTCAAATATAACACCATAGCTATGTTTAAAATGTGTTGAAATCTATGTTTTAGAACCGACGACCAGTTCCTAGAGCCCATAAAGGAGAACATACCAGAAGACTTGGAATTGACTGACCGCATCACCATTGCTACTAAATTACTGCCAGCATTTTTTGAAACAGACCAGATCTGCGAGCCATTCACTGGCTTCTCAATCAGCAATTGGGATCCGGAAACTGAAGACACGTAAGGGCTTTACGCAAACCTTTATATGTTGAACCTATAATATTTATATTTAGAGGTTTTAATATTTCATGGTCTAGGTATGTTAGTATAAATAAAATGTAAAAAATCTTGTCTTTAATATTTTTAGAGAGGAACGTGTCAATAACTGGGTTGAGGAGAACCGGTTAAATTTGTCGCAGCAAGCATTGGCTTTTGATGTGAATGCTGAGGTGGAGCCTATACCGCAAGACGATTTATACAATGATTTGTTTGGTGGGTTCAATTTTTGTTTTGTCGACTTTGCATTGATTATTCTGGATAATACGCATAGCTGGTATTCCGGTCCCAAAATTTCCTAAGTGAAGTAAAGTAACTTCGTATTTATTTTTCATGAAGATTCGTATTTATTTAAGAAGCTTGGATTTTAGGTTTATCTTGTAGCAGGGGATGGACAATAGTTTTCATAGTGCTAGGTAAGTGCCATCAGGTGGTTATCAGTAAGTCGGTGAGTGTGCAGAGCCGGAGCCGCTGGGCGGCGTGGAGAGCGAGGAGGAGGCGGACGCGGCGGTGGCGGCGTGCGTGGCGCGCGCGGGCGGCGGCGCCGTGCTGGCGGACGTGCGCCCCGACATGCGCCCCGCCGCGCCCGCCGACTCGCGCCTCGAGTACTCCTACTGCGGCGCCGTGCTCGCCGCCTGGGCCGGGCCCTCGCACTGGAGACTCAAGAACAACAGAGGTACCACCCACTACTCACCACTACACTGCGCCTACTATTTGCTCTGCTGATACAAATTTATTTAAAACTCAATCGCCCTAAGTAGTAATATGGTTATATAAAAAATATTTTTTTGAGAGATTTATTAGGGCGAGCATTCTACATACCTCTGCACTGACTTTTCGAAGTTATGTGTGGATTCACAATGAATCATCACTTACTTTAACAGTTAAGAAAAACATCGTGTGGAAACCTAAAACTTCTTAGGAATTTGTTTGGAGTGAGTCCGCCAACCTGCACTAGGCCAGCGTGGTGGATTAGAGTCTAAACCGTCTCAGTTGTAGAGGAGGCCCATGCCCAGCAGTGGGACATACATATATGAGTTGATGAATGATTGTGGGTCTATGGTGGGTTTTATTCCCAATTTTGTTATTCAAAGTTTACAGAAGCATATTTATTTATTTATTTATAAACACTTTATTGTACACTAAGAAATAATGAACAAAACAATATACAAAAAGAATGAAGTACAATTGGCGGTCTTATCGCTCGAGGCGATCTTTTAGAGACAACCATAAGATGGACATAAACAAGTGATAGAAGGGAGGGTAGTTCATGTGTACAATATAATAATTAATAAGATAAATAAATCAATGTGTATATATTTAATTAATTTACATAGCCCATACACAAATATATATAAAACATGTATACATACATAATACATACATACGTACATACATACATACATACAAATATAAATAAATACATACATATATACATAAGAATAAGCAGTCGAAGCATTATTTCATTTCAAATGACTGACAGGAGTAGTGATCTTTCACAAGTCTTTTAAATTGAGACAGTGTTTGTGCATGTCGTACTTGAACTGGGAGTGCATTCCACAACCGAATAGCCTTAACGGTAAAAGAGTTGTCCATGAATGTTGTGGAATGCACGGGCATTCTCAGCTTTAAATTTTCTGATGACCTTAAGGATCTCTCATGTGATTCATGAAGAAATTTGAATCGGACTTTTAGATAGGAAGGAGTGAGAGGATTATACAAAATATTGTATAGAAGGAAAAGAACGTGTGTATCCCGACGAAGTCGAATGGGTAACCACTTGAGCATAGCGCGGTACTTAGAAATATGGTCATATTTGCGCAAACCAAATATAAACCTTATGCAAAAATTTTGAAGGCGCTCAAGTTTGTTAAGTTGGTCTTCGGTGAGATCTAGATAGCTGACATCTGCATAATCAAGGATGGGGAGAAGGAGTGTTTGCGCTAAAGAGATTTTAGTAGCAGTGGGTAATAGATTACGCAATCGTTGCAAAGATTTAGCGGAGGCAAACAACTTCCGGCTTACTTCACGGATCTGTGGACCCCAGGTGAAAGATTTATCAACATATAAACCTAAATTTCTTACTGTGTCACTATAAGAAATATTTACACCTTCGCAAGAGACATTCGGTAAATCAAAATAATTTATTTTAGAAATCATTCTTGCGCTGCCGACAATGATGATTTGCGTTTTGTTAGGGTTAATTTTTAAACCGTAGGCCTTACTCCATCCACAAATGTGATCAATGTCTCCATTGATAGTGGCAATCGCATCCTTCATCTCATTTAAATGTGCTTGAGTGTAGATTTGGAGATCATCTGCATAAAGGTGGTAGGAGGAGCGAAGATTATTTGTAATTGAATTAATAAAAATTGCAAAAAGTAAAGGAGACAGCACGCCGCCCTGAGGAACGCCGGCGGTCAAGTTACACCAGGCTGATTTACTATCATCTGTGCAAATACGTTGCCGGCGCCCGAACAGGTAACTACGAAACCAGTCAACCGCTGTTGGAGATATGTTAAGAGAACGCAATATGCTGAGGAGGACATCAAAATCGACAGTATTAAAAGCATTGCTAAAATCTAGCAAAGCTAGCACCGTCAGCTTACCCTCCTCCATGCCAGCTCTTATGCCGTCAGTGATATGAATAAGTGTGGAAGTGGTACTGTGGCCAGGACGAAATCCAGACTGGAAAGGATTTAAAAGGTTATTTTTGGATAGGAAATCACTTAGTTGGACATGGATCAGGCGCTCAAGGACTTTCGAGAGGAATGGCAAAATGGATATAGGCCGAAATTCAGAGAGGGAAGCAGGATTGGATTTCTTCGGAATGGGAATAATTTGGGCTTCTTTCCAAAGGGTTGGAAAGGTTACCTTAGAAATAGAGTAATTCAGGATGTGGCAAAGGCAAGGAAGGATTTCGTCAAGGATAGGGATAATCATATCACGACGGACACAATCGCTACCCATGGCATTCGATGAGATAAGCATAATGGTTTTCCTAACATCACAAGCAGCGAATTGCTTGAAGTCTAAGGTGGAGCAATTGGGAGTCTTCAGGGTAGAAAGATGTTTTAGTGTACTATCTTTGATTGTTCTATCAAACGAAAACGAGGAAGAAAAATGGGAATTCAATGCATTTAAATCGATACTTTTTGGAAGAGAGTCATGCCGAGATTTTCCTACTCCCAACGATTTAAGAAATTTCCAAACTTTGGCAGGATCACCATTTTCAACTGAGGAATGAATATGTCGGCGTTGAGCTGATCTACACACCTTGCTGCATTGATTCCGTATTGCCACATATTTTTGCCAGTTTGAATCATTAGGACGACGTTTATATTTGGATTTAGCCAACGCTTTTTTTGACAGCAGCGCTTTAATTTCGTCGGTGAGCCACGGGGCAGGAAGATGTTTCACCTTAACCGATCTGATAGGTGCATGTTTATCAAAAAGTTGTATCAGATTGTTGTTAAAAATGTTCACTTTATCATCAATACACTCCGCGTTGTATAATGAATCCCAAACAATGTTGGCAGCATCCTCGCGTAGATTGGCGTAATCTATACCTCGAAAATTGCGCAGTAGAAGGATTTTAGGTGAAGCTTTAGGAGGACGAATACGGTAAGATAGAAAAAGGATGTCGTGATAGGAAAAGGCATCAGCGGGACTTTGACCGTGTTTGACAACATGATCTAAAGAAGAGACAAAGATGAGGTCAAGTAGCGAAGGAATACAGTTAGGCAAATGATGAGTAGCAGAAAGAGGAAGAATGGAGAGGTTACAGGATTGGACAATGTTCTGAAGAGAGGAAGAACGCCGGTCGTTCTTAAGGAGGCAGGTATTAAAGTCACCCATGATTATTGTTTGACTGTACAGGGGAACAAGATTTTCGACGATAATTTCAAAAGATGAGAAAAAGTCTATATGAAGCGAAGGACAGTAGTAGACACCGAGTAGAAGTTTAGAAGACGAGAATTCCACTTCTAAGAAGAGATGCTCGCCAGCATTCGGTGGTGGAGGCTGAGGTGACATACTGACTACAGAGTACGGAATGTACGTTCGGAGGTAGATTGCCACACCACCACCACCACGCACTGTGCGATCATTTCTGATGAGATGGAACCCCGGTAGCGAGTAAGCAGAAGATGATAGACAGGGTTTTAACCAAGATTCCGAAACAAGAATAGCATGTAAGTGAGTACAGTCAAAACTCGCCAGCATATCTGGGAAATGAGCCGGAATACTCTGAGCATTGAGATGAACTACATTAAAACACCTGGGTACATCAGAAAACTGAGATGCGAGTGTATCAGCAATTGATGGAACACTTACAAAACTGTCATCGCTACATGCTGATAGGAACTCATCACTATCACTATTGACAAAAACATTGTTTAAAGAAATTGTGTAATTATATATAAAAACAATAGAAATACGATTTAAATATAAAACTGTAAATATAAGGTGCAAAAATAATTATGAAAAAAAAATAGTATAATTAATAAATAAAATAAAAAAAGTAAAAAAATAAAATAAAAAAAATAGCTACTAAAAACTTAAGGCAAAAGTAAACTTCCATCCGCCGGTTGTGCCAACAAAAATAATAATTTAAACAATAAATATATCAAGCTTAAATTGAGAAAAAACTAAAACTGTGCAAGTCCAGGTTAAAACTATATAATACAAATAAACAGTAATTTAAAAACTAAATCACATTCAAAAAAAGGTGAAAATAGTATACTTTACTGCCCTGGGCCTTCTAATGTGGAACATTCAATCTTATTTTATACTTGTTTTTATACAGAGATTAAGCACCATCATGCTTAACTTCAATGACGATTTAGACGAAACCTTATCAATAAAATGTTTTTCTCTTGAGAGCCCAGAGTCTTGTGGCGGCCTCTTATCGACTGTAGTCAATTTCAAATTACTTACATTTAATATAAGAAGTATCCAACAGAATTTCCCGGCATTTTTAGTATTAATACAGAGATTAAATATAGAATTTGACGCAATTATTCTTACGGAATGCTGGCTGGGTCCGTATTCTATTATTCCTAATTTAAATGGCTACAATTCCTTCAAGACAAACAAATACATAAATAAAAGCGGCGGCGTAATTGCATACGTTAAGCAAAACTGGGATGCAACTGTTTTTGAATCACCTTGCGAAGACTGTAATTGTTTAGAAATCCGCCTTAGTTCAGAAGTTTTAATCATAGGTATATACCGGTCCCCTTCTTTTACTAATCCACTCAACTTCTCAGCCTCACTTGATAATGTGCTTAAAAATTTCGGTGGAATTAAGAACTTAATTGTGACCGGTGATCTAAACCTAGATATTAACTCGATTCCTCTTAGTGAGCAATGTGCCGATTATCTATGCCTACTAAACGAACACAGGTTGTTGCCGGCCATTACTAGTCCTACTAGAGGAAATGCATGTATTGACCACATATTTGTTAGGGATAGTATCGGCTCTTTTGGAATTGTCTGTAATACAGATGTCACAGACCACTACCCCTGCATTTTAGCAATGACTATTAAAAAAGAGCAACCAAAACGTATTCGCACTCGCGTAAAAACCGACATTGACGGCATAGTCAGAGATCTTTCCTGTGTAAACTGGTCACGCGTTTTGAATACCTCTAATGTTAATGAATCCGTTGGCCTGTTTAGTCAGATTCTTGATTCCGCTTTTACTAATAATACAAGAGAATTAGCCATTAGTCGTTCAAAATTTAATTTAAAACCATGGATCACCCCAGGACTTATAAGGTGCCAAAAGAATCGGGACAAACTCCACTTAAAAGCAAAACAAAACCCCGCTAATGCCATATACCAACTCAGTTACAATAGATACCGGAACTTCCTAAATTCTCTTTTACGTAAATTAAAAACTGATTACGAAAATCATAAAATAAAGTCGAACAAGAACAACTCTAAAACCTTCTGGAATATAATTAAAGATATATGCCACCTAAATAAAAGTAAGTCTGATCCATCCAACCTGGTACCCAGTGATACTGATAAACTAAAATATCTCAATATTTGTAACAATTACTTCACGAACATAGGGAAACAACTCGCTAATAAGACTCTTCTTGAACTCAACGCAACTCAAAATTCCCTCGCAGCCGAGGTGAAGATGTGTAGAGAACCGGTAAAATCCTTTTTTATGTACCCTACTGATTATTTGGAAGTTGATAAAATTATTAGAGATCTCAAAACAAACAGTGCCCCTGGTTCCGATCGTTACACTCCACATATTATCAAAAATATCTGTCAAGTTATATTGAAGCCCCTAGTGCATATATGTAATCTCAGCCTATCCACCGGTGTATTCCCTGAAAAGTGGAAAATAGCTATTGTCACTCCTATTTACAAAAATAGTGGTGACGCGACTGATCCATGCAACTATCGGCCAATATCTCTTTTGTCAACATTTTCTAAGATACTTGAAAAACTAGTAAACAAGCGTCTCTGCAATTTCCTTGAAAAAAACAATCTTATTCCAAAAAGGCAATTCGGTTTTCGACGCGGTTATTCCACCGAAGATGCAGTTCTGCTACTTAGCAATATCATTGCCAAAGCCTTAGATACAAATAAGTGCTGTCTGGGAGTATTCCTAGACCTTGCTAAGGCATTTGATACTGTGTCGATACCCATCCTTTTAAAGAAATTACAATGCATTGGAATAAGAGGGTTAGCCCACGGCTGGTTTGCTAGCTATCTGACGGATCGGCGGCAAAGCGTCAGAATTTCTAATAATTTAAGTGATGAGCTTCATATTGAATTCGGTGTGCCACAAGGGAGCATTCTGGGACCAACACTATTCATATTGTACATGAGTGATATCCTGGAATTACCTCTAATCGGAGCTGACATAATATGCTATGCCGACGATACCGTTATTCTATTTCAAGGCTCTTCGTGGAATGAAGTTCTCACAGTTGCCGAACAAGGTGTATCTACTATTTCCTTATGGCTTAAGCGCAATCTGCTCACTCTGAATACAACAAAAACTCGGAGTATCCTGTTCCATAAAACCAGGGCATCCCAACCGCCCACATCTCTAAGACCTCTGAGATTACACTCTTGCGACCTCACTCTTGCTAGTTGCAACTGTCAATGTATAAAAACAGTCAGCAGTATTAAATACTTAGGTGTCGTTTTGGATCAAAATCTGTCATTCAGAGACCATATACACGAACTATCCAACAAAGTAAGAAAAACTATTTATGTTATGAAAAGCCTTCGGCACTCTACCAGTAAGGATATTTTGCTAATTGTCTACAAAGCACTCTGTCAGTCCTCGTTGATTTATTGCATTAAAGCTTGGGGGGGGTCTTTTAAGTCTAGGATGATGGAGCTGGAACGAGCGCAGCGTGCTGTACTTAAGGTGTTGCTCTGCAAACCGCGACTTTATTCCACCGATGATCTTTACAACGAATGCAATGTTCTTCGAGTCCGGCAACTGTACATACAAAGAGCGACCTTGTTTATGCACAATCTAACAGTAAACTCTCCTGAATATCCATCACTATTAAACCGTCGCGTCTTTAAAATTCCAGTTCCTTCTATTCATAGTACATTTGCTAAACACCTTCCATTCTTTCTCCTTCCGTCTGTCTATAACACTGTATGTCGAAAATGCCCCCTAATTCATACAAAATCCATCATAGAAGCTAAACAACAGATTGAGAATTGGCTACTGAAGTTAAATTACAGCGAGACAGAAAATATCATCGAGACGATTTAACCGCATTTTCACCCCATTTATGTTTTCCATGCCAGGCACAAACACACTAACTCACGCACACACAGATACACTTCACATACACAATACACATACACTCACCGCTACTTGCACACTCACACTCTATAATGTATTTATTGTTTGATTGATTCGAATAAAAATTAATTAAAACATATATAAACAGTATTATATAGCTTGTCAAGGCCGTTGGTTTTACCTTAGAACTTTTATCATCTAATAAATTACATTCAATTAATAACCGTGTGCCCTGTTCAAAATTGTGTATCAGGATTGGTAATTATATAGACCTCTGCGATACAAGCAACGCTTAGTGCAGAAGTCAATGTATACTTTTTTGTAATTGCTTAGTTATGTATAATTATGCTGTATAAATTCATATGTTGTACTTTAGATTTATAAGCAAAAATGTTTTTTGGTAATAAAGTTATTTATTTATTATTATTTATTATTATTATTATATACATTTTTTAATATTTCTACCATTGCTGGCGAAACAACCAATTACGCAGGCTTGTGACCAAAACGCAACTGATGATGATAGGGTGAATATTTTAAATTGATGACATGAAAAGATGATATATGGGTTTAGGTTTCAATTGATAGAAATTTACGGACTATTCGGCAAGTATTCAGAATAACGGCTTTTTGCAAAAGTGTGTAAGTGAGTGGATGTATCTGAAGAATTTTAAGGCTTTTGTGTAAATATTTAGGAATAACGCCAGTAGTGGAGACAACAATAGGAATGGTACGCACGGAGTCTACCCGCCACTGCGTCTTTAGTTCTATTGCTAGATCGGTGTATTTAGATATCTTTTCTGTATATGTATTTTGCAGGTTATGTGTATTTGGTACTGAGATGTCGATAAGGAAAACAATTTTATTTTTCTTGTCATGTACGGTAATGTCAGGCCTATTGTGGTGGATGGTCTTGTCGGTCATAATAGTCCTGTCCCAGTAAAGTTTATAACTATCCGACTCTAAAATTATTTTGGGTGAATATTTGTAATACGGAGTTTTAGTGGTTATTAATCCGTATTTGTAAGCTAAATATTGGTGGACTATTGCAGCTACTTGGTCATGACGGTGTTTATAATCATTTTGTGTAATGGATTTGCAAGCTCCGGTAATATGTTGAATTGTTTCAGGACTACTATGACAATGGCGGCATAAATCGATTTGAGCTTTTGGGTCTTTAATTATGTATTTGCGGTAATTTTTGGTGTCTATGGTCTGGTCCTGTATAGCTATCATGAATCCCTCCGTTTCAGGAAACAACTCTCCTCGCTTGAGCCACGCGTTCGACGCACTTTTGTCAACGATTGGGTTAGTCAAGTCGAGGCGATGTCTGCCATGGAGGGATTTTTGTGTCCATTCGTCCAGTTTTTGTTTATCACTAATCTGTTTTAATTCCATAAATGATTCTGATAGATTAAGTGGCGTATACTTGCGGTCAGCTTTCACTACCGCGTGATGTAGGTTCGACTCAGGTGTCCTGGAATGAAAGAATTCCCGTAGGGATCTGATCTGCTTATTGAATAGGTTTTGTAGGTCTATTATTCCTCTTCCACCTTCAGACCGGGGTAATGTCATCCGTTGTACGCAAGCTCTTGGGTGGTGCTTTCGGTATTTAGTCATCAGGGTATTGATATTCCTCTGTAGATTTTTTATGTCTGTCTGTGACCATTTAATAATTCCGAAAGAGTATGTAAGAATGGGGATCGCGTATGTATTAATACCTTTAACAGTGTTACGTGAATTTAAATAAGTGTTTAATATTTTATGAATTCTTGATTTAAATTTTTCTGCGAGAATATTTTTAGTGTCTTTGTGGTGTATCTGTCCAGTTTGGTAAAAGCCTAAATACTTATAACCTTCAATTTCATCTACAGATTCTATTAGCCTATTATCATTTAGTTTGTAGTTATCGTTTTGTATTTCGCCATCTTTAAAAGAAAGAATTTTACACTTATCGATTCCGAACTCCATACAAATGTCTGATGAGAAGGATTGTGTTATGTCTGTTAGTGTATGAATGTCTGCGAGAGTGGTACTAAACAGTTTGATATCGTCCATGTACAGCAAATGTGAAAGTGTATATTGGGTGTTATCGAATTCTATTTTATATCCTTTTTCAGTACTATTTAGAAACGTTGATAAGGGGTTAAGAGACAAGCAAAACCAAAGAGGGCTAAGTGCGTCTCCTTGGAAGATTCCTCTTTTAATATTAATGTAATCAGTTTCTACAGTTTGGTTATTTATGTGTAGTTTTAAAACGGTTTTCCAGCGTGTCATGGCAAATTCTAAAAATGATACTATTTGTGGATGGATTTTATAGTGTTTTAAAATATAAATTAACCAGGTATGTGGGACCGAATCATAAGCTTTTTTGTAGTCAATAAACATGCTGTACATGTTTCTTTTTGTAGCGCGAGCTTGGTTGCATGCAACGGCATCAATTGTGAGCTGTTCCTTACAGCCTTGGCTATTTTTGCGACACCCCTTCTGTTCTTCAGCTAAGACCTTATTTTTGTGTACATGGGAATAAATAAGTTCACTAATGCACGATGTCATAATTTTATAAATCGTCTGGAGACATGTTATTGGGCGATATTTGGCAGGGTTGATGGTATCGGACGGATCTTTAGATAGCATATAAGTGATACCTTCAGTAATGTATAGCGGTAAAAAGTGTGGATTTTGGACAAAATTGTTAATATGTTTTAATAATATTGAATGCGTACTTGTCAATTTTTTATACCAGTAATTGTGAATTTTATCTGATCCAGTAGCCTTCCAGTTATGGGTCTTGTTTATAACTCGTTGTAATAAATCTATACTGATTTCGCCAAATACCATGTCAGGTAGGTTCGTTAATCTATTTTTATCTTCTTTGATCCATGAGTTACAGTTGTGTGTTACTGAGTTAGACCAAATACCCGACCAATACTCCTGTAGCGTTTCTTTGCTGGGTACATGATTCGTATGGTTATTAGAAGGTAAGTCATTAATGCTATTCTGATTTAATTTTCGATAAAATATTTTTTCGTTTTTAAGAAATAACTTATTTTGGGTTTTTCTAAGAGTAGTTTGTTTATACCTTCGTAATCTACTGGACAACACACTTAATTTTTGTTTTAACGTGTCAAGATAATGTGATAAATCAAAATTAGGGCTTTCATGTTTTGAATGAATTTTAAATCTGTTTACTATTTCGTCTACCTTCTTTTTTAAACGTGGGCTCTGGTTTCCCTTAATATATTCAGTTAATCTCCCTATATTTGTTCTAAGTTTATTAATTCTAGTGTGCATATTTATTTGCCATTTAGGTATTTGGTCTTTGGGTCGTGAAAGAGAATTCGAGATTTTTATTCCGTTTTGACTAACCGCTGTAAATGCCGCAGAGTATATGATAAGCTGTAGAGTCTCAAAATTGGTCTCATTACTAAGAAATTTAGGTAATACAACTGTGTTTATGAAATGAACAATACTAGAAAATTTTCGGGATGGTTTTTGTCTGGGGATTGGTACCCTTTGGTTGGGTTCAGTATTTCTGAGTTCTGCTATGGTTTCGTTAAAACGATTTTCTATTTCAGTTTGGATCTCTTTGGACAATGATGAATTTACTTCTCCTTCATTTTCAACACTTTCATTAATATCTTGGCCTTCAATTACATTAGTGTGTATAGTCATGGGATTAGTAGGCGTGAAATCTTGAGGGTCGCTTAAGATTGTGTCAGATGGAATTTCATTTTCTCTATTTCTTGTTGCTTCTAAAATTACGTCCTTTTTTATTTCTTCCAGTCTTTCTGCTGATATGTACTTATTATTTATTATAACTCTGCGCTGATCAGCGATTCTTTGCACGGAAACGTGAGCTATACTTGGGTGTAAAGCTATAACATCGTGATGTAATTGTTGGCGGTACGCAGTTAAATTTGTTTCCAGGTTTGTAATACGATAATATGATTTGATGATACTTTCATTAATGTCAGTAGTCCACCTGAGTCTTTCATTGTTAGTATCTGTGGAAGGTGGAATGTCAGTCCCGGGATGGATTTTACGGTAATTTTCTACTTCTAATTTAATTTGTTTGATTTTATCCTCAGAGAGTAATTTTTTTTGAACTATTGCTCTACGTTGGTCTCCTAGTCTTTGTTTACTTGCCTGCATATGTGGATACTTTTCAATGAATTTTGCATACAATGGTGTTAAGTAATTTTTAACGTCTGATTCCAATGATGTGATGATATAATAGGTGCGCAAAATAAAGATATTCATCTCCTCGGACCATTTTTTGCGCTTTTTTGTTCCTCCTGGGGCGGACACAGGAATGTTGGCAGATATTGCCTCCTGCATAACATCCTCAGGGGAATTGTCGATAGATGGTGATGAAGAATTTTCAGATGAGTTATAGATATTATCAACGTATGATGGTGGTGATGATGGTATGGATGAGAATAATGATGACGGCGGTGAAGAACATGATGATGATAAGACATGTGGAACTGCAACAGTTGTTAACTGGGCAGTTTGTTGCGATACGGTGCCCTCCCCAGAATACGTAGGGCAGCCCGAGCCCGAGGACTCGGGGCGGGATTCTCCATCGCAATTTGCTCCGGTACCCGCCTGGGGTATTGTCCTGTTTCTTAGGCGCATCGCATGTATGAAATGGTATACTAGAGCATCGTTGGTCATTGGTAAGTGTTTAGTCAGTGACTGCCAATGTCCGCCCCTCACGTGGCAACAGGTGGTCGTGCCGGACGTGACGTTAGGTTTCTGAGGGGCTTATTATTATTATTATTACATTACTAATCAATACTGTGAGTCAATTAAACACTAAAAGTCAATTCAACACTAAAATATCCAGTATAAATATAAACTAAAAGTAAACCTAATATATAAGCAAATAATAGACCTTGAAACCAAACTTTAACACAAACTAAAGAAGAAATACCTGGACTATGCAAAGAAACGAAAGCACTTCATTTTTTGGACGCTGCAGCACGTCTGGTCTTAGAGGGTATAATTGTCTTGGCAGCAGGATTCGGCTTGCCAGTAACAGCAGCAATATCATTGATACTAGCGATTGAGCCCACGCGATGCCGCACGCCAGCACTCAGTACATAGATGTTGCCCTCCCGAGTCCAAGCATTATTGACGCCAAACTTATCTCGTGCCGTCATGAAGATGTCATGCCTGGGCTTGGTCAAAAACTCAGATAAGGTGATGCCAGTACCTTTTAGTTTAGTTTTGCTAAACCAAAACTTGTCCCGCAAGGCAACATCCAGAAACTTGATGAGTATAGGCCGTGGCTTCTTCATAGACGATGGTCGACCTAGTCTATGGCAGCGTTGGATGTCGCTGTTGCTGAAATCAGCAGTCCCAAACTGTTGTTTTACCACCTCCACAATCAGTTGGGTAGTGTCTTCATCCGGCACCTCGGCAACACCATGAAGTAATAGCATCTTTCTGCGCCTCTGCATCTCAATGGAGTCAATATTGCTGCTTAGGACATCAATTTGCTGTTGGATGAGATTGAGCGACTGAGTGACAAAAGTCCGAAAAGCAGCAAATTCGGTAGCCAATCCAGGTGATGTTGCAGCTGCAGAAGACGACTTTAGTAGGTCTGCTTCAAAATTTGCCATTCTCTTGTGGAACTCCTGCTTCATATCCTGCACTGTGCTCCGCAGTGTAGCCTCCATAATGTTGTGTTGTGTTGTGTTAAAGATACCGTTCAGTGAAGTGCCCAAAAGTGATATTGTAACAGATTGTGTAGGACAATAAGTAAGGAAACAACACTATACCCGGCAAATGGACAGTTTAAATGATATATTTAGACATAAATTAAGGTACTATATTTATATTTATTAATTAAAATTTAAATAAAACTACAGAGCAAAACCGTTTATGACTTATCTTGATGACTACCCCCGAAAAAAAACATATGAATGAAACATTGAAACATTGTATATAAAATATGAAACATTGTATATAAAATAGTCCATGGCGTTGCAGCGTCGAAGCTGTCTGAGCGTGCGCAGTCGCTGTCGGGTCGCGGCGGCGCGGCGGAGGCCCGGCGCGCGGCGCGGCGGCGGCAGCTGGAGTTCTCGGGCGCGGGGCTGGCGTTCGACTGGCGCGCCGACCCCGCCGCGGAGTACGAGCCCACGCAGCCCGCCAAGATCATGATCAGCAGGAAGACGCTCGCCACCGGACACACGTGGAACGAAGCCAACTTCAAAACTCCCATTGACAGGTCATTGTTTTTTTTCTTCTTATATAAAAGCCGATGCTTAAGTAATAAACAACTGGTATGATATGACAGTATCCACCGCGAACAAAAATAGAACGGATGCTAGAATTTTCTATAACAATTGTATAAGATTAATATTCTGAAACTCGCATCACCGACAAACTAACCATATTTTCTCAACATACAATAAAAAGAATACAGTTTTATATTCAGCCATTACAATACTCCTAAATGAGTAATGAAAAGTGTACGAAACTTAGTTGTAGTGAGTGGTCATAGCTGATCTCAAATATCAACATTTATTAGATACCCTATTTTATCTGTTAATTTTTTCTTAAATAATAAAAAAGTCTTAAATATATTTTACTGTTTGCAGAGGTTTAGACGAATCACACTTTCGCAAGCTTTTTCTAAGGCGCAACGTGATAATGTTACGAAAGAAGGACCTGGAACAGAGTAAACAACCCGAGCCGGAACCAGTCACTGTTGAAGAAGTGAGGGAATACGATTACAATAATGAAAACGACGCCTCCTACTGCCCTATTAATTTGCCGGTTGGTATTGTTAAATTATAATTATGAAATTTATAAAACATCCTATTATTGAAAAATATACAACTGTAATTATTGTTTTACAATGTAAGTTAAATATGCTAAACAAAAATTAATATGTTAAAAGGACGCTGACGAATGGGGTAACGAAGATGCGACAGCGGCAGGGGAATTGCATGAACAAGTTAAAGCAGCTGAACTGGAAGAAATTGGCGATATGCTTGAACCACCTACTAAGGTTGATATAATTTTTTTATTTATCAACTTTGAAGTTATTTCAACTTCAATTTTATTGTTGTTTGGTTTGTATAACAAACCCAAATAATCCAACGAAAATTATGTATTACTTTTAGGTGGCGAAAATTTTCATACCATACGCTATGCGATCGAAGAAAGTGGATATGAAGCAACTGAAGCACTGTACGTGGAAGATGCTAACAGAGAAAACGCCAGAGGGTACGAAGGAAGATGTGACGCCGTCCTCATTCTTCACGATATACTCACGGCTACCGAGTAAACTATCGACAAACATGCGCGAGTCACTAAGCGTCCCACTAGCTCTGCTCTCAGTACTACATCTCGCCAACGAAAAAGGACTGGTGTTGGGAAAACGAGAAGACCTCAAGGACATAGATATTTTAGGGTTGATAAAATAAGTTTTACTTAGAGTAAATGATGTAAAAAAATGCTGGAACAGCACCAGGAGCTACCAAAGAGAAAAAGATGACTAAATATTTTTTGTTTATTTCTATCTTACTGGTAGTTCCTTGATCAAACTTGATTCCAAGCGCTGGACATTTGTAAATAGGAAAATAATTTTTGATTTTTTTTGTAATGCAACGTGATAAACGTCATTCACCGTTAAATATGCTTGCAGCCATATATTTTGTATATTGATTTAAGTGTTGAATAAAAAGTAATATTTTGTACACTCAAATGTTTTATTTTTGATAAACTTTGGCACCGTAACACATTTTCATGAGCTGGCAGCAGCATTGATCTTCAAGTTCCAAAATTTTAACGAATTTCATGGTTCTAGCAGCCAATAGGCATGGTTTGCCCAGACTCCATTCCGACTTTCGCGGGTTCAAAACCTCGTCGCTGTATAAACAGCTTTGGGTCTTTTTTTATAATATTTATCACGATCTTAAAGAGGAATCTTGGGAAGATGAACATAATAAAGAAAGCTTTACACAGAGCTTTATTTTCTAAAAAAAAGACAAACATTTTGCAAACATAACTGCCAGTAAAGTAATCTGTGAATATATATAAAATATAACACATCTTACGGTGAAACAAATCACCAAATATTCATAAAGTCTATAGTTGTTTCGTAAGACAACAAAAAAATATAATTTAGTTACATAGTATAGGACATCTGTCATCCGTATTTGAATCTCAATTTTCAAAGCAGTTCAAACTAATTGGAACAGTAGTCAAATTTAGGGGAATGTTAATCAACAAGGTAAAAAATATTACACACATTAAAAAAACTAAGTGAAAACTATGTAACTAAATTAAACAAGTGAGTATTTATCATCTGATAAAAGCTTTTACAGGTGTCTTTCCTAATCATATAAATCACATCTGTCGAATTCTCACCTCGATATCGACACCTGCTAACAAGAAAATTATGATTATTGCCAACTGATGTCTTACATCAGAATTTTAACAATTTTAAAGTTATAGAAAAAAGGTTACGCCTTTAAATTTACTCAAAACAATAGTCAATAAGACATAGAAACTAGAAACAGAAAACATTTTAAAAATATTAACATAACATACTTAGAATGATCAATTTCCAAAATGAAGAATAGAGCCACCGCATCTATTAATTACAATACACAATAATGTATGTATATCAGTCATTTGGCCTCTTTAATACGAAAGTTACATTTATTTTAACAAGCATTATTGAGGGTAAAAAATACCACCCATAAGTAACTACCACGAACATTACTTTTCAGTAGCTAAATCTAGATGAGATTTAATATAACACAAATGGTGAAAATAATTTTATTTCACTTTCTTATCAACCCAAATCTATTTTACTTCTAAATTCGGCTGAATTTCGGTAACTTCTGATGTCTTTTCAACTTCTTTTACAGACGATGTTTTAGTTGAATCTAAATCTTGCGTTTGTTCAGCATCACTTTTATTCAAAGATTGTATTTCACCATTTTTTTCAGGAGAATTTGACGACATTTCAGTTCCAAGCTTATTGTGTATTCCAGATTCTGTATTTGGACCATCTATTGTTTCATCTTTAGAAGGTGTTTTTATGGTGTCACTTGAACTTTCTAGAGTGCTGTTGGACACATCTTTCTCAGGTGATTGAGACTCATCTTTGACCTCATCATTTAAAGGCACCTCATCAGTAATGCTTTCAGCGTTCGCTTCAAATGATTTATTCTCTATAACAGTATGATTACTTTCTAAACTTTCATCGAGATCAGGTTGTGAGGTATTTAGTTCACCATCAGCTACATCAGTTGTAGGATTGCTATTTAAATCTTCTTGTAATTCGGGTTCTATTTTTTCAACATTTTCTATTTCTTCATTAACATTCTTTTCTTCATTTTGCACAATGGGTGCAGTATCATTTATAGAAGAGTCTTCTGGTGGAGTAATATCACAATCATTTTCGTGTTCAGTATTCATAGTAACATCTGAAAAAAATGATATAATATCTTTCCCATTCAACATCACTTTGACTAGGGAGGGTTCCTTAGTGCTATCTAAAAATTCAATTTGGAATGTTGTGTCCTCTGCTGCCAATTCGTCGAGCTTGTTTCTTCCATTCTCATAAATTGTATTGTCATCTGGGACACCAGCCAAACGACAGCATTTAGCTAAGGGCTCTATCATGGAAATTTCATCAGGCAGTTGCCTAAATTCTTCACATTTAGCTTTATTGCCGTAATCTAAGAATTGGACGTGAGAACCTACATCACAAAATTCCAATATCTTTGCTCTGTACCATTGCTCATCTTCCGACCAAAATGCGGCGCAAATGGAATTTACTTTTAGTTCGGCAGCAGGCTCAAAGTTTCCTGCGCTAGCTAATTTTTCAATAATCTTATCCAGATCCGCCACCGTGTGTTCCAATTGGACATAGAATTCGTCAAGTGAATTTACAAAACAGATTTTACCATTACTGTGCAAATCCTGACCAACGGGCGTCGGTCTTTCTATTGCGGGGTGTTCTTCGCAGAGACCCACCAATTCTTCAGTAACTGACTTGCCCTCTAGGTAAAGCTCAACAATAGATATATCTCCTGCGGCAATAAACTGAACGTTGAATATAGTGGCTCCCTCAGCAGCCAATTCGTTAAATTTAATTTCAGACTTCCGCGACCACGATTTTATGTCTCGTGGCTTCTGTAGCGCACATTTTCTTGACAGAGCTGGTTTTATCTTAAGTTCATCTGGAAGGCTGCGCAGTTCATTTGCAATAGAAGCATTACCGTAATCCATGAATAAGACTTCCGTGCCTTCAGAGCCATCTACTATAACTTGTGCTCTGTACCACGCTCCATCTTCAGGATATTTTGCCGCACAAATGACCCCTTCTTCTTTGTCAGTAAGTTCGGGGAAGTTTTCAGCATCAACCATTGCTGCTTCCATGGCTTGTAACTCAGGGGCTGCGGTTTCTAGTTGAATCCAAAATTCTGACGGAGAATTCACGTGGCTGGCGAAACAGGACGGCAAGTCCCCGCATTCAGGCTCTTCAGACCTTGTGGCGTGACCTTCAGACACTAATTTGTCTGTGAGATTCTGTCCATTAACGTATATGTCGACATAAGTTAACGCATCCTTTAGCACAATAAGAGCGTCAACTGGTGCCGATAAATCGCCAACGAGTTGTGTAAAGTAATCAGAGGCCGGCTCTGACCACTGTCCTGTGCCAGTAGGAATAGCATTAACGCTGGATTTGATTGCATATCGCTCGAACTCCTTCAGATGATCTGGAATAGCCTTTATAAGACCAGGTTGGTTGTCCAATACGTCCGTATTACCGTAGTCGATGAAACGCACCGTTGTGATGTCTGAATCAGAATCCAGGATTTCAGCTCTGTACCACTGGTCGTCAGCACAATACTTAGCAACGCACAGTGTATTCATTTCACGATTTTCAATATCAGCGTAACCTTCAGCATTAGCTTGTAATTCTGCTTGTATGGCATCGATTTTCTCTGATTTATCAACCATTTGCAGCCAGAAGTGTCCTGGCGTATCGATGTGGCTTATGTAAACTTGCGTGCAACCCTCGGGTAATGAGATAGACTCCTCTGTTGGTAACTCTTGCTTTTCCTCTTCGTTTGAAATGATCTGAGGCGTGGCCAAATTTTCATTTACCAATTTCATTGATAAGTCCACACCATCCAAATGCAAACTGGCCAACCACCCATCTGTACCAAAAGCTAGAGTAACTTGCACTTCTTTCTCGTTTGTCCACTCTCTTAATTTGGTCAGTACATCATCTTGCAACGCGACCAAACCCAAGCTAGCTACTAGTGCTAAAGTGCACGGCTCATAAAATTTGGGATCCAGCTTCATAATACAATCCTTCTGTATGTTTTCGCTATTTCCGTAATCTGGAAATTGAACTTTGACTGTTGAATCTTCAACGGATATAATTGTGGCGCGATACCAGTTGCCATCCGATGACTTAGCCGCGCAGATATTATCCGCTTCAAAAACAGTTAGTGCTTCAGGAGTACCTGTGAATGGTATGAACAAATATTAATTGCTATTTCTTAAATGTTGAACATTATAGGAATTTATATCAAAAATATATGTCAGCAGTACATACCTTGGTCATAGAATTTGAAAAGTTCATCCAAAAGTTGCGTTAACCTATCGGTGTCAGAGGATTTTTGCAGGTAGAACTCGTTCAAATTCTCCATGTGTGATATGTACGCCATGCCGAAGTTGTAGTTGAACACGGAGCGCGTGCACAACTGAATGACTTCGTCGTATGCGCCTTCATCTGGCTCGAATATTGCGACTTTCTGCCCGGTGATACTGTCGTACAGTGTTGATACGAGGCTGAAACAGAATAACACTTTCGAAGAACCACGCGTAGATGAGATTGCTGGGACAAATTAGCCAGCCACTTGATTGAGCCACTCAATGAAAATCGAAATTGCTGGAGGCTCCAATACCCTATTAAATAAATATTTGATTCTCTTTGGATAGTTTGTTCAAGCAACTGTTTGTTTGTCAGTGTTCTCATAGACAAAAATTGGCCATAGATCATATGTAAAGTTCAAATAAGGAATGCTGGTAACATTCTTGTTCAGTTACAAAATCTTATAAAAATATAACATTCATAGTAAAGTGTATTTTCTTACCTGATTCCTTCAACACTGTTGATATAAATGATAAATTTATTGCCAATAAGTTTTTTCTTCAGGTCATCAATACCGATCAATGTCTTCGATTCTGATGTGTAATTATTAAGGCAGCACTCTAGCGATTGGTAATAGTAGACGCTTAATTCGGTCGGTAAAATCATTAACTGAAAATAACAATTGATTTCAATTTCATTATTATTATTTTCAACATTTTATGTTAGTCTCATCAAATCACATATTTATATGAAACCTTATTTGAAACTGAATTACAAACGAGATCAATTTAAACATTATATTAATATTAAAGATTAAAAAGTACCTTATCTAATGTAGTAGTGATAGAGTTGCCAAAATCTGGTAAAACGGCGCGTATATTATTGATATCGGACACATCTTCCAGTATAGCCCTGTAGATTTTATCATTGTGTCTCAGAGTACAATGGATGCCTTCTGTTAAACTATCTGCAGCTAAAGGAGTCAGCTGAAAACAATATACAGTAGTTAGGTATATACTTCAACTAGTAACAGGTTCTAGCCTTGCACGAAGTACCTTGTATATGTTGAAGTAACATAGGGATTGTATTGGAATTATGAAATTGAATCATGATTTTCAGAGTTAGTCAACTGCAAACCATTCTTCATTATATCATCAAATGTAAAAAAAGTCTAACGTATCTCTAACATCGTTTGTAACTGTCATAAGTAATTTAACGGCTGACTTACTTTAGAAACGTCGAAGCTGGCAATGGCACTTTCCACTAAAGCCGCCTTCTCAAGATCCAGTTGGACATAAAACTTCTCAAACGATTCCACGTGCGTAACACGACATAAGATTTGTTGGCCCACTATTATTGTCAAGTCGATGGCTTCGTCTGCAAAGAAATAATAAAAAGTATATAATAAAATTAAAACTAGTTGCAAAAATCTTCTTTTTACGTATTTTTCTTGTGAATTGGAAACAAAGGAAGGTCGTGACTTTTTAAGATAAAAAATCACATATACTTTATCAAGTTACCTTTCAACGTAACAGACGACTGATGTTCTGACAGTCGGGCCAGATTCTTCTCGACCAACATGTCTGCGACGCTCACGCCATTGTTCCACAACGACACCTTGTACTGTTCCTCAGCAGGCTCTTGGAATATGCATTGGTAACGAGGCGCATTGAAACAAAGATCTATCTCTGGATCCGCCTTCCATTCACCATCTTTCGGCACTACACCCACCAGAGAACAATGCACGGCCATCTTTGGCAGTTCCATCAACTGACTATCTAGCTGCCATATATCTTTGGCATCAACGAGTTGTTTATTTCCGAAATCGATGTATCTCACTATGAATTTGGAGAACGGCTGGACGGAAACGACAGTCGCTCTGTATAACACTCCATCGACAGGATAGCGTGCTAGTATAGAAGCACCGACCGGCACATTACCAGTATACGACTTCACTCCCTTATACAGTTCTGGTATCTTATGCATCATTTCTAGGAACTTAGGTTGCAAAGACAGTATTTGGCAATAGAAATTCTCTGGTGAGATGATCCACGTGACCGACACTTCGTGCTGAGCTCCAGGCTCTACCACAGAATCTACGAATGGCGTAGTCAAAGGCACTGGATTTTGCAATTCCTTATATTGCACTTGGGTGAATTTGCTTCGGCTTTTGTATGGAGGAGCACGTCCGCTGCGTTCCCTGCCACTGTCTTGCGAACGGTAGCTCTTTTCTGATCTTTTATCACAATCGGACATGGAGCGATCAGCGCGGTCTCTAGGAGTGAAGTTACTTCGCGTTCGGTCACTCCGCTCGCCCCTTTCTGATCTGTTATCTCTGAATTCACGTTTCTGATAGTTTTCTTTCTTGTCTCCCCAGTTGTCTCGGCGGTCGCCGCGATTGTCGCGGTTGTCGCGATTGTCACGCCGCTCTGGGCGATGTTCCCGACCCAGTCTATTTCCCCGATCGTCGCCATTTTCGTCGTAGTGATTGTTATATTTATTGTCGCTGTAAATAAAACAACATGGTTTGGGTTGGTGCTTAATAAAATGTGAAGCTCGAGCAAACAAAACTTCTTCAAGCAAACCACACAATAAAACACGCTAAAAAGATGCATAAGACAAGTCTTATGTCTACATACTGTATAATCTTTAGCCTCAAGACTATGGTAAGCCTTATTCGATAAGGATTATAAGTATGATATAGTCACAGAAATATTAGAATGTATTCTAGTAATTATGTTAAAACTATAACAAGGGATTTTTTATAGCATTTTCATAAATATAGAGGACATTGAAACATAAAAATAAAATGCAGCATTAACAATTTACACCAGACAATGAACCGCAACACCAAGTTACATTGAGATCGTAATGCTGGAAGGTAAGTGTGAAATAATCAGTGCGAGTCGGTGAAAATTGCGAAGTGCCAAAATGAATATTGAAACGTTCAATGTGCCGTGGAATGCAACAAACAACGAATATGCCGCGTATTGAGAACGGTCGATACGAATAATGCAGCGCAAACCAAGCGTGACACCAAGCAAATAGGTCGAGACGAGAACGCCGAACAAATACGAACGCTTCACATAATTACTGCGCGCCGATTGTAATCACGGCTTGTTCTTATTCAGCCGTTTAGAAACTATCCACATTTCATATTATAAATTATATCGCGGACAAACATTTTTGCATTGCCATCTCAATCGACTGTATGATAGATGCTTTCATTATAGAACAAAGCATTTAATTGTATTTACACGGTCCGCAAATTTTATTCATTACAAACAGCCAATTTGTTGCATATGTCATAAAAACGCAGGATCGATTAGTAAGCTGAGTAGTCACGCTGCAAATAAAGCGGTGATGCAAGTGAAGGGAGAAAGCGTGACGTATGTTTGCGCCGGGTGGGGGGTGTAGTGGTACCGTTTGAGTCGGTCCTGCACGGAGCCCCTCTGCGCGTCGATGCAGGCGGCCTCGGCGGCCTGGCGCAGCCGCTTGCCCACCCCGCTGCTGTCCTTGCCCTTCCACCCGCCCCGCGGAGCCTTATCGTGCTGCTGCTCCGGTCTAGGCTTTTTTCTGCTAAATTTATGTCATCATCAACCCATATTCGTCCCACTGCTGGGCACTACTGGCTGGGCCTAGTGCATGGGGTTGGCGGACTACACACCTAAAAAAATTCTTACACCTTTATGACAGCCCCGTGGCGCAGTTGGCTAAACACCAGCTTGCGAAACGAGAGGCTGCGGGTTCGATCCCCGCACCGAGACAAATGTTTGTGTGATTCACAAATATTTGTTTCGAGTCTGGGTGTTTGTGAGACCGAAAAGTCTCTTGTAGTTTCTGATACCCACGACACAAGACTCGAATCTTAATGTGGGGTCAGAACTATGTATGTGACTGTTGGGTGTATTTTTAGGTGTGCAGGTTTCGTCACGATGTTTTCCTTCCCCGTTAAAATACGTGTTAATTCATTGTGAATACACACATAACTTCGAAAAATCAGAGGCCTGGGGTTTGAACCCGAGACCGCCGAAATTCTCGCGCCTAAACCTCGAGAGAAATAAATTTATATTTATTTCAATTATAATTAAATTACCTTCCTCCTTGTCTGCCACTCCTGCATCAATTTGAACTGAAACTACATTTTTTTATTCCAAATTAAAATAATTCTATCATTTATTAAATTAACTACGGTTATAAATTAAATATGTACCTGTTGGGTTGCCTAGACGGGGCTGGTGGTTGGAAGGATGGTTGCGGCGCAGGTCCTTCTTGCCAGTCATCTTCGCCTGCCGTCATCGGCGGCTGAGACGTCGATTGCGGAGGACCATTGTTTTCCCAAGGTTTTGGTCCACCCCGTCTATACCAACAGCGTTAAATGTACTCCACTAACTTGAGCATTCTTAGTTACGTAAAAGACCATAAAAGATAGATATAATGATGTTTATTCTATTACGACAATCAACGAGTACTTTTGCTTTGTATTTGTATCTACATTGTTATTAGACTTTTTAAATAATATTCTCATTCTATTCTTCATCAGCCCATAGAAGTCTAGAGATGTAGAAAAGCCATTCCAAAGTCCAAATACACGCCGCTAACCAAGATTCTAAGCATACATATTTTTTTAACTCCTTCGAATTTAGATTTATGAACTATGTAGAAAAGTGAAGCATAATTATTTGAATATAATAAAAAAAACTCAAAATTGAATCCTTTCGGACTAAAAGGCAATTTACGATGGAAGTACATTACATCGATATGATCACACCACTTAGCAACGAAACGTGAGCCATTAAACACGGTGAAAGCATAACCGAACGTGATTTTTGATAGCATTTCATGAACATTTGCATCGCGTTTTGAATTTGACATTTGAACGACCTCTAAGGAAACAAAATGATATTATATGTATTTCAGCACACATTTACTTAATATAGTCTATTACGCGAAAACATACCTGTCGCCACGATCCGGCTTTCCGGCAAACTTTTCACTGTGCCTGCCCGGGCCGGACCGATCGAAGCCTTCCCTGTTGTCTCTGTTGACAAAAATACACTTCACTCACGCTTCTATCATAACAACACACGCAACTGTGATCAAACGGCGCTAATTACTCGTAAATCCCAAGCATTCACTATACATATCAATAGCTGTAATATTACCTATACATGTTGCGACTTCACTCAAGCTTAGTGTAACGTTGTATGGGTTCAAAGAACCGAAATGAAGGTCAAGCCGTGAGTCAGGGCTCTATTATTCCATTTTTTGTAAGAAAATAAAAACCTCTGCAGTGAGTACGCATGATGCATGAAGTTGTACAAGTTGACGTGATCTAGTTTATCGCTTTGTGAACGCGATATCATATCTTGTGACAAGAGTTAAACCATTTCACATTACCAATGTCGCCTCTTAAATCGTAATCTTTGATCGGCGAATGTGAGATGATATACATTGACAGATGCGTTTACTAAGCCATAATGTGACTTTCGCGTGCCGCTTAACATCACGTTTAATTAACGTTTAGAATTTTTATCTAATGAATGGCAAAAAAATAACACGAAGAAAATAAATATTAGAAACTATAATACATATTTAATTCGTTAATATTTTATACCTGAAAATTGAAATATATTTTTTTCTCGATTAGAAAAGGCAATACCATTTTACACATAGAGAATAATACAATTTGAAGATTTCCAATAGACAAATGACATAGAAAAGACATCATAATCACCATAAGTATTCAACTTTTATGAATTCGATATATTTTATATTTATTATATATTTGTTTCTATTCTTTCAAATACCAAAAACTTATTTTATTAAATCACTAATTCTACGGCTAGAAGAAAAGATGTGTTCTGATGTATAGAACATATTTCTACGACTCACCTGCCGCGGAAACTGCCGCCCCTGTGTGCGAATTCCTCATTAGATTCCCTGGGTGGTCGGCGTTCGTCTTTGAAACTCTTCTCTCGGCGGAAATTCTTCTTTTTACTCTCATCGTGTATGCTACCCTCGGGAGAGCTGAATATTTCCGGAGCATCTTTGCGAACCGGAGTTGTCGCCTTTACCTTAATGAATTTCTCAAAATGTTAAATATCATTCTTTATTTCGGAGCTCGTGGCGTCATCCACACTCGAAACCTTTTCAGTCATGTTTTCTAAAAAGTACATTTTATCCATTATGGCCAGATAAACTAATTTATTAGTTAGACTTTGGCTAACTATCTGGCTAACTTACAATGTATTTGGATAATATTTACTTATAAAAAATACTTTAGTTAACTTGATGATAATGAATTGATATAGTTAACTTGACGAAATAAATTGTAAGTCGTTAATGGGTAAGGTCGTATAACAATTTTAAATTAATAGGGCTTCTGACCAAGGAAACGCTTTATATTAAAACATCTTAAAGTATGATATTTTCATATTTTATTGGTGTATTTTGTTTTATAGATTAATATGTATACGGATCTTGAATTCAGGCCAACACAACCATCACGGTATATTACCACTCAGCTAACGACAAAAGAAAATATCGTGAAAAAGCGAAGGTTTGGGAAGTTTGCTAGACCAAACCTGACTGTTGAAGTGGAGTTTAAGTAATTTACAAAAAAAAAAAAAACATCAAGTAGACTCTCGAATACGGCATATCATTGCAGAATGTGGTTGCGGTTACATTTATTTGCTATGTAGTATTATCTTATTAAATGCATATTTAAAAAAATGCATAAGATCTCAGTTACGGATTGTTACAATATTAAACTACTAAAAGAATCGCAATAATACTATGCCCTTAATAATTCAGCACTAAAACAATAAAACTTTAATAGAAACGGTTGAATAGACAAATAAAATCTTAAACAAGCAGACTTCACCTAATCTTATGGGAATTATATACGTAATTATCTATCAAAGTCATAGCCTGCATCATCTCCCAGCCCGCGGAGATGGTGTAAATTCAGTTTCCAGACAAAATATACTTTTATTGCGCGGTATAACGATCATCACATGCGTTGTTACTGTTTAGCAATATGTGCCGATTCGTGCTGAGTACCAAAGTTAAACATTAGGCTGCACGAGTGTGTTAACACGCAGACTTTATAATTGCAAACGGCGGGCCGCCCACCACGTAATGTAGTACAAACAAACATGTTTGTATAATGTTTTATTTTAGAAAGTGGGTTGGCAAAATGCATTATTACTTCTCATTGCAATAATTTAATGTATTCATGCGATGAATATAGATTTTTGAAGTTATACTTCTTTTGACGCGTTAGTGAAAAATGATGATAGTAAACTTTTACGATGCGCGCGCACACCGTCACGAAATAGTTATTCAAATAAGTTAAATATGTTTTAGATTTTTAAAACGTAGAATAGTGACAGTAATAAAAAGAGATTGACATATTTATTAGTTGTCAAATGTTTATCAGTACGTAGAATAAGGAGGAAGATAAAATTTTAGTATAACTTCTAACGCGTGTACATAAGTACACACACATTTTTTTAAAGGAGACATTATCTGCTGGTAGAAGTATTTTCAGAAATTACTTCACATGTGCAAAAATACTTGGAGAATTAAATGACATTGGCTAGACTTAGAACAATTGAAATGCACAAAACGAGTCCTTTTGTATTTTGCAACGAGAGTGGTTTGTATTCAAAACTTTCATCTGTTAATTACGACGCTACTAGTTCTCACAAATTAATAGGAAAACGCCAGTGAATTCTAGTCAGATTCAGCTAACTAAATATAACTGAATATGAAATTAGTTGTCGGTTTTTGGTCAGTCACAAAAAGCTTGACTAGACTGCGTTATTAGCAAATAAATCTGGTACGATTGACGTGTTATTAGAAACGGACATCACACATACATATCAATGGATATTATAAAGTTAATTAACAGAGCAAATATTGAACTATTGCATTTGTCATAACTTGTGCACATACATACATACATTAACTCACGCCTGTATTCCCTGATGGGGTAGGCAGAGGTGCATATCTACACCCACATTTCGCCAGGTATGTATCAGTCCCACGTAATGGGGGCGAGCCTATTGCCGTTTTTCGGGCACATTTCCAGACTCCGTGCTGCTATTGGGAATTTCCTAATGGAAAAACCCAATAACACTTTGCCCGACCCGGGAATCGAACCCAGGACCTCTAGAACGCACGGCACATACTTGTACCGCGAGACCACGAGGCAGTTTAACTTGTGCACTCTTTTTATTTCAACAGGAAATGATTTATCTTCTACTTGAGTTTAAGTGCGAAACCACTCTGCCTTTCTTAAATAGGTACTATAATGAAGCAGCCATAAGTAGTTACTTATGGCAATGTTTTAGTTGCATTACTTACTGCACACTTAAGTTCTATGGATATTTTCATTAAGTCTACAGTATTTCAAACTTCGAGTTCAAGTATTTCAAGTCGTGATGGCCTCGAGGTTTAGGCACGCGGTCGAGAATCTCGACGGTCGCGGGTTCAAACCCCGGGCACACACCTCTGACATTTCGAAGTTATTCACAAAGAATTATCACGTACTTTAACGGTGAAGGAAAACATCGTGATAAAACCTGCACACATAAAAATTCTTAGGAATTTCTTAGGTGGGTAGTCCGCCAACACGCACTAGGCCAGCGTGGTTAGGCCTTAGCCTAACCCTCTCAGTTGTAGAGGAGGCTCGTGCCCAGCAGTGGGATGTATATGGGCTGATGATGTGATGATGTGATTTCAAACTTAAATATTAAATACAAACAACAATAAACATCAGTTAATACAAACATTGGTCTGAGGAAGTGAAATCTATGAGTCTCGTGTTTCAGCCACACTTACTCATGTCAAGTGAGGTCAAAGATTACATTATTGTAATAACCATATCCCCTCAACAATTTTCTTTTACGGTAAGCAGTCTATATTCAAAGCCTTCTTATTAAACTCAGCATTTAAATTAATGAAGTTACACAGACACAAAGTCGACAATACTTTTTTAATGAAAACATCACAATATCTCAGGGAATAAATTCCCCCAACAGTCACATACATAGTTCTGACCCCATATTAGGATACAGTCCTGTGTCGTGGGTATCAGAAACTACAAAATACTTTTCGGTCTCACAAACACTCAGATCCGAAACAAATATTAGCCGATCACACAAACATTTGTCTCGATGCGGGGATCGAACCTGCGGCCTCTCGTTTCGCAAGCTTGTATCTAGCCAATGCCCATAAACAATGACCCAGTCAATGGATTTCTAAGTCTTAGATGTTGTGACCTAGCTAGGTCTATTACCAAAATCCTATGCTATGTTATGAAAGGTAGTCTGTCAGTCTGACTATGCTGCAGTTGGATAATTAGAATGATAGAAGAACAACAACACAACAAACAATTGAAGTCCATAAGACCATAACATCTAGATTCAAAATATCATGGATTCTACAAAGAATTGTCTCAAAATCTTATCCATATATACTCAATCCAGTCATATGTCTAAAAGTCTTAGGATCTATTATTTCATTATGTGGTAATCTTACCTCATGAGAACTCCTAGGCTGTGACAATTGGTTCATTTTCCTGGCTATGTCTAAAGGCGGAATCACTGTGTCATCAACGAGCGAGACTAGCATAGTATCACTGGATAGAACACCAACTATATGAGCTATGAGAGTCTTCTCCAACGCCAACATTTCTAGCTGATTTGATGTTTTTGTCTCCACTGGTCTGTTCTCAAAACCCTGTTCAGAAAATGGGTTAATATATTATACTTTAAATAAGAAAGCATATCTAAACAGAACACCACAGGCTGTTACTAAATATAAGGTTTCCAATGATTGCAACAATTATGCTACATTAACTTTGTTAAAAACATTAAAGTAATGATAAAATAGCAGTGTATTATTTAGCAATCATGCTAATTAGGATTTATTTTGATATATTTTGATAACTTACATTTTTAAATCCCATGGGAATTCTTATTTATCATGTAAACATGTATTTCCAAGCATTATTAATAATTAAGGTGACTAAATACATGTTTAATTAATAATTACCATAACTTATAAAAAAGAGTAAATAACATTAAACAAATATTATCATTAACAGCCAAATTGGAAAAGAGCAAATTAATCTGACTTTTTAGGCACTATGCCAATAAGATCTAACATATACAATGATTTGCAGAACATTATTGTTTCCCCAAACAATAACCTGGCCGATCTATCTGAAAAGCCTTCTTCTTGAATAAATTACTGTTAGTATAAGTATTTGCATAATTTTGTATACCTACTCACAAGCAATATAATTACTTTGAATTAACTGGCCATTGAATACTAATCAATAGTACCTAGATATGACTAATACTTATTGTCAGATGATGATGCCATGTGGAAAGATTAATAGATATATTTACAATGCCCTGTTATGATATGGCTCACCTTTAATGCACACTTCATGGCTTGAGCAGGCAGTTTTACCAAGTCAGGTGTAATGGTCCTTAAGTCTTTTATATCAACCTCTTGTTCATTTCCATAGTCAACATACGCCACTACAACCTTTTTGCCTCTTGTGTCTCTAACTCTTGCTCGGTACCAATTGTCATCATCGGGGAATCGCGCGCAACATGCTGCACCAACTGGCAATTCTCCTGGTGAGGAACTATTTTCGCAATGGGCTTTGACAGCATCCATCACTGCATTCAAATCTTCGATCTTATCCGACAATTGGACATAGAATTTAATACAACTATCTACATAAGAAACTAGGACAGATTGCTTTGTTCCTAATGGCAACATTCCCATCCACTTGAACTGCAATTTATCTTTCATATTTGCCATTAGTAAATCAAGTACATTTTTATTGTCTAGATACAGTTCTCCATATTGTATCAGTGGTGGGCCTTCTGGGGGCACAATCTTCAAAGTTAAAACTTTACCATTAACAAGTTGCTTAAATGTCTCATATAGATGTGGTCCTTTCTCTAACTTCTTTACTCCAGATAAACAGAACCGCATAGCAAACACATTTGGCTTCACAAATTCTTCAGGTATATCAAATATATCGTAATATGATACCATTTCTGTGTCCCCAAAATCAACAAAGAACAGTTTACATTGAGATCCAGAGAGATTCATTACAATTGCTCTGCATATAATTCGATCACCAGACATTCTTCCTAGACATACTGTGCCAATCATTGGTGGTTCTGCAAGGCTGCTGTGGGGTCTCCTATTGATTTCGTCCATCATGTCTTGCAACTTCTTCGCATCTGATACAAGTTGAACAGCAAACAGTTCAGGGCCCTCCTCAGCAAAGGAAACAAAAACTTTGTGTTGTGAATTAACTTCAAGCAATCTACTTTTATATGTAGTAGATTTTTTTGGTGAGCCAGTTTTGTTTGAAGCAGGTGATGTGTTTGGTGTCTTATGTGCAACATTTGAAGGTGTTTGAGGAGTATTCAGGATCTGTGATGTATTTGTTCCATGGTGCGGCTGTCTTGCAGGTGCTTTTAGGTTCACTGTGTTCCGAGAAGCCTTATTTGCTAATAGCCTCTGACTGATTACTGAAGGTGGTGGTATACTCCCATTAAATGGTATAGTAGAATTCTGCTGTAATCTCATAGTTGATGCTGGATTAGATGGAAAGTTCTGGTTGATCAAATATGGTACATGTTCTGTGTAAGATGGTGTTTCATGACTTGGCTGCCAATTGGATTTCTGTTGGCTATCTCCAGATAATTGTATAAGAAGAACTTCTTGCTTTGCTATAGGCAGTGAAACTCCAAAATTAAATGAGACAAGGTGTGATGACAGATCATTACCTTTAAATTGAATAGATATCAAAGGCAGTGTTCTACTTTGAGCATCAATGGTAGCAGGGTATTCTGCATAACAAATCAAACTCTGAAGTTTTAACACTAAAGGTTCGTCCCAGCGACCTGACGGGTTCATCACTCGTGATAAGTAGTAATCGGTGGCTTGCCCACGTAGTTGCAAGAAAAGAGGGTCATAGCTGTCCAGAAAACGAATAGTGCTTAAAGAAATTAAATCTTTGTTACCAAAGTCAATGAAGTGCACTCCCACAAGACCTGTTGCCAAACTATTAGTATTTATCACTTTCGCTCTGTAGTAAATTCCATCTTTGTATTTGGCGGCACAAATGACTCCTTCATGGATTGCGGCCGGCGGTACCGAACCTATGCCTTTCTCCAAGTTTTCGCGCGCCGCTTGGAACAAACTCTCCACCATTAACGGAGCCTGTTGGTCCAGCTGTCCGCTTATCCTCAGAAAGGGACCCTCACCATCCACATGCGTTACGTATAGGCGAAAAGATCTTGAAGTGTCGGTTGGTAAAGTCATTGTCAATTTTTTTTGTCAATATATCATTTACTAAATCCACAACAACTCACATAACTTTTTTACCAAACTAAGTTAAATCACGTCTTACTTTCGCTTAGTAAGCCTATAAAAAATATTCCGCTTTCTTTTCCGTTTACGTTTTCATCAAACATGGCGCATTCGCGATTTATAATTTTATACGTGACCATAGATTACCTGGCCTAGTACCTACCTCTTATTCTATAAAACTTTGACAGCAGGACGAAGATAACGACTGATGCTATTGGTGTAAGTGAGATGGCGAATACCTACATATGTATTAAATTAGATTTTTATGTTATGGCAACTTAATACATCCTGTACCGCAGAAATCGGAATAGGTATAGGTACTTATAAATCATAGTTTATAAAGGAACCGTAAAGCTATTTGTGTGTACATATTTCCATTATGAATTTTAACATACATACATACATAATAACCTCAGGTCTGTAATCTCCGAAGGGGTAGGCAGAGGTGCATTTCTGCATCCACATTTTGCCAGGTATGTATCAGTCCCACGTAATAGGAGGCGAGCCTATTACCGTTTTTCGGGTACTTTTCTGGAAAACGGAGTCTGGACTCCGTGCTGCTACTGAGAATCTCCTAATGGAAAAACTCAATAACACTTTGCCCGACCCGGGAATTGAACCCAGGACGTCTAGATCACACGGCACATACTTGTGAATTCCAACAGTTTTTGAAATAAACATATTTACCCTAGCACCTTGGACAGTTTCTTTAATTTCGTGGGGGCAATACCGCATAATATGAAATGTAGATTAGTAGGTAGGTAATTAGAATAATTATTTACAGCAGCGTTAAAACTTCGATAGACATTTTAATAAATGGTAATAATATGATGTCCTCTATTATCTTTGATTTTGCCACTGTCAACAGTGTCAAATGTCAATGTCATATGTCGAACTCGAAGTCGAAACTGTCAAAATATTTAATATTGTAATATTTTATATGTCTGTGAATTGATTGCAATTTTTTTTTTAATACGAAAGAAATGTGAAATTGCATGCATTCTTCTTTCTTTTATAAGACATTTGTTGTAATTTAAATTAATTTGCTTCAAAAGCTGGTAATAATATCAACATGATTGAAACATGCTCCAAGAGATGTATGCTTCTTGGTACAGTTTTGTTGGGAGCGTAAGTATATTTAAGTTTTTTTTTTGTCACCTTTAACGATAAAATTATTAACAAAACATTTTTCAGATTAAGTCTTGTAGTACTCATCCTAGAGTCCCATTTGGCTGACTCAATATCCAGCAGTCATAGGATGAAAAATAAAACATTTCCTACAGAAAATAACTCGACTTGTTGGAAGTATCAACCCTACAAGATAATAAGCGAATGTCATCCTTGCTCAGGTAATAAAATGATAATACATAATTTTATTTAAATACTCACAAGCTACAACTATTATTTCAAATTTTATGGAAAAACTAAATGACTTCAGATTTAATCTGAAATCTTGATTTTATGACAACTGTTGTTGATAATGTACCTGCATAATAAAAGAATAGTTGCAATCTATATTTAATCCTTGTTTTTTATGTAAATTATGTTTAATAGTAGTTTATACCTATTGGGTAAGTTTGAATGTTTTGATATTATTACAGATTTTGAAATCAAAAGCAAGAGCATAGGAGTATGCATTCACACAAGCTTTAAAGAAATATTGAAATGTGATAATGGAGAAACAGTTACCAGAAGGTGTGTTGTTTTTTTTAAGTAAAATAAAAACAGATATTTTTAGGACACAATTAAAATTAAAAAATAAAAGGGTAAATCAGATCCCATAACCAATTTATTTCTTATGACATATATTTTCAAATTATGTTTTGTGTTTCAGCTGTGACCGAGTGGCATATTTAGACGAAAGAGCATACTGGAAGTTTACAATATGGTCTTTTGTAATAGGACTCTCATCATCCCTCGCAGTTATGTTGAGACTTAGAGTCCTTAATTACAAAGCCAAACGAAGAGCCAGACAAATGCTTAGTAATGGATCCATATAAGTTGCTGGCCTAGTACATTTCAATTTCCATCCCAAAAACCATGTTTAGACTTTTACATAATTGAATTTTTATCTAGTATAGCTATGCTGGTATTATATTTGATGGCATAAACAATTTTATGCACAATACTCTGTGTGGGCCAAAATTAAGTAGACCACTGCATTGATGTGTTGCATAAAAATATTACTTTTTTTGATATAATAAAATTAATGGCACATTTTGAAATGTGCTAACTTAATAATTGATACTGTATTCAATTTAATTGAATTTGTGTAAACTATAATATAAACATATTATGTTATCAGTATTTTATGGAGTGTTTATATTGTCATTGATCCCCTTGTTTGAATTTAAACTGTTCCCAATACTTAAAACTTAGTAAACTTTATGTTATGTAATATTTAACTATTAAAATACATACAGTTGGTTTAAAAAACAATCTATTTTATTGTTCAAATAGTAATTTCAGCAATTCACTGATTACTCTGACATTCACACTATTACCAAGTAATCTGTAACATTGTTTTTTGGATATATTTTCAGGGAATGTATAATGCTTTGGGAAGGACATTAAAGCCAACACTTCTTTTGGCGTGAAAAATCTCAGTTTCAATTCTTTTAATGTGTTGACAAACTCATTACTACCAACTTCAAAGTTGTTTGCATTTTTAAAACAAGCTTTCACAGTTTCTGGTGATGCATCAGTGTAAACAGAGCCTGTGCCTTCTATGTAATGTGAATATGCTTTTGTAAAACAGCAAGATCTTCTCGATTCCTTATAGCATATGTCAAAAATGTTAGCTTTTTTCAGCATTTTGTCTGGTATTAAATACTTCTCTTGAACATCACTTTCAATAATACTGTCTAGGCTGTATGGAGTGTCAAATGTTTTTGGCAGAGTTCTCATCTGAAAACAGATATAAAATTATTCCTCTATTATTTATATTTCATATGATTTAAAAGACCTAATCTTGCACCCAAGAGTAATTAACTATACATAAATTAATTTTGAAAATAAAAATATTAGTGATTAATGACTATAGCCATACATAAGTAGAAATACTTACAATTTCAGTTTTTCTTTTAAAATTCCAGCTCTTGTTTTTAGTACAGATGCAATAATATCTTAATCTGGAATTAGGCACCCCAACAGCAGTTGGGCTCAATAAGAACTCTTGGTACTTAAATTCACACTTTTCTAATTTTTCTATAAATATATTTCTGACAGTAGAGCACTCAAAACCTTTTACATTTTCCATTAGGATATATTCTATGTTATTCAATTGATCAAGTATACCTATTAAATAAATAAAGGAATTGGTACGGGGATCATTTTCATCCAAATATTTTCCATTTCTTGTAAAAGGTTGGCATGGTGGCGACATTAAAATTGTATTGACACCTAGTTTGTTAATCACGGATGGTGACAGTGATTGAATGTTTCTATTAATAAGGTTTGTATGAGGAAAATTATATTCATAGACTTGATTTGCAACAGTGTTTATATCCACAGCGGCAATGACTTCACCGGGCAGGCCAGAATCTAAAAAAAAAGTGTATTGCTTTTATTTTCTTTTGTAAAGTTTTACTGTAAGTAAACAAAACATAACCTACCATTCCATGCACAATGCATGCCTCCAATACCGCTATATAGTTCAAAAATTTTAAAATTCATTTTTACTACCTATGGACTACCCATATATTTTTGATAGCTGTCATTCTCAGCTCGTAATAATTATAAATAAGTACGGATACTTAAGCATTACTATACATAAAATCTCTGTGAATGTAATTTCTTACAGATTCTTAAATGTTTTGACACGCAGAATTCAGAAATTGCTAATGTGAAATGTCATCTTTGACAGAACTTGCTACTACGTATGACCTTACAAGTGCGTTCTAAATCTTATGAATTACTAATAAATCAACAATATAAAATCAAATATTTGTAAAGGAGTGAACAACATAAAATTAGTACATATTTTTAATTAAAATAAAAACTCTATCCGATATAAATTTAAACCTACACCTTCGTATTCACATACTTGTTAATTTAATAACGCCTAAACTACAATATCAATTTGCACATCGCATAAGACCTCGTCTCAATTCTCGCTCGCTTTCAGTACAATGGTTTATTAGCATCTTCATAGTCGCATCTGTTGGCTGAGTAGGACTTGATTATATACTGCAATCTAAAGGATATCAAAGACTTAACTTATACCATAACTGGGAACATTGGTAAGACTAAAATGCTAAGAAAATTTAAAAACGCTATATTTTGCATTTTATCGTTTGCCGACTTATAATTTGTGCAATTATTTTTTTGAAGTGAAACTTCTTTATCGGCGTATGAGAGTAAAAAAACAAAAGAAAAATCGTCGCGATTTTCGGTTACGCGCCATGTTGTTTTTTTTATCAATGTTCAGTATAGTGACGTAAAAAATAATATATTAGTTTGAAAGTCATAAAATAAAAAGACATTCAAATTCAAGTGAATTTATAGTAAAAGTGAGAGTGATTATACATATATTTCGTTTGATAAATCCAACACGTGAGCGCGATTTTAATATTTATTTGAGTTCACTCTCGCTTATTGATTGTAAGTATCTTCTTATAGTTGTGATGGCCTCGAGGTTAAGGCACGCGGTCGCGAATCTCAACGGTCGCGGGTTCAAACCCAGGCACACACCTCTGACTTTTCGAAGTTATGTGTAAAACATCGTGATGAAACCTGCACATCTAAAAATTGCCAGTACCACTAGGCCAGCGTGGTGGACTAAGGCCTAAACCCCCTCAATTGTAGAGGAGGCCCGTGCCCAGCAGTAGGACGTATATGGGATGATGATGATGATAATGATGATGATTTTCTTAAGCCTTATCCATCCGATTTCTGTAAAGTTGCAAATAGTAGAAAAATGATGCCATTAAGAAGTTTCACTTCTTACCTATGTACTCAGGTACACACACATATTTTTTTATTGTGCAATAAAGTATCATTTACGTAAGCAGAACAAAATTATCATAATATCTTGGGCAGATGATTGCAAGTTGCCACAAATTAGGTATCGAATTTTTAATTTTGCGACAATGACGAATTAAATGACTCGACTAAATAGGGTAAAAGTATGTAAACATTTAATCGCACCGAACAACATTTACAGGTTGAGTGATGCGAGATAAGAAACTCGATTGTATGTTCGCAGCGTATCTTGTACTATGGACGATCGTGTAGACGTAGCATCATATATTAAACGTCAACTTTTGCCATTCCAATGCAAATAAACGTCAAACATGTGCTAATTTGCAAGGTTGGCAGAAGTCATAATAAAAAATAAATTCAGTCATGGCGGATCTAAAGCTCGGTGACGACGTGCCACACGTCGTAGAAGGTGACTCAATTTCGAAGGAACATGTTTACCTCGAAGAAACATTCTATATCTTGTCTAAAAAGAATTCAGTGTTTCGTGTTAGACTCACTTCGAAAGGGCTATCTCTTACAAAAGAAACAGACGGCAGTTCTAAAGAGCAGACTATATTATTACGCGATATCATCGGCAGCAAATGTATGAGGAGCAAGAGGCGGCGTCACGGAGCCAGCTCCTGTGTATGTAGCTCATTAGTCGGACCTCAACAATTAAAAGTTGTGGAAGAGAATAGTGGAGATTTGGACGAGAACGACATCAGCGCTTATCTTTACATTTACGCTTATATACTGAAGCGAAACCGCCGTACATTGAAAAGGGAAAGGACAACAATAACGTTGCGTTTCAGGTCTTTTGACAAATACGAGGATAACAATCGTGAAGCGCAAAAATGGAGAACTACAATCAAGTGTCTGATAACCGGTCAGCCGATCACCTACGTGCCGCCTCTAAATGATAAGAAATTGCTAATATTGCTGAATCCGAAATCTGGTCCGGGAAAAGCTAGAGAATTGTTTCAGACGAAGGTAGCTCCGATATTGCAAGAGGCCGAAGTACCATATGATTTGCATGTTACTAAGTACGCTCAGTATGCGCGGGAATTTGTTCGAACTCGCAATGTTTATGCTTGGCGGGCGATCGTGGCTGTGGGTGGTGATGGAGTGTTGTTCGAGATCCTGAACGGCATGTTCGAGCGACTCGACTGGCAACAAGCGCTGAGTGAAGTGCCGCTCGCGATAATGCCGTGCGGCTCTGGCAATGGCCTGGCGAGAACCGTCTGCCACCTTTACAAGTAAGTTCTGTTTTGTGTACAACTTTAATTTACAGTTATTGTTTTAATTAATAATAAGATTTAAAAACCATGCAGTTTAATCAGCATTTTCCTTTAACTTCCTTCAAGTCTAATTTAAAACTCTAGAAATGAATATCTGTAATGCTAATGTTTCTGTTTTTTTGTTTTAATGTGTTGATTTAAAAGACAATTACACTCTTGCCCACTAGTTAATATGTTAAAGATATAAAATTAAAGAATTAGTTTAAATTATTTTAGCATTTTTCAATGAGGGTATTTGTTATTAATTGCAAGACAAAATCATTATTATTTCTAAGTACATAATAGCCAAAAGAAAAAGAATGTGAGACTTCATTTCAAACAGGTTTTGTTGTGTTTTTATCCTCATAGAACATGTGAATTATAAGGATGTTTTGTAGGTAGCTAATGACTTGTAGTAGTAGTTTCTATTATTTATCCTTGAATATACATATGTATAAACTGGTGTGTCAGTGACTTGGCACTAACAATTGATGAAAAGTTATTTCCATTTTAAATAATGTATGACTAGTAAGAAACGAGTATGTGCATTATAATAGTAATTACAAACTGTACCATCTTCAAGAAGTAGTAAATATACAAATTCACTGTTGAGCAATAATTTACACAACAATTTAGGTAACAAATGTGTAATACTTGTTTTGTTGGTACATATCTAAATGGCATGTTATGAAATATAGTTGCTTCATTTATACTTCTTCCTATATTATACAATGTATCACAAGTAGGCTGTCTAAACAGTCAACTTTCAGTTCTAAACATAAAATACACTTTTTGGCATAAATAAATCTAATTTGAACAAGTTTTTATTTTAACTGAATATTGGGTCAAGATTAGCTTGTCCTATATAATATGAGGTTGCTAATTACTGGAGCAGTAATTCAATTTGTGCAACACAAGGGCAAATAAAACGCTATTAGTAACTTACTGAGATTGGTGTGGCAATAAAATTGTAAATGGTGGGTTAAGTTACTCTATCTTTTTCTATTGTAAAATAAAAGAGATCATAAATTGGTAGCAGTCAATATAATGTCTCTGCTATCTTAAATGCTCAACATTTGTCTGTCACCTACACTACTTGAACTATGACTACTCATATGTGCAGGACTTTTATTGGTTTAAAAGTTATCAGACTTTTAATCCCACTTAGATACAACAATATCGGTTACAATAATATATTATATATATTGCAAATTTAACTACAACATTAACAATACTTTTCTTATTTACTTTGAAACCTTATAGCTAATACCATGATTAATGGGAAAAATGTTACAAATAAGGCCAATTAAAAGTTTTTGTAGGAGTTAAAAACAATAATGGGTTGCTGCAGTAATGATTCAGGAAATTGCACAGCCACATACAAAAAATAATAATATATAAAAAAATACAAAGTTAATGAAAGTTTTAAATGATGATCTTTTGAATGTAACTAGTCAAACAAGTATTTTATCACTCAATGCAATGTGCAATGTAAATGTTTATAAAGTGCACAGTTGTTCTTGCATAATAAAGAAATTAGTAAATCTTAAGCACTTAACACAAATGCACTAAAATAATTTTATTATGTACATACACAGTAGTAAAAGATAGTAGGAGAAGTGTGAAGAATTTTTATTTAATAAGCTGGATGAAAAATGACTACTGTTGGTTTGTAATCCATTTGGGTTTCTAAAACACATATTAAGATTAATAAAATAAGATGTTAGGTGTATGTACTAACTGTTTCAACACTATAATCTGGCGATAACCTATTTTACCAGAAAGTTATTGTCTACATTTTGTAATAATTCTACTTTGTTTTTTGTATATATGCACAGCTGCTTATCAAATTATTGTAAAGCAATATGAAACTGCTTTGTTATCTTATTTTTGATAGTAATCCAAACAGGAACTAACACATTTTTGGCTCATAATTTTGGAATTTTATTCTCAAGTCAAATTTTACAAGTCCATATTCAGCAATAGCACTACATGCTAATTGTATACTATGCTAATCAAACTGAGAAAAATCTATACTAATATTATAAACAGGAAAGATTGGTATTTTTGTATGTTGCTAATCTATTTTTTTTAACTATTTTACCAATTTGAATGGTTTTTCACATGAAAAGTTATTTGCTAAATAATATAAGTGGAGTGGGCTCAACTGCTTATTTAATATCATAATCATCAGCCCATTATCAATCCCATTGCTGGGTATGGGCCTCCTTTACAAGTGAGAGGTTCATTTAATACTAGCTGACCCGGCAAACTTCGTTCCGCATAACAGCCGATTCTTTATTTTTTTTTTGGTTAAGTTACTCCTTATTACGTTCGTTCACCCGTTTCAGAGATTAGCCGGAACAAACAGACCGACAGACAAAAATTTTAAAAAACGTTATTTTGGTATATGTACCATGTATACATCCATATGCATTTATTAAAAAGTGGTTATTTCAATATTACAAACAGACACTCCATTTTTTTTATTTGTGTATTGTATAGATATGTACCATGTATACATTCATATGCATTTATTGAAAAAGCGGTTATTTCAATATTACAAACAGACACTCCAATTTTATTTATTTGTATAGATATGTATTATGTATAAACATATAGTCTTTGATTTTACTTTCGACAGAGAATTTTTGAGGAAAGCAACAGTGGATTTCTTTCAGCTGATGATGATGGTGATATCCATTATATTAAAATAGTTATTATTATTATAGAAGCTTAATATTGAGTATAAACTTTCTTACCTAATGTACTTAACTACATTTTGTATGCAGAATATATGTAGTAGCCCAATTTCTTTATAGCAATGTGGGCAAAATATTAAGAATTTAATGCCTGCAATGAAAAAATTTTTTTTCTTTTGCATCTTTGTGCATAGTATGGGTCACAGAACACTTAGCTAGAATAATTCTTGTAACATTGCATTAGTAGGTGAACCAGACTTCACTAATGAAGATATATTACAGCGATCAAATGTGTGTTAATG
The DNA here is from genome assembly GCA_907164795.1 of Hemaris fuciformis. Taxonomy (NCBI): domain Eukaryota; kingdom Metazoa; phylum Arthropoda; class Insecta; order Lepidoptera; family Sphingidae; genus Hemaris; species Hemaris fuciformis. The sequence goes on from OU015445.1 coordinate 4,004,419, forward strand.
GGCGAGATTATATGAGTAGTTAATGACATCTCTATGCAAACATTATCTCTTGTAACCTTGTGTTAAATAAAGCGGATTATTTTCATGGTCATAACCCCCTGTAATGGATCCTCATGTTGAAATTGAATGGTTGGACTAAAACATTACCTCTAGATTTTTATACATGTGTTATTGAGCACATAAGTACAGATGTATTTCTCCATCCCTGTTTTGCTAGGGTTTGCCGAAAAAAAACCATATTATGTGGATTTAGCAATCTAAATTGGCAAAACATGAGATAAAGTATGTTTAACCAGCATTGTTTAGTTCCCCAAAAAGGGCACAGCTTACTGCTGAATTATCTTATGTCAAAAAACTCATGGCGCGATCTGGGAATCGAACGAAAGAACTTGTCGATTGCACTACGCACACCTATGGCTCAGACTCGGCATAGAGATTAAAAAATGGATGGAAATTGTAAAAAATAAGTCTACATAGTCACCCTATCTTTAAAATAATTAGTAGGTATTTTTAATGAATGTATCGCTTAATATTTGAAACACTAATCTGTGCTCATTGTTTGTCTTGATAACACACGCTACAAGCATTGGATCTTGTCGTAAGAAATTGATTAATATCCTGATAAAATTACCAAGGTGTTGATATTTGTACAAATTATAATCATTAAACATAGTTAGTATTTATTGCTTAATTATTTTATGAGTTATTTTATAATAATTTCTTGTGTGGAAGCCTAAGGCATGTGATGTGTTAATATATTTCCAATATTTCCATTCCATTGCGTAAATGGATAAATAAGATACGAAGCTCAAGTTTTTATTAAATTACAATTTATATAAAAACTATTCAGCTATACATACCACAAGGTGAGTCTTTGCTTTTCCGGCATTAAAATATGTATATAAAAAAAACAAAAGATAATAAGGTTGCGCGATGATTTGAACGTTCTATCTTCGTAATCTTATTCAGCGTTTTACGCATTAGTAAGTTTTATGCACGCTGTCGTTTAAACTAATATAGCTTTGGTAATGGAATATTACAGCTCTTTCGTGTACAGCTGGACAATATTATTAAATCAAATACATTACATACTAGAAAGAGAAATATCGTTGTACACCTCATGCTAATGCGAACTTATATCAATATGTAAGTGTTGACTGGCGAAAAAAGATTACCTTTGTCTCTAATTATACGTCGGAATGATGCCGACTTTTTAGAACCGGATGTACACTCTGATACCTGAAGCGAGCGGCGCTTCCATTGATATCCGGTCGGATAGGGATATCCTATCCTGTTATGGATCAAACTGCCGCTTGCAGTTTTGGATTTGTTTTACGCAAAATGTTCATGATCGGGGATAGACCTGTCTGTAATATATCATAAATGTTTTTCGCCAGTCACCTATATATCTATTTGGACTGGTTTTACCAAAAACTACGTTGGCGCGCCAGTTAAATAATAAACATGGAATCCTGCATCTATGGAATCATTGCATCTGTTGAGTGTATTAAAAAGAAAGAAAATACATATATCCTTTTGAAATAATTGTGAACTTTGAATCCCAGTGTCACATTGTGCATGCCTGATTATATTGGTATTTTGTTTACAAGCGCTTGGTAATTGATCAATGTGTCGTCAGAATAGACTTTTGCTTTAAAGTCTGCCTCGTTTTCTTGCGGAGCAAATGTGAACCGTGCGATTTAAAGGTCCCAGCTCGGGAAGTGGTATTCCCGAGAAAGAAAGAAGAATGGAAAAAGAAAGAAGTTTAATTGCCCAAGCAGCTCAAAACCTCTCAATCTTAATGTATATTTTGGCATTCAATATTATGCACGACAATTTTCTTATTCTGCTATCAACTGGACGTAACTAAATGAATAAGGAACACTAAATAACAAAAGCGAAAAATATAGATAAATCTTAAATCCGGTTGGAACGATCGAAGGTAATTCTTATAATTATGAAGCGGTGACGTTTGCAGTCACGTATGAACGTGTACATAACGCCTTCTTTATTTCTTTGTTATACAAAAATGATAATTTGCCGTGGTTTTAAAACCAGTCTGTTTTATTGTGTGAATTTTTAACACAGCCACCGTGGTTTGCTATACAAATCGACGAAAACAGGCAGCCGTATTGATGTAGTCTAAATGAATGTGCCATCCGTCTGACCTTGGTATCAATGACTTCAGATCAAGAGCCCTTGTCATATACTTTGGCACAAATAAGCATGGTTCTGTGTTCATTTAGGTCGTTTTTCAACTTCGTTTCTTTAGACAATATATAAGAACTTTTTAAAACACACTTCAGGCATGTTTCGATGACCCCTATTATTAAGATGAGTTTAGATGATATCATATGAGCTGTGTCATGTGCTTGTGAAGAGTGATCCATGTGGGCTGCTGATTCAATAGAATTTGCTGACATCAATAACTAAGCCCTTATTCCGAACGATATCCGATATTGTGTGAAATTATGACGATGTTTAATCTTTGAGAAATATATGACATTAATTACACAAATAAGTACAGACTTGAGAGTTATATGGAGACGAGTCGCGGTACACCCCAAAGACGCCATCATTAGACTAATGAGACCGAGACATTTAAACTTAAAAATAACGTTTACATAAGCATCATATTTTATACTATTTAGGTTAAGAACTTAAGCAACCTCTTTGCATATGATCTCCGCATAGACCAAAGCCTTACAAATACTTGTTCGGATCTGGATTTTTTAGCACGTGAAATACTCCAAACCCAAGTCGTTCTATGGAACATTTTATACGGTCTATAGATAGTAAACAAGTAGGTATGTATTGAGTATAAAGTTTTAGACAATTTTGCTCGTGTTAATTAACAGATTGAAAAAATCCTTGAAATATTTTCTGGTTTCATGCTGGCAATTATCGATACAAGATCTTTCGCCAATCTATTTGGATAGCGTTGCAGTTACCATCAAATGCAATACGATTTCTTTTTATGGCGATATGTAAAAAATAATGGTTTTCAGAAGCCTAGATATCATAAAGTATTGGATTAAGAGTTCCAATTTAGATGTGTCAATGGATGTGGATTGAAATTTTCATCAAAGCCTAAACACGATAACAAAATACTTTCCCGATTGAATATTCCAAAATAGACCCTGTCATTTTCTTAGAATGCTTGGAACTTGTATAACATGAATGCAGATTTAGAAATAATCGAAGACAATTATTATAATTCCACAATATTGAATACTCTGATTACAATAAAATAAAAATATTTTTGGCAACATAAATGCCATTTTAAGTTATAGAATAGAGGTGGTGCTCAGTTGTACTACCCTTGCCCACACCAAAAAGTGTACAAATTTTTCGGTTTAAATGTGACAGCGTAACACACTGACAGGTTTACTGTCGCATTTTAATATTAGAATGGCTAGTCTGAGAGTGATGCGAATCTGAGTATTTTGTGCCTAGTGAGGGACAACAATGAACCTGCTAATTATATTAATATTGTTATGTCACTCATACCTGTACTTTAAATTTGACGTGACAGCTGGCTAAAGTTTATAAAACTTGATAAAAACGTAGAAGCGTAAATAAGATAAACTTAGAGTGCATATATACATTTAAAGATACTACTAAATCTGTTTTTTCTAAATTGCGAATGAGCAGTTTGCTTCAATCTTTTACATTTTTTTGCTTGAAATTCGTTGGTAAGAAATGACATTAATAAATAATATAGGTAATTATATTTATAATTATAGAGGACGGTCACGTCGACCTGTGAGACGTCAATAAGTTGATATAGAGACAGTGTAGTATAATAAATAACCTGTAATACGATGATATTCATATTGTTAAATACCTTTCCTTTATCAATCAAATAATAACACAAATGACTTAAACGGAGCTACGATAATAGGCTTGTATCCACTAATAACAAATTGCTTGGTATATAGTTTAAAAAAAACCAGTCTATTTCTCAAAAAAGTTTAAGATTAATAATATTTTTAGAAAAAAAATTGGCATTAAGTCACGTGACAGCCAACACCAATCAGAATGTGTTACGTCACGCCACGCAAAACATCATTGTTCTTGTTGACGTTTTCATACAACAGAGCACCTGCTCTAGCCTACATGATTGTTTGGAACATATACACTACCGACAAAAAGTTTGGATACACCTATAATTTTTGTAAAAACAAATAGCAAATTTATAATAACAAATTTTATCGATGTTGTAATAAAATATAATATTATTTTAGTAATAAGAATATGGTTTTGTTTCATAGTTTAATTATTGTTTTAATTAAGTACCTAATCATTCTTAATTAAATAATACTATATCTTATATTATTCGTAAAGTAAATGAGAGTATTAAAAGTGCTTCCAAACTTTTTGTCGATAGTGTATAAATAATTTGTCGGGCGTTTTTATGGTTGTGCTTTTACACTGGGGCACTATATAATACTTTTAATACGAAGAATTCAATTTTAGAACACAGTAATTGTCACTTGACACAGATGTAAACAGTTTTTATTCGCAGACTGTGACGTCCTTCAAAACGCCATGACACTACTATTCAGCGTTTTCAAGGGAAATCTAAATTGTATTTTTTAAACACATAATACGTAATGTTAATATTGCTTTTTCTTTAAAATATATGGTTTTTTTTTGAGATAAAATAGACATTGAACTATATAATTAACCAAGTTTTCAAATTTAGTCAACTAGCCTATTGTGATTCTCACTAATATACTGTTATAAATGCGACAGAGAATTTGTTTGTTTGTTACGCTTTCATACCTAAACCATTGAACTGTAAACCACTTTCTGCTACCGTGAATTACGTAGAAACCCAATACAGCATTGCCCATTAGGATGTTGATGGCATCAAAGTCGCCAAGTTTTGTATGCATGAAAGAAACATTAGTTGATTTACAACGGATTTCCAGCAGGATTAAATTGGTATTAAAATCTGATTGACGTGCGCTACAGCTATAAAAAGCGTGATCGCCATTAGGGCTCTGATATGGGCAATATGTTAATAAAAACAATCACGTATTTAAAGGCATAAAAATATTAGTGAGTAATCGTACCTAAATCATATTAAAGTATATTTTTCGTTGTCCTAAATGACCTTTCCAATTAACTCATGATACTCTTTCTCGTCTCATTGTTTAATAATGCAAGATGAAAATAAAAACTTACGTCAATTGAAAGCTCTTAATCCACGTCGCACGAAATATATCTGCACTCCAGTTTTCCGTTGCCAATTGCTAAATAATAAAAATATTTTCCGATCCGGTTGATATAATTTTGCAGCCATGCATACATGTATACATAATATAATAGGTATATGTAGATAACAACTAATAATACCTTACGGCGACGCTAAGCTTTTATGTACCAACCTACCACCTCACAGAAGACATCGATGAAAATTAGAGCTTGTCTAACGTGCTATTATATGATTTTGAAATATGTCTATATGTACATACCCATATTTTAATCGTTGAAATGGAGATTATCACAAAAGTTATTTACATTTGTTTTGCATACTAGTTAAAACTATTGTGAATTAAATCGAAAAACCTTATTGTGACGTTACTATGCTATTATAGAAAAGTATCAAACTTCTAACTTATTTATAGAATTACGTATTTATTTCATTGTTTCTCAGAGAGTCAAAAATTACGACAAAAATAAATAAATAAATAAATAAATACACCCAACAGTCACATACATAGTTCTGACCCCACACTAGGATACAAGTCCTGTGTCGTGGGTATCAGAGACTACGAGAGACTTTTCGGTCTCACAAACACCCAGACCCGAAACAAATATTTGTGGATCACACAAACATTTGTCTCGGTGCGGGGATCGAACCCGCAGCCTCTCGTTTCGCAAGCTGGTGTCTAACCATCTGCGCCACGGGGCTGTCGATCCTGTCGAAAATCCATGACAGTAATTCGAAAAACAATTGTGCCTAACGCGTTGGCTCAGTCGTATTCTTAAGAGAGAGCTATCAACTTTCCATGAGTAAGAAAGCATTTTCATTATTCCTACAAGGGAACCATAATGATACGTTACTGAAGAGGAATCATTCATTTCTATTGTCTCTGTAATTAGACTGACCTAAATACATAGCTTGTTGTATTTTAAATGCAGTAACGTGAGGAGAAACTGAAATGTGACTACGTTGCAGTTGTGACTCGACTTTGGTTACGCCATGTTGGAAATTATTCACAGTTACGATTAATTGCGATAAAATACGATACTAAGGATTTTATTACATGCAATGTTTATTACGATTTAACATGTTTATTTCTTTATTGAATAAATTAAATTTAAAAAGTGCATGGCATGGACCTAGTTAAATCTTCTTTCCAATATTAATAGGCCCTGACTTTCCAATTTATTCTTTTAATGAGCGTCAAAACAGGATCAAAATAATTTTCCCTTCGATTTAAGTCTATTGTTGGATGATTGCTAGGTTTTTTGTAGTATCCTTATTTCATTCTGATAAAACCTATTAAGTTATATCTATATATTATAAATCAACTATTAAATAATTGTACTGTAATTTCATGCCTTCTAAATCTTAAACCGCAATGATGTAACAGCTGGAAATTTCCATGATACCTCGCGTTAAGACAGAAAATTATCCACCTTGATCAAGTAACACTCGTCTACATTTTCATCTAGATTTGACTTGTCGTCTACCTTGTTTACCGTTTACGTATTCCGGTTTTGTTTCCGGTAAGGAACGAACCTTGTTCTTTATAGTTATAGGTATAGCAAATTAATACCTCGATTTGCGTCATTAATTTAAGTTGTTAATTTAACTCTGTAAATGGCTCTGAAAGTAATTTTTTTTCCTTCTATGTTCTAGTGAGCCGTACATTCCGCAAAACTTGACGGGTCTTTCCATGGCTTTGGTGAAGAACAAAACAGCGCCGATGGATGTGGTTCGGATCGAAACCAAAACTAAAGTGAGTATACAATCTCGAATAAGATATTTTGTTGTTTTTTTATAAATTTAAAAAACTATTTCTCGGTTAAGAAGTTTATAAAGAAAAAGTATTGTATTCTTTTTTGTTATTCATATACTCCAAACTTTACGGACCGATTTTTATGTTTATTGAGAAAGCGAAAATAGGTTGGGAAAGTACGTAGTTAACTTTTTTTTCTCCCGAATGATTTGTGGCTCTCTAGTGTACAAATAAGATTGTGCAAGTTCTTTTATGCATTTGTATGTGATAATTTTCATCGGAATATTCCGTCTATAAAAAATCTGGTGGTTCTGTGCTACGTAATATAAACATGTGTTCAAATGTGCGGAGTAGCTACATATAGGTACAATATCCAATTGACTACGTCCGTCAAAACAAACACCGGGTGCTCAATTTGCGGATACAATTAACGTTAAGTCTTTTCATACTTTAATGTTTATATTAAGCTATTATCTTTTAAACTTGTTACCGTAAATGGAGTGAATGTTAAAATTGTATCCTGCATTGCCGTAAAATCACGTTAAACGAGTTTATTTTTTATTGATAATGATTATTTTGGTTTATAATGCTGTTATTTGTGGGAACATTACAATGAGTTTTTGTTTGATCACAGATCATGTTTTCATTTCTGTCCGTGGGATGGGGCCTGCTGTCCGACATCGACATAGAAAGCGAAAGACTTCGAGCCATCGGAGGCCAAAGATTCGCAGTTTGGGCAGTCGCCAGACTACTCGGATTGAGGAGGTACAAAGGTACAGTGAGTTACGCGAAAATAAAGGATGTCAGCAATCTTCCCAAAGCGAAACAACCGTTAACCCTCAGTCACAGCGTGAGCCAGGACGGCGCGCTCGACTCCCCCGATGCGGAAGCGTTCATTGACTGCGACGAAAATTCAGAGGTGTTCACTAATGCCGTGAACGGCAAACAACATCAGCGAGTGGACTCGTGGTACTCGGTGAACTCGCGGCGGAGCGCGTTCTTCAGCACGCGCGGCTCCGAGTACCACAGCGTGACGAGCAGCGGCTCGGAGATGCGCTCGCCCGTGCACGCGTGCATGCACGGCCCGGCCTCGCGCCTGCCCGCGCTCGTGTCGCAGCTGCCGGCGCACTGGGTGCACGAGCACGGCGAGTTCGTCATGGTGCACGTCTCCTACCAGCCCTACATCGGCGAAGACTTCCTCTTCGCGCCCCGGTCCACTCTCTCCGACGGCGTCATGTGGATGTTGATCATTAAAGCTGGCATATCCAGGTCTCAGTTGTTGTCGTTTCTGCTCGGCGTAGGTAACGGCACGCACGTCGATATCAATAATGAATATGTAAAAATGGTTCCTGTCAGTGCATTTAGGATAGTTCCGGAGGGCTCTAACGGCTACCTCACAGTGGACGGAGAACTCGTAGAATACGGCCCCATTCAAGCTGAAATATTTCCCAACATAGTAAATCTCTTGGTGCCGGATTTAAAATAGCATCACACGCTCGTAAAACATTTTAGAAAATTAAGAATCTTTCAAAATGACTGATATAGTTACGTGTACCGTAAAACCGAGCCGATACAAAGTGCAATACAAAAGAGTATAGATTTTTTTGTGAAGTTAATATATTTGGTTGTGTTTACAATGCATTATTATTTATTAATTGAAGATTAAGTGTTTTATGATATCGAAGCAATTTAAACGGGAATCATTCATTCCATGAATGTTGTGATTTAATTTAATTTCAATTGGTTCAATTGTGAATGTGATATTGTGATAAGAAAACAAGCTTGGATATTGCGCGTAGTGGCTAGTCAAAGAACAAGATGAGACAATGAATTAGTGCCAAATATATAGCACTCTAAATTATGATCATTTTAAAATCTACAAAGGAATTGATTGTTTTAATGTGTTTGCTCAAATGTAGAGCCATCACCTTGATTGCTACTTATGATATTTAAGGAACACGCGCTACAAAGTAGATGTGTAATTAGCTTCAAGCAGATAATGATTTTTCTCAAACTGTTGCATTTTTCGCATGTTAGAGGTACATACAGTGCTCTCTGTTTTATGTATTTCCATATGTTTATTTCTTTACAATTTTCTAGTGTTCTTTAACATAATATGTACTATTTATATTTTTTGGTTCTATTATTTATATCAGTATTGGAATGATAATATAGATTTATCATAAAATATATTTCTATTGAGTGGAATTTGAACTCCATCCATGGTATTGTAAGTAAAACAAGCATATAATAATAATAGATATTTCTTATTTTGTATTTTCTTCAATGGATGTAACTTTTTATGTGTACTATTTACCATAATACCTAGGTACATTTAGTTGAAATTAACTTGCCTTCACTTATAATTACGGTCTAAGGTTGTAATGTAAGTAATTATTCAAATGGGTTAGGATTGTTAATAAAACTTAATAATTGTATTTAGCAGTATTAATGTAAAGTTAGTTTTTATTTTAAATTTCTGTGATAATAATTATTCTGCCATAGCATGTTTGGATTTGCCAATGATAACAAAAAATGTTAAAAACCCCAGTAATGCCTAAGATTGTGATATGTTTTGGATGTACCTACTGATATTGGTTGTTTCATTTGATTGTTTATTTTTATGTAAGCATTTATTATAATATTAACACTGCATAAAAATAGGATCTTTGATAATGCACAAATTCTATTTTCCTGTAGTAGAATACAAACTATAACAGTAATATTAATGTGTAATGATTTATTATCAGATTGTACATTCCATGTATGTGTGATGTGTGTAGGTTTGTGGGCTTAAAACGTATATGTTACATCAGAGTGGTGATTGTAAAAAAATCTATTATATTAATGTAATCTATTGCCGGGGATTTTTGGGAACTAATTGCATTATTGTACATTGAAGTTATTTCATTTATAAAGTTTAAGAAAATGTTGTTATTAAATGATTATTGCATCATGTATTTGGGAGTTATTTACTTTTCATTTACCTTTACGCCAATATAATAATAGTGAGGACAATAATAAAAATAATAAGTGGTCTACTTGCTGACTGTTCTCACATAATGATGGCAAACAGGTAAGATTAGCACAATTAACCTTCCTGTAATTATGGGAAAACTTAGTTTACAATGAAACAGAAATTGGTAATAAAATTAATAAAGTTTATTCATCTTAACAACATATGTAACTATGCATCAAATTGTTTTACTTATATTTAGTTACAAACTAAAAAAAATACAATGTCACCCATCATAGTATCCAAATACATATTAGGTAAATTGTGAGCTCTAATTTCAGGCAGCATTTGTAAAACAGTCTTTCTAGCCCTGATCAAAACAAGTAAAATTATCTTAGTTTCAGAGAATCTAGACTATCAAGTAGATTTTGCACTTCTGAATCTACCTGTTCACGGGTGCTCACACCGCCCAGGAGTCTTTCTCTTACAGATTCAAGTTCTGCTGCATCTGCCTTTTGTATTTTCATGTACTTCAACATCATTTCAACAATCAGGCATATTTCACCTATGAGCTGGCGAGTTTCTTCATAATGTCCAGCACCACTTGGTCTCATTTGTATCAATTTCAATTTGCTCTGTGCAAGTTGTATGGGATTCCGTCCATTTTTATCATGTGAACTGACATCAGTTCCAGCATCAAGTAATTCTATGACCACTGGAATGTGGCTAGTGCAGGCTGCCAGGTGCAATGGAGTATTTCCCAATGTATCTTTTATATTAGGATTAGCACCATTCCTTATGAGCAACCTTACGACGTCAACATATCCACGACAAGCAGCTAAATGCAAGGGGCTTCTTTTGTGTTCGTCAGAGGAATTGGGATCCGCACCAGATAGAAGTAGTTTCTCTACAAGTTCCGAATTGTTTGTGGATGCAGCGAAACGTAGCTTTTGATTTCTAGATGCACTAATTGTGCCTCCGTATCTGTATTTAAGACGACAGTGTCTGGCTTTCGTAGAGCACTTTATTTTACCGACATGATCATGAGGGTCGTCAAACATATCCACTGGCATTGCTTGGCCGAATTGACTGATTGGGATAGCGGGGGGATTGAATTCTATAACACACTGAGAATGATCGAACAGAGGATTATCGCTGCTTTCATTACTAGTATCAACTCCTGAATCAGTCATTGTTAATATAAGTATGTTAAATTTAACAGATTAACATTTCCAAAAGTAAAAAGCTGCCAAAACAAAGTCTTGTCTAAAGACTGGACAAGTTCTGCCAGAAAGAAAGTTTTTAACAAGTAGACAAAGTAGATGCCAAACTTCTCTCACAAAGCTAGCAAAATAACATTGACAATTGAATCAGGGCAACAGTCATACACATATGTCAAAATTTATTCATAGACAACAAGAGTAAAAGTTGCCAGGAAAAAAATACTTATCTTTTGTAGAGTATAGTATCAATTTGACCAAATAAACATTCTTACTATTCCCGAGCAAAATCATATAGGGCAGGGGTCGGCAACCTTTTGTGTCAGAAGAGCCAAAAATTACAATTTACAAAGTTTCAAAGTTTTTAGAGAGCCGCAATTTTTTTTTTGTCATCAATAAATAGTACTTGAATAAATAAAATTTTAATACAAAATAAAAAACTAATCTTTAACTAATTCATATGAAAAAAATGAGTTGCTAGTCTCCCATCGGGCGCGTCCCCAAGGTGGCGGATAGGGGAAGGCCTCCTCCAACTAGGACGGAGGTACCGGTAACGGCGCGGACCAAAACTAGCACAATTCTCTCATATCCCTCTGTTTAGCAGAGGGTGAAGTAGAGAAATGCTCAGTGAACAGTTATACTGCCACGGAGCGGGGTAGTATAGAAGTTATTCTATCTACCCTCGACAACATCGCAATCCCAATTAAGGTGATGTGGTCATGTCTCGCAGCCTTAATTGGGATCGAGGGTCTTGCCTTAATTGGCCGGGCCGCGAGGAAGAAAACCTCTATAAAAAATTACCCCGAATCCTAAGTGGCGGCGCACCGCGATAGGATGCATGGCTGATGGGTAGTTCAGTCACTAGTGCGACCCCCACCAGGGAACCGGCCGACACCCTAGGTGGGTTACACATAGGCTTATCCAGGTACAGGGGGCTCTGCCTGGATGGACGTCAATTTCCCCCATACTCGTGGGAACAAAATGAATGTGCCTAATAAACTAAATATAAATAAAAGCAATGAAAGAGTTAAAAAGAGGGTTGTAGTACCAGTACCTTTGGAGCTAACACGAGATGAGGATGGATGCTTTTTGCGGCCTACTGCTCCTATAACCGCTTACGCTGCGCTCAGTGACGGCGGTGAATCGGATGAGTCGCACATGTCTCTAGCGTCAACTGCGTCGAATACATCTAGGACGCGAAAAAGAGGTAGACCACCAACTAACGCTCATACTGAGCCTACACCGAAGCGCTTAAGCATTCCTGCTGAAGCGACAACGACAAGAGGACTCGCATCAGAGGTAGAAACAGAAGAAGAACATAGTTCAAAAGAGGAGACGCATAGGACGAAAAATAGAACTCTTCCCAGAACAGAGGAATTGAGCCAACTTGTACAATCACAGCCGAACGAACAACTAGGCGAATATATAAACCAACACCTATTAGCTATAGAAAAAGTTACGGAAAAGTCTCGTAACTTAAAAAGTGAATATAGTAACGAGCTGAAAATGGCTGTACGATGGCTTAAAGCCACAACGGAGGAATTAGCTCGACGCTCAATCCCCGACTCACATACCACCAAATTGGAAAATGAGGTAGCACAGTTGCGCTCCCAACTTTCCTACCTTACTACCGAGATGGAAAAGCTTAAAAGACGGGCATCGGGGACATCTGACATCCTTGATCGTCGCCACAACGCAGAATCGGGGCAGTGTGGTCTTCAAACCTCCCAAAACTCGCAATCGGAGATAATGCTCATGGAGCAAATAAATACTCTCATTGAAAACCAATTTGCGGCATTTCGGGCCGAATTATTTCCCCAAAAAACCGCAAAGCCTACCACTGGGAAGTCGGCTCCTTCCATTAGTCAGCAAGAAATGCAGGCATCACCGATACTGCAGGGGAGTAAAAGAAAGAAGAAGAAAAATAATCACCCGCCCGTAGCCGAATTGCCTTCTGTTGACAATCCGGCATCGCGGGTTATGCCAACACTACAACAACAATGGAGCGTTGTTACTGCGAAGAAGAAGAAGGCAAAACCCGACAAGCCAATCAATCCCTTGTCTAATCAGGGAAGGAAGAAAAAGAAACCAGTTCCTGTAACTGCAGCTGTTTCAATCACAGTGGCCGAAAACTCTTCAGCTACCTATTGTGAAATCATGGAACAATTGAAAAATAAAATAAAATTATCGGACCTTGGCATTGAACTTCTCCGACAGAGAAGAGCAATCACCGGAGGGCTCCTGTTGGTGATAGAGGGCCCTGAGTGTGACGCAAAGGCTGATAATTTAGCCGCACGAATACGAGAAGTAATCTTTGACCAAAATGTCCGCATCGGACGTCCAATTAAAACTGGCGACATAAGACTGAGGGACTTAGATGACGCTGTTACTCAGCATGAAGTAGCAGTATCCATCGCAGAAGCGACGAGTTGCTCTTTAGACCACATAAGAGTTGGAGAGATTCGAAGAACACCCGCGGCGATGGGTACCTGCTTTGTTAAATGCCCTCTCACAGCCATTGACAAGATAGCCTCTGTCAAACGTATTCGCGTAGGCTGGGGACTGGCGAGAATTCAGGTGCTAGAAGCGAGACCGCTTCACTGTTTTCGATGCTTAGAAGGTGGACACGTGGGCATCAAATGCTCCAATGACTGTGACAGGAGTAACCGATGCTATGCATGCGGCGAACTTGGGCATAAAGCAAATGAATGCACAGCTGAAGAACTCAAGTGTCCCCTCTGCGCAGACATGGGTCGCCCTTCTGGGCATCGTTTAGGCAGGAAATGCACACAATATTTGGAAAGCAACGACAAGAATAAGCAGGCTTCTTCCAAGCCCGCACAAAAAGCTTCCAAAATAATAGAACAGCCTTCAGGCTCTTGCACGTTGGAGAAAATGGACATAGTACATTCCCAGCAGTAAAAGTTCTCCAGGGCAATCTGAACCATTGCCGCAGTGCGCAGGCCCTGTTTCTGCAAACTGTTACGGAATGGTCCATTGCTCTAGCCGTGGTAGCTGAGCCATATAACATTCCAAATCATCCTCGCTGGTTTGGAGATGAGCAGGCTTCTGTTGCCATTTTTTGGGGAGGCGGAAGCGATGATCCAACGTGCTCGTTATTAGAAAAGGGACAAGGCTATGTTGCAGTCCAATGGGGAGCCTTAGCTATTGTGGGCTGCTATATCTCCCCTAATATTCCAATCAATGCTTACGAGACATACCTGGATAGCATTGCAAACTGTATTCATAGATGCCTACCGCGCCCAACTATAATTTTAGGTGATTTTAATGCCCACTCAAAAATCTGGGGCAACAATAGAAATAGTCGTAGGGGAGAACTATTACATGAATGGGCAGCCGCACTTGATCTCCGGCTCATGAACCAAGGAGCGGTGAGTACTTGTGTGAGATGGCAGGGAGAGTCTATTGTAGATCTCACCTGGGTGACTCCTGCTGCGACTAATCTTCTGTCAGATTGGCGAGTTGCAGAAGAGATAGTTACTCTTTCTGATCACCGTCATATTATCTTTCATGTGGCCCACAATCGCTCTGAGGACAACACCAAATCCAGAAATGGGCACCGCCTTCAACGCTGGGCCCTCAAAGGTCTAAACAAAGACCTACATAGAGCTGCATCAAATGTTATCGCCTGGAGTGCGAAGCCAGAAGAGATTCTTCCTGACCCAGAAAACGGGGCAAACTGGTTCCAACATACTATGACAGCAATATGTAACATGTCAATGCCTCGAGTCAGAAATCCCAGAAAAAAGATGGTATACTGGTGGACATCAGAGATTGCGAGACTACGCTCGATCTGTCTACAAAGTCGTCGCCGCTTCACAAGATCCAGAAGAAGAAAGCATGCTAATATCAATGAGGTTACTACTGCATATAAAGAATACCGCGAGGCTACCATGATACTGCAAAGAGCAATTAAAACTGCCAAATCCAAATGCTGGGAGGAGCTTCTGGATAGCATCGATAGAGATCCGTGGGGCCGT
Organism: Hemaris fuciformis; assembly: GCA_907164795.1. NCBI lineage: Eukaryota > Metazoa > Arthropoda > Insecta > Lepidoptera > Sphingidae > Hemaris > Hemaris fuciformis. Next base: position 4,019,573 of record OU015445.1, read on the forward strand.
CCGTATAAAATTGTACTGGGAAAACTGCGCCCGTGGATGCCTCCACTAACAGAAACACTAGAAAAGGACTTCTTGGAGCGGATTATCACAAATCTCTTCCCTAGAGCCCCGTCGCCCTCTTCTGACCTTCCTGTGTTACCATCGGACTGGTCCGATAATTTGGCGGTAACGAAACAGGAGCTGGATCGGGCCATCAAACGGCTGAACACCCGTACCACAGCCCCAGGCCCGGATGAAATACCCGGTAAGGCTTGGGTGATAGCGTTGGAAATACTAGGTGATAGCCTAAGAGGTCTTTTTGACAGTTGTTTTCGAACGGCCACGTTTCCTACAGTATGGAAAGAAGCTAAGCTGGTGCTTATAAAAAAACATGGTAGAGCCGCAGACTGTCTTTCAGCATACCGACCCATATGTCTACTAAACGAAGCAGGCAAACTATTTGAACGAATAGTAGGTAATCGAATTAACGAACATTTATCAAGTGTTGGGCCGAACCTAGCAGAAAATCAATATGGTTTTCGGCAGGGACGTTCAACAATTGATGCCATACTCCGCGTCCGCTTTCTTACAGAAAATGCGATTTCTATGGGTAAAGTTGCACTAGTGATAAGCTTAGACATTGTTAATGCATTTAATACCTTACCCTGGATTGCGATCAAAGAGGCATTAACACACTTCTCTATGCCCCTCTATTTGCAGGCCATAATTAGGGCGTACTTATGTGAGAGGCATATCCAATATAGGGGTAGAGACGGTAGTTTGCACCGAAAAGAAATGCATTGCGGTGTTCCGCAGGGTTCCGTATTGGGGCCTCTTTTGTGGAACCTAGCATATGACTCAGTCTTGCGGGCCGAACTTCCTCTAGGCGTAAACATTGTATGTTACGCGGATGACACCCTTATTATAGCGGTTGAAGAAGATTTCGAGAAGACCATACAGCTTGCCGAGCGAGGGACGGCTGTTGTTATCGCAAAAATCCGCGAATTAGGCCTTCAAGTCGCGCCCCATAAGACAGAAGCATTATGGTTCTACAAGCGACGGAGACGAAGGGTACCACCTAATACATTGGTTCAGGTAGGTGATACTTATGTCCGGGCAAACAGGCATATAAAATACTTAGGCCTTACTCTGGATAGTCACTGGAGCTTTGAGGAACACTTCGACCGCCTTTCCCTCCGTGTCGAGAGGATAGCAGGTGCCATGCACAGACTTCTGCCTAACCTAGGGGGGCCAAAGGAAGAAGTTCGTCGACTCTATGCCGGAATAATTAGATCTATTGCGCTCTATGGTGCACCAGTATGGTCACACCGGTTGAAAGTGCGACGCTGCAGGTCTAAATTAAACCGCATGCAGCGCAAGATGGCTATAAGGATTGTGCGTGGGTACCGCACCATATCATTTGAGGCCTCAACGATCTTAGCACGATTTCCGCCTCTGGACATACTGGCGGACATGGACGCAAGGGTGTATGAAAAAATTCACACAGCCCGAAAGGAGAATGGCACCTCACTGACTAGGACACTTGAGACAGCGATACGGCAGCAGGAACACGTAAAAGTGTTTGCGGAGTGGCATTCCAGACTCTCTGCGGAACCCTATTGCACCAAACGAGTCATTGAAGCAATTCTGCCGGTTTTCGAAACTTGGATAAACAGAAAACACGGGAGACTAACCTACAGATTGACCCAAATACTTACCGGACACGGTTGTTTTAGGGAGTATTTGTGCAAAATAGGGCGCGAAGAAACAGCAAATTGCTTACACTGTGACACCGGTAGTCTGGATTCCGCTACGCACACACTTATTGAATGCACCGCTTGGGCTGAGGAGCGACGGATCCTAGTCAGTGTAATAGGACAAGACCTCTGCCTACGAAAAGTTATCTCGGAGATGCTTAAAGCTACCTCATCGTGGAATGCCGTTGCCTGTTTTTGTGAGGCAGTCATGACGAAGAAAGAAGCCGCGGAGAGGGATCGTGAAAGGGGCGATCCTACCCGGAGACGAAGAGGCCGAGTAGCTACTACAAACGCTGAGTAGTACAATAGGTATCAGCCCTTATAATTGATAAATATCAAGTCCTGGAAACTTGATAATAGCACTAAAGTGAATAATCTATGAAGCGCATAAAGGCAAACCAACGAAGGATTACCGGTATGCGTTCATATTGAGATCCCGGTATCCTTCGCACGTGGTAAGCGAGAACCATGGGGTTTTTAGTCGGTAAGAATCCGACATACCCTGCTGTTATAAACAAGCAGGGATCCAAGAGGATTTTCCCCATGAAAAAAAAAAAAAAAAAAAAAAAGGGGTCGGCAACCTTTTGTGTCAGAAGAGCCAAAAATTACAATTTACAAAGTTTCAAAGTTTTTAGAGAGCCGCAATTTTTTTTTTGTCATCAATAAATAGTACTTGAATAAATAAAATTTTAATACAAAATAAAAAACTAATCTTTAACTAATTCATATGAAAAATATCTATTTATTCATTATAAGTAGTATTTTTCCACAACAAATTAGATAATCACTTTTTATTTAAGTAAAAACTTAAAATATTTACTTTTAACACTAACTTGTACATCAATAACAAACAATTGAGCAAACACATTCAATAGGAGCGATGGCTTTTGCGTTGGTTATAAAAGGAGAAAATTTTAACAATTTAACTTGTATTTAAAAATAAAAACAATAACACACATTTCAGCAAACAAATGCAATGGGAGCGTTGGCTTAGCATGGTTTTAGAAAGTTTAGATAAATTTTTCTCATAACTTCTTGTTTTAAGTTTCAAACAGGACTCTAAATTGTCATTTATTAGTTGGCTTCTTACTTTACTTTAAAATATATTCTTCCTTACTAATAATCTTATTGATTAAAAAATGTAAAAAATAATATAAAAATATATTCAAAAATGAATTCATAGCTTAAATTAAAAATATATAACAGTTCATGATTAAATATTATTTAAATATTGTATAAGAAAAATTTTGTTTGTTGCTTAAATAAATTGTAGAATGTAACTATTATTAACGAATAAATAAATGTTTAAATATAAAATATATTCATGGAAGAGAACGCTTGCTCGCACGAATATGTCGATCCGAAGATAGTCAGCATTCCAGATATCATCTTCTTCACCTCACTGTAGTAACCTGGAAGACTATTCCATGAGTTGAATATAAGTGCCTCAACTCGCGGCATTTCTTTTAAAGCTGTCCACTTTTATTGCGTTACGTACATACCTACATTTCTGGACCTCCAACTCTTCCACTTGATATTCAACTCTATAAATTTTCCACTCCACAAAGCTTTACGTTTTTTAATCGATCAATTTCATTTCTAGAGATCCAGTATCAGCTCCAAATGGGTCAATGTGGATTTCGTTACTATTTGCTTTGAGAGGATTTACTAAGAATGTTAGAGTGGTTATGTTTTGTTTTTGAATTGCTGAAATCTCTCAGCAAATTCATCAATTTTTTTTATATAACTTTGCTGACGTAATTCGTGTCAACAGCTGCACTGGTTTTATTGTGATATAGCTTTAAAAAATTAAAAATTAAATAATTGATCGCTCTGAATGTGTTTTAAAAATAATATTTTTTTCTTCGAAACAAACCAATTCTTCTACCAAAACATAGGCTGGGTTTCCCTTTCCTTGCAGTTTTAGAAGTATCAGCTCATTTAATTTCTCCGTGATATCCACCATAAAGTAAAATTTTTGCAACCATTTGCCTTCTCTAATTCACGGTGATTAATGCCTTTTTCATTGAGGAATGTATTTATTTCATTCAAACACAAAGAAAAACGTTTCAACACTTTACCTTTGGAAAGCCATCCCACTTTATTGTGAAGAAGGAGGTAGGAATACTGAGTCTCCATTTCGTTTAAAAATTCTTTAAACTGACGTTGGTAGAGTGCTTTTGATAAGATGCTGTAACAATCTCGATTACCAAATTCATGACCAACTATTTCGGCCGGAAACGTTTGGGCACAAAACGCTTCTTCGTTTATTATGTAGTGAAACGTAAGAATTTCGTGGTTTATTTTGTTCTGAAGATTCGTTGTTCTCCCTTTATGTTTTCTTGCCACCGCCAAATCCCTGGTGAAGACGCCAAAGTGTCCTTCGTCGAAAGCGAATTAAAACCTACATAGAAACATCCAACGACGGCGTCATTCAGGATCTTCCGACGGACTGACGACAGTGACGACGTGTGTTACAGAGAAGGGGTGCAGTGATAAGCGAGTATAAGTGTCTAAGAGAGAAATGGTGCCTAATCCTCGTTAAGCGATTCAGAAAGATTTTAAATGTTTTTTTTTAAATAAAATATAAAATATTTGCGCATGGAACTAAAGAGCCGCAGCTTCACATCCAAAGAGCCGCATGTGGCTCGCGAGCCGCAGGTTGCCGACCCCTGATATAGGGGAAGGGAGGGCATGATGGAGTCTCGAGGTAAGACGGGGTACCGCACAAATACAAGAAACTAGACGTTTCTGAATAGAAAGCAATAAGCCAATAATAAGCCTCATGCGACCAACGATCAGTGCGAGAGAAATCGTGAGTGGTAGTGAAAGCGCCTTACGTTTACAAACGGAAAACTGTTTTAACGTTTCGTCGATATAACATATTTTATTATAGTTTATTTTTTTTGTTCAAAGTCAGTCAGTTTTGGGCCAAGCTGGGATATTGCGTACGGGGTATGATGGGGCATTGGAGCAAAATGGGATTTGGGCCTGGGTTCTTTTAAAATCGTAAATAAATACTCGTATCATTGGTTTATTACACAAAAAAGCACAAAACACAAAAATACAAACGAGCAATGATGAAGATGCCATTTGCCTATACTGAAATAACGTAAACCGCAATATGATGAAATCGTCAGAATCTTGAGCAGGCTGGTAGTTCTGTGGATTTGGGCTCATAATGCTTACTGGACGTGGACAATGAAGATGCGGAGGAAATACACATTTGTGTGTTTTGTGAGAATAAATAGCTTCGTGATCATGCTCAAATTTTATTACCCCATCTTACCCCATAGTATGGGGCAAGATGTTTTTTTTACAATGTTCCAATTAATGGTTAATTATTGACAAATGTGATACGTTGATTTTGCAAAGACTGTACCAAATATAATAAATTAATAAAAGTAATAAATATAGTAATAATGCTGTATTTTTGTGATTTCCCTTAAGTACCCCTAAGGGCCCCTTCCCCTAGGTAATTTCGAGATCATGTTCCGAAATACGAACGCGCCTTTCTGTGAGTTTGACTGGTGACAGGTGGTGGTTTGACAGCGTAGACGGCCTCGACGGAAATTTCTAACGTTTATTTTTACCAACATTACTGCGTCAGTGTTATCCACAGTGTTATCTATAAACATGCAGCAGTTGACAATATTTATGGTGAGTTGACGAAAATTATTTTATGTTAAACAAACTTTATAAAATTATCATTTAGCTCTAGCTATAACCTCTTAACATTTTGCCGATAGGATATCGAAAGCTCACGTTCGTACATCGATGAGTTGTACTCGTCGGAGGCAGCGAAGGTTATGGAAGCCCTGGTGACACTAAAGAACTCTGTAATTGGTAGCAACAGACAGAAAAGTTCAGTGATACAACAGGGAGTCGTTCCGAGGTTGTTGCAGTTAATATCAGATGAAACGCTGGATCCAAATATACGACTTGAAGCCACAGTCACAATAGGTAAGAAAACATGTTTCTTATAAAATACGAATTAAGCACAGGTTTATGTTAGAAGTAATATTCCATTTTAAATTTTCCTAAGAGATCCTTTTTTTAGTACTAATATACATACACTAAATGAGTAACATATTATACGAGGTGACAACCATATTTGCTTGAGTAGTTATGTGTGTAACTTAATAATAATAAATATAATTAATTGCTTTTGTGAATCTTCACTAAAAACTATGGTTCAAATTTAACTAATGTTGTTCAAGTCATTACCTATAGTTTAGATAAGTTTCAAATAAAATATAGTTACTTAAGCATTGTAATGTATAAATCTTTATATACATTTTCTCCCTTCTGGTCAAATATGTTGGGGCATTAGATGAGCTTCTTACTATTATTTAATTATAATGTGATGTTAATTAATTAAATTAAGTAATTTAACAGACAAAAAATAAACTCCTTTTTATTTTATTTTCCATAAAGTTTTAGCTGGTTGTGTATTTCATGTGAATATTCAGTTAAAATAATTATTCTTGATGAATCTATTGTATATGAAGTAGAATATGCACCTCTGTATTTGTAGTTTTATCGGGTAATTGATTTAAACACTATAAATTAGTTTTTAATGTGTACAAAAACTATATGATCCTATTTTATGATATCATAATTTATAAAAATTTACTTGATAACCTACTCATCTCTGTAAAGGATATTTTTAAACTTAGAATGTGGCAAATTCACATGTGTAACTTCCATATTGATTTATGATTTAGCATCTACAATGTAATTCCTTATGTACATTGTGGTGGGTGTTAATTATTTTAACAAACAAAATCTATACACTTCTTACAGACTGTTAAATGTTAGAGTTAGATGTTAGTTAAATGTTACTGTATATTTTTTAAATCAATTAGTGGTTAATCCTACTACAGTATAATTTTTATCTTAGTTTATGGGTAACATTGTATGTGCATACTGAGTGTATATGTCAGTTTTGTTTACTAATAAATACATTAAGCAATATTGCCATTGTTATTAGAATATAGAAAAACATAAACTATTAGTGAGGCCCACCTTTGAACTATTGGAATATGTGAAAAAAGGAGCATATGTTTACTGGCTTAGGTATGAAAGTATAACTACATAGTTATTTTAAATATATGATGTTACAAGGGTAAACATACTTTATTACTTTGTAATTTACTTCTATAAACATCCATCCTGATAAATTTCATATTTGTCCACAGGTTCATTAGCAAAAGGCACACCGGCAAATGTAGCTGCATTAGTAGAGCAAGGTTCTGCAACAGCATTAGTTGAATTATTAAAAGTAGCACCAATTGGGACAAAATTAGCTGAGGCAGCATTATGTGCACTAAGAAGTATATTCCTACACCCACCTGCACCAATTGGTGCCCTTCCAGCAGACATGAGGCTCCTTGCTCGGTTAACACGTAAGTTTACAAAATGTCTGACTTATTTGCGAAAATTCTCATAGAGACCAAACCACAATAGATAGTTAACTACATGAAGACAAGTTTCTGAGAAGAGATAAGATTTGTGCAGATGAGAATGATAATCCGTAATATATTCAAGGCTGAATGATGTGGAAAACAAATAGAGATCATTTTGCATTTGTGACATTTTTTAAGGGCACATACTTTATTGATGCCATTATGTGAATTAAGGTCAAGATCAGAGTATATTTTTAGCCCAGGTTTATGTTTTGAAGATAATAATGTTTTCTTACTATTATGCAAATGAGACAAATCTACATAAAAAGAAATTTACGGATTTTATAGCGGTTTAGGTGAATGAATGAATTCCATACTTTGTGTACTGCTACTATATGTTTGTGTATTAATAACTGCTAATCATGAAGACACCTTGAACTACTTCTGACTAAATTGGACCGTGAAAACGTTATTTTAATTATTTTTCAAATGAAGGTATTTTAACATTCACTTTATGCATGACTTGACGCAACTTTGCGCTATGACCACAGTCATAGTCTCGCCGTCTAGTAGTGCTCTAGTCTCCGATGCAGAGGAAAATAAAACTAAGAAATTACAATAAAATCTGTATCTATACTAATATTATAATAAAAAGGTTTATATTTTTTGTATGTTTGTTATGAATACATTTATAACTTACTTAACCGATTTGAATAGTTTTGAGTATGGACTTGTATTGGATCTTAGGGAATACCATAGGCTACTACTTTGCGTACATCATTTATTCTATAATGCCATTATTTTCATAAATTGTGACCACCTATACTTCTGATTACACCAGTCCATCTAACGGTTGCCTGGAAGACATTGCCGCCAATAAGGCCGCCATTTGTTACACAACCTTATAATTACTATAACTTATTTTGTTCATTTAATTTGGTGTACAATAAAGCGTAAATATATTAAGGACTGTAACATTCGGTATGCCGTGCTCAATATCTTTTCTTTTTAAACAGAAATAGCTCGAGAAGGATCGCCGACGGCGCGGGCGTGTGTGGTGCGCATCCTCTCGCTGTGGTGCTGCGGGCCGGCGGAGCAGGAGGCGCTGCGCTGCGCGGGCGGCTGCGCGGCGGCGGCGGCGCTGCTGGCCCCCGAGCCTCCTACACTCCCCGCGGTCGGAGACCCCGCCCCCGCACCACTCTGCCCCTCTGCACCCGCCGCGGTTCTGCCTGCGCTGGATCTCCTCGCCGCCATGTGCTTTGAAAATGCCAACGTCTCGCAAGTCGCGTTGAACACCAGGTTATTAAGGCACCTAAGTACTACTAGTTTAAAGTATGAGATGGTTCGAAGCTAGACGAACTTGTTGAGGTTGTTCTGTATGCTATGTAGGTAGTTTCAGATTAGTTTTGTAGTAGTCTAGATCCGATGATGAAAAGGTTTTTATAATATAGTTGATTTCATTTCTATACCTAGCTGCATAATATAAAACTAAGTAATGAAATATGAAATAATCAGGGTTTTTATTTTTTAGAGTACCCGTCTACATGTTAATTCAATATGTCTATAATAGTGCCTATTGAAAACACAGTGCGCTGTTGCAATTGTTACGCATGGATACAGCGTGATGCAGTCGATAAATAAACTGAATAACATGCGCTATTCAAGCTTCAAGGTTGGAATATCAAAATGTAGGGTATAATTTATCATTCGAAGATGTTTATTGGAATAAAAAAAACTTATCGTTCCTTGTTAAGGAAGAAATAAAAGCTTAATGGTATTCAAAAAGTAAGCTTTAGCAGCTAAAGGGGTGCATATGTCACAAAAATTAGATAACATTGGTATGGGTGAGTTTTAACTGGATTTTGGCAAATTTTGTACGACATTGTTTAAAAACAAACTCACTCAGTTTATCGCATGGAAACAGCTCATTGAGGACGTAACTAATGTGAGGTCAGGGGATCGCGCAGCTAATAGATATAATTAATTGGTCGTAATCAGCGCGTAATAAAGTTGAAAGCGAAATATTGATTTGAGTGAGCACTTTCATTTGAGTGCATTATGTCGCATGTGCGGAGCGCTGTAAACTGTTTGTTGGTTTTGTTTTTCATTACAATACTAGCATTCCGCTCCACTTAAGTATGCACTTGTTCTATTAATATAACTTCAAGTGTGCTGCTAATGACGGCGCGGCTCCGTCACAATGACAGCGTTTTATAAGGGCATTATTTAACTTGCATACCCATGCGTCGGAAATATGTTTTTTATAATAACATAAGGTTTGTTTAATTATAGACATTGTTGTTTACGACAAATAGTTAGACAATATTAAAAATAAAAAATAATTGTTTACACTGTCCAATTAATGTAGTAAGAATATAAGTAGAATATAGTGCACGCATATTATGTGATTGGAAATAATTATAATATCGCCAAGTCTAGCAAAACAGCGGCACGGCCGTAGCAACTCAGAACATTTTCGACACCCTATAACTTCGTTGTGGATAAACCTAGAAACCTGAATTTTCTGTCACCAAGCAAGCATGGTATAAACTCTGTATATTTCAAATTTCATTCAATTTAAATCAGTAGTTTAAGAATTATAACTAGTCAAACTTCGTAATTTTGTCACTCACTGACTCACTGACCGATCATCAAAACTCTGCTAGGCACACTCATCTGACTTTTAGAAGTTATGTGTGTATTAGCAATGAATTATCACGTACTTTAACTGTGATTTACTTTGATATTGATATGGTCACTATAAGATGGTGTCTGGTAAGCTAAGTGCATAATAACTTAAGACAGAAAGTCCCTTAAACGGGGACTCAATAAATTCATCGACTTGATATCATATAGATCTCACAACTTTTTACGGTAGAAGAACTGAGTTGCGAGACGTGTTTTTTTACAAGTTTTGTTTTTTATGGGATATTTTTTTACAATAAATTGGGCTGCAACGATACTTACCGTCATATTGATGTAATAATACCCGTAACCGACGTATGGATTTGTATGAGGAGATGTATGGATGTAGAAGAATCAAAAAAGGTATCAGGTTCATAGCTTGTGGCAATAGTCTGTCTGTGGGATTCAGTGTGTAATGTGTATGTATGTAATCGATGTAATAGTTTTATGTTGCGATAATTTTTCTATAAGTAAGTTTTTGTTTTGATGAAGGAGTCTTTCCACTAATTCCTTACAATGTTTTTAACCGTGATAACAGTTTCCATTAGCATGACTAACGACCGCAATCATTGGTTATAATTAAATTCCAATCTATATGCGTTACAGTTGTTGATGTATTCTTTACCAATGCATAGTAAGTAAACAGTTCCCACATATTTTAAAGAAAGAAAACCAAGCCGATCCAGATGGTTTTCGGATACTACAAACTTTAGTGCAATTAACGATTCACCTAACAAACAGAAACACCTACAATAATTGCGTCATAGTTATGTTGGCAGCTTTGAAATACAGATTTAGTTTTAGATACAAACCTGCACACCTAAAAGTTCTTACGAATTTCTTAGGTGTGTAGTCCGTCAACACGAACTAGGCCAGCGTGGTTGACTAAGGCCTAAACCCTCTCAGTCTCAGAGGAGGCCTGTGTCCAGCAGCGGGATGTATATGGGCTGATAATGATGAAAAAAACTAGAGTGTTGAGTGGTATGTTCGCAGGCACGGCGACAAGTCGATCCCGGAGCTGCTGGCGCGGCTGGTGTCCCGCGACAAGCCGCTGCCGGTGGCCATGGGCGCCGCGCGCTGCCTCACCTTCATACAACGCGCGGGGGCGCTGCCGCCGGACGACAACATGTATGTATCATACATTAATAAATACACCCAACACATACATAGTTCTGACCCCACACTAACATACAAGTCTTGTGTCGTGGGTATCAGAAACTACGAGAGACTATTCGGTCTCACAAACACCCAGATCCGAATCAAATAGTTGTGGATCATACAAACATTTATCTCGGTATGGGGGTGGACCCGCGGCCTCTCGTTTCGCAAGCTGTTGTCTAGGCAACTGCGCCACGTAAGTATATTTTACTTATGTATTTTTGCAAGGATCGAACCCGCAGTCCGTTGTTTGAAAACTTGGCTTCTGACCAACTGTGCCAGGAATTCATGTTGTATTATAGTAATGAATTAGATTTACCACCCGATTTTCGATTAGCCGACTTAATTGACGTCACGATGCTTTGTCTATGTCCATTTGAACTGAAGTTCTATTCGTTCGTAAAAGGTGTTTTTATCGAATGAATGTCTTCAGAAATATCCCAGCGGTGATGTGTATTGTCACGTTTATTTATATCTTTCATTGCAAGGTGACTTTGTGTGTTAAATTGTTTCACATTCACACCGTATTCAGTTGTCATGCATTGATGCAACATACATTTCTCATATAGGTACCTACCTACTCTGCGCATGCTTGTAAAATGTATGTAGGTTTGCGATGCGACGTTGGTTTAGCAATTTGTAGCTTTTTTGTATTAGGTAATAAGGAATAATATTATACGTCGTGGTTTCTAATAAATTATTTCATTGGGAATTACGATGAAATCATATTGGCTTTTTTCCTGAAGCAGATGTGCCTATTTGCATGTTTGGAGTTATATACCAAGAATTGGTTAAGACATTCAGTATACAAAATGTTTTTTTTATTTTTTTATAGTTGAAATGGAATAGGCGTTTGTCTTCCATCTCACCTGATGGAAAGTGTAGATGAAGACGAGGGTGGTACACGCCCATCCAAAAGAAACCTCTTCACTCTACTCTTAAAGGCTCCAGAGTTCAATTTATCAGGAAAAATAGACCCAGGCAGGTCGTTCCAAATCTTGGCGACTCTCACCAAAACGATCTGTCAAACAGTTTAGTTCGACTTTTGGGTATGTCAACAACGTATGGAAACTTTTGCCTGCGCCTAGTAGTCCGATAAAGGAGATGGCTCAATCAGTTCGAAAAGAGCCTTCGAGCACTCTCCAAAGTGTATCCTATAAAAAACCGATAAGCTGGCAACTCGACGACGCTGCTCAAGGGTGTGTAGTCTGCTATTTAAGAGCTTTTCGTTGTTAATTAACCTACGGGCTCTTCGGTCAACAACAAATATTTTCAATTTATTTTTTGATCCGGTTGTAGCGAATTTACGTTTGGATGTCAGAAAATTAGTTGAAGTTCATACACGACTACACTGAGTGACTGGGTGCCCCGGCTGTATATCGTCGGCTTGTGGCATTAATTAAAATCTATTTATAACATAATATATTATTATATTTACATACCATTGATGCATTACCTACTTATAATAATACTAATTTTTATTTTTTGTATTGCATACCTAGTAATTGTTTTCCAATGTTTTCTTCCTCACCCTTTCTTTATAATATAATGATTTGAATGAAGACTGATTCGAAAATCGATCGAATCGATTCCAGGTCTTTGTGATTTTTGAACGTGCGTTCTATGTACTTAATGAAACAAATGACTTTCTAGGGTGGTGTTCGGGGCTTTGCCTTGTCTAGCCCGACTTTGTACCAAGGAGATGCCAGAAGAAATTCGAGCGGCTGCCGCAGAGACACTCGCCTACTTAGCGGAGGTAAGCTGCAAAATTATTTCATCATCATCACCATTATCAGCCCAAATACGTCCCGCTGCTGGGCGCGGGCCTCCTCTATAACTGAGAGGGTTCAGGCCTTAGTCCACCACGCTGGCCTAGTGCGGGTTGGCGGACTACATACCTAGGAAATTCCTAAGAACTTTTAGGCGTGCAGGTTTCATCACCATTATTTCACTCATTCCCAACTGCGATTCATGCAGTAATGATTTAGTTAACTTTAAGTATGTATGAAGATTGGTGGAGTATTGATTTCGTTAACATAGAGAACAGTACCAATAAGGCACAGAAACTTATAAGTGGGGCAGAGAATTTCTTCTAGAAAAAGGTCGGTTTTCTTTTATTAATTTATTTATATTTGAATCGAAATTAAAAATAACGATATTAAAACAATCGAGAATTATAAATCTTTATATTATATACTAGCTTTTGCCCGCGACTCCGTCCGCGTAGACTTCAGGGTTGGGTTCAGAAAGAAAATAAATTGTAGTCTATTTTATGCCAAAAATCGTTCACATCGGTCATTACTATTGTGGTTGTCAGCGAGTGTTTTCGTCGCTTCCGGCAGATGGCGCGGTCACTGGTACACAGCTGATATTGATTCTTCGATCAGAAATCGGCATCTGTAGACCGAAGTATCGATTTGTAAATCACCAGCTACGTATTTTTGCAGGTGGACACGTCTCTCCAGCGGCTGGCGGCGATCTCCAACCACCTGATGAGTTCCCTGGCGGACATCGTGACGTGTCGGTCGGCGGCCGCTAAGCAGGGCGCCTTCAAGTGCTTCGCGTCGCTCGGTGCCAACGACGAGGACATCCGCAAGATGATCATCGAGACGCACGGACTCATGGTGCACGTCGTCGACGGCATGAACAACCCGGAGCCCGCGGTCAGTGCACATACTTACACACAACCATGCATTCATACATACATATGTACATGCATATATGCATGCATGCAGTGGCGGTACATCCATAGAAGCCCAAAAGTCCAGCTTGCCTAACAATATGCCGAATAAATTTCTTTAAATTTTAAATCTTTATTTAACAAAAGCATTTTGGCGTATAAATGTAAGCAAAAAAATAAATAAAATGAATTAAACACAATTAACGTGTAACGCTTTTGGGCTTCTATGGAAGCACCGCCACTGATACATATGAACATGCATACATGCATGCACGCATACATTCACACATACATACATGCATGCATGCATACATTTACAATATTATATATTTTTTAATGTTTTCTATAATAAGAATAAAAAGTTAGATTATATTCAGAAAAAAATATATAAATATTGAATTATTTAATCAACAGCTTACGTATAATAGTGCTTTCTTTGTTCTCTACATATTAAACTTTATCAAGTTTTGATAAGAAAAAGTAAAATCAAATCTTCTAATAAACTAATGTAATACATTAATAAGTCAATGTTCAAAATATATTTAATGTGTAAAATAATGTTTCAGGTGAGGCTAGCAGCTGTGAGGTGTTTACATTCATTGTCAAGATCAGTGCAGCAACTCAGAACGACGTTTCAGGTACATACTGTTAATTGTAACCATCCAAGTACTTCTGTTTTCACAAAATAAAAAGCCCGTTTTGACAGTTCACGCCCATGAAGTTCTCTATTTTTTACTAATCGAAATGTTCTGAAGGTAATTACATTTTCCATTGATGGGTACCGCCCACTCGGCTTAGTGCTGTGCATAACGATTTTTTCATATTGTCCATAGACTATTAATAATCGGTTAAGGAAAAAATAAATCGATCAAGAAGGCCGACTTGAACTTTGCTGGTTTTAATTATTTAAGTTGGTACTAGTGTTTAGACCAATTAGGTAATTACTGAATTTCACCAGCCTGGAGCTCATAGCCGTAAATAATGGCAATATTGATTTCTATAGAATGACTTGTCTCTGACCAAGTGTGATTCGATGAGTGTGTGATTGATACAGTGATGCAAAAGTTCCAGATCTACCGATTTAGCAACCCAATCTCCCGATTTTTCGTCGGATCGTAGTTAGTAGATATGAATACACTTTGCATCGTATTTACTCTGTCTGTATTTAGTGTTAATTTATAAATATACGATAGTAAGTTCCTGGAAATGAGTGCTCATTTTCAATACTTACACCAAATACCACTAAAATTGAGTGAATGTTATTGTAACAAATAGGTACTCGTATATTAAATTAAAGAAAATTGACCTCTCGTAACATTGTATCATTTCAACAACCTACGACATCAAAGTTTATGTAAAATTTTCTAATCAGAACTTTAATCCAATGCACTTTACAATTCATATTCAAATCGACCAAATACTCATGCAAACTTTAATTGATTTATCGTGAGTATCGAGTACCGAGTCGTATTGTTACATCACTAGGTACGTGGTAAAGACAAATGTCAAAACGGGCCTATTATTTTGTGACTACGATAGCCATAGTTTTGCATACTAGCATCTCCTTGAATCTTTTCGTAACTTAGATACTAACTGATATTTGTCATAATGTCCAGTAGATAATAATATGATTTATACTTCTGTACCATAAAATTTACTTATTGTTACATTTTACACAAAAAGTTGTATGTAATGGAATATCAATGGCAGTGGCGGTACTTCGATAGAAAAGCGTTGCACGTTAATTGTGCAATGTCTCGTTTATAATTATTTATTGTGGGGTCAGGATATTTTCATATTTATACCATATTGTTTTTGTTAAATAAAGAGTTAAAGCTTAGAGATTATTATTTGGAATTCTGAAAGGCATATTGGGTTTTTGGGCTTCTATGGAAGTACCGCCACTGATCAATGGGATGTTTTTTTAAAGAAAATGGAATTTGTATAACATAAATCCCAGACTTTACACAGTTCTCTATATGTATTTCCAGGACCATGCAGTGTGGAAACCTCTGATGCAACTCCTTACTGATTCTCCGGCAACTGAGTTGCTCACAGTTGGCTCCTCTACCCTGTGCAATCTTCTACTAGAATTCTCTCCAGCAAAGGAGCCTATGTTGGATCAAGGTGTGGGTTCTATTATTGATTTATTAGAATTATAAATCTAAGCATTGCTTAATTACAATAGTTTGGAAATAAATTCACTTGGTTTCAAACCTAAAATTCATTTCATATGTCATAAATTATGGTATTGGACAAATAAATTATGGTATTTTATATCATTTAATATTGGTAACATTTATTGATTAAATCTTATTTTACAGGTGCTGTGGAGATGTTGTGTAATTTAACAAAGAGGCCAGAAGCTGCCTTGAGGCTCAATGGCATATGGGCGCTTATGAATATGGCTTTTCAGGTAAATAGTATAATTGCGCTTCACATCATCCCTCATTGGACCCCTCTGCACACTTCAGCATCGATCCGCATCAATTTAAATCCCACAGCTCTCTCCCCCACTGTTGTTATCCCACAACTGCACTTTCTGCAAATCCCCCCATTGCTTTCTTTCTCTTATCCTTTTCCTGCAAAGAAAAACATAGTTATCTAACATACATTATATCAACTTACATAACATTTTTTTGTTTTGTGTAGGCTGAACAAAAAGTGAAGCAGCACATTTTATGTTGCCTTGGCACAGAATAAATGTTCCTGTTATTAGGCGACAGTGACACGAGAGTTATAATGAAAACTCTGAGACTATTGCAGAATCTGCAAAGAACAAAATAGTTATCTAATGTACATTACATTAACTTACTTATTTTTGTTTTGTTTTATGCAGGCCGAACAAAAAGTGAAGCAGCGTATTTTATGCTGCCTTGGCACGGAACAAATGTTCCGGTTACTAGGCGACAGCGACACGAGGGTTATAATGAAAACTCTGGGATTGTTGCGGAATCTGCTCTCAACGCGACAGCACATAGACGCGATCATGAGCGAGTACTCTTCGCAAGTCATGCAGGTATGTACATTCCATTATCAGCTGTAATTCAACTTTAATTAATACCAAGCATTTCTTGTTTTCTAAGCATCATAGTTTAATTCATACTCTAAAATGTATATTTCTAAAATTGACAACAGTACAATGGGATTTTTCATTTCTTTTCTTTTATAAAAAAAAGAATATTAAGGATGTCTACGTTGATTTATTGAAATGAGGGCTAGATCGACGTGATTCAGTGGAATTTTTCCCACGAAGCATTTTTTTGATTACTTTGGTAATTATTACTATTGTTCTAGGCTGTGATAGTTGTGTTAGAAGGATCGTATCCAGCGGAAGTGAAGGAGCAAGCGCTGTGTATATTGGGTAACATTGGTGATGGCGAGAAGGCTAAGGATCTCATCATGGCGAACGAGGATGTGCTCAGGAAACTTGTCGATTATCTGGTAATTATAGATTTTAACAAATTTCTTTAGAGTTCGGTTTAGATGAACTTAAGCCGATTAGATACTAATTATAATAAAGAAGGGCAAGTAAGTCGCTAATCTTGGTGATAATATTATTAACTTAATTTTTCAGGCGCATCCGGACAATAAGCTGCAGGAGGCGGCGGTGTTCGCGGCCGGAAACCTCGTGTGGCGCGGAGAGCCCGGCGCCGCCGCACGACAGGCACGACTCGCGGACCTCGGCGTGCTGCGGGCACTGCGACACCTGCGCGCGCAGCACCACTCCGACCACCTGCACGACAAGTACGTACACACGGCACGTCACAGCGCGGTACTGTACTGTATGTACTGTACTGTACTGTACTGTATGTACTGCGGGCACTGCGACACCTGCGCGCGCAGCACCACTCCGACCACCTGCACGACAAGTACGTACACACGGCACGTCACAGCGCGGTACTGTACTGTATGTACTGTACTGTACTGTACTGTATGTACTGCGGGCACTGCGACACCTGCGCGCGCAGCACCACTCCGACCACCTGCACGACAAGTACGTACACACGGCACGTCACAGCGCGGTACTGTACTGTATGTACTGTACTGTACTGTACTGTATGTACTGCGGGCACTGCGACACCTGCGCGCGCAGCACCACTCCGACCACCTGCACGACAAGTACGTACACACGGCACGTCACAGCGCGGTACTGTACTGTATGTACTGTACTGTACTGTACTGTATGTACTGCGGGCACTGCGACACCTGCGCGCGCAGCACCACTCCGACCACCTGCACGACAAGTACGTACACACGGCACGTCACAGCGCGGTACTGTACTGTATGTACTGTACTGTACTGTACTGTATGTACTGCGGGCACTGCGACACCTGCGCGCGCAGCACCACTCCGACCACCTGCACGACAAGTACGTACACACGGCACGTCACAGCGCGGTACTGTACTGTATGTACTGTACTGTACTGTACTGTATGTACTGCGGGCACTGCGACACCTGCGCGCGCAGCACCACTCCGACCACCTGCACGACAAGTACGTACACACGGCACGTCACAGCGCGGTACTGTACTGTATGTACTGTACTGTACTGTACTGTATGTACTGCGGGCACTGCGACACCTGCGCGCGCAGCACCACTCCGACCACCTGCACGACAAGTACGTACACACGGCACGTCACAGCGCGGTACTGTACTGTATGTACTGTACTGTACTGTACTGTATGTACTGCGGGCACTGCGACACCTGCGCGCGCAGCACCACTCCGACCACCTGCACGACAAGTACGTACACACGGCACGTCACAGCGCGGTACTGTACTGTATGTACTGTACTGTACTGTACTGTATGTACTGCGGGCACTGCGACACCTGCGCGCGCAGCACCACTCCGACCACCTGCACGACAAGTACGTACACACGGCACGTCACAGCGCGGTACTGTACTGTATGTACTGTACTGTACTGTACTGTATGTACTGCGGGCACTGCGACACCTGCGCGCGCAGCACCACTCCGACCACCTGCACGACAAGTACGTACACACGGCACGTCACAGCGCGGTACTGTACTGTATGTACTGTACTGTACTGTACTGTATGTACTGCGGGCACTGCGACACCTGCGCGCGCAGCACCACTCCGACCACCTGCACGACAAGTACGTACACACGGCACGTCACAGCGCGGTACTGTACTGTATGTACTGTACTGTACTGTACTGTATGTACTGCGGGCACTGCGACACCTGCGCGCGCAGCACCACTCCGACCACCTGCACGACAAGTACGTACACACGGCACGTCACAGCGCGGTACTGTACTGTATGTACTGTACTGTACTGTACTGTATGTACTGCGGGCACTGCGACACCTGCGCGCGCAGCACCACTCCGACCACCTGCACGACAAGTACGTACACACGGCACGTCACAGCGCGGTACTGTACTGTATGTACTGTACTGTACTGTACTGTATGTACTGCGGGCACTGCGACACCTGCGCGCGCAGCACCACTCCGACCACCTGCACGACAAGTACGTACACACAGCGCGGTACTGTACTGTACTGAATTGCACTGCACTGTATCTGGGGGCACGGCAGTGCCCCCGCCAAGTCGAGCGAAAAAGCGGCACGGCCGTACTATACTTTTCTCGAAGCAACTCAGGCCATTTTCGACACCCTATAACTTCGTTGTGGATAAACCTAGAAACCTGAATTTTCTGTCACCTATCAAGAATAGTATAAACTCTGTATATTTCAAATTTCATTCACTTTGAACCAGTAGTTTAAGAATTATAACTAGTCAAACTTCGCAGTTTTGTCACTCACTGACTCACTGACCGATCATCAAAACTCTAAGGCACTTCTAGCCGACATAGAAGCTTCAAATTTGGAACACAATTAGTGTTTAGTGTATAACTTAAGGAAAAATAAAATATCTTGCAATTTCGGTCTAGTTTTCTAGATTCACAAACTGCATAAATAACTTTGTAATCCCATACAAATATATAGGATTACAAAGATACATTTGCAGTGAATGAATTAGTGTACCTGTATAGTATAAAATAATGGAATAATAGGTGTAGCTAGTATAGTTTTGACTTGGCAATCGCACTAAAAGTGAGATAGCTACATTGTGTTTTCATGCGATTGCCAAGTCTAACTATTTATATATTTATTATTTGAAACAAAAGATTTTTAATATTGATATGGTCAATATAAGATGGTGTCTGGTAAGCTAAGTGCATAATAACTTAAGACAGAAGTTCCCTTAAACGGGGACTGAATAAATTCATCGACTTGGTATCATATGGATGTCACAACTTTTTACGGTAGAAGAACTGAGTTGCGAGACTTGTTTTTTTTTACAAGTTTTGTTTTTTATGGGATTGTATTGTCCTGCACTGCACTGCACTGCATTGTATTGTTATTGCACTGCACCGTACTGCACTGCACTGCACTGTTCTGTACTGCACTGCATTGTACTGTACTATACTGTACTGCGAGCACTGCGACTTTGCATTTGCATGTACACGACATTTTAACAGCACAATGGACTTTGCGAGCAGTACCACGCCAACTGTAAAAACAAAATGTACTTAGGTTTCCTCCAGTTGTGACGACAATATGACAGTTCGAAAATAGCTGCCTCCATTTTACTTGGTGTGATATGTTAAAATAAATTATTTATCGATGTATTTTTGTTGCAGGGTAAAAACAGCTCTGGCGCAATTTAGCGATTTCACATAATATCACAAAAGTCGCAAGCATAAGCGTACGAGAAGAAAGTGACTGTGCGCGGATTGTGAACTGTGAGTGAGCTTGTGATTATAACGGTGACTGCAGTGAGCTACCAAGTCATTATGTATAGGGAATACTTGCGACCACGACAAATCCACGAGAAGCCTATCTGTACATTATATAAATGTACATAAAATGCACATGTTTCTATATACCATTATGGAAAAGTGTGTATATGTGGGCGAATATTTTTTTATAGTCGGTCTGGCGCTCCGGCTCTTACAAATAATGTAGATTAAGTGTTGCAGCAAGCTTGCATTCATTGCGGCGGATCTTGGAATAAATCGTGTAAATGTTCGTCATCATATTTGAATAATGTAATATATTTTTCTAGTTTAGCAATCGCTAAGACAATGACAAATTGTTAAGTGTCGATCAAACGCTGGTTGTATGAAATGTTAATGAGAATATTTAAAATGGATGAACGCAGCTGGGTTTTTGTGTATATAACATAGATAGCTTGTAAGAAATGTAAATATAAAATCTTCAATTGATTGTTAATACGAGATGTTTTATTAATTATATTGTGTTGTCATGTTGTCGTTGATTGTTTCTCACTTCGCTGTTAATCTCACGAATAACGCTCCAAAGATAAAACATGAATTAAATTACCAACGACAGAGGTGCTAGACGTCCTCGCAAAGTATATTTTGTGAAACTAGCGAAATGTAGTGGAACTACTCTAGTTTAATTTATTACGTAGCCTATATTATCATCTATCATGGGCGTAAATATTTTAATGTGAATCTTTCACTTGGCTTATTTATAAACGTTATATAATAATTAATTAATGTTGCTTGTCATAGTAAAATTTTTACACGTAAAAAATCGCGATGCTTTCTGCGATAGCCTTTGTTATCGCGTATATATTTAAATTTAAATTATATACCTCTGCTCATCAATGTTAATTATAAATTCGTGTTTAAATTAATAATATGGAGATCCTGAGAATTGAATTCTGAACTTTACCTCTACGGAATAAGGTTGAAACGCCTGTGTACATAATATTCATAATTTTTTGGTATGAATGTGCTGTCATGTCGAACGGAACATTGATGAAGTTTGTTCGTTGAGATGCGATTTTTAATGCCAATGCTATAATAATATCTTCCATTGTTAGTGAATATATTTTTGTGTGTAAATAATGCGTCAGTGAAACTGAGGAACTAACGACTTTTGATATACATAAATGTGAATAAATTGGCGTGTGAAACAGATTCGTCTGTACTAACTGCGGCTTGGAGTACGTGAAACGTTTTCACAAAGTTTGAGTTCGCGTTTTGACATGTTGGTCGAATATAACAAACATTGAGTTTCGTGAGAATTTATATAAATATTTTGTATATTGAAAACGTTTTCTCGTACTCCGTGTGTGTTAGTGTAATAATACTCATTTTACATTGCGTTGTTATTATATTGTACATTAGATAATGTTATTTTATTTCAAAGTCTGTTGATCAGCTTAATGAATCATGAAATCGCTTGCAATATGTAGTAATGTTAAAAAAGCGCCAGTAAACTTGTTGCAAATATTTTATGTAGGTCGTTACCTGAACGGTAAGACGTAATGTTATAGAGAGTGTCTCGTGACGATATATTTTTACACATTTCATCATGATGTGGACATGTCATGACATTAAATGTATATAAGAGTTAAACATTTTCATGGTTAAGTGTTTATTAAGCTCGAGAATAACTAGTTAATTATTAAATATATGAGATCCATGCCGCACCTATCATCACGAGAAATTCTCTCAGATGTATCCTCCATAGAATAATAGCCAAGGGATTTTCATCAAACCATAAATGTTCACATTCATATTTATATTTCATTTTCCCAATACCAATGCAAAGATGTTCATGCGAGCATTCTTTACGCTTCGTTTAGCTTTGTTTTTAATATTGCATCGTAATTAACTGTGGTCGCTAATGGACGACACTTTAGTTTCTATTCGTTGTGATACTTCTGCCTTTTTTCTGTACAGAGAATATATTCTAATTCGTGTCAATAATTGTTACTGAAAGGTTTTGTTTCACACCTGTCGGCCAATAGCGATCGTGTTAATTACGAACAAATGACTGATAATCTAGTTTACGACATATTTTTATCGAGTATATGGGCATTGGTACTCGGATGTTTCAGTGTCATCACGTTCTCATTATTTATAATCATTTGTAATATAAAATGCCTTGTATTATAAGGAGCTATGTAATTATAACGGCTTCGCAATTTGACTATTTCTAAAAATGGAATATATTATTTATGACAAAGTTACGTTTTTCATGTTAATACGAATATAATGCAAAGTATTGTTGTTTTATTTTTCCCTGTATCCTGAGGAAGATGCATAGAGAATGAAATGCCAGAGTTGTTACAGTAATGTCGATCTATTGAAATTAAACCATTGGATCCTTCAATATGACACATTTGGGTATGCAAGAAACGTCAGTGTTTTGCACGTTGCGCTGATTTCTGGAGCGATATAAATCATGAGATAAGGAAATCATTTTGAAATAGAAAAAAGTTTTTGTATTTTGTAAAATGTTAATGTGGGTGCCATTTTACCTTTTTGAATTTTGAGTCGGTCGACTGGAGGTCTTATACGTGATAATGATGAGCTCGAGTCATTCATATTATATGGGGAAACTTTTATTTTGCCGAAAAAATCTTTGTAAATAGGATTACGAATAGACTTATTTTACGAGGATAAGACCTGGTCTGTTGTAGACTGCTTGATGTATTTTTCTTTGTTAAATGGGATTAACATTTGAAATAGCAATAGATGCTAATACTATAATTTATTCTTATTTAAAAAGGCGATACTATTGCCAAGAAAAAAATAGTTATTTTTATTTAAATATTTATTTTTTGCGTGCTTTTCTGTTGAGAGTTGAAACATTGAGCCGCAATGAAGTTATCAAACTCAATGACGTTTTGAAAAAAGACATAATGATATTTTTTCCGTTCATTTTTTTGTTGTCTGTCTATTTCTCCAGAGTAAATAAATTTCCATTCACAATAAATAGATAATAGAGATTCTCTATCGATTATTGCACAATAGTGCGGCAGTCGGTAACGAGGCCGTCACGTATTGGGTCCCACGGGAGCCAAACGGGTCGGCAGGCCTGACTTGACCCGTGTAAATTGCACTTAGCTACCGTTACGTACTGCTGATTCGATTGTGCTCTCCGACCGGAGGAATAAAACCCGGTAATATGTGTGTCTGGGCTTCAAACTGGCTAATACATATTTTATTGTTACCAATACGAAAGTTTATTCACATTTGCTTTATATACCCAAAGTATAGTAACGATTTTTCTTAAAAATTTTGAAAAATGTAATTGGAACTGTCAGTGTCACATATTGGTAAATGAAATCCAATATGGCGTAAGATGGCACGAAAAGATGTTGACTCAAATTATAACTATGTCTGCCTAATCTAATTCGAAATCACAATCCGCAATGGGAAATTTTAATGCAGTACCTACGAGTCGTTGACTTTAAGCTCTGCTAAGCTATTTATTTACTAAAAAAGCATTCTATAAAAGTCGTTACCTGTATGTTATTTTAACTATAAATGTTTTAATCTATGATGTGATGAGTGCATTATGCAGATACAACAAAAAAAATACTGAGATTTTGTGAGAAGACCTGATCGTTGTCACGAGCACTGCTCTTTAAAGTAATCCTGTTTTATTTCCTCGCAATGGGTAAACCCGCAACATATAAAAAAAATCTGCTTTACACTACCGTGATTCACATTAAGAAACAAGTGTTTTGTTGTGTGGATCAGAAACTAAACATTCGATGCGAGGATTGAATTTGCGGCTTTACATTTCATAGTATTCTCTAACCAACTGCGCCACGGAAGCAGTTATAAAATTGTAATCATGTTACCTATGATTTACACAAAAAAAAAAAAAAATTTTTATTCAAAAATAGTGCAGGCATTTGACCACGATCTCACCTGGTGTTAAGCGACGATGCGGTCGACGATGTTGCATGCCTGTCTAGTAGCAGCCTATTCAGCCTAAATACACACATACCTAATAACAAATACAACAAGTATAAGACTATCAATTATAAACTCACGCCACTATTCTTAAAGAGGTAGGCAGAAGTATATTTCGTAGGGACCGAGCCTCCATTCTTTATGAAAAACTCAATAGCACTTTGCCGGACTCTGGAAGCAAACCAAAGTCTTTTTGATCGCATAACAAACATGTATGCCGCAATAAGTACCTACTACCTATCGAGATCATATATTAATTATATGGAAGTAAAATAGTAAGCGACTAATGTAACGACTGTAAAGTAGGATTTTATGTTTTGATATAGCTTTATGCACGTTAACGGTTTAAAAACTAGGAACCTTTTACGTTTTAAATGTTTCATCATCAGCCCAAATACGTCCCACTGCTGGGCAGGGGCCTCCTCTACAACTGAGAGGGTTTAGGCCTTAGTCCACCACGCTGGCCTAGTGCGGGTTGGTGGACTACACACCTAAGAAATTCCTGAGAACTTTTAGTTGTGCAGGTTTTATCACGATGTTTTCCTTCACCGTTAAAGCAAGTGATAATTCATTGTGAATACACACATAACTTCGAAAAGTCAGAGGTGTGTGCCTGGGGTTTGAACCTGCGACCGCAGAAATTCTCGACCGAGCGCCTAAACCTCGAGCTCGAGGCCATCACTTCTTAAAATGTTCTTCTTTAAATGTTTGAGATTATCTAATACACAGTGTTGCATAAACCCTCTTATTTGTAGAGGAGGCTCGTCCCCAGCAGTGGGATGTATATGGGCTGATTATAATGATGATGATGAAGGTTACGACAAGTGCTTATTAAACTTATCACATTCTGCAGTTCCTATTTCCTCGTTAACTTGATAGATACATATATTTACATGTAGATACTCTATTCTAAAGTAACTTTAAAACTTTAACGGGATATACGGAGAGTGCTGACTGAGCTTGGACTTACAGTTAGTTATTTGCCACTAAAGTTTAGCAGCTTATATTGATGAAACAACGTTCCCAGTGCCGAAGCTCTCTAACTACCCGAAATTAGACACCGAAAGTCCTATAAATGCAAATGAATGGGCTACATAGTTTATCCTACTTGAACCGCAAGCAACTTTAGTCTACTGTTTGCTAGATGCGGATTAGTGGCTGGGAGGATTGGTATAAGCACTTATAGTACTTATTAAGTTATTAACGCTGTAAATAATAAGGCGATGCAAGTTATTTTTAAATTTAATCAGTATATCTTTGGTCGTCTACTCTAAGTTATATTTTGTGTTAGTTTTCAGATACAAATAGTGTGTAAATAATAGTAATTTAAGACGTATGCTATGGTGATTTGCCTATTTTGTAAATCGTTTTGTCAGGTTTGTGAACCAAATAAAAAATATGATAGTATAATTATACTATCTTTATCTATACTATTGTTTGAAATTTCAAACAATACGATTTTATTTTTTACTTTGGATGTCAGTCAGTCTTATTTTAAGCAGATCTAGACTACTCTCTTTTAGAGGCTTTAATATAAGACGACGTCGATTTTTTTGTTACGTTTGTACTTGCGTGCTGGAGTCTGATTTAAATGCAACACGGTTTGAATAAAGAAACCGGAAAAGAAGATACCCCGGCCTGCTTGACATAATATATCACAAATTCTCACTATTCGCAATTACTTGCCATAATAGCCATCTAGGCTGATCTTCGTGTGCGAAACGCTTGACAATGATAATGACAAATTCATAGAAAATGCTTTCGTTTCAAATTAATTATATTTCATGCAGCGATACTACCCCGGTAAAGATAACAAACAGTAGAAAAATTTTATTCTTTTATCAAGACTTTGTACTTTAGTTTAGTTCCTAAAACCCTTCTAGATCCGGAAGCACTTATTTCTCACAGACGTCGTTGTAGAGTGGTTGAAGCCCGCAACACAATGTGCAGTGGAGCTGAAGGATTCCTCAGAAATGCACTTCGTTAAGACTGGAAATGAATTTAATTCGAGACAAAATTTTAATTCGAGGGAAATATCTTTAAATTGAGATCACTGACACTTATTCATTCAACGAAGTTCTGAGATTTATTAAAGAAATATCATGCATACCGTATTCTAAAATATTTACAAAAGGGTCTTTACTAAAAGGAGCGGAAATATTTCTTTAAGAATCTGTACCTAAGCGGAACAAAATTCTCTATGTTTTTGGAAGAGCTATTTGATCTTTTAGATTTTTCTCATGGTAATGTTATTTTCGCGTCCAGAATATTTTGAATAAATTTTCAGATATTGGTTTTACTGCCGACCAAGCAATAACTCCGCGCTTATATTTCTTAGAATATTGAATATACGAGGGCAGTCCGATAAGTACTTAGCCTCACCGCCCGATGGCACCACTATCGTAAGATAAATTTACCATCATGTAGCACATCTTCGTAGACGGCTATTGTCAAAATTTCAGCCGAATTGGATTTGTAGTTTTGTTTTGACCGCGTGTGTAAGCGGACGTGTCCGCGGATTTTCGAAAAATGGAAAAAGAGCAATATCGGCCGGTGATTTGATTCTTGTTTTTGGAAGGGAAATCGCGCAGCGATATCAAAAAGCGCTTGGATGCTGTTTACGGTGACTCTTCTCCTTCAATGGCGACCGTCAAAAATTGGTTTAACGAGTTTCAACGTGGTCGCACGTCAGTTTTTGATGAGCCACGCCCAGGTGCCCCAAAAACGGCTACCACGGAGGATAACGTGAGAAAAGTCCCGATCTTGTATTGGCAGACCGCCGATTGAAGGTGCGCGAGATAGCTGAGACAGTAGGCATCTTAAAAGACCGCGTGGGTCATATCCTGCATGAAATATTGGGCATGAGAAAGCTGTCGGCTCGATGGCTGCCGCGTTTGCTCACTTCGGACGACAAGCGCATCAGTGACACAACTTCAGAGCAGTGTTTGACACTGTTTAGGTGCAATCCGAAGGGGTTTCTGCGTCGTTTCGTGACCGTCGACGAAACATGGATTCACTGGTACACACCAGAGACCAATAAACAGTCGAAACAGTGGACTTTACCCGGCGAATGTGCTCCGAAGAAGGCGAACACTGTCCCATCGGCCGAAAAGGTGATGGCCACCGTTTTCTAGGTTTCACAAGGTGTGATTTACATCGACTACCTGGAGAAGGGCAAAACGGTCACAGGGCTCTACTATGCCGAACTATTGGGCCGATTCAACGCTGAATTGTAGAAAAAACGGCTCCATTTGGCGAAGAAAAAAGTGCTCTTCCACCATGACAACGCACCGGCTCACACCTCCGCCGTCGCAACGGCCAAATTGGTCACATTAGGCTACGAACAGCTGCTCCATCTACCGTATTCTCCAGATTAGGCCCCGTGTGACTTCTTTTTGTTTCCAAACTTGAAAAAGTCCGTCGCCGGACAGAAATTTGAGTCGAATGAGGAGGTTATCGCCGCCACGGAGGCCTACTTTGTAGACCTCCAGAAAACGTTCTTTTCAGACAGCTTAAAGAAGTTGGAGCATCGCTGGGTCAAGTGAATCGAGTTGAAAGAAGACTGTGATGAGAAATAAATCGCCACTTTTCCAAAATTTTCGTTTTTCTTTTGTAGGCTAAGTACTTATCGGACTGCCCTCGTATATTGATTCGTCAGAAGGTCGTCGTCGTCCCTACACATCAAAAGTCTGTTGCGTGAGCCGTCAACGCTAATACATATCTTATTTAAAAATGTGTTTCAATTTATATTTTTGTCTAGTCGCTTCGATTCGTAAGTTATATATCCGATTTTATTTATATAAAGTGAATTTGTCCGAGAAATGACTGATCTCTATGATTTTATGTGGTCGTCAGTGCATTTTGGCAACATTACCAAGCTTGGTGGGTGATTAGACCTTATAGTTTAACGCAATTTGACCACTCTGCACCTGATATGAATAAGAGTGTTGTCCAGACAGTGTGAGGGGCATAGACAAATTCATGAGGGGGTGAACGTTTATGCAAATACAAAATTTACGGAAGTAAGTTTAGGTAGTTACATTCCATTATCATGCATTTGATCTTTACATTAACATTCACGAACATAGAAAATTCATGAAATGTATATACTTTATGTGAAGTATCTTGGTCGCTAGGGGGAATCACTGCTATTATAAATATCTTCAATCATAGATTAGCAGTCTCTCCAAGTCAAACTTGATAAGAAAGCTAAACTATCCCACACGTGCTGGTTTGAACTGTGGTGGTTAGAGATAGAGATTTTCATGTAACATAAGCGCTAACTTATATTGATCTTCATAAAATATACTATTTAACATAAATAAAATATTAAAGTAAACGGTATTACAATTTCAATTTAGTTTCTTACCAATCGAAAAGATATTTACAACATTATTTATACGAGAAGTTAAGGTGCTTCGAGTTTCCACATTTACGACACACCTTCTGCGATGTAAATTACTCGTATCTATATAGTTTACATACTGAGTACATAATCACGTGTAAGACTTAGACACATACTTATAGTCTAAGATCCCACTAAGAAATATATACCCTCATCTGTTATTTGAATGTGATAAGAAAAAAATGATAGATAATATTCACATTGACATATTGCAAATGGGTTGTCTAGTTAAATTAAGTCCAGATAATATTAAATAATTAAATTCAAAATTAATTTTTTTTAATCTACTTCCCTCATCGGTTTTTTCAAAAAAATATATACCAGTTAGAAGAATATACCCAAGAGAACTGAAAACGTAAAGGTTGTCTACTGTCACAACTGCGCAACTGTAGGGTTGTTAGGTATAAATAGGTGAGTAAATGTTATTGATATACCCTCATCGGTTATTTACCCGAAAAAAAGTTTAAATGAAAGCTTATTTTATTCTTAATTTAACTGTATTAGGTTGTCTATTCATAAGTTGATATTGATAATGGTTGCCTAGATTTTGTAAGTAATTAATGAATCCTTTAAAAATTGTTTTCTTAAGTTATTATTTCGAAGAAAAAAAAAATTTTGTATGGTGATATTAGGTTATGTGTCGATTTTATTGATAATATTGGTTATCATTCTATTTGTTATAAAAAAGTGACTGTTTTAAACAAAAAATATAAAAATGAATTTACAACATTTTGCATGCAGCACGATGTGAGTATATAATTTTTAGTTCGTATTTAATTAAATAAATTGTTCATTCTTTCTCGACCACGTGTTAATAATTATTTGTAACTAATGTTTGTAATGATATTACATTTTCAGGTACCTAAACTTTCAAGTAATCTGGAGCAACAAATATCTTCTAACTCTTTTCAACACTCTGTACGTATAAATAAATAATATTGAATTATTAAAGAACTAAGTAATTTATTTATTTAATTTATTACTTTTTAAGGTGGAACCAAGTACGTCTACGAGTGATACTCATCTCACAGTCGAGATACCCTGTGGCGTATCGCCAGGCGAGATAGATTTGAATGCTGATGATGATGACTCCAATCTCATTCCACCATGCTGGAAGTCTCTCCATCAAAAAATTTTGAGCACGATATAATATGTAAATTCGATGTGGCTTCATGCAACAGATGCAAGCTGTGTCAAATTAAAAACCTGAAGATTGTGGCTGGTTTTTAGATGGCTATTTGAAACCCAAATGGTTCGAAGGAGATCCCACACCTTTGCAAGTTGAGGATGTACTGACTGTATTGGAGAGAAAAGAACTCGAGGAAGATGTAGATGTAGATTTTGATGTAGCCTCTTCTGACGAGTCAGAATCAGAAGATATTTTTAACTGATCTATTATACTAATAGTAGTATACTAGTAGTATCTCTCTCCGAGGCCAGTAGTCGTAGGGAATGCCACTCTCGAAGTTGTCCAAGAATACATCTACCTCGGACAAACTATCCAACTAGGCAGGCACAACTTCGAGCAGGAGGCGGACCGAAGAATACGGTTGGGCTGGGCGGCATTCGGGAAGCTACGTCATATTTTCAAGTCGTCGATCCCTCAGTGCCTTAAGACGAAAGTCTTTAATCAGTGCGTCCTACCCTTAATGACATACGGAGCCGAAACGTGGACACTCACCAAAGGCCTGGTCCACAAATTCAAAGTCGCTCAGCGTGCTATGGAGCGGGCAATGCTTAGAGTTTCTCTGGTGGATAGAATTCGTAATGAAGTCATCCGCCAGAGAACAAGAGTCACTGACATTGCCCGCAAGATTAGCACGCTAAAGTGGAAGTGGGCCGGCCATGTCTGCCGACGGTCCGACGGCCGATGGAGCAGACAAGTGTTGGAGTGAAGACCGCGCTTAGGCAAACGTAGTGTAGGACGTCCTGCAGCACGATGGTCCGACGACTTGAGAAAGGTGGCGGGTAACGGATGGATAAGGGCTGCTCAAGACCGGGATGGTTGGCGATTTCTTGGGGAGGCCTACGTTCAGCAGTGGACGGCGATAGGCTGAGTATATATATATGTATATATATATATCTCCAATAGTAAATTTTTTTTTTTTTCATAAAGTGCTCTGTGTCACTGTATGTTCCATATGTTTTTTGGAACAGCTGATATCTGATATCTAGTAATCAGTAGATTACTATATATCTATTATACTGATTATAATTATTTTTATATTAGTTAAAAACTGTAATTTTTAATAAATAAATGTGTGTGAAAATAATTTAATATTATTGT
This sequence comes from Hemaris fuciformis, assembly GCA_907164795.1. Classification (NCBI taxonomy): domain Eukaryota; kingdom Metazoa; phylum Arthropoda; class Insecta; order Lepidoptera; family Sphingidae; genus Hemaris; species Hemaris fuciformis. The sequence continues at coordinate 4,050,709 of OU015445.1, forward strand.
AAATATTTAATCTGCATTGAATTTAGTATGTAATCTATATTACGCGCATATGCAATTATAATGTGCTGAGAAAAATCTTCAAAATTTACTTACAAAATCTAGGCAACCATTATCAATATCAACTTATGAATAGACAACCTAATACAGTTAAATTAAGAATAAAATAAGCTTTCATTTAAACTTTTTTTCGGGTAAATAACCGATGAGGGTATATCAATAACATTTACTCACCTGTTTATACCTAACAACCCTACAGTTGCGCAGTTGTGACAGTAGACAACCTTTACGTTTTCAGTTCTCTTGGGTATATTCTTCTAACTGGTATATATTTTTTTGAAATAACCGATGAGGGAAGTAGATTAAAAAAAATTAATTTTGAATTTAATTATTTAATATTATCTGGACTTATGTAATTTAACTAGACAACCCATTTGCAATATGTCAACGTGAATATTATCTATCATTTTTTTCTTATCACATTCAAATAACAGATGAGGGTATATATTTCTTAGTCGGATCTTGTACTATTAGACAAAGTACCTAAATTCATAGACTACAGGGAGGCAAAGGTAAACTAAATAAAATAATTGAGTGAGTACAAAATACTAAAAGATATTTTGTTACATCTTAGTATACATTTTATGTTCATCATGTCGTCCTCATAAGCAGTGATGGCCTCGAGGTTTAGGCGCGCGGTCTAAAATCTCGGCGGTTGCGGGTTCACACCCCAGGCACACACCTCTGACTTTTCAAAGTTATGTGTGTTTTCACAATGAATTATCACTTGCTTTTACGGTGAAGCGTTAGCGTTTGTGTGCCTGGGGTTTGAACCCGCGAACGCCGAGATTCTAGACCGCGCGCCTAAACGTCGAGGCTTATGAGGCAGACATGATGAACATAAATTTTATACTAAGATGTAACAAAATATCTGGAAAGTTTAATAAATTTAGTATTTTGTACTCATCAATTATTTTACTTAGTTTATTTTTGCTTCTCCTATAGCCTATTAAACTAAGTTTTTTCTACAAAATATTAATAAAACCCTGAATTGTTGTACCTCGTTGGATAGCTTATGAAACGTAGATATTTTTAGGCACATCTGCAAAGCAGGTGCCATAATAATATTTTTTGATATCCTTTCGAGAAAAATAAACTTTCAAAATGTTTGTTAATGTTTTTAAGTTTTAATCGTCTACAGCGACTTATTCATTCATTTTATGTACAATTTTGGTTATTGAGGTCATAAAGCATCTTAGTTTACATGTAAAAATCAAATAATAGTAATAATAAGACTTACACATTTCAAAATACCTAAGCTGATAGCCGAAAATCGGGAGTTTTTTGGAAAAAACAATTATGTAAATTCAAATATCTCGAAAACGGTTAGATTTAGGATAGGGTGTCTAATAGTCAAATTAGTCAGAAACGATGTAAACTACACGCCCTTAACGAATATAGGTCGACTTAACCAATAACCCTGTATAGTCTATCACAAAATAATGTTTAGCTACATTTCAGAATGGTGTTGGTATTATATCTTCACCATATATGAACGTCGTTTTTTTTTGTTTAGATGTAAGCGTCGATATTATATCATCAATAGCCCATCAAATGGTTTTGATGATAAAAAAAAATTGGGCTTCACATTATTTTGAGGCAAGTATGCGATTCGAGTATCTGTTTCTCAGTAACTTTAATCATGTCGCCACGTCTGCGCGGATCAGAAGTTAGAAAAAGAACGGTTATTGATAAAAGGTGTAAATAAATGGATAACGGTAGGTATAGTATGCCATCTAAAGTATTTTGTGTTTCATTAAATTTCACCTCACCTTCGTCAGCAGAGATTTTACACGATATGGAGAGTTTAACACAAAAAACAAAATTTCATACCTTAATGTTTATGTGTATTTGGAAAATCTAAACATACATTAAACTACAACAACATTCTACTGTCTGGGGTTCCTTTCAGTAATGCACAACGCGGGGACGAAAAACGCTAAGTGCTGGCACTCCATTCTGGTAAGCGAAAACATTGCAAGCTCCGTGAAAGGAAAATTCAGTTTGAAACGTAATTACAGCGGCCTTTGATGTCGGCGTCGAAGCTAGTGTTATGCGTTTTACAAACTATTCTTTGATACGGCGTATAATTTCTATCGCGAGAACACTTTAAGATATAGCTTGCATTATATTATGCTGCGGCCGAGATAGTTTTAAAGACGCTGCTTTTACTATGGCGTTTGGGATCAACGGCCGGATGAGTGTGACATTTTTGACAAATTCCAACTCTCATTTTAGCCTGAATGTAAAAAAAAAGATGTCACAAACGCGTCCGTAAAACTTTTTTTCATGTTCTAACATTATTTCATTTTTCATCACCATTACAGCATACAATTGCATTGCAGCATACAGCATATTAATGTTGACACTCCACGACTTATACATATGTATAAATCACACGTTAATTATGTAATGTCTAGTTTATAATCGTTTATTGTAGGAACAGGTAATTCGCATTTATATGGCAAATTGCTATTGTTAAATAAAGATTTAAAGCTTAAAGATTTTGGTTTGATTTTTGTTACAAGTTTTGATTCGGAATTTTGTAAGGCAAACTGGGCTTTTGCACTTCTATGCAAGTAACGCCACTGAAATAAATTGAGTACGTACACTGCTAGCTATTTTTGTAGTAAATCTTAATAAACAAAATAGCATAATAGTGTGCAATATAATTTTTAATAAAAAAAACTAAATAACCTTATAGCGCTCCGCATAGTGTTTTCGATCGGAGCGCTGCAATTAAGCTTTACGTCTCGCCATTAATAAGCAATTTTTATACACACTTTCTTGTTGAGTAGAAATTGCGAAGACTTTAAAGATTTTGCCGCTAATTCCCGCTTACAAAGAGGCGAAGTATTCGAGGCGCCCGCATAATGCTTAGCAATATTTTTAACGAGCCACAATGGTGAAACTTTGTTAAGTTTCTAAGGTTTGTGCTTCCATGACCCAGTTTTTATATCAGATTGCACACAGTTCAGCAATTCTGTTTTTTTTCTCCATTTCAGTTATTTCAGTTTCGCAAACTTAATTAAAAAGTTATATTTAGTTTTGGCATAACTATTTCAAATGGGTGAAGTTCTTTGTTTTAAAAACTCGGGTGAACATTTAGAGTATCACTAAATTAACTAACTTAATTAATTTTAATGACTAGTTTGAACTCGAAATAAACAAGTCACAGAAAGATAAGGACCAAACATAACTAATTGTGCGAAAAGCGTAAAAGATTAGGATGTATACATTTTTTTTTAGCTAATCAAAAATACCTTCATGTTTTTCAATAATCTGATCGTTGTATTAAGTTCGTCGTTCACTAACTGTGTTGGATTGCCGAATATAAATTGGTTAGAATAATTTTGAAGCTATATTATTAAGTTAACCAGAGTTTAATGGCGTCGCATCTCCTCAATAAACGCATTATCTTCAAGTAAAGTGGCTTTGGTCTTAGACTGACAGTGAATTTATTGTTAAGTGAAGAAGACCGGTGGATTATACTACGAACGTAAATAACAAGAAGTTACGGAGAAACTTTGCTCTTTACACACAAAGAAACCTTTCACATTTGCAATTTGTTTTATATTTACTTGGGATTTCTGATATCAGTTTCTAAGATGTTACTTTTGTAAAAAGTTAATCTGCTGGTTGGCTCTCAACAATTTGTTGCTTTAATTACTTAAATCTTTAAACTTTTTCTATCTAAGTATGATGATAAAGTGTACCTTGATTATTTTTTATTTAGCGATCATATTTTATTTTTTGACGTAGTGATCAATACTACCCTTTTAAGTCATAACTTATAAATAGGGATGGTGCGGATAAAAAGATTTCTGAATTATTTCAGCAGGTTTTACGCCTCATATATTATTCTTGTGGCTACGAATGTACCACCGAATAGATTGACATAAATAATTTCTTTCATCGATCTACATATATAGTCAGAAGTGATAGACGTGTAGGCAACGTGAAGACTGTACATTGAATATTTCAGTCACTGAAAGTCTAAGATAGTAGACTCCACTTCATTTAAACGCAAAGGAAGGTATAGGTACAAGTTACATCGTGTTTATTTATTCGCTAGCCTAGGATTTACAAGAGAAAACCTATTTTTTCCTGACTAACGTCCAAGCACGTACGCTACACCGTGTAGTGAATATTCAAGGATTTATCTCGTGTAGTAGAATGTGTTGTGTAGTGTATGCAAATGTAAAGCGGCTGTGAGGCGTGCTACTTGTGCGTGACCGCACATATCGGCCCCTGTCGCCAGCACCTATGTGCCTACTTTGTTTGCAAGGCAGGGTTCTGTAGTTCGAATTATAATGGTGTTTCGATTGAGTATCGAGTCCCGTGGCATAAATATGCCTTGGTTTCAGGCAAAGGCGAATTTTTTTTAAAGTATCCAAATAATTCATACTATGAGATAATGTGGGTAAAAGCCTAGCGAAAGGGTAGGCTGACATATTTTTCTACACTCAAGCTTTGTTAGTTTTTTTTTCAAAGAGGCAAGGCAATTTCCTTTATTCGGGATCATTTCATATAGCAATGTCTCTAGCATAAGGGCATTAATTCGGTCGGTGCATATTTGTGCCGCGGGACCAACAAAGCAGTCGCCCTGTCTATAAGAACGGTCACTTTAAAAAAAGATAAACACGATTACAGAACCCCACTTGATCCGTGTCTAAGACGTTTTTGGCTGGTGTTTTTCTCTTAAATATTTTATCTGAGCGCGGGCGTACGTAAAGATAAGTAAAATGTATGGACGACTCACTCGGGACGGCGTAAAGTTTTGTAAGCTAGGTAAAGTTGGTTCCAGGTGTTCAGAGGCGACGTGACCTGCTATCTCGCGGTTAGTTTCCATACTATTCTTATACCTAGTAATTTGGATCTTTGAAATCTAGATCACGTCTAAGTACGTTCAATTGGGTACGGACTTGGTTAATCTAACACGGTCGTAACATCTGTGTGGGGACACAGTGACAGATCTCAAAATGCCCAACTGAAAGGCCAAGACACATACTCATTCGGGTCTTCTCCAACGTTCTGGAAAGAGAGTGTAGGCTATTTCCTCATGTAAAAAGGGGTAGGAAAAAGTAAAACAGTTGTGTTGTGTTCTGACTATAAATATTTGACTTAAAAGATTTGGTTGCAATTGCCATCCGTAAACTCTTGTAATATTTGTAAATTATCTACTCATGGTTACACAGTCAAAGTGATTTCTCTCTTTGAGCCGACTGCATTTACATCGGGCGCGCTGAATGAAATTTCTATGGTAAAACATGGATTAAAAAAGTAAAAAAAAATCGTTCCAAGTTTGAATGGAACTCCGAAAAGTTTCTGAAAATAGTTGAAGCGGCTCGTTAGTACAAGTTGAATATTCAAAACGCTTAATAAGGCATTTGAAAGACTAAGCTTGGTGCCGTAATCGCAAGTTAAGCGACCTTTTACTTGGTTAGCAAGACCTGACCCTGATATTGAAGACCTCGATACCTGAAAAGGTAAAACAAGATTTATGCTTTTACTTACTCATGACACTGTTTCTATAAAAAAATTTTTTACTTACATATATAAGTAATCCTCCTAGGAACTAGGAGGGTACACGGCTATAAAACTCAAACATCGTGATTTTATATATTTTTTGTTTGTCAAAATCATCAAACAAATGGAGGTCGCAGTATAAAGATGTAGTTAGAGGAAAAAAAACACATTTGTAAAAATGGGGTTACATTTTTGGATGTAATTATATACTCTACTTCTAGACATTTAGCAACATTTGGTATGAAAACTCTTCTAGAAGGTTATCCAATTGAAACTCTCAACATTATCGTTCTGGCTGTAAAATATCCACTCACAAAAAAAAAACACTCAAGCCAATGCCCTATTAAAAAAAATAATCATAATATTTTTTGTAAAGTGCCAATTTCTACGTGAAGATTAATAAAAGAGTATTTTCCTCAACCGTGCAATCAGAGAGCAAACGCGATATTCCCCGGCGCTACGAGGCATTTCCTGATGCAATAAGTCAGCGGGAACAAAAACACGCTGCTATGGACGCGCTACGTAATGCTCCATCACAGAGATAAAAGACAGTTGTTCCCAGGGTTGCTCACTTTTGAATACAAGTTTTCCTGGATTTGTATGAGTAATGTATTTTTTAGCCGCTGGAAAATAAAAATAGGTCATCTTTTCACATAACTAGGATTCTATGTAGAGATAAAAATATTTTTTCCTGCATTTGGAAACTTAATTTTCCACGTCACAACAATATAGGGATTCTTAAATTCGGTTAAACATTTGGTAAATGACAAGTTGGTCATTTTTTTGTAGTATTGATTTGCGGTTCAGTAGATGTAGTTTTTACAAAATGTCTAATATTATAACCTTACTATTACGTAAATAAACCAGATAGCGATGATAAGACGTTTACGTGCCGTTTAAAGACTATTATTTTTTGTTAAAAATATCATTATCACTATAAAATCTAATTTCCTATTTACATTTTCATAAGCTGGCCACCCAAAGCACAGCTTGCAGTGAATTTGCCGAGACACTTTAGGATAAATAGTCAGAGACAAAAGCAGGCCTACAACTGCTGATGGCTCCCCGGGAGATCCACTCATCTAGATTTTGGAGATTGTTTTATAAGAAAAATAACGTTGCCCATGAAGGAAATGTGAGCCAGGGGATACGGTAAAGGGCTGCTTTTAAACCGTACTTTGTTATTGTTAAACTTGATGCCAAGAACACAATGTTGCTGTATCTATGATTTCTTAGAAAGTAGGTCACCTAATTTATGTTTGAAAATATATTCTTGCTAATATAATAAATGCAACAGTGAATTTGTTTGTTGCTTACGGTTTTATGTCAGAACTGCTTATCCGTATTTGATAATAGTAAAGGGGTAATTTTTTTTTTTTTTTTTTTTTTTTTTTTTTTTTTTTTTTTTTTTAAATGTCCTATTCATTTACTTAACACGAATTTAGGTTACAGATTCTACAGAAAATTAAATGCACTTGAATCTAATCTACCTAAGTAGTGATGGCCTTGAGGTTTGGGCGCGCGGTTGAGAATCTCGGCGGTCACAGGTTTAAATCCCAGGCACATTTACAATGAATTATCACTTAATTTAACGGTCAAGGAAAACATGGTTAGGAAACCTGCACAACTAAAAGTTCTTTGGAATTTCTTTGGTGTGTAGTCCGCCAACCCATATTAGAACAGCGTGGTGGACTAAGGCCTAAACCTTCTAAGTTGTAAAGGAGCCCCGTGCCCAGCAGTGGGACGTATATGGGCTGATAATGATAATAATGATGACGAACCTAATCATGTCTATTTTTTTAATATTAATTGAGAAAATATTTAGCAATATTTTAATTTTGGATACTTTGTAAACAGTATAATTTGTAAGAAATAATAAGAAGAAATAATTATAAGAAGCAGTGATGGCCTCGAGGTTTAGGCGCGCGTTTGAGAATTTCGTCGGTCGCAGGTTCAAACCCCAGGCCGCAGCGCCGCCGTGGAGGAGTGGCGTTCCAGGCTGGAGAGTCCAAGTGCTGGCGGGGCGACTGTCGCGGCAGTGCGTCCTGTCCTCCAGCAGTGGATGGACAGGCGCCACGGTGCGCCGACCTTCCGGCTGACGCAGGTGCTCACCGGGCACGGCAGCTTCGGTGCGTACCTGTGTCGCATCGTCGGAGTGGAGGAGACCGCCGTGTGCCACCATTGTGGCAACTGCCGTGAGGACACGGCCCAGCACACGCTTGAGGAGTGCCCAGCCTGGGACGAGGAGCGCAGCGCTCTCGTAGCGGTCGTGGGGAGAGACCTCTCGCTGCCGACTGTGGTCGCCGCCATGGTCGGCAGCCGGAGGTCGTGGAAAGCTATGCTCTCCTTCTGCGAACGTGTCATTTCGCAGAAGGAGAGCGCGGAGCGGGATCGGGAGCAGACCGATCCCGCTCGTCGCAACAGGCGACGTAGGAGGCGCCGGGTCAACACGTAGCCCGGCGCCCAGAGGCCACACGGGGCCGCCGTCCCTACCTTGGCGGCCCCCGAGATGAAGACGCCACACGCGTCAGGTCAGTGTGCCTTTTGGCACCGCGCAGAGGCGGTCCCGGATCAATCCATAGCTCTGGCTTCAGGGTATTCCGGGGCCGTCTCGCTGAATGCGCCGATGGTGGCCGTCGCGGGGTTTTTAGTCGGTATTACGGCGCAATTATTTTGGTAGGGACCCGGCCCAGCGGCCGGCCGCAAACACGGGCGGTAACATCTATGCTGGGTCGGAAGGCGCCGGTGAGCCCGACACACCCTCGCCCCTACGGGGGTGGGATGGTCCGTAAATGGATTTTCCCCGCAGGAAAAAAAAAAAAAAAAAAGGTTCAAACCCCAGGCACACACCTCTGACTTTTCGAAGTTATGCGTGTATTTACAATGAATTATCACTTGCTTTAAGGGGTCTGTCTAGTAACTCACTTTTGAAAAATCGTTTTTTTTTTTTTTACTTTTTTCGAAAGTAAATATATTAAGAAATATTGTGTAAAAACTTTAGAACGATCCGAGAACTCTAACATTATTTTTGAACGCTTCAAAGGTAGGTACCTCTAGCGCGCTGACCATAAATTTCCTTGCGCGCCGTCCCAGCCGCTTACCTGCTATTGTTCTCTCTCGCAGCTGCACTGTTTTTGGTCTATTGTTCTGATTTACTAAATGTATATACCTGCTTTTGGAGCGAAAAGAGGCAGTTCTTTTTGTAAATTCGTTAGAGCAACATCTCTCTACGTGAAATTGTTGCATTTTCGCAATGGATAAAAAAGGCAAACATAAAACTAAATCCTGGCGACGTGCAGGAAGTAAGACAAAAAAGCGTAGTTTACGTGGAGATCGGAGCAGGAGTAATACAAGTGCATCAGCAAAAAAGTTAAAAGAGTCGAAGGACGACAGTTTTGGTGTACGTGTAAAAAAAGATACAGGCTACAGTATTATACAGTTTTTTTTCGTGTTTAGCCTTCTAGAACAATATTTATCGTGTAAAGTAAAGTAAGTAAAGTGTGTAAAGGTGATGTGTCTTTTTCGAAATTTGGACAGAAAGGTTTTGGTTTTAAGATACATCTTGAATGTAAGTGCGGAGAAAAACACTCAAAACAACAATGAGAGTTTCAACGCTACTGTGTGGAGTATGGCACCGAAACACACTTTCTCTGGCAAAAAATCGTTAAAATTGCGTGCCTTACAGCAGCATGTATTTTCAATGAAGGCTTCAGCACAGTATTGAAAATTATGGAAACGATGCACGTTGGAATCGGCGAAACTGCAGTCGCATATGCCGCGACGCGCGACCGCCAGCGTATCCAAGTAGGCAACCGCCGTTCATCGGAAGCTTCCAAAGAGGGCAGAACAATGCTGAGACAGAAAAGATTGGAAGAAAGTCAACTCTTCGAACAATCTGAAGGAATTTTGTACGGTCCAGGCATCGCTGACTAGGTGTAAGTAATTTTTTTTAAAGAATTTCATGTAATCAAAACTTTAAACGCGTTTTTCTGGAAACAACGTTTTTACTCGCCTTGTTGATGAAATTTTCGAAACTACTCGACCGATCCTTATGAAATTTGAACCACATATTCTTTAAACCTATCGCTATGTCCCCTATAATTTTTTTTCAAAAATTTTGAATTTTACAATATATTTTTTTCAAAAATCGGCGAAAAAAAACCGGTTTTTTGAATTTTTTTTGTTTTTTCTTCACCTTTTTTTTATTTTTTAAAATAATTGAATAAAATTCATAGGGGACATAGCCATTTTCATACCAAACCTAAAGCACTTTGATTTTTTTGTTTCAGACAACACAGCTCCGAGATTTTATCAACAAGGCGGACCTACCTACTTTTCGAGGTGTTGCGTTTGGCTGACGTTTTTGGTCATAATACATGTATAAAATAAAAGAATATATTTTTTTAATGTATTTCAAGAGTGTATTTACTAAGCCTAATAACTTTTATATCATTACCTTTATCCAGTATCCCAAGAAATAATCACGAAAATCGCGTTTTTTTCGGCGCGAGCTACTAGACAGACCCCTTAACGGTGAAGGAAAACATCGTGATGAAACCTGCACACCTAAATAGTTCTTAGGAATTACTTAGGTGTGTAGTCCGCCAACCCGCACTAGGCCAGCGTGGTGGACTAAGGCCTTAACCATCTCAGTTGTAGAGGAGGCCTGTGCCCAGCAGTGGGACGTAGTCTGGCTGATGATGATAATTTGTAGACCAAAATTATTACCAACCATAGTATATACACTTTCCCCGACATACCCTTTTTGGGCCCGATTAAAACTCTTACTGTAACATCTCGCATGTAAACAAGCATCGCATGGTCGAACTCAGGGAAGTAGTAGATGCATAGCCCCCTTTTATTTGTATTTTTAACTTCATTACTGGCAGTCTAGTCGAAATAATTATTTGATTTGTAGCTCATTTTGAAGTTGTGGCATTAAAAAGTTTTATAAAAAAAACAGAGGTATGAAAATATGAAGGTCAAATATGTAAGTAGTGACTTTATAGGAAAACGATCTAAATAACCCGGAGTTAGCTTGATTTTTAAACTTCACATTATTCCAGTACCTACTATTAAACTACTAATTTACATTAGTTTCAAAAAAAGATTTTTTTTTCTATATTTGTACGTTTCTAACCACTAACTCTAAAACTATTTTACCGATTGGGAGGGGGATAGGACCTTGGTTTTTGGTTGGTTCTTCCAAGACAGGATATTTTTATTTATAAAATTGACCCTGGGCGAAACGGGGGTTTACCGCTAGTTAATTGTTTATAGCCTCCCAAGTTAATTACCTAAATACGTCCATACATACATAATTCGGTGTAGGGCGTTGGCGGGAAATAAAGGGATCGGCGATAGGTGCGCGGGCTGGGCACGCTGGTCGATGAACCCGCCCGTAATCCTTATACTCCACAACCTACAATCCAATAGGGGTCTGCATCACGTCGACACCACTCATTGTTTAGTGAGAGCCTTTTGGCATGTTTTGCTTGGTGGAAATTCGATATAACGTTATTTTTGTCCCCTTTTTCGTTGTAGACAATTTTGTTCGGATTTTTCAATAAATAGCGTTAATTATAAATTTAATTGTTTGTTTTAAATACTAAAGTTATTTTTTTTTTACTTTTAAACGTAATAGGTCATTTTGAGATAGCAAGCTAAAATGCCGTTTGCCTAACGAAAACGTAATTAATTATTATAATAATTTAATTAATGATTACGATCAGGTGGCAATTTTAGACAGCTCCGTGGGCGGTGGCGCAGTTGGATAAACCCCAGCTTGCGAAACGAGAGGCCGCGGGTTCGATCCCCGCACCGTGGCAAATGTTTGTGTGATCCACAAATACGAGATCGAAAAGTCTCTCTTAGTTTCTGATACCCACGACACAAGACTCGTATCTTAATGTGGGGTCAGAACTATGTATGTGACTGTTGGGTGTATTTATTTAATTAAAGTAACAAGTGCGATTTAGAGGTCCCGGATGTGATGTGAGTGGGACACAAAAAATTTGGCGAAAAGTGGATGTGGAGTGTATTTCACTTCAATTCCTTCCAGGATACAGGCACAAGTAATTATTGTATACGTATGTATATATAAATGCTAATTAATGGCCTCGAGGTTAAGGCGTGCGGTCGAGAATCTCGGCCGTCGCGGGTTCAAACCTTTCGGGTTCTGACTTTTCGAAGTTATGTGTGTAGTTATATCGAATTATCACTTACTTTAACGGTAAAGGAAACATTTTGAGGAAACCTGCACACCTAAAAGTTATTAGGAATTTCTTAGGTGTGTTTTACACCAACCCGCTCTAGGCCAGCGTAGTGGACTAAGACCTCGACCCTCTCAGTAGAGAGAGGCCCTTGTCCAGTCGTGGGACGTACTCGTTTATGGGCTGATGATGATGATGCATGTTTATAATATGTATTTTGCCAGATGACATAATAGAATCTATATTTTCATTTTCTAGTTAATAGAAATTTACTACTCTTTCAAATATGATACAGACGGGACTACGTATATTTGTTATTTACATCTATGTTAAAACTTTGTTCTATTGACGGCATGCGTTATTTAGTTAGCCACCGCTAAAATGATGGACCGAAGGAATTTAACTTCATCGCATGTCTCAATAAACGAAAGATTGTGTGATTCATAAATAGGTATTTGTATTCGGATTTTTTTAGGCCTAAAAGTCCCTCATAATTTTGTTGACACGTGACAAAATTGTTTTAAATCTCAGATCTTCTCTATTACATATACGTTAATTGTGGTACCAATACATTAATTTAGCTTTGCACAGTATGTTCTATAGTAAAATTAAGTTTCATTTCCTTTAATTTATAAGTGCCTAATAATTCTACTATTCTATTCAATTTAATGAATTTTAAAAGGCACATTGTGAGAATGTTCAAACCGAGGGAACATCTGAGATGGCTGAACGACAGCTGGCTTTGCCACAGGCAAAATCAGAGATCGATGACTACGTACTCAAGAGACTTAAGCTTTTTATTTCCTAATAGGGTCTATCAGTCGTTTCATAAAACATGCTATTCAGTTTCTTCGTGAATAAAAGAAAGAACGATACAATCGATAGAAAGAAATGCGTACAAAATATCAGCAGACTTTATTTACTTGAAATAATAATTTATAAAAGGTATTTAGCCATTTCAGTTTAGTTAATACAAATTTAATTAAAAATAATTAATAATAATTGACAGCCCCGTGGCGCAGTTGGCTAGACACCAGCTTGCGAAACAAGAGGCCGCGGGTTCGATCCCCGCACCGAGACAAATGTTTGTGTGATCCACAAATATTTGTTTCGGGTCTGGGTGTTTGTGAGACCGAAAAGTCTCTCGTAGTTTCTGATACCCACGACACAAGACTTGTATCTTAAAGTGGGGTCAGATCTACATATGTATGAGACTGTTGGATGAATTTATTTAATAATTGCAAAGAGGGAAAATGTCATCATCAGCATCAACCGTACTCCACCACAAAAATAATCTTAGTTAATAATCCATAATGGTAGGTTTTTTGGGATCTTTTATGAAATTATTTTATCTATAAACATTTGATGGACATAATCGCTACAAAAAAGATTTCTCAGCATATGACGTACATATATAATATATATATATGGACAGGAGAGCAGGGAGCGGTGCCCCGACGACCCCTGCACTTTTCCGCTAGATGGCGCGCGTGTGTCGGAACTAGGTCACGCTCCACGCTCCACGGATTAGCATAAACATTTATAGTTTGACGCTAATTTTTCTTCTTTCAACCTGACATTTATTATGTTCATCTCGTCTTATTTTGTTGGGTTCAACTCACTGTTGTATGAAAATATACCCCTAGTAAGATTACAAGTCTAAATAATAGTGATGGCCTCTAGGTTTAGGCGGTCTAGAATCTCGGCGTTTAGGCGTTCAAACTCTGCCTTTCGTAGTTATGTGTGTATTTACAATGAATTATCACTTACTTTAACGGTGAAGAAAAAGAATGTGAGAAAACCTGCACATCTTAACGTTCCTAAGTTTTTTTAGGTGTGTAGTCTGCCAACCCGAATGAGGCCAGCGTGACGGAGTTAAGCCTAAACCCTCTCAGTTGTAGAGGAGGCCCGTGTCCAGCAGTGGGACGTATATGGGCTGATGATGAAGATTACAAATTGTTTAAGTTTTGAACCATTTATACAAGTGTTCCGGAAACGATTTTCTAAATTAAAACATAAAATCAATATAAAGATCATTGGCGTGGTTTAAGAATCAGACGGTATCTATATATGTAATAATATTATTTATTTATATTTTAAATGTCGTCACAAAATTCCCTCTACCTAGTGCGGCACTTTTTCGCTTGAAGAACCGCGTGGCCTTTACACGCCCTTGGGCTATTTAAAAGGGTAATGTCCCACTTTTATGGAAATGTGTAATTTCCTTGACACCCGGTGTTAAGCGAGCTAGCAACCCTATCCACTATCTATTAATAACGAGACCGGCGCATTTCTTTTCTTCCAGAGTGGTTAGACATTAACTTGTAATAGATACTTCCTATATGAAATGTATTGGGGTGTAAGGGGGGCGCATAACATCTCACGTCCCCAACTGCCAACCCTACCTGCACGTGGTACACCCTGCTAGCTAACAGATGTGGCTCTGGCGGCCGACTAGTGGCGGCATAACCACTCGTTCAAGCTGGAATGCCTTAAATACCAAAACCTTCGGTGGGCAGCAGCACCGTCGGCTAAAGCTTTCCAGCCACTGCGGTCACCAACCCGCTTGCCAAGCGTGGTGACTATGGCAAAATCCCCCAATGGCAACTCCCATCAATTCGAGGCCCCCAGTTCCCGGTAGTCTCGCTATTCCTGACCACGGTACCGGTCATGGTAACGGCGAGATGGGGGGTGCTAAGAATCCCCGGGTTACGGCAGGGTACCACAACCGACTGTTTCTGGCGACGTACAACGGACGCTCTCTGCGGCTGAACGAGTACGTCTCAGAATTGGAAGTAGAGCTAAGTCACATCAACTGGCATATTGTGGGGTTATCTGAAGTCCGTAGACAGGGGGAGGACAAGATTACCCTACCTACCGGTCACTTACTCTACTTCCGAGAAGGACACCAACCATCCCAAGGAGGCGTCGGATTTATGATCCACAAGTCACTCAAAAGCAACGTTGTAGAAGTTGGCAGTGTGTCGGCAAGGGTGGCGTACCTTGTCTTAAAATTAACCGAGAGATACTCTCTCAAGGTTATACAAGTGTACGCCCCGACGTCTACACACCCTGACGACGAAGTCGAGGCCATGTACGAGGACATAGTGAAGGCTATGTCTCGTACCAAGACTTCTTACAATGTTGTTATGGGTGACTTCAATGCCAAAGTGGGAGTACAGGGTTACGGCGAATCGAGGGTAGGTCCATTCGGTTATGGGAGCAGAAATAGTCGAGGGCAAATGCTGGTCAACTTCCTCGAGGCACAGGGGCTTTTTCTCATGAATTCATTCTTCCAGAAGAAGCCCCAAAGGAAGTGGACCTGGCGTAGCCCTGACGGTTTGACCCAAAATGAGATCGACTTCATTATTACTGACAAGCGCCAAATATTCAGAGATGTCTCAGTGATCAACAGGTTTAATACCGGTAGTGATCACCGACTTGTAAGAGGCACTCTGAATATTAACACTAAAATCGAACGTGCGCGCTTAATGAGGTCGACTCTTCGTCCATCACTGCCCCAGATCGAAGCCGGCTCTGAAGCTTTTCAGCTGGAACTACAAAATCGATTCGCCCTACTGGAAAACACTGAAAGCATTGATGACGCCTCCAATAGTCTGATGCGGATCATTCGCGAAGTAGGTTCCAAATACTTTCGACCAACGAGCAGCGGGCGTAAGTCTAAGCTCTCCTCCGAGGCTCTGGAATTATTGAGAAAAAGACGAGAACTTATAAACGCCACACCATCTGAGCGTCAGGTACTAAACCGAGAGGTGAAGAGGCTTATACGGCGCGACATTAGGCGCGCGAATGCTTTGGAAGTTGAAATTGCCATTGCGCAAAACAAGGGCTCCAAAGTATTCGCTAAGCCCCACACCTCCGGTTGTCACCTGACGAAACTCAGAACACAACAAGGCACCACCGTCACCTCAATTCCAGAAATTCTCGGAGAGGTCGAAAAGTACTACGGAAATTTGTATGCTCAAAGAGCAGTTCCACCTGTGGCCTGCAACGCGGATGATCCGCGAGCCAGACTGACTCGCCACTACTCAGACGAGCTTCCCGACATCGAATTGGGCGAGATTAGAATGGCCCTCGGTCAACTGCAGAACAACAAGGCGCCGGGAGATGACGGAGTAACCACTGAGCTTCTCAAGGCAGGAGGTACACCTGTCTTGCGAGAACTAGTTAAGCTCTTCAACTCCGTCATCCAAACTGGCACAACGCCGAAGGCATGGAGCAAGAGTGTGGTGGTTTTGTTCTTCAAGAAAGGCGATAACACCTTACTGAAGAACTACCGCCCCATCTCACTCTTGAGCCATGTCTATAAGTTGTTCTCGAGGGTCATTACGAATCGTCTCGCCCGAAAATTCGATGAATTCCAACCACCGGAGCAGGCCGGGTTTCGGAGGGGCTTTAGCACCGTAGACCACATACATACGCTTAGGCAAATAATCCAAAAAACTGAGGAATACAACCAACCCCTCTGCCTCACGTATGTGGACTACGAGAAAGCTTTTGATACCGTCGAGACCTGGGCTGTTCTGGAGTCCATGCAGAGATGCCTGATCGACTACCGCTACATCCAGGTGATGAGAAGTCTGTACGAAGCCGCATCGATGACCGTCCAAGTACAAGAACACAGCACGAAGCCAATCCAACTGCAGCGAGGGGTAAGACAGGGAGACGTAATTTCTCCGAAACTGTTTACCAACGCATTGGAGGACGCTTTTAAGACGCTCGACTGGAAAGGACGGGGCATCAACATTAACGGCCAGTACATCTCTCATCTGCGATTCGCGGATGACATCGTCGTGATGGCGGAATCTCTGCAGGATCTGGAGGAAATGCTCAACAGCCTTGACCGATCTTCAAGACAAATAGGACTCGGGATGAACATAGACAAAACAAAGGTAATGTTTAACAGTCATGTTCTCCCGAGGCATGTAGTCGTAGGGAATGCCACTCTCGAAGTTGTCCAAGAATACACCTATCTTGGCCAAACCATTCAACTAGGCCGGCACAACTTCGAGATTGGGGCAGACAGAAGAATACGGTTGGGCTGGGCGGCATTCGGGAAGCTAAGTCATATTCTCAAGTCGTCGATCCCTCAGTGCCTCAAGACGAAAGTCTTTAATCAGTGCGTCCTACCCGTAATGACATACGGAGCCGAAACGTGGACACTCACTAAAGGTCTGGTCCACAAATTTAAAGTCACTCAGCGTGCCATGGAGCGGGCAATGCTTGGAGTTTCTCTGGTGGATAGAATTCGTAATGAAGTCATCCGCCAGAGAACCGGAGTCACTGACATTGCCCGCAGGATTAGCACGCTGAAGTGGAAGTGGGCCGGCCATGTCTGCCGACGGACAGACGGCCGTTGGAGCAGACAAGTGTTGGAGTGGAGACCGCGCTTAGGTAGACGTAGTGTAGGACGTCCTGCAGCACGATGGTCTGACGACTTGAGAAAGGTGGCGGGTAGCGGATGGATAAGGGCTGCTCAAGACCGGGATGGTTGGCGCCTACTTGGGGAGGCCTTCGTTCAGCAGTGGACGGCGATAGGCTGAGATGGATATGAAATGTATCATCATCATCATCATCAGCCCATATACGTCCCACTGCTGGGCACGGGCCTCCCCTACAACTGAGAGGGTTTTAGGCCTTAGTCCACCACGATGGCCTAGCGCGGGTTGGCGGACTAGACACCTATAAATTCCTAAGAACTTTTAGAGATGTGCAGGTTTCATCACGATGTTTTCCTTCACCGTTAAAGCAAGTGATAATTCATTGTGAATACACACATAACTCCGAAAAGTCAGAGGTGTGTGCCTGGGGCGACCCGCGACCGCCGAGATTCTCAACCGCGCGCCTGAACCTCGAGGCCATCACTGCTTCTATGAATATCTATGAATATTCTATGAATTAAATGTATAGACATAGTAAATTATAGAAGATTAACTGTGCGGTGGTTTCAAAAAGTAGCCCTCGTGTTAAGCCCAAGCTATCTCCACACCAAATTTCATATTAATTCATTCAATAGTTTTTGCGAAAGAGTAACAAACATCCATACATTACATACGTTGATTTAGAAGATTATTGGTTTCGAATTTCTGTCCAAAATTAATTTCTAAGGTGCATCCTTATTTTATGCGTGGCATACTTTTCTAAAAAAAACATATAGAATAAAAAATCATATTTATGGCTTTCGTCTATTAACTAAAATATGTCAATAAATATTATTTTCCATTTTATACAGTCTTATTGAAAAATTTATTTTGAAGGCATTTTTTTTCATAAAAAAATTAATGTATTATTGCACATTTTATTTCCCCCGTGGCGATCCGTGCAAGCTAAGCCCGAGAACTGCATCATTGACGTGGGCGTATTATTGGATCGCATCCGAACGTGGAATATTCGAGATCGTACCTCCATCCACGTATAAATTTATTTTAATTATTGCTCTAATAATTTCATGCTTAGATTTGTACTCATTTGCATTAATTAATTGAGTAAATTATATTTAACTGGCCTTTTGCCTTCGAGTTTGATATATTTACGCGTACGGATGTATGTTCTACTAATAAATAAGTTTTCATATAAAATAGAAATCCTTCCATCCTTGTACAAATTTAGATAGATATATAATTCTTTATTGACACCCACATTTATACAGTAATTTACATAGATTTTACAAATAAAAAAGGAACAATAGGCGGTCTTATCGCTGAGAGCGATCTCTTCCAGACAACCTTTGGATGGAATGTAAGAAGGCAAAGTATGTTTAGGGGCAGGGCAGGGGAAGGCAAAGTATGTTATTTATTATGCATTTTAATAAAACGAAAGGTAAGCGTCGTTTGTGCCCGGGTACAAGTTTCTGCGGTTTCACGTACACTGGCCCACTTGTCCGGAACACGCGTATTTCGGGGGTTTTACACTTTAATTTATATAGCTTCAACCTTCGCTCGTAATCCCTAATTTGTATTAATAAAAATAACGTTAACCTTACCGTGTCGACGTTCTATTATGTGGGATGAATTTGTATTTAGATTTATTGCGGAATTAACGTATTTAGACCCATCATTTTTAAAAATGAAATAAAAGACTTGCTTGAAAATAAAAGTCAATTTCGAGTATAAGTAGTTGAGTCTTCTCAAAATTGGTTTGCGCCGTTTAGATTCCAATGCATAAGAAAGTTAGCAGAGTTTACCGGTTCGTCTTGGATAGGGTCACGTTGGGATTCGATGGTAGTTTTAGTATATATGTACAGGTTTCAGATATACCTAATATGCTTCCTATCAATTAAAATACTCATAGAAATTAATGCTAAAATCCACCTCTGCCTACAATTCGGAGAATACAGGCGTGAGGTTATATGTATGTAAAATATGTAAACGTTAATACATAAGTACCTATGTGCAGTGCGATATCAATAGAGTACCTATATATCAAGAAACGATCACAATTCAGTCGACATTAGTATAACGGCATGATGGTATGAAAAAGACCTCATAAGTCCCATCACATTCTAAGAAAATAAGTTACTCATCTAAATTGCCATCGTCTTTGATTAGGTGCACCATCTTTTGTACCCCATATTTTATAAAAGTATATGAAACAGATGAAGCATAACCTCTTACTCGTATTAAATATTAAGCTCGAGTGTAGTACATGCAGAAGGATAACAAACTCCAAATTTATGACGATATATGGAGCGATAAAGTGTTTCCATAAAGAGAACTTCTCTTTTTACGTCGGGGAGCGAATGTTTGACGAGCGGATGCCGTGTATATGGAAATGTCCCTTTAAAATAACCCTTATTTATCACTTTTATTGGGTACTTTTTTGTGTTCCATTGGTAATATTATATACGTTTGTTTTGAATGCTGTATTTCTAGACACTCGTTTCAGCAGCCGTGGTTTAAGTACCACGCAATGGAAATGGAGTCTAGTAGATATTCAAAAACCTGTCTAAACTTCTTGCTAAATACTTCTTAATGGAAAAAAAAGAATACTTTTGTCCGACTCTGGACCCTTCTACTGCATACATCAAACTTAATTCCGGGACCGATAAGGAAGTAATACATAATCACGTACTTTTGAGTAACGTTAAGTAATTTCAAATGTATACGACATTCACATGCACAGTAAAAAATAATAATGTCAAGACCTTTTTTATTTACGAGGAACGCTGACCGGATCAGAAAGGCACTAGCGAGGTGTGTTATAAAAACTTTATACATATCTCATAATGTTATTGTTAGGTTTAAAAATGGTGTTTTGTAATCGATAAAATTATTTTTGGTGGTTACTTTTTTGTAGAGATGTACCGACTAGTCGGCGACTAGTCGGTAAAGCCGACTATCCGGCCACTTTCATAGTCGGCGATTAGTCGGCGACTATTCGGCAAAGAGTGCCGACTATCCGGCCTCGTACTTTGTATATATTTCTCAGTAATATGTATGACGAATCACATTAAATAAAAACCTTGATAATTATTTTTTCATATTTTCATTTTATAATCAGACAATTTGAAATGTAAAGCAAAGTAACCTTTCCGTTGAGAATCAGTTTTACAATTACTTGCTTGTAAAGAAATCATATCTATTGCAGTTATTAACCTTAATTAACAAACAAACCGACATAATATTTTCTTAACTTCAGTACCTAAACATTAATAATTATTTCTTCTTATCATTTGGCATTCTTAACTACTAAAAATTATTATTTGGCATTGGTTTACTTTGCCAGAATCAGTGTCCAATTGTTCAATAAACATCCATACACGAGATTTTCTTTTTGACATGATTAAATTTTAATTGCGCTATTTCACTTTAATTAACATTGGAACAATAACAGTTCTATTAATTATCTTGGCACAACTTTTTTACACCTAAGCACCACTCTGACCCTTGACAAAAGCAACCAAGAAACAATGTGAAGTTAACAACACAAGTAGAGACATGCTTTCAAAAAGCGTTTGCGACTTTCACGCGAATACGCTGTAAACGATGGGTTACCAGAATAACTGAAACCGTAATCGGCTTGGCCGACTAGTCGGCAGATTAGTCGGCCTCTTTATACCGACTAATCGGCTAGTCGGCTAGTCGGCCAAAGTCATAATCGGCACATCTCTACTTTTTTGATGTGGGAGATGAACTGAGAGACCCTCTCAGTTGTAGAGGAGGCCCGTGCCCAGCAGTGGGACGTATATGTATGTGTTTATATGTAGTTACGTTACATATTATGTAAAAAAAATGAAGTTATTAGCCTTGCAGTTTGAGTAAAATTTAAACCAAAAAACAAGTTTTAAAATTCATCAAAGGCAAACATCACCTCGCAGCCGCACAAACCGAAACTAAGTGGAACTAGCAAAATCAACTAGTGTCGTCCGGGTGAAATTGGAGCACATCTAAATTTAATAAGGCGCGCTCCGCCGCCGCACTGAGAACAAATTTCATTAAAAATTTTATTTCGCCGCGCTCCTAGTCCACGAGGCCGACTTCGTAAAAATTTTAATTCAATCGCGGCCTGGCCGTTCGGTTTCTTTCCATTCCGCGTAATTCTGTTTGGTACGCAGGTAAACACGCCCGGCTCCGCATTATTTACTTATACATTCGTAAAAAGTCCATATGTACTGTACGGGCTAATTGAATTGATGAAAAGTAAAACGTTTTTTAACATCGTGTCGCATTCAATGGATTTTATGTGGCGGTGGTTTATTGGTTTATTGTTCAGTTTTTTAACCAACTTTTCGTACAGATTTGCAGGCGGCATTACAACAGTTCCTGTAATCCGTCATACTCATAAGCCCCGCTGAATAACTTTACGCCAACTTGTTTCGTTTGCTCTGCAATTTCGAGATGCATTAAAACGTGTACTGAAACTTAACTTTCATCCTATCTGTAGTTCGATATAAATCTAAAATGGTGTTCTGTGAAGTACATTTTCTACGATTTTTTGCTATTTTAAGGTCCTACTATGATTTGTTTATCTATGTTTGTTTGTTTTGCTTTCACGACCCGACCGTTGAAACTAGTTTGAGGATTTTAGGCATAATCTATTAAAACGTGGAGATCACCATAGGCCAGTCTTTTAAGCTTTTTGGACTTTTAAAAAAAAACTTTGATAAATAAAATCTGTTACAGCAAAGTATTTATAAATGTGCCCAAACTTCATTACCATCTGTATAGCAAAATGCGTTAATCGGTTTAGCATTTAGGTGTAAAAAGATTATTTAAATTTATTTAATTAAACTTTGGGACGTTACGTATTGTGTAACTGTGTAACTATTTTTTGAACACACATATCTTAAGCCTAAGACCATAGATTATGTTACCAATATCAAAACCGTTCTGGCAGTAGATCTACAATACGACGTGTACGATACAGGACCAGTGTTTAATTAGCAAGGAGTCTCGGTGTAGGTCGGTTAATGCGAGCGAGTCGCTCGGTATTGATTCAATGATTTGCTCGGACATTCCATTTGCCTGCGACCCTCCATCGTCCCTGCTTTTGCATGGAAACATACTACGAAATGTGTTATTGATACTTTATCCTTGGTTTATTGCAATTTATTTACATGTTAAAGGTGGAAATGGGCTTCATTTAAGGTTCAGAAAGTAATGCTACCACGCAGGCCTAGTGCGGATAATGATTAAATTTCGTGTGGTATTTGTTTATATGAATTTAAAGGGATAGTGTATGATAATAATAACACTTGTAGTTATTATTTGTATTAACACTAGGTCTTCGGTAATCTTACTTTCCGACTGAAACGCAAAGGGATTTCTTTATAATTTCTGCCATGTAGCGTTACCATCTGCACGTTTAACAAAGATTGATAAAAAATACTCATATAAATTACGAATAATGTCGAAAAATCTGGATATTTAAGCGGCATTTTCATAACTTGGTACGTATTGAGTCAGTCAGACAGTTTGAAATTCTAATCAATGGCTTCGCCTTCAAAAGTTAATATTTTGTTTTTGTTTTTATATTGCTTAATTTAAAATACGTAAATTTTTATAAAGTGTATCAAGTATCAAGATATGTTGTGCGTAGTCGATGTTGCATCTATTTTGGTGATGGCAGTGGATTATGGGATCGGAATCCAGATTGATTATTGGCTATTTCCGACAATATTCGCTCTGACATTTACTTATATGGAAACGGACATTGGGCCTTTGAAATTGTTTTATTTATGACCTCCCGTATTTCAGCATGGATGGAATTAATTGTTGTTATTTATTTCCCTATTTTATAAAACTGAAAAATTGTTTATTAGCGAACCAAAAAGTTGACAGAATGAGGTAAGGTCTCTTAAATAAATCCCAATAAATTTTTGGTTGATTTGATTTTTGGCACTTCAAAGTGAAAGCACTAGTACCTACTTGATGGTAAGTGATCTGCATTTTTTACAGCAATATCCAGTAACAATGACAACTATGTCTTACGAAGTCATACAAAGATATCGGCCCTGTACTAAATACCAGTGGCGAACGAACCATTGGAACTCAAACATCAAATCTTCTCGCGTATCGAGTGACGAGGGATGGGTGTCTCACTACATGGTGTTATTATTAAACAAAATTGTATCTACATACCACTTGGCATGGAGTTGATACTTTGTCATGCCAGTATAATAAAAAAAAATATAATTCGTTGGTAAAAATTAAATTGAAATCTGCGGTTAACTTCTCCGGTAACCGGAACGCAACAAAGTTATTTAATTAGCGCTTGCGTCAGAATCATTCACCGATTAACAAGTTTAAGATTGCAAAGCGAATGTTTCGAGTTGAGTGCACGATAATCTTCGGTCAAAGGAACTTGCAGCTGACAGCTGTCTCGCATGACAGAGGTTCTTAATTAAACTTGGCTAGGATTGCACGTTTGACGCCTACTTTACGGTGTAGAGGGCCCTTGTTCTGTGACGCCTTGGCATGCGTTGAGTAAAGGGCTTTTCGGTGATTCTGCTTGTGATGCCAAGTGAGATTTCGCCTGTGATGTTCAAAGCAAGTGATTAGATCACTTAATTGTGACAATTTTGCAAAGACAAATTAGGTTTTGACATAATTTAATGCTTATATTTTTAAGTGTGTTATATGTTAGGTTAAATGTCATACTAAAAGTAAATTAGGGTTTAGTATTTAACTCAAGCAGTGAGGTTACAAGTATTTCTGTAACTGTTACTGTTACAGCTTCATATGAGCTATGCCTGTCTTTGAAATCAAACTCGGGAACGCTAGACCGCACGCCCATCATTTAAGTAATATAGTGGGCTGCGGGACTGGTATTTTTAAAACTTGATAAGTAGGTAATTAAATTTTAAATTTAAACTCTTTCAACTGGCAATTGCTTAAAAGGTTAGTCATGTTCCATTCGTCAGAACTTCGTTTTGAAGGGTTGATAGCCTCAGGACTCGATTTTTTTAAAATTGTCTGTAACAATGTTCTTCTTCTTACTTATGTATAATATGTGAGCATGGGTTTGAAACGTTTTTATACATACAAAAACATTATCATAATTTAACCAAATAATAACAGCTAGATTTAACTACCACCACCAGCCCATATACGTCCCACCGCTGGGCACGGGCCTCCTCTACCATTGAGAGGGTTTTAGGCCTTAGTTCCACCACGCTGGCCTAGTGCGGATTGGCGATTTAACTACGTATCATATTTATTAGATCAAAAGAACCGAGCGAGTATTCAATAATGATTATATCAATGATATCATAAATAAAATATTCTATATTTTTTTAATTAATTAAATGTGATGACTTTGCATACATACACTTTCACGTCTGTATTCCCATATGAGTTGACAGAGGTGCATTGCAACTGCCAATTTTCGTCAGTTATAGTATCACACGTAATATCAGGCGATCCTGTTGCTGTTAAATAGGCATTTTTTAAGACTCCGGGCTTAATTTCCCCACGAGAAAACCCACTCTTCCCAAACCAAATGTCGAAGTCGAAGTCTATTGGCTAAATCTAATATAATTAATTTGGTTATCTGAATTTTATAATAAAGTTTATGAAATATCTGCTAGACAACTGGCTGCTGCTTAACATTAGTAGAAACAGCTTTTTTATTCCGGCCTTAGTATGAGGTAAAAGTATGTCTGTGTCAATCGGGTTAATTATTCTTTTAAAAACTTTATTAAAAGAATGAAAAATATAGTGACGGAAACTTCTCAAATATAGAATCTGCATATGTTATGAATCAACTACCTCTTCTAGGCTTCTGAACATAAATGAACTGACTGAAGCTTAAACCTTCATAAACTTTGAGCGGCACCGTGCTTAGAAGCTGAGCTTAGCTTAAGCCAGGATAGTAAGGGCGGTAATGCTATGTTTAATCCTGGCGTGTGACATGACATGTGCAACAGCAAGCTTTATAACATAAGATCACCATTTTCCGCACATTATGAGATATGAAACATCACGAAAACACCATCATCCTAACATTAAAGTCGTACACTGCCCAGGTCTTTTCATGGCAGAATAGATACGGCGCGGGCATACATACTCCATGAAAAATTATATTTATTATTTTAAGCGCCGCGACCGCGTGAGAGCTGAATACCGCTGCGAAAATACACGCTGATACAGCGAAACAATATTACTCCACCTCAGCTACACTGCAAATTCTGTCTGCAAATGTTTGACATGAAAAGTGTTCGCACGACTCGCACGTTTATTCGGAAACTATACTGTTTTAAATTTGTTAGAGACTTAAACGAGTTAAGAGCTGAAGCTGCATTTTTCTTTTACAAATTTTAATTTAAAACTAAGGCTGGTTTTATCTTAGCAGTGAGATAACTCATCATATTGTGGTCGCCCTCTTTGGTGGAACATAGAAAAACTAGGACGCGTGTAATGTCTTTTAACTCATCTTTAATCTTGGTCGTATTATTTTTTGTGTTCCTTATTTTCTATGTTCTCAAGTTTTTTGAAAGTAACATTAAGTAAGTAACACAAAAATAAAAATAAAATAATAAATAAATACACCCAACAGTCACATACATAGTTCTGACCCCACACTAGGATACAAGTCCTGTGTCGTGAGTATCAGAAACTACGAGAGACTTTTCGGTCTCACAAACACCCAGACCCGAAACAAATATTTGTGGATCACACAAACATTTGTCCCGGTGCGGGGATCGAACCCGCGGCCTCTCGTTTCGCAAGCTGGTGTCTAGCCAACTGCGCCACGGGGCTGTCTGACTGGGTTTTTGTGTTATTGCTCACCCTTAAAGATGATGTCTGATTGACACGAACTAGTATATGTAAATGAGAATCCTTTCTATTAGATACTATTGCTCGGTCATCGTTATAATCGTTGTAGAAGTCACAGTGACTTTCTAACTATAAATACGTTCTAACAAGCACATTAATATGAGATTGGGAACATCACCGCATGAACCGTGTTAAACTTTTACAATTAATGCATCGTCTAGGGAGAGGTCGAAGCCGATCCCATAAATTATAAATCCTGTTTCGCCATTCGTAACTTTTCTCGAACTACAAAGTTGCGGAGTTTGGGGTTCATTTCGAATGCGTGTGTTTTTATTGGTTTTGGCACAAGAAACAAAGGATGGCCGAGGAGTGTCACAATTTTGGCGCCGGTCAGGCGTGGAACCCGATCGATACAGAGGTGTCTATTAGGGAGCTATCTGGACACGCAGATGTGTTTCCAAGGTGAACTTTTAGATAGATTTGTTGATGGTAAATCGAGGGTGAGCGATGACAGACAGCTAATATAATATAATTTATTTGTTTCTTTGTTCTTTGGTGATCTGTAGAATTACTGCATCATTATTATTAGATAATAAATTATAATTTACATAATTATGTATACAATGTTCGTGAATGTTAGATGTGGCTAATGGGATCACTTTCGAACCAAAAATACTAAACTTAATATTTTAACTTATTTTTGATAAAACGAAATTTATATAAAATACAAAAATTATGTCAGATAACTAGACATGTTACTTCTTCAAGTGATTTTCACGGAATCAACAAAGGTGACACAATTCAATCTGAACAAATAAAACTTACATTCCAAATTTAAAGTAATTCAAACATAATACGAGTACATAAACCAAACAGATCAGAGTTGACGTCAAAAGAATAATCTGAGATTACCAATCAACATTTATGTATTAGTGTGTACGGAAGCAGGTGTTAGGGTTAATAAAGGGTTTTATTTATTACGAATCGGATAACAAAAAAATTGTGCCTGATAAAAGTACCTTAAATTATTCGGTTGAACAATCTACGTTGGAAGAAAATCGCTACTATCGCAGTCCAAAAAAATAAAAATTGGATTAATTAATTTGTCATAAGTGTACCAAATAAAAAAATAACAATTTCTCAGTGCTTAATTAGCTAGGATTACAAATTAAAATTTTGTGAATTTCATTATTTAATTATTGTACCATTAATTCAATAATTCAGTGGTTGCATTATTTGTATTACCTGAAAAGTGTTGTTAAACATAATGACAGTTGCATGTTTGTTTGTAAATATTGTGTTATCCCAAAATGACGGTAAATTCAATTGTAAATATTTTAATAAGCCTTTAATATTGAATGTAATTAATTTTAAACATAGGTACTACGCATGTTATAAATTTATTACTATAGGTACCTTACTTACTTAGTACCTACGCTTAGTCTGGATATCGTCGTGGTAGTTACGGGTTCAAAACCAAAGTACACAATTCTGCATATTAATGTTATGTGTTTATTGAATAAATTATCGCAGTTATCAAATATCACGAGATAGCTTGAGAGTTTTTCACATTAAATTTCTTAAATGCGCGAATTAGCCCATGTGATGGACTAAGGCCTAACTCTGGTTTGTATGGTAGTCTTGGGACTGAATATCTTGACCTTATGGACAAACGTGTCATGCACCACACTCTACCTTAACTAGAAGTAGAAAATGTTTCCAGCACAAAAAATAAATAAAACGAATTTTCCGCAAATTCATATGTTTGATGTCCCATGAAATTGTGCCATTATTTACCAGTCAACCAATTCCCTAGTATAATTTTGCACTTTTTTATAAAAACGTGAAGGAAATACTCTGAAGGCTGGTATGTTTGCGTCGTGTAATAGCAGATGGTCGTCTCTGAGTACTTGATATTCTGTTCATCATTCTACTTACTATCAGGTTTCATGAAATTCACTTTGGCTTTTTAGAGTTCGCCTTCCGTAAGCTTCAATATTGGAATATCAAATATAGCATCAGTTCGGTCTTGGAAAATGGATTTAGAGCCGTGATTATCTACTTCCCATTAATCTTGCTCTCGTGGAACAATCTGCAAGAGATTGTATCAACATATCTGTATCGATTCAGGCGAGGTTCGTCTTCGACGTTACAAAGCTAATATTTCCCCAACTAATTGTAATGGAACATTCGATATTCTGTTAAATATTAATTTAACCTAGAAACGATAACAGTAAAGGTTTATTTACCTTATATATTATAAACATTATAGTAAATGAGGTTTAAATTCATTCGCCCAAAATAGAAGATCGTATTGTCACTTACTGAATTTATTTTAAATACTTTTTAATAAAAAAAAACGGCAATAGGCTCGCCCCCTATTACGTGGGACTGATACATACCTGGCGAAATGTGGGTGCAGAAATGCACCTCTGCCTCTTCAGGGAATACAGGCGTGAGTTTATGTATGTATGTACTTTTTAATAAGCATGTATATAATATTTGGGTGCACATGGTAGCATGACACGTCCATTTTATTATAAATAAACTACTTTATGTAATTTAGAATTTATTTTTTGATGTTTTCGTCTACCGTTACAGCGAGTGATAGTTAATAAAATTCTCGTAACTCTAGGTTCGAACCTGTGACAACAGATTTGACTGTCCGATTCAAATTCATCCGATTTATTGCTCTCTTTATACTAAGTGATGAATTAACAGGAACTAACAGGAAACACTAGGTGTATGATATCATCATTTTTACTTGTATAAAAGAGTATTTGGAACTATCATCATTAGAAAAGATTTTGTGGTTGTGAGGGCGTACGACTTACGCGGCCTTTAGGTACATAGGACACTTTTTAAGACTATAAGTACCTACTACGAGTATATTACTTTTTCCATAGGTAGGTACATACTCTATGCTTCCAATCTCTCCAGTCCATCTAACGGTTGCCTGGAAGAAATCGCCGACAGCGATAAGGCCGCCATTTGTAACACTACCTTATTTAGAGTTGCTTATACCTATGTTGTTTTGTTATTATATGGTGTACAATAAAGAATAAATAAATAAAATAAATAAATACTACGATCTATTGAAAAACAGCCCAAAAGGCTTAATGAAGGAAACTTCTGTCCGTCTGTTATAATTAAAACTCCGATCCCGTCTGTGTTTCTGAAATGATAGATAGAGATAACGATCTTGGCCTTATTTATACCACACGCCTACCTAATATTCCAACGAAAAAGCCGAGCAAAATCTGTGGGCTTTTATCTTTACTCCAATTTACATTCAGCATGAAATTAAACTCGGTTACACTGACACAAGTTAATTAGCTTTAATTTCAGAGAAAATTACAGAGTGTTGTCATATTTCGAAACCGTATTTCAAGTGAAATATGGCTGTGAGTGGTGACATGTAATCTAACGCCAATTATAATAATTATGACTGTATTTATGTTCAGTAAATAATTATGGGCACATAGCGCGGAGAACTGATGGCCGATGGGGCCAAAAAGTTCTCGAGTGGAGGCCACGTACCACGTACGACAAGATGGTGTCGGACGACCTTGTAAGGGTCGCGGGACGTCGCTGGTTGCAGGCTGCTTCCAACAGGTCCCTGTGGAAACCATTGGGAGAGGCCTATGTCCAGCAGTGGACCTCCATTGGCTGAAGGATGAGAATAATGACGAAATAATTATGACCAAGAATATATGTCTGAAAGCGAAGACAGAGGTGTAGCTTTATACCCATTCAGACTCCGCACCACCAGTGAGAACTTCCAACTGTCACATCGAATAACACTTCGACCAAGACGGGAACTGAACCAAAAAACACTTTAATTGTGAGATTTCCTAAATTCTCTACTTTATTGTTTTGACTGACGCAAAGAATCAGTTACCAACTTTGTTTACTTATACTCTCACAATACAAGGAGACAATTACGACACAGGTCTCAATAATTGCAAGGTAAATAGAAAAAAAAGGCATTTGTGAACCATTGACAATCTTACATGATAAACGGTAAAAATGAGTAAACAATCGTAAATTTATCTGCGGATAAAAGGCAATAATTGACCAATCAGGCAAAAGTTTGCAGGACTCACTTATAGATGAATCGTGATTAGTTTACTTCTGTATAAAACTGCAGATACAGGTAATAATTATTAATAGTTTTTTGCTAGTTTATCAAATACCAAAAAAAATTTTACCTCCATTAACTGACACACAGTGCCATGAACCAATATATATAATGTAGTAAGCATTTACTAGTGTGTCTCATCGCAACAACATAGATGTAATTATTTAATATAGAACAGAGACAAAGATAGGGGAATCTAGTGATTAATAAAACAAAGGAACGAAACATAATGCCAAACTTAATTTAACCACAATTCTTTGTTACGCACTTGATACAAAGTTTACTGTATAGCGGGGCCGGATTAAGAACGTAGCAATTGTGGCAATTGCTACAGGCCCCGCGCTTAAGGGAATCCCTAATATTTATCATCATCATCATCAGCTTACGATATATACGTCCCACTGCTGGGCAAGTGCCCCCTCTACAACTGAGAGGGTTTAGGCCGGGTTGGCGGACTATACTCCTAAGAAATATCTAAGAACTTTTAGGTGTGCAGGTTTTCTTACGATGTTTCTCTTTACCGTTAAAGTACGTGATAATTTATTGTGAATAAACACATAACTCCGAAAAGTCATAGGTTTGTGCCTGGGGTTTGAACCTGCAATAGCCAAAATTTTCGACAGCGCGTCTAAACTTCGCCGCCATCACTACTGAATACCGAATAATTATGTCAGCTTAATTTCATCTCTGTTTTTTGTACTTATCAGAGCTTAACAGGGACTTTAAGTTTTCAACTGTACAATTAACACCCACAAAATTGTTACTTATAAATCTATATCAATATTATAAAGAGGAAAAGTTTGTGAGGTTGTAGGGAGGGAGGAAACGATACGAGTAAATACAAGTACATACTCGATACTTTTCTCCGATAGCAAGTATAGGCCAAGCGCCGGGGTTTTTTTGCAACGTACGGGGCCTGGTATATTTTTTTTGGAATATGTTCAGGGGTGTCCCCTGAATGTCAATCCAAGTGGGCGCGGCGGGGGGGGGGGGGGGGGAGGGTTTCACTTCAGCCGCCATCTGAAATCCTATTTAGCAGCGCCAACTATATCTAGATTATTTCGTTTCGCAATCTAATGTCTAGCCAACTGCGCCACAAGACTTTCATTTTACAATGAATAAACAAAATCTAGACTCAAAATGCTGGATGATTTCACGCCTCGTCTCTCCCAAGTGGATGTTCACCTGCGTCTGGCATGCGACGCTCGCCATTGAGTGACGAGGCTGGCAAATAGCTCCGGAGTTGGCGCATTTCTAAAATTCCTAGTAAGTACCACGTAACTCCATTTGGTTGCGGCCTAATTAACTTACTGTTATGTACGCGCTCTACATGCATATTACAGGCTATTAGACCGATATAATTGCGTAAATGTAAAGCAAAATTTAATTTCAGTACGGAGTCAGTGTTTGATGTTGTGTGGAACAAAGGCCTCGCTCTAGCCGCGTGGCGCGTAAACGCTCTTAAGAGACTATGAAATATGACACGCGTAAATGTGTGCGTCGATATCTGTTAATGATATGCAATGAAAATGGATGAAACAATGTTTATTTAGTCTATAAAATGTCAAATACATCACTGATCATCATCATTGTTCGGAAGGCAGTTAGATAACCGCGATTAACGAAACTAAAAATTGACGGAGCGCAGAGCAATACGTCCTCTCTGTGAAAGGCCTTGTGGCGGAGTGATAAGGACCGGGCAGTGCGCAGCGTTTTATAGTACATTTTAAAATATTTATAAAAAAATTAATAAGTGAAATTTCTTCAAAACAAAAATTTTACGTTTTCAAGTACCTACACGATCTTATATTATAAAAAAAATGTTGTTTTATTAAATTAAGTATCACATACTCGTATTATATGTCAAAAAAATACTGTATTGACAGTAATTTCTCAATATTTCGAATGCCTTAGACTTTTTATTACTTGAATAAGGGATCTAAATCTTAAAATGTTTTTCACTAACTATTTGCTTAGAGATATTTCCAATTCAACAACATTTTATTTTGATTAAATATGTTATAATTTATTCCGAATTTTGAGCCTCGAAAATGACTCTAAAATTGAAATTAAACAACCTTCGTTCAGTTATCTTGTTATTTATCAAAATTTACACATAAATCTTAAAATGTTCTTCACTAACTATTAAGATGATAATATTCCCTAAAATAATTGGCAAGTAACATGTTTGTACGATGAGTCTTTCATCAATTTTAAGGGGTTTGAAAAGTACTGTTTTTGCTCAAATTACGCTAAAACCGCGTAAACGCTCTTAAGAGACGTACATAGATATTCAGGTGTGCACAACAAAGGGGTGCAATTTGTAATTCTAGATTGTTGGACCTAGGCTTTTTTTTTCTAGAACAACGAATTGATCGCAATGACATGTGATTGTTAGTGTAAAGTGGCCCAAAAAAATATACGGAAACAATGCTCCATGCATGTATTAAAAACTTAAATCTGCTGGAAGAGAAATGCATTAACTATGGGCACGATTTAATTTAAATTTCATCATCAGCCCATATACGTCCCACTGCTGGGCACGGGCCTCCTCTACCATTGAGAGGGTTTAGGCCTTAGTCCACCACGCTGGCCTAGTGTGGGTTGGCGGACTACACACCTAAGAAATTCCTAAGAAGTTTTAGGTGTGCAGGTTTCATCACGATGTTTGAATTTATTTTGTATTAAAAAAAAACGAGAAATCACCAAAAAAACGAGCACATTGAAGGATTAATAGATAAGTTAACGAGAGGTCATTAATATCAAAAAAAAACTAAACAATATTTTACACAAGTATTTTCCAAAAGCTCTTCACCTTGCTCTTATCAGCTATCGCTATAGAAATTAAGAAACAATTTGCACCAATCATAAGAACATTTAGCGGACAAACGGTGATTGAAAGACTCGGCGAGGGATACAGTGCAATATATGCGCGCACCTCGGAGCACACCTTGGGAACAGATGGTAACATGAATAAAACAAAAGACGGCGAGCTAAATATTTTAACACGCGTTGTTTATTTGGTCACGGGTGTACAGCGGTGTACGCTTCTACGCTTCTCGCTGCTTCCGCGTGAGTTATTGATGGCTTACGGACCCGGTGGAAAAGAAAAGAAAATACCTTAGGAAAACAACGTATGTTGTGGCTTTAGTGTGGGTGTTGAGGTGCTTTTTGCTGGCACGGCAAAGTGACCGTGTTGGTGATGGTCAATGAAGTATGGAAAGACGAATGTTTGCTCAAGTGACAAGTCGAATTCGAGACTAATCTTCTTAATCCGGTTTCAATTAGTGTACAGTTTAGTGTTAGCGTGTTAAATAGAAAGTATATTTTCAAGTCTCTCATATTTAAAACATTTTAACACAAATGTAATGATTAGGTTGCTATTCCATTAACTAAATATTTTGCGAATCTTTTACTGGTTACCGAGAGCCGGTCTATCTGCGGACCGATTTAAAAAGTAAACGAATCTCTGATCGAGGCAAACATTTATTTAATAAATAGAAAGAATTATTAATTTTCATTTAGAATCTTATATACGTTACCTTACGCTTACTTCAGCTACGTATCTTACGCTTAAGATATACATATCTAGTGTTTTGCATCTTAAGTATTGATAGTTGATACTAAACTATTACAGATATTTATATTATGTAATATGTCATCTACGTAGAGTGTCTGAGATACTTCTCAAGTATTTTCGCTTACACCTAGACAAAGTTTGCCGACTTTCCACGAATAATTATTGCCTTGGAGTTACAAACTTGCTTAATAAAATACTTGACAGTTGCGAACTTGAAATTCTAAACCCAAATTCGTCAATTGGTAATATTTGCTAGATGAGCATATTACATACTATTCAGTTCATCGACCTTTGTACGTATTCATAACTTATTACAACTAAAATGTTGACACGAAAACAGCTATATTTATTGACACATATTTATTTGTTTACATTATATGTGTCGCTGGCAAATGTTTATTTAAATATTTGTAGTGCATATGGAATTTTCAAACGAAATATGATAAAGGCAAGTCAGGAGTAAAGTTGCCTAAAAAAAAGTGTGGTATTATAAATTAATTTGAAAAAAATATATTAAATTTTTACAAGTCCAATGTACATATAGAATGTTAAAAAGAGACGCTAATTTCGCGGTATTAAACAAACCAAACCCTTTAATATGAAACAAAAAAAAAAAACTTTTTTCACCAACGAAATAATATTATGTTTATACTACGGGTTGATATGTTGTATGACAACCAATGGACAAACGGTATCAAAATAGAATAACAGAGTAATATAAATAAAAGAATTAAAACGTCTCGTATCTGTGTTGCCCACCCTGGCTCAAAACCAGGTCAGTGGGGCGCATAAATTTTTTATTTTCCCCAAAATCCTGGATGAAGTATCATTTTATAATATTTATTAGATGTGTAAACGTTATTGTGTTCTATTGAAAGATTTCTTTTATTCAATTTCACCTATTAATCTAAGCATGTTTTCCTAAGCAAGTAGGCGCTTGGTTGTCAATAAAACGACTTCTTTGTTATAAAAATATTGTTTATCCTCCGTTGGCTGCCGAAAACCTTTTCAAACGTTTGCGGGTCGACGGGATGTATTAAGGATTCCGGTCACGGGAGACAAACTTTTATTGAAACAACGGCTAACTTAGCATCGATACGTTATCGTGGTATTTTTCTATAACGTTAACATATTGTATGCTAGTGGATAATGCCTGCCGTAGATTTTTTCTGTTTGTTGGCTCTAGAAGTCGACATGTGAAAGCGAAAATTTATGTTTTTTATTATTTTAAGTAATAAGGTGATTGCGGAACTTATGTTGATTTGGAGACAATGAATACTGTTAACTAATTCTAATGACCGAACATTAATCTTCAATAAAACGTCAACATAACGACGACACGTATTACAAAAACAAAGAAAAGTGTTTAAATATGTAATTTATTTTTAGGAATTGTATCTCGCGATTTTAATTACTAACTAGCTTTACCCGCGGTTTCTCCTTAGTTAAAATAGATGTTATATAATAAGTGACTTTTAATTAGCCTCTTTCTTTTCCTGTGCCAAAATTTATCGAAATGTTGCTTTCAGCATGAAATCTTAACCGAACAAAATTATTTTCGCAATTACTGATAATAATACTTACCTATATGATTCTTTCATATTTGAAACAACAAGGTGACTTAACACCCTAAATTGACTTCCAAATACGTTACTGTCTGCGCTTTTCTAATAAATCTACGAACGCTCCTTGTTGGATTTCCCTCATTGTGTGAGACTTTGTATTCGAGTTATTGTTTCGTATGTATACTGTTTTGTAATAGATAATGTTCCGTGTAGTGATTGGAAATTAACGCGGCGATGCGTGACGTGTGCGTACGTTCGGAATATTGCAGATCTGCTTTGTGGAGTTTGATTAATTTTTGAATTAAGAGATATGTTTGTTATTACTTACTTTAAGGGCATGCATGGGGATAACGCGTTTGTGTGATATATTTCGAGTCATAGGGCAAAAATCTTAGCATATAGTGCGTCGAAATTTGAAAGTATTTATCTTTAGCGGAAAAGAAAAAAATGCGGAAAAACTGCATTTCTGAGACACGTCCATAAAATTGTTTAAACTTGCGTTTCTCTATACAAATTTAACATAAATTTAAATCTAGTGGCCCATCCCAGCTCCGCATGGGCGTAGTGCTCTTTTTTCAATTTTATTCGACACATACATACATAAACTCACGCCTGTATTCCCCGAAGGGGTAGGCAGAGGTGCATTTCTGCACCCACATTTCGCCAGGTATGTATCAGTCCCACGTAATAGGGGGCGAGCCTATTGCCGTTTTTCAGGCACAATTCCAGACTCCGTGATGCTACTGAGAATTTCCTAATGGAAAAACCCAATAATACTGCCCGATCCGGGAATCGAACCCAGGACCTCTAGATCGCTCGGCACATACTTGTACCGCGAGACCACGAGGATTTTTATTCGACTCTGTCAGATAATAAGCAAATAATTCGCAATAAAATTATATTGCAATTATAAAATGAGATATAAACTATGCTATCTCTTAAGTTGGAACAAAATACACATTTACAAAAAAAGTTAAAATCTGTTCAGTATCCTAGGAGTCCATCGCGGACACTCAACGTGACAAGTAATCTTATATATAAAAATGAATCGCAAAATGTGTTGGTAAGCGCATAACTCAACAACGCCTGGACCGATTTCGCTAATTCTTTTTTTGTTGTGTTCGCTATCGTTAGGAGAAGGATCTTATGAAAGAAAAAGTTAAGAAAATTGCGAGGAATATGGTAAAAACAACAATTTAATTTTCTCATATAAACTGTTCTACCTAATATTCTGTCAAACATTTTATGTTTATCCCGTCAATATGGTTAAGGGTCCCCTCAAATTAAAGAACGTATTTAAATAAAGGTTTTGAATCGACAACATATATCCAGAATATTCGAATAATTGCGTATTTTAGATTTTAAAAATGTAGAATAATGTCAGTAATAAAAAGGGATTGACATATTTATTGGTTGTCAAATATTTATGCGTGCGTTCAAAAATGTATTTTTAAACTCCTTGGTTGTACCTGATTTACAAACGAAGGCAGGTTCGGTTTGAAATCTAAAACACCCACAACTATGCAATGGAATGCGCTTGGCGTTAAGAAAATTGTTGAGTAATGTTATTCACGTGACGATACTGAAAAGACAACTTAGAGATGAATTGGTGCTTGAGAATTCATCAATTAGATTGATCTAAGATTTCATTGATCCTAACGGGTATGACCATTGAGTTCAAACGAATTCAGTTCCCGATTCGTCATGCCTTCGCAATGACGATTAACAAAAGATGTTTGTGATTTTTTAGACAATTAAAAAATATATTAAAAATGTATATCACAAGGTGCATCATCATCATCATCAGCCCATATATGTACGACCCACTGCTTGGCATAGGCCTTCTCTGCAACTGAGAGGGTTTAGGCTTCAGTCCACCACACTGATGCTTCAATGAAGAGAATTAAAACCGACTAGGTACATCCCATCCCATATGTACATGTTTAATTAAATCATGACTTGCGGAGACACGATTGATGCATTTAATTTTCGGACTTATTTATTTCTGTATTTTTATCTCAATAAAGTGCTGAACTTAATATTTATTTACATACAATCAAAAATAAAATTCAGGTAATATGTAAATATGTTACATTCAATTACTGTTAGGGGATACGAAGTTTTCCGGGTCAGCTATTATAAATTTTAATGTTTTGTTTGTTACGCTTTCACGCCAAAACTACTTAACCGATTATCATGAAAATTTGTACACATAGTCTTCGAGATATAAAAAAGGACATAGGATTCTTCTTATTAAAAAAAATACGGAGGATAAAAGAATTGAAAAATGATTGAAAAAAGATTTGAATGACTTTTGGTATGCAGATAGGTGGGACCCACCGAAGTAACATAGGTGGGAATGGTTATCCTTACTATTTATATAAATGTGAATGTAGGGATGTTTGTTACGCTTTCACGCAAAAACAAAAATTTTGGTATGACCATAAATGAGACCCTGTGAAGTAACATAGGCTATCTATGTTTTATCCCAGGAAAATGTAATGTTCCCATTGGGATAAACATATTATAAAAAATACGAAAATAACTGTCAGAGTTTTACTTTTACGCCTCAACTATTTGAATTGATTTGACTTTTTTTAAATTCAGTAAGTGCCATTTTGGGCACTTGAGGAACGATTTATAGATTCACTTATTATCTTTCTGCGCCCAACCCTGAAGTCTACGCGGACGGGGTCGCGGGCAAAAGCTATAAAAATATAAAAATTGCGATTACAAAACAGGTGTTGTTCGTAGAAGGGTGTGTTTCGAACTGTGACACAAGAATTTTATATATATACATATATGTAGATGTATATGTATATCTCACTCTATACAATTTTGACCATATTTTTTTGTTTAATTTGTATATCGATCAAAGCAATGACTGTTATACGTATCATTATAATTTTTCAGTGCTATTATCATTTATTTACATTTTAATAAAAAAAAATCAAATTAAAATGGTCAGTATAAGATAGAGGTTGAATGTAGAAGGATGAAAATTTATGATTATAATAATTTATCAATGCTGAATCATAAAAATAAAGAAAATAAAGTCAATTGAAAAAAAACCATACCCCTAAATGTTAAACCCTTAAATGTTGACCGATTCTCAGACCTACCTACAATATACACACAATATTTCATAAAAATCAGTCTAGCCGTTTCGGAGGAGTTTGCCAAAAAACACCACGACACGAGAATTTTATATATATGGCAAAACAACGTTTGCCGGGTCAGCTAGTTTTTATATAAAGATATTCAGATTAATAAATTTATTGGTAATAAATCATGAAAACAAACCCATATACATTTTAAGCAACACGCAGTAATCTCAAGGAATCTCTAGGGACGGACGGAATGACAATATAAAACCGAGCTTGCGGTAAAACACACCAGGTATACGAAAGAAGTAATAAACAAGGTTTAATTACCGTCCAGTCCGCGGAGACCACCGGTGGAAGCGGACAAGTGACTCGTAACGTGAGACGCAGTGTAAATATTGGAGGCAGTGCAGCCAGGACGCTCGGGAATGCTCGGGACTCACGTAAATAACTTAGGGATGGCAAGTGCACTCGAATGTGGATTTAAGATTAAAGGAAAAATTGTTTATTCAACATTTACGGGACACAATTATACGGAGAAAAGCTTCTTATATCGAACAGTTTTATTGTTTCATTCTCGTTATGTATTGTAAGTTTATTCTTTTGAACATAGGTACAATCAGTACGTAGGTATATGGCTCTTAAACCAATAATATTTTACTTCGTACGGCTCATTCAAGTATTAGTACTTGAACTAATGAACTATGGCCGTTAATACTTGAAAGGCCCCTTATTAGCTGTGGGGCCTAGCTCCAGTCGGCCGCAATTTTATAAACCCTATGTCCTTCCTAAAGTCCTATATAGATAAGATATCGAGACTATTATAAGATTATCCTGATCCTATTTATTTATATAAAAAAAATCAAATCGGTTCAGCGATTTAGGCGTCTAAAACTAACAAATAGAGTTACTTTCGTATTTATTATGTACATATATGTCTGGAATTGGATGAGATGAGTACTCACACGAGAGTATTCGTCTCCAACATCTAGTCTAGACTTTGACCTTACTGATAAGGTACAAAGTGCAGTCATACAGTTTCAGTCGTTTGTGCCTTGGTTTAAAAGTATACGATAAACTATACTAAAGAGAACCATTTATCAACATATCAAAATAAGCGGTTATGAAGACAAAGAATGATGCCAATGAATGTCCGTCGTAATGCTCATTGAATACGACAGCCCATAAGTTGTCATATCGGAAACCATTACTCTTGGAATACAACTATTTCCTTTGTAGTATCTGCAGTGTCCGTATAGCTTTTATCAGCAAATGTTTACACGTGTACAAATTCACATACATACATACATAAACTCACGCCTGCATTGCCTGATGGGGTAGGCAGAGGTGCATTTCTACACCCACATTTCGCCAGGTATGTATCAGTCCCACGTAATAGGGGGCGAGCCTATTGCCGTTTTTCGTGCTTATTTCCAGACTCCGTGCTGCTACTGAGAATTTCCTAATGGAAAAACCCAATAACACTTTGCCCGACCCGGGAATCGAACCCAGTACCTCTAGATCGTACGGCACACACTTGAACCGCGAGACCAAGAGGCCAAGAGCACAAGCAGTCAGAGAGTGTACAAATTCTTAGGAATTTAAAAATTTATTGTCTCTTTTCTGTCATTCTATAAGGGTACGATAGGACTTCCATAAGCGAGTTAAAAAAACGGTTATACTTACACATGCATACTATTCTCGAGTGGGCAGAAGTTTACTTTTACGCTATCGTTTCACCGGCTAAAACTAGGCAAAGCTAGTATGTGTTTGATGTATTGAGGGCTATGTGTGAAAGAAAATATCTGACCGAACCTGCACATATTTATGTTAACTACAAGGAATTTCTTAAGGGTTTAGTCCGCCAATCTGCACTTGGCCAGCGTGGTGGACTAACGCCTATCTTCTCTGAGTTGTTGGAAGGGCTAATGCCCAGCTGTAGGGCGTATAAAAGCGAATATACATACCTATTACCTACATATATAGATAATACATATTTTATTTTATTTTATTTTATTTATTTAGCACACCAACAAAGTAATTACATAAAGAACAATTAGTAATAGGGTATTGTTTAAAATGTAAAACAATGTAATCACTTAAATTATAGGCATGCATGACGTTTAAACATTACATTTCGTGACAGGTAATAAAAGGAGAAAAGACAATAAAAAATCAGAAATACAAATACACTTAAAAATATGAGAACAAATCAAAATAAAAAAATTAAAATCTAGAACTTAAAACTATATGTTTAACATTACATAAAAAAAAAAAAAACAATATTACAACAACACTTAACTACTAAACACTTTAATCAATAATTATAGGTTTAGAGCACAGGGAACGCTTGTATACACATAAGCTCTGGGAAAATATGTCGACAGTATTGTTTCTGGTACATGATATGTCATTGTATAGTCTAGCCATTCGCGACAAAGGACTATTATATGAACTAATTAGTGTTGAAGTAGGAACAGCAAACACAAGTGGATTGCGTACAGCTCGAAGATTCGTTTTGAAGTATAAGTAATTAATGAGATAGGCGTCCAAGGACCCGTTTACAACTTTATGGAGAATCAACAAGTCAGCTATGTGGCGCCTCTCTTTCAAACTCATTATGTTGAAATGCTTAAGTCTATTGCTGTAATCCGGAATAGACCTACGAATGCCGTTACGTATGCTCAGATATCTCACAAACCGAGTCTGGACAGATTCTACAAGATCTATATAAGTGGAGTAGTAAGGGGACCATATACAGGAACAATACTCCAAGATACTTCTGACTAATGCATTATAGAGGAGAATTTGACTCTCGTTTTTCCGAAACTGCCGAGAAATGCGTATAACAAAACCCAACATTTTAGATGCCCGGAGCACTATGTTGTGAATGTGTTGGCGAAAAGAAAAAGAGGATTGAAATGTTACCCCTAAATCTCGTACAAACATCACTCTCTCCAGAGGTATACCATTTATGCAGTATTCAAAATCGACAATTTTTTTTTTATTCGAAAAACTTATAATCTGACACTTTTTTACATTAAGGCCCATGCTATTATTGAGACACCAATTCTGAAGCTTGTTGAGGTCGTTCTGTAGTTTTACACAGTCACTGAGATCTGTTATTTGGGAGAATATCTTTATATCGTCTGCATAAGCCAGACTATTGCATTCAAGCGAATCTAAGAGGTCATTTATGAAGATTAAGAATAATAAGGGCCCCAGTTTAGATCCTTGGGGAACACCGGAACTGGGACTGAAAGGCATAGATTCGTAGCCAGCTAATGCGACTAACTGTGAGCGATTGCTCAAATAACTTTCAAGCCACCTCAACAAATTACCATGAATTCCAGTGTTATAAAGTTTCTTGGTAAGTATTAAATGATCTACGCGATCAAATGCTTTCGCAAAATCTGTGTAAATGGCATCAACCTGACCTCGAGCCTCCATGGAATTAGCAATGTGTGTGGTGTATATAATAAGATTCGTTGTAGTGGAGCGATGGGACATGAAACCATGCTGCCGTGGGCTGATTAAAGGACTTAAGTGGGAGTAAATAATTTTGTAAACAATACCTTCAAAGATTTTAGCAAATTGTGAGATAATACATATTGGTCTGTAATTTGAAACCACGTTTCGGTTGCCTGATTTATATATAGGGACGATGTATGATATTTTCCACAATTCGGGAAAAACTCCTTCCACAAGAGATTTATTAAATATTATGTGCAGCGGTTTAACTAGCTCATTAGAACAATGACGAATAAATATTGGGGGAAATCCATCAGGACCAGCTCCTTTGTTGAGGTCCAAGACGTCTAAAGCTTTTTTTATTTCTTTTTCTGTAATACTAACACTGTATAGACAAGAACTGGAGGAGGTATGGGAAGGTACAACGAATTGGCATAATGAAGTTTGACTATCAGTATAAACAGAGGAAAAGTATTGGGCAAAAAGGTCGGCTATATGCCTCCCTTCGGCCATACGACCTAAGTAAGACATTTGATTGGGAATACAATTAGTACTTGTTTTAGATTTAGTATAACGCCAAAAGGCCTTAATGTTTGTTTTTAAGCTGTCTTCGACTCCATCAATATACTGCCGCAAACAAGATTTCATGACTTTCTTAGATCTAGAGCGTAAGGTGTCAAAAGTATCATAATCACGTGGGTTTTTATATTTTTTAAACTTTAGTCGATATTTTTTTTTTTCTTTAAGTAACTTAATTAAAGATGGAGTAAACCAAGTGGGGTAGTTAGCCTGTCTGAGCTTTTTTTCTGGAGTGTATTTCTCAACAATAGTCCATAAGATATTGTAGAATTTATGTACACAATCGCTACAGTTAAAATCATTAAACATTTTCCAGTCAATTAAAGACAGCTCTGATTTACATGATTTAAAGTCAGTTTTATAAAAATTATATTTAAGAGCGGAATTATTACTCAATATTTTTTTATTGCTGTATTTTCTAATAAAAAATAATATTTCTAAAGGGGGGTGGTAAACATCTGCCTTACTTATTGGTTGAGATTCAAAAACATTGGCTTTGATATTTTCGTTAACCAAAATTAGGTCCAAAATACTGTTTTTCTCATTGTAAATGTTATTTAACTGTAAACACCCACTAATAGACAAAAACTCCTTTAACAAAATTGACTTAGGTTCGGAGATTTCGACAAAAGGATCGTCAGTATTCTTCCACTGAATTTGAGGAAGGTTAAAATCACCAATTATTATAGTTTTGTCGTCTGGGTACTGTAGACATATTTCCTCAAGCTTAAAAATAAACGTCCTAAAAAAATCAATAGGTATATATGAGGGAAGATAAACTAAGCACAGATTTATACAAGCGTTCCCAATTTTAACACGTAACCATAAATCTTCAATAGAAGTTTGCCAATCGGTTACATAATGTAACTACAAAAATTCTAATATAGAACGCACAAAACAGTTGAATAAAATTAGAAAGGAAATGTCAGCATGCTGAGCGTGCCGAACCTACGATTAGACTATCATATGTTTGACACGGCCGCTTCTTAGTAATTCAGGTTGCGTGTAATATCAAGACTTTTATAAATGTGTGACAACCAATAGCAGCTCTTTATTTTTGATTCTA
Source organism: Hemaris fuciformis (assembly GCA_907164795.1). NCBI lineage: Eukaryota > Metazoa > Arthropoda > Insecta > Lepidoptera > Sphingidae > Hemaris > Hemaris fuciformis. The sequence goes on from OU015445.1 coordinate 4,094,250, forward strand.
ATTTTTATCATTAGTCATGTAATTGTAGTAAGGTGACAGACAAGCGACGACACCCAACCCATACAAAATACTGTCTATTTCTCTTCTAATATTATTCAGCTGTTCTGTGTAGAACGTTTGTTTTACCAGTACAATTTATGAAGAGACAATAAGGATGATAAAAAACTTTAATGCACCTTCTTCTAGCAAATTTAATAATTTTAAAAGCGTTCGAGATAGTTTTCACGTCACGGTCCTGAATAAATTTATCTACAGTTTATGTTAATGAAGTCACATTGAATTCCTTTATATCTTTTACATATTTCCATAACATTTTTAATGGTACAAAGCTATATCACATTGCAACTCATCTTTAGAAAAATAATGTAATATTTTTAGGCATAAATTTATAGTATTCATTTTTAAATTACGGAAAATATATATTGGCATTGGAAACTTATTCTATTAAAGCAGATATAAACAGAAAGTGTGTGTTGACTTAGAGTATTAGCGCGGTTTTTTTACTGAGATTATTCTCAGTACTGGCGGGTTCGAATCACGGGTACACATTTCTGACTTTTAAATGGATGATTGTATTCTTAACATTATTAATTTATTACAGGTAAGAGTAAAGAATTATGAAATTATAAAGCATTATAAATCTACTAATCATTACAAGGCCAGCGTGATGGACTAAGGCTATGCTGAATCATAAATTAAAATGATTTTATTGTTTTGTGTCAATTTCAAAGAGAAGTATTTACAAGAATATATTTTTTTTAGATCCATCGGCGAGTTCATTTACCGTCTTACCCTTAATATTGTACAAAAACTCTCACAAATTTTCCTCCTACACCATTTACTATGGTGATGATATCTTATTTAGATATTGAGATTTCTTTTTTTATAAAAACTCGAATTAACTATAAATATGCCGCGTTAGTAACCATTGTATAATCAGCGACATTTTATGAGGGTCTATTTAAATGAAATCGTTGAATAAATCCCAATCTGAAAGATTAAATCAAATTTTAATTAAAATCTACATCGTGTTATAAGAAAATCAGAGCTAAGTAATGCGATGGAATTCCTTTCAAAGGAAGCTCTCTTTCTACGGCGACTGACGAATGCAAAACGGATCTTACTGAAACAAAAGAACTAAATTAAAGAGATTTAAGTAGCACCCAAGGAAGAGACAGGAAAGAGGAATGCGATAAAACGTTAATTAGTACCGATAGATTTCCGAGAAGCCATTTATTTGATATGTTATGTCATAAATAAATAAATAAATGCACCCACCAATCATATAGGTACATATATATAATTCTGGCCGCATACTAAAATACAAGTCTCGCGTCGTGAGTATCAGAAACTACGAGAGACTTTTCAGCCTGACATATATCCAGACACGAAAGAAATATTCGTAGATCACACAAACATTTGTCTCGGTGCGGGGAACGCGCGGGCTCTCGTTTCGTAGGCTGGTGTCTAGCTAACTGCGCCGCGGGGCTGTCATGTTAATACCTTTAGTTTCTTAGACTTGTGCGCTACCAAGACTTACATGGAAGTCTTAGATTCAACGGATTTCACGGGTACAAAAAATATGTTTTTTTTATATCTAAGTTAATATTTATTCTCACGCACTTATTATTCTAGTGTACATGAAAGCATAAATTTCCACGGCTTCCGAATGTGTGAACGCAAGAAGCAGCGCAAGGAATTCCCTAAATACACCTCTTCGAGAATACAGTATATATTGTATGTATGTAGGTACTCGTATGTTTAATTTATACACGGAACAGACAAGTGACAAGAGCGTTCGTGATGGCAAGTGCGGTGCTGCCCACACAAATAACAAATGTAACATAGGTATATACATATTTCAAATTGTATGTTGATTTAATTCCATAATTCGAGTAGTTAAAACAATTTAATTTTATTTATAAAGTTTAATAAAATACGTGTCTGAAATAATTTCTAGCACAGCTCTAGACATGAACCGCGGCACAAACTCTAATATTATTTTAACGAGCTTCCCAAACACCGAATAAACCTTTTTATTTCGAGTGCGTTGCGGTACTTTACATTTTTAAACGTGAATTTAAATTTGAATGTCGACAATGCGTCGGACGCGACTCATTTTAACGTTTTTGTCCTTATAAATAGTGCATCGCTCCGCGACCGCGAATAATGTCGGCTTATATTAAGGGAAGTTTGTTAATGTTCGTTAATGTATTCTTTTTAAATTTTGAACTTTTGGAGAGAAAGTAATTATCATTTACGACCACCATTACAATTTTAGATGTATTTTACTTTTTAACGAGAGAATAACACCTTTAATTGCCCTTCCTTTAGTTTGGTCGCTTGGGAAAGGCCGAAAGAGGTATGTGGGTTGATATATTTTATAAGTAAAATCATTCAAACACCCCCACATCTCGTTGATCACTCGTTAAATATTCCATCATGCCCGGTTGTCTGGAAGAGATCGCTATGAGCGATAAGACCGCCGATTGTCCATTTTGTTATAAGTTTTTTCTTCTGTTGTTATTTCTCTGTTTAAATGGTGAAGAATAAAGTGTATATAATATCTATCTATCTATATAGTGACTACCTACACAAAGAGCATTTGACTGAAGGCTATTTACCGTACTACCAGAGACGATCACACCACAAACCCACACTTCAACTCTTGTAAACTAGATCAACCGTGGCACTTATAGACATAACACAAAGCTCATGAAATTATATCTTGACTTCATCATCCTACTATTGCACGAAAGGCGATAGACATATGTATCAACATAAAATAGGAAGACGATAAGACAATGGTACAATAATTTAATTTCATTGCATTTTTTTTTCTTGACTACTTTTTGGCCTCGCGGATTAAGTGTGTACAGTTCGAACTAAGCTCCCGGTTACAATTCCCGGGGTTGAGTTTTACTATTAGGAAATTCACTACTTAAAGCAATGTGAAACGCTGGTGCACAAAATACGTGTTAAAATAAAACCTAAATCAACGCGTCTTTCTCTAAAAAACACGGAAAAAGAACATTCCTTTGAATTAGGGTTGATTGAAAGGATCTAGAGGCTGTATGCCGGCTCAACTGTTCATTAAGTGTAACTTTTCGATGCAGATTAAGAGCGATCGCAATGGGAGCGACGCAAAGAGCTCCACTCACGTAATGGATTAGCAATTGGGTTAGCTTCGACTGTACTACACTTGCAGCCAAGTGCATGACTAGCTTTGACGTTTTGTGCCAGTTTCAACAGTATGTAACAGTTGTTGATTGAGTGTCAGTCGGTTAGGCACTAGCCTCTGAAACGAGATCCGCTGATTCGATACACACAGGAGACAATTTTTTGTTATTCATAAATATTTATTGCGGTTCTTGGTGTTTTTAATAAAACTCCTTTGTATTTTATAAACGTAATGTATAAGGACTGTGTTTAATTATTTATGTTTCGAATTGTGTAGGTAATGCTCAGTTCTGAAGTTATTAAAAGCAAAATAATATAATACTTTTGTAAAATTCTACCTTGAGTACAAAGAGTTTAAGATTTTTAAGAAGTAAATTTGTTTTTCTTTCAAAAAACTCAAAGTTTTATAGATCAGAAACATCATTATTTCGTGTTTGATATGGCCTTACACGAATAGGTTTCTTAATAATGCATTATATTTTTTACTTAATTTTTATCTCAAAAAAGTAAAATAGATCCGTCTGATACATTTGTAGGCCCAAGAAATCACCGCAAACAAAAACAAATTAATACAAAACAAACGAACAAATAAAAATCGCATTCCAAATGAAACTATGAAGAGATACTTGTGAATGTGGAAATCCTCATTAATAAATCCGTGAAAGTGGTTGACGAGGTTGAAGTGAGGTGGACGGGAGGCGACCTGGAGGGAGCCGAGCACAATGCCGCTGCTACGCGAGTGCTGAATTAGTGAAATTAATGGGTTTTGTCCCACAGCCGGGTAGTGTTGCAATGGTTAATTACCTGCCGGCGGTGTTGCCAACATTACCTACCGAATAAAGGTTGTTGTAAGTTTCGGTTCTTAGTGCAAGATTTTCAAATCTAAGCAATACTAATTGAGCTTTATCGCGGTTCCAAGCCGATATATATTTTTCGGAATAAAAAAAGAGCCGTCTTAAGACTTCGAGGTATCTTAAGAAAAATCAACAAAACAACAAACTACCAACATATTTATAATATTAGGAAGGGTTTGAAGCTTTGTGTGTTTGTAACTCTGTTTTAATAAAACTTACACTATTAATATCTATATACTACTAGTATTATTAATCCCTATAAATTTACATGACTTAACCATAGTTATTTATTTGTGCCAAAGGTAAATAAATATGGATTGATATTTATTTAATTGTTAATTTATAGTTTTTTTAATGCACTAAAAGCGTATTATGTGTGGACCCCTTTCCATTACTCGGAAGGTATTTGGCTAATCAGAAAATCCAATACATTCTTATAGAGCCAATATACAGTACCGAGTCTTTTCTATGGATCTCACATACATCTGTAAATCTTACCTTAATCTCCTCGATAAAGTGTTAAAAATGATAAAAGAGTAAACCAAAAAAAAAAAATGCATAATAAAAGCAAAAGAATTTAATAAGCTGGCAACACACAACGTGATTAACCCTTTCTCTGCATCAATGGGCATGTTAACCCAGTCCCGAAATTGCTACCGCTGCAGTCAACGTAATTGAAACGAAATTATATAGTTTTGATTGGGGAACAATCCGACATTCAACGTGGAAATTTGTGATACATTTTCCATTGTGAAGGTAACAAAAGAAACGAATTGAGCTTCAGTATTGTAGACGCAAGATAATGCATCGACATATTCAATTATTTATTTAACTTCTCTTATCCGTAGCTTTGTTCGCGTGGACTTTTTTAAATGAATCTTTTTTACTAGGCATATGAATTTAATAAAATAATTTCTTAGATGACTTTTTGTAAACAGATATAAAATCATTCACCCTCAAAACTTGCATCCCCGAAGCATTAAAAAGAAGGGTAGATAGTGGCTATATGGCTATTCTAAAATTCGAATAAATTGGGTCTAATGCAATAATTTTCAGCGAGCTAAAAGTAGTACATTTACAACGGTTTTCCGCAAATCATTTACTTTTGACATATTTTCAACAACACAATTATAGCACTGCACCTATATTTTTTTTATCAAGTACGGTAATATCCGAATCAAGATTTTAACGGCGAGTTTATTTTATCTTTACTTATTTTCGAATTTTCTTTTCACTGCCTCGTGGTCTCGCAGTACATGTATGTGCCGTGCGATCTGGAGGTCCTGGGTTCGATTCCTAGGTCGGGCAAAGTGTTTTTTGGTTTTTCCATTAGGAAATTCTCAATAGCAGCATGGAGTCTGGAAATGTGCCCGAAAAACGGCAATAGGCTCGCCCCCTATTACGTGGGACTGATACATACCTGGCGAAACGTGCGTGTAGAAATGCACCTCTGCCTACCCCATCGGGGAATACAGGCGTGAGTTTATGTATGTATGTCTTTTCAAAACAAAAATATTGATATAATAACTACTGCTTCACAAAGTCCATTTGACAATAGGACCGTAGTTCTATCTACAAGACTGCGCGACACTAAAGCATCTTGTGCGTTATCAGTCACGTTCTCAATCAACGGATGGCTTGCGGTCGATTCATACACTTACTTATTTCCATTTTTACTGCGCCGCAGTAAACAAAGGATAGAACTGTTTATGTGTACTCAGAAGATCGTGGTGATGCACAGTGACGCCAACTTGGGGGCTTTTTCCCTCAAATTAGGGGAAAAAATCTATATAGAGAGTTTTTTAGAGGGAAGAGTTTTTTAGAGTATTGGCCTCAGGCGATTGGCTGGACGGAACGCAACAGCATTGTTAATGGATGTTGGTTATTAGTTGAACAAGCTCTGTCATCAGCCCATATACGTCCCACTACTGGGCACGAGCCTCCAAGTGGTGGAGTGGTGGTGGAGCCACACAATATAAATCAAATCAAATCAAATCAAATCAAATTATCTTTATTCAAATAGACTTTTACAAGCTCTTTTGAATCGTCAATTTTACACTTCTTATTTTTTTTAAACTATTGCCGCTTCGAAACGTGTTATAGCTGTGGAGAAGAAACGGCAAGAAACTCCCTCAGCAACACGACTTGTCATTTTTTTTCTTAAAAACAGCAATATTATTATTATTTTTTAATTCACATTGTTTCATTTTTACATAATAAATGTCATAACTATACATGTCATAGAGATACATGTCATAGCGATACAAACTGTAGCAACACGATACAACTCCGATCAATTTACTTACTCCCAAGGCTTATCTTCAATAAAATCTGAAATTTTATAGTATGCATTTTTGCAAAGTTTATCTTTAATTGATTCCTTAAACTTATTCAGGGGAAGCTCCCTAATAGCCTTCGGAAGTTTGTTATAGAAGCGTATACATTGCCCCATAAAAGAGTTACTAACTTTCCGGAGACGAGTTACGTGTTGTACAAGATTACATTTGTTCCTAGTATTTTTATTGTGTACATTACAAATTTTATTAAATTTATCAAGATTCTTTTGGACGTACATTAAGTTTTCGTATATAAACTGACAAGACAAGCCTCCAAGCCAAGTGCGGGTTGGCGGATAAGTATAAAGAATAATTCACTATAAGTAAAATATTATATACAGACGCTTAGACATCGTTTATATGCTGTCAATTATTAACATTTATGCTGCGACCCCACGAGGCAGGCATAAAAATTAACATACCCGATTAAATTTACTTTCGTCTTCAGATGTGTTATAATGATCTGTATGAGCTATGTTTATATAGAAAGATGTTTGAAAATCGTTTGAAAGAAACAATCAAAACAAAGTCTTTCTTATTTACAAGTAACATTTTTAAGGAGGATGTCGTATTAGTTTCTATTCATGCGTCAATGTGCCATACATTATGGACGGCGGCTTACGTCACAGTCCATTACACAGGCTTAATCTGGTTTCGTGATCGATTAGACTTTACACGAACCCGGTCTGTCTAGCTTTAGAATAACGTTTTTGCCAACATTCTATGAGAAAATTTCATGCTTTTAAAACAAAATTATCGATACTAAATACAATTCTCGTATGCTTATATCCCCGAGGGCTGGTAGAAGTGTCATTGTATACACACGTTCCACTAACTGAGTGTTAAGTCTCACATTATCCTAACAACAAGATAGAATAAACTATTAAGAAAAGCATTACACAGAAACATCTTATTCGCACTCACTAAAAAGATTTGTATTATAGAAAATCAAATTAAAATTTAATCTTATATCTCCGAGAGCACTGCATAATCAGAACTGAAATGTACTCAAATCGTGTTGAAAAGCATAGTTAACGAAGATCACGTACAGAAGTAAGGATGTTATCTCGACAACAATGCAACAATATACATCGATAATGCTATCAATGCAATATGAACTCTATTTCATTTGGATAAAGTTTAAATTTAATTGCCAGACAGCTTCAGAAAGATACATCAACGCCAATACAACTCTATGAATAAAATTCTCAACGCATTTTGACGTTTATTACAAACACTTAAGGGTGCTTACAGCATGCAGAGGTGGATTATATTGACAATACTCAGCCGATGCACATGGATCTTTATTTCAGCTGAATAGTCACTGGGATACGGTACGCTGTACTGGGAATTAACAATAAGTGGTCAGCCGATAATGCTCCTTCAATGTCTAGACAGAAGTGGATTAGAGGAAAAAGGGCAACCCACGCGCTTACGCGCGGGGATAAAATATTAAATCTCGTGGATCCTTATATTTTATTTTTAGTGGCATTTTGTATGGATTTCTTTCGAATCAAATTCTTATTCTACTTAAATATGTCATAGGTAAGAAATTTGCTTTTAGGTAATGTCCCTTACAAAACATCGCATCTAATCTACATTATTAAGTACCTACGGATATGAATATTCCAAGAAATTTTATTATTTTGGAGAATAAATGATTTGTTTTACAGTCAATTTTTTACCGTCGCTCTAATGGAAATAATTAAAATTTAGTTAAAAGTTTCGGTATAAAAGATTCGAAAAATAGTTTTGTTATACATATTTTAGCACTAGCACTTCGGCTTGATTTCACTATAATTAAACCCGCATTTTAACCAAGCAAAGGTGATTATGTAAGAAAACGCCGACGATCTGTAAAGAGTGATTGGGTGGAAAGAATGAGAAAAGTGTTTTGTTGGTAGTGTTGATTGGGACCCATAATAAGAGCTGTAAGTGCATAAGCAGTGAACCGCAAAAAATAATAATGATAATAAGCAAAAGGTGAATCACAATGAATTATCACTTATTTAACGGTGAAGGAAAACAGCGTGAGGAATCCTGCAAACCTTATTAGGTTCTTAGGAATAGTTCTTAGGTGTGTAGACCACCAACCTACACTAGGCCAGCGTGGTGGACTAAGGCCTAACCCCTCTTAGCTGCAGAGGAGGCCCGTGCCCAGCATTGGCACGTACATATTGTATAGTCCGATTATGATGATGATGATCTATTGGACTATTCAACACAATAAAACTATTTAATTTGAACCAGCCGTTCCTAAGATTAGCGCGCTCAAGCAAACAAACCAAATTTCTGCTTTACATATTAGTATATCAACTATATAAATAATGTTGCGCCATTTTCGAGAAATATTTTTTGTACTTGTCACTTTCACAAAATGTTGCGAGAAAAAACTGAAGCTTAATTTGTCATACCTGTTGCTAAAAGCCTTTTACCCTTCTATCCAAAGTAAATTAATTTGTTGTAAAAATGAACACACAAAATGAAACCCATATAAATGTGTAAATACGGCGGACATTTTTCTCGGAGCAGGATATTCAATTTGAATGGAGGCTTTTATATTTTTTTCTAGTAATTAAAATGTTATTCGGAAAATCTGCTTAATATTTATTTTATATTAAGCTTAATTTAGGCCTTTGCAAATAAATTTTTATGTTAAATAAAGTAATATCTTTATATTAAATTATCTTTTATAATGACACGAAACATATTATCACACACAGCATTAAAAACACGATTTTCTTCTTATGCTATTATTCTATAAAACTTCAATCAAAAGTTAAAAACTCGCATTTGCAAATTCCGTAGCTATGGGTGAGCAAGAGTAAACATGCTACGCGCCGTGCATCTACGTTGCTACGCCTCCACGGTAGTATGGCGTAGGCGCTACGAGAAGTGTTTCGACTTGAGCATCTAAGTTGGAAATGTACCTGTAAGTATTTTAAAACGCGCACGTCAATTAATAGATAAAGTGACTTTAATAAGTACCTAAATCAGTTAAAGTTATTTCGAGTTTTTTTAAAATCTGTAATAGTTTTATTTAATTTCAATTTGGTATCCTAAGATAAATCTATGCCTAGTATGAGAATTTAGTGTCTGTTTGTTAAACAATTAATATTTTTTTATTTGTAAAAAACATATTACAAAAAAGTTGTAATTGTTAATAAGTCTATAAGTAAAATTTAGCTTTCGCAAATTTAAACGTTAATAGTAAGATAAGCTGTAAAAGTCGACCGTGAAGGTCTGCAATTCAGCGATAAAATCACTTTGCATGGCTTTAAAAAAGTTATCAGCAGGCAGCGGAAATTGAACGGAGGCTGTCATGCTCGGTCATGCTAATCGATTGCCTCAGCCAATACCATAGGTATTAACAGTGTAAAAACGACATTAAGGTTTCTTAATCTATTGCAACATGATTTTAGCATTACTTCATATTTGTTGCAAACATAATCGTAATGATTGGAACATGCACATATGTGTGTACATATGTGTGTTTCGCACGGTATGTATCAGTCCCACGTAATAGGCCCTATTGCCGTTTTTCGGGCATATTTCCAGACTCCGTGCTGCTACTAAGAATTTCCTAATGGAAAAACCCAATAACACTTTGCCCGACCCGGGTATCGAAACTAGGACCTCTAGATCGCACGGCACATACTTGTGCCGCGAGACCACGAGGCAGTCTATACTTGCTTATTCTTGATTTTGTAAATTGTTTTCACCTTTTGACTGTTTATGCACCTACCTTTTGTCTCTGAATCAAATAAAGGTTGACTTTAAGAGAATGCCTTAGGCATGAAGTCCGGCTTTATACTTAAATGTATAAAAAGCGTAAATAAATCAATAAAATAAATAATATTGGATGAACGTCTTACTGAGATTTTTTATGTAATATTTAAACTTGTAACACCAGGTATTTGGCTACCATACACAAATTCGTATTAAAATATACGTCTTAAATCATAATCCATATTTCACGAATGAAATGCCAATTACCCAAGTAACACGGTCGGGTTGACCTCTCGTATGCCCGTCGCTCGGACATCGGGAGTTGGTCGCCACCGAACGACACATTATTGGTAATGAATGGGCTCAGGAGACTCCACTCGATTAAAAATGCTGATTGGAATCCGTCCCTCGTTTACAATCGCTGATATATTAAGTGAAGGTTAATTAACAGATATATACTTCATATTTCGATAGAGATTCATAATTTATACATAACCTCACGCCTGTATTCCCCGAAGGGGTAGGCAGAAGTGCATTTCTGCACCCACATTTCGCCAGGTAACCTATGTATCAACATCAGCCCATATACGTCCCACTGCTGGGCACGGGCCTCCTCTACAACGGAGAGGGTTTAGGCCTTAGTCCACCACGCTGGCCTAGTGCGGACTACACACCTAAGAAATTCCTATGAACTTTTAGGTGTGCAGGTTTTATCACGATGTTTTCCTTCACCGTTAAAGCAAGTGATAATTCATTGTGAATACACACATAACTTCGAAAAGTCAGACGTGTGTGCCTGGGGTTTGAACCTGGGACCGACGAAATTCTCGACCGCGCACCTAAACCTCGAGGCCATCACTGCTTAACCTATGTATCAGTCCCACGTAATAGGTGGCGAGCCTATTGCCGTTTTTCGGGCACATTTCCAGATTCCGTGCTGTTATTGAGAATTTCCTAATGGAAAAACCCAATAACACTTTGCCCGACCCGGGAATCGGACCTCTAGATCGCACGGCACATACTTGTACCGTGAGACCACGAGGCAGTCTCAGAATTCATAATTCATTTCATAAATAGGTTTAATAAATATTTGTAGATCCCACAAACATTGTGGCCTGGTTTTAAATACACATAGGTGCGCGGTCGATAACCCAGGCACACACATCTAATTTTTCGAAGTTATGTGTGTATTCGCAAGGAATTATCACATACTTTAACGGTCCTCGGTACTCTACGGCCTAAATCCTCTCAGTATTAGAGGAGGCTCATGCCTAGCAGTGGGAAGTATATGGGCTGATGATGATACTTTAAGGAAGAAGGAGGAGGAAGAAGAAGAAGGAGGAAGAAGGAAAATATCGTCAGGAAAACCTCAATTGAATTTCTTAGGTGTGTAGTACGCCAACCCGCACTAGGCCAGCGAGGTGGACTAAGGCCTAAAATCCCTCTCATTTCTAGAAGAGTACCATGCCCAGTAATGGGGCGTATGTATGTAGGCTGATTATGATGACACAAAAAAAATCTCGGTGCGGGGATCAAACACGCGGCCATTTTTTTCACAAGCTGGTCTTTAGATTCAAAATCTATCTATATGTATGTGTGTGTGTTAAAGGAAAGTTGAATACGTTGCACAAACATTCCCCTACGATTTCAAAGTCAGCCTTAGGCTGTTGTAAATCCTTTCGTGAATTGAACCACGCGAGTTTTACACCGCGGCGGTTTTTGAAGCCTTTTTTAAATCGGTTTAAATTAAGAGGCTATCTAGTCCGTATATTTTTGGTGAACTGTCTGGCTTTTCAAAGAATTCCAACATGCTTCCTTTTTTCTATAATTACAATTCTTCTGACGACGTATTTGGAGGTTGCACGCGGTATAATAATTCCGAAAAATCTTTATTTTTAATGGGAAAATAGTTAAATATGCTCGACATTAGTATTCAATCAAAAATTTACGAATTCACCTCATACGCCCACTGTTATTAAACTCATGAGGTGGATTGACTAAATAAGTACAACACAAACAGGAAGTCAAATTGCCAACTCTATACTACATAAACTGTTTATTTTGAATTAAGTCATAACTCAAGGTAATTACCCAGTGAGACCGAAAAGTCTCTCGTAGTTTCTGATATCTACAACATAGGATTCGTATCCTAGTGTGGGGTTAGGACTATGTATGTGACTGTTGGGTGAATTTATTTATTTAGTGGATATTCAAATCGAGCCCTTACCACTCGTGTCCCATCCCAGTGGAGTGATTTTCTCTATTTTATTCTCTTTTTCTATTAAAATCCTACACACCGCTATCTGTTAGAATCTTATTGAACTCACAGCTAATTATAATTCTTTAGCAGATAATAAACAAAAAAAACTATCCTTTCTCTTAAGTTGGATGAAACTGCACAAAAATTTAATTCGGTTCAATAGTTTAGGAGATACAACGTGACACGAAATCTTTATGCATTTATCATTTATAATAATATATTTACGAAAATACTTGGTTTGAAACATGGTTCATTAAAAATCCAATTTCATTTCTAGAGTTAAATATATTAAGGTTTGGCAGCTATAAATAAAATATACATACATTGAATGAGGCATGACTAGGGGATGTATGTAGGTCAATTTTGTTCTAATAAGAACGACGGCCGAGTTTTACATTTTGATATTCCGAATTCGTTATTTATTCGCCTGCCTCATTGGTCTCACGGCATAAGAGTGTAGCATATGATTAAAATATCCTAGGCTATTTCATATCCTATGCAATTGGAGCAAAAAAAATATAATTAAAAGTAAGTAGTTTTTTTAGCAGCATAGTGTACAAATGATTTAAAACTCAACTTGCGACATGTAAGTGTAGGAAACCTTTACCTACCCTTCCGATGATTAGGCGTAAGGGTATGTGTGTAAAATAAATATTAGTAGAATTTAATATGTTCCTTGCACCAATTAATTCATCACAGTTCAAGCATGCATAATGCATTGAAACAGTCGCCAAGAGTAATTTAATTTGCAAATCAACAATCCCAACATTGTACTTAGTTCGCGGGCGGTGTTGTCAATGAGGTCATCAACCTCCCCCGCCAGCTCACTGTCCGTGCAGAAGTGATAAAGTGGGACTTAAAATGCAGCGGACGACATTTTGGTTTGGAAATATAGGGTTATATTTGCCTACCCTTTCGGGGATGTAGAGAGCCTTCGTAGCAATAGGCTAGACACCAGCATGTGAAACGAGAGGTCGCGGATTCGATTCCCACTCCAAAACAAATGTTTGTGTGCTCCACAAATATTTTTTTCGGGTCTGGGTGTTTGAAAAACTGAAAAAGTCTTTCGTAGTTTTTGATATGTATGACACAAGACTTGTGTCTTAGTGTGGGGTCAAAATTGTGTATATGACTGTTGGGTGTATAGATTTAGACGGCCTGTGTATGTTATATTTATCCTAAATGGATGGATTAATTATGAACGTAGTGGATAAACCGTGGTGGGCAAGAATATTCCCCAAATGACGGTCTTATCTCCCCATTATTTATAGCTCCGTATCAGCCGAAAGTATCGATATAAATAATGCCATCTATTTTTTTTTTCCAAATCTGGAGATGAGAACATTTATCAATATGTCAAATCATGCTGCACCTGTGTTACTTCGGCCTAATTCTAGATAGTGTAGATGTGATTATCTGTCTATTACAGCTGAGGAGAAATCAATTTTAAGCTTCGGGTAATAAAGTTCAAATTCCTTTGTGGAAATGAGGGAGGAAATTTGGCACGTGAACCGGCGCTTCAGATCCCAAGAGGTAAAGCATCGTCATCATATTTCGTGTGTTTTGACGGCCGGCCTCCGAAACGAAGCGATTTAGGAGCGTATTAGAGATTTTTTTGACGCAGGGGAGCATTAAGATATTGGTTTACATTTCAATATACTTCTTTATGGGTGGGCGAATATGCGGAGTCATTCTGAAGTATTTCGTGTAATATATTGGGCTTGGGGCTTGGGTAACGTTAGAGTAGAATGAAAAAATATATTTAAGAAATTAATTTAATTACTTAAATGCTGAAGGAAAACATTACCAGGAAAACGGCACGCTTAAAATTTCATAGAAAATTGTTAGGCCACTGCATTAGGCCAGCGTGGTGGACTAAAGCCTAATCCGGCTCAGTTCTAGAGGAGGCTCGTGCCCAGCAGTATAATATGAAAACAACATGTTAAAAAGAAAGAAAGAAAATTAGACTACATCTATTTAATATTAATTGGCCTAAGGCCTGACGGCAAAAATTATGTCAGAAAACTGTCGTAAGGCAACAATTTTGCAGATGCGTTTAATTTGACGAGAATCGAAATAAATTCAATTATTTTCTTCGTAATTCTATTTTAAAAGTAGTAAAACATAAGGATGGAGAAAAATTCTCTCAGTAATAAGCACTGACGTTAACGGTCGGGGATATAGCCTGAGCAAGACGAAGCAAATTGTAAATTACGTTTTATCAAGTAGTAGGAGAACAAGTAATAATAAAAATGGCGGAAAGTACATATTTCCTACAAGATAATCGCATTGAAAAAAAGCTTGTTATATAGTTAAGTATAATTAAGGACCTACCAATATTGTATTATTTATAGTATCGCATGGGTGGAAACTGTAACTAATGGTATAAATTATTTAAATAAAGAAATGAATTTCTACAATATTTTGTCTACTTTGAGGAAGTTTAAATTATGAGTAAAATTTCTTGTATAACAATTTCATTTAGTTTCCATTTATTTTCAGCACCCCGGTACGTAAATTTTTTCGCAGAGCGCTACTCGTCTGCTACAGCAATGATAAAAAAATTCCAACCCCGAGTGACACAAAGCGCTCGTTGAGTACATAAGCTTGCGTCGGTAACTCATTAATCTTATTAAAATTTTTCCAGTGACGGAGCATTCTATGGAATCCTTTAAAATCTTCGACGACACAAACAGATGGGTGCGTAATGAACGGCAATCATATTTGACAGTGAAAAACCGCTGAAGCGTGAAAAAATAGAAGAACAAAAAAGCATCAAAGCGTAACACGAAGAGGGGAAAGTGGAGGGCGTTTAAATGATTGAAAAACTGATTGGAATGATTGGCGCGGGCGTTCGGAGCGATTGCAATAGTCTGGCGGGCACGGCGAAATTATTGCTGCAAATTGCTGGCAAGTCGAGAATACTTGGTTAAAGGGCATTTGACGCTTCGCCGGCCACTACAGATACGTATCATTGTTTGTGCCCGCAACTAGCTTAGATCTGGATAGAATACACAATGTTGGTTACAATTAGGTGTATTTGTGGTGACTGGTGAATCCTAGTAGTTGCTTGCCAGTCTATACTTTATTTGGACTGCAAAGCATTTATCATAAAGTGTCAGTACTTTACATTCCAGTATAACAAGAAACTTTAGTCATTAAACAATTCGCGTAAAACAATTACGCATTAACAACAGAATGACTGCGTAATAAAGTCCAAAACGAAAGGAATAAGTGATAAAGAGTCGATAATAAAACCGTAGACATTGTGAGAATTTGATCATTTACGCGATGTCGGAATTAGGGCACGGTTCGGTTCCGACGGTGCGAGGTGCTCTAGGGCGAGTTTTACAGCGCCATGAAGAGATTTTATATTTTACGTTTCATAAAGTTCGGAGATTCGGCCTCAGACGGGCTCGGTTTACTCGCCGCGGACCGTTGACTGGAAAATAATAATTTTACAACTCACCCTCGTTCCGTGCGACTATTTGTATTCATAATGTGTGCGGAATATAAAACTTTGCACTGGAAATAAACACGGCGGAAATGGCGATAGTGCCACAGTTCACCCTTTATGGAATGAAACTATTTGTATTACGGCCGCTGCGTGCTTCCACGAGGGCTGTTTGTATTATACGCACATTGGTTTAGTGATTTTGCATCAATGCCGAGCACAATTCTACTTTTCATAATATTTTTTATGTCAGAAAAAGCATGTTAAGGCGGTTTACCGGATGGTGAGAAATAACCAGAGTTTATGAACACTCTCGGATTATGAGGAGTCGTGAATACGTTGCCTAATTTTAGAGAACCTAGTGTTGAAGCAATGCTCATTGCTGACCAATCAAATTCCAGTGGTTTGTTTTAGTCTACTAGTCTAGTCTATGGTATAATGTTGAATGCACCTTCATTTATGAAGCCAAATGTGTTTTTCTACAACCACATTTGACCAGTCATGATAGCGATAAAAATAAATAATTAACTTCATTTATTATATTTGGAATTATTGCGGAGTCACTTGCTGCTTGTCTGAAATAATGTGGGTTCAGAAATTTGGGTAAGTCGTGAGTGATGTAGTGACTAGGATTGTTAGAGGTATGATTAAGTGGTTAGTTAATGTGGATGGAAATTCTACTAGGGCATATATGGAGTAGTAAAGGACCTAAGATAATGGGGAGAAGGGAATGTACGGGTTGAGAAACAATTCCACAGCAACGACGGCAAATAAATAAATAAATTTGGGAACCTTTTACTTCAAGCCAAGACAGGAGTGATCACGAACCTACGATTTCGCAAGCCAGTGCGCGTGGTTCTTTAATAGAAAGGAGACTGGGAAAAGATTAAACAATTTGTAGAAGTTTAGTTTTCTTGTTCGCACAGCCCCGTACGGAAGGAACACATGTCCATGTCATAGGAGAAGGCGTGCGGGAAGCAGCGAGGACGTGCTTAATTAAACCGCTGACTGATGGCGTTCAGGCGATACGTCAACGTCACACGTTAAGATCCTTATAGATTGTGAGAGACTTTTCAAAGGCTTACCTATGTTGCTATTATAAAATGTGCAATTCTTTGTATCGGTGATCTTAGGGACAACTCAAATTTTTATACCTACTTGGAATTTTACTTTACCAACTTTTTTAAACTGGTTCTTACCATCTTTTACTTTTTTCTTACTATGGTTTTATCTTTAAAAGGACTGGGAAATGTACATATTACACACAGTAATGATTATCTCTCAATGCTTAAAGGTTTTCCATCACAAACATAGAGCCTCGACTTCTATAAATGTTATCATTTCAATTGATTTGACAGTGATAATATTCAAACCCCAGGCACACACCTCTGACTTTTCGAAGTTATGTGTGTATTCACAATGAATTATCACGTACTTTAACGGTGAAGGAAAACATCGTGACAAAACCTGCACACCTAAAAGTTCTTAGGAGTTTCTTCGTGTGTAGTCCGCCAACCCGCACTAGGCCAGCGTGGTGGACTAAGGTCTATACCCTCTCAGTTGTAGAGGAGGCTCGTACCCAGCAGTGGGACGTATATGGGCTGATGATGATGAATGATTATCTCTCAATGATTAAAGGTATCGTTTTTTCTATCACAATCATAAAGCCGCGACTTCTATACAAATGTTATCATTTCAATTGATTTGACAGTGATAACATATGTCTAGTTCGTACACGGATGTATGATATAAACTATTATGTTTAACAAGGGCACACTTACACTGGTAACACTCTATTCTCCAGCTCGCAAAAACATGTTACCCTGACCATTCTAAAGTCGGATGATGAATGAATTAAAGAGCATGTTTTACGTCAATCCTGCGTAAAACAAACAGGTGCTCATGTCATATGTGGAAAGCGGGGAGTGGAGGGGGACAGGGACTGGAGGAGGAGGGGGGGGGGGGGTACGTTAATTAAACTGCTAAGGTTGGTGAGTGATGCGAGGGTCATGCGTGAACACCTCTGTTGGTGACACAGGCCGCCGTATAGATTGGTGGCTGATTTATAGACATATTGATGGCGGACTATATATTAGATTTATAAGGAATTTACTACCCGTGTCTTCGCTCGTCTTTTCGCGTGTTTTAATATTAAGTAATAATTAAAATGAGACGTAAAGCCTGATCAAGGGTTGCACGTGTTTCTCTCCCTACTGGCTGATTTGAAAAAGCAAAGCTAATTTGTATCTTTGGAACGATTTCAGTAATGGACCAATCAGGCTAAGTATTATAAGAGAATTTCAGATTTTAGAAGATCCGGAGACTTATTAAAACGTACCGCAAAATCACATCGCACGCCGCCTTATACGCGGGACCAATCAAGAAATATTTCTTACCGTTGTTCATTAAACCATGATCAAAAATGAACAATCGTCTTCTCAATCTGATGTAGCAAAAATGTTACTGATATAGCTTCCATTATTCCTCAACATTTTTTTAACTTTAGAACTAAGCCTTAGTGGATAATCGCCGTCTCTTTAACTTTAAACGGTCAACATTGAATTACGTGACTCGACATATTCGGACACAATCGGTAGCACACGAAAAGTGATTACAAAAAAGGTTAAATAGCTTTATCGACTGTCCGGGTGGAATGTAATCGTTAGTTGCCCCGAGGCCTGCAAAGTTATTGGTTGGCAGTCGGCCAGAGCCCTGCCGCAGACAACCTGATGGGTACCTACTGCTCAAACGGATGTATTGGCAATAAATTACATATTGCTTTGGAGTTATAAAAGACTGCCTCGTGGTCTCGAAGTACAAGTATGTGCCGTGCAATCTAGAGGTCCCGGGTTCAATTCTCGGATCGGGCAAAGTGTTATTGGATTTTGCCATTAGGAAATTCTCAATAACAGCACGGAGTCTGGAAATATGCCCGAAAAACGGCAATATCTCGCTGGGACTGATACATACCAGGCGAAATGATGTTGAATACACGTTTGCATACTCCATCAGGGAATACAGGCGTGAGTTTATGTATGTATGATCTATGTATGTTATAAAAGACTTAAATTATTGAATGCCATTATGGTAACGGTTTACATATGTATTCCGCGAAATCAACGAGACTACGAAAAGATCACAGTTGTTGCATTTATTGCGTCTATTTTATTAAAAGATCTCGGGATTGATTGCGGTCGGACAATGTGTTTCTGGACTTTCTCAGTTGCAGCTAGACGGTCCCGAAGACCCCAGTCTGCATAGACCCCAATAAATGTTAGTATGTATGTAACTGCTACGAATAGTATGAAACAATTCGAAGCACCCAATATTTAACTTAGATTTTGGCCGCTTTTTGTTTATTGATGATGATGGTTGATGTAGGTAGCTGGAGTATCTATATTATCTATACTTCCCACTGCTGGACAAGAGCCTTGTATATGACAAGAAAGGTATAGACTTAGACCACGTTGGCTTATTGCGGATTGACGGATTACAAGCCTAACAGAGTCTTTGTGGGCAAATTTTAGACGTGCAGGTTTTCTCAAGATTCTCTTCATAGTAAAAGTGCGTGACAATTCATTGTGTTAATGCTGTATAATTGATGTTGATGATTGTTAGCATTATTTTATATAAATTAATCATGAACATGTCAACAATATTACGTAACCGATAAGTAAGAAAAAAGGACGTATGTAGTAAAATAATATTTACAGAAACAATTTAATAAGTATGATATAATTTGTGGCTATTAACACCGTAGCGTAGGTGCTAATTTACAGCGTTTCGCGCTCGCATGGACGATAATAAGACTTCTACAAAACAGTAATTACCACTTCATTCGTTCGCAATGCATTATGTCTGTAATACCTGTTACATGTTAGTAACATACTTAACGACTAACATACTACACAATTTTACTAAACCCCGCAAATTATAAAATGGCAAGGAAAAAAAATATCTTCTTTAATATTTTATCCAGTTTCGGAATCTATATACTCAGCCTATCGCCGTCTACGGCTGAACGTAGGCCTTCCCAAGAAAGCGCCAACCATCCCGTCTTGAGCAGCGCCTCAATCGTCAGCTGCAGGACGTCCCGCACTACGTCTGCCTAAGCGCGGTCTCCACTCCAACACTTGTCTGCTCCACCGGCCGTCGGACCATCGGCAGACATGGCCGAAACTCATCATCGTCAGCCCATATACGTCCCACTGCTGGGCACGGGCCTCCTCTACCAATTAGAGGGTTTAGGCCTTAGTCCACCACGCTGGCCTAGTGCGGGTTGGCGGACTACACACCTAAGAAATTCCTAAGAACTTTTAGGTGTGCAGGTTTCATCACGATGTTTTCCTTCACCGTTAAAGTACGTGATTATTCATTGTGAATACACACATAACTTCGAAAAGTCAGAGGTGTGTGCCTGGGGTTTGAACCCGCGACCGTCGAGATTCTCGACCGCGTGCCTAAACCTCGAGGCCATCACGACTTATACCTCGAAACTATTCAGCACTAACTAGATTGTAACATTTTCAAAACGAATATTAATAATTAGATAGCGGAAAATACAAGTTTTAAATTAAATTTTGACGTTAACGTTGAAACAGACAGGTAAATGCAATTACATTACTAGGTATCGATTGGTTGGCAGAAAAGGAAAATTACAGGTAGAATGGTTATGATCACGTTTTTGCTTCGATATTTGTGAGTCACTTTTTATCAATAAATTTTGTTAAAAGCCAAGTGGTTAATTTTTTTATTGTTCATTTTTAAAATTAATTTAGTTAATAACTGCATCCTAAGGCATATTTTTGTTGTAAACGAAAGGGGATCTCGTTGTGTAATGAGAAGTTTAAAAAAGTATTTCATAATCGGCATAGTTTTGTCAAGACTGCCACGCTTAAGTGGCTTCATCATTATCATCATCAGCTCACAAACGTTCCACTGCTGGGTACAGGTCTCCTCTACAACTAAGAGGGTTAGAGGAGGACACCTTAGAAATTCCTAAGAACTTTTAGGTGGGCTCTATTCCTCACGATGTTTTCCGACGTTAAAGTAGCGATAATTCATTGTGCATACACGCATAACTTCGGAAAGTTAAAGGCCTTTGTTTTTATTATTCGTACAGCTATCCTATCTTGATATATGTCTATGGAGTCTTTATCGAAAATACTGTTAATTTACAAAGTGTATGTTGACTGGGAACCAGTTGCAAAAACAACAGCCAAATATATTCACGAAAATTTCCTTGAGTCATCAAATTTTCAATTTTTATGCGAGGTTTTATCAAGTAAAACAGAAGTATGAAGAAGTGGCTTCCTTTTTAAATAAATACAACCAGTTTTCAAGCACAACTATAAATTTGAATTTTAGCAGAATAACAATTTACATGCGCTCGCTCGAGTTTCTACTCAATAATGCCCACACGAGCAAAATGCCGTCGGTCAAGTGCCATTCGATCATTGCACTTTCTTTACATTTTACAGTAATAAAACTATGATAAGTCACTAAACATTCTGAATAAACCATTGATATACAATTAAATATTCTTGCTTTATATTTTTCAAATATTATTACAAAATACTACAATAAATCATTTCAATAAACCAGATTTATCACACAAGTACAATGAAATAAAAAGAGTAAAAAGTAGTGTCGACCCTGTTTATTACTGGAATCCGAACTATGCAGTTTCAATCTGTCGGTCGCATTAAGCAATTTACGATGTCCTGTGAATTTTCACTGTATTGCTATTGGGTTTTGACACGAGCCAATTCGGTCAGTGGAACTCCGCTTGTTATTGAGTTCGCAAAGTTCATTCAGGTTGGAAATTGGCAGCCTCTATAACTTATGCTATTCACGAATCCCACTACCGTAGAATATCTGTAAATTATATCGTCATCGTCATCAGCCCAAATACGTCCCACTGCTGAGCACGGGCCTCCTCTACAACTGAGAGTGTTTAGGCCTTAGTCCACCACGCTGGCCTAGTGCGGGTTGGCGGACTCCACACTCAAGAAATTCCTAAGAACTTTTAGGTGTGCAGGTTTTATCACGATGTTTTCCTTAACCGTTAAAGCAAGTGATAATTCATTGTGAATACACACAAACTTCGAAAAGTCAGAGGTGTGTGCCTGGGGTTTGAACCTGCGACCGCCGAAATTCTCGACCGCGCGCCTAATCCTCGAGGCCATCACTGCTTATTAATATAATTATTTCATACTTAATCGTTATGTTGGCTTGTAGGTGATAACTTATAGTGCTCAGCGAAAGTATCGTGGCAGTCGCATGTCCGAGTCTCAGACACACATGTCTGAATTTGAAAAATTATGTGGATATTCATAGTATTGTTGTTATGGCCTCGAGATTAGGCACACGGTCGAGAATCTCGACGGTCGCGGGTTCAAACCCCAGGCACACACCTCTGACTTTTCGAAGTTATGTGTGTATTCACAAAGAATTATCACGTACTTTAATGGTGAAGGAAAACATCGTGATGAATCCTGCACACCTAATAGTTCTTAGGAATTTCTTAGGTGTGTAGTCCGCCAACCCGCACTAGGCCAGCGTGGTGGATTAAGGCTTAGGCCTTAGACCGTCTAGGGTTTAGACCATCTTAATTGTAGAGGAGGCCCGTGCCCAGGAGTGGGACGTATATGGGCTGATGATGATGTTGATGATGATTCATAAAGTATAAAACGTATTTGAATGATTAAGAAAATTACTATGAGCACATTTGCAGACTTGCGACTTCTCCATATAGAATTTATAAATTATTTAAATTATACAATTACGGGCACTGTTGTTGGATTTTTTTATTAGAAAATTCTAAATAGCAGCACGGAGTCTGGAACTGTGCCTGAAACACGGCAATAAGCTCAGACATCATATCAATATTAATTAGCGGGGACTGGTGAAATGTGGGTGCAGAAATGCACCTCTGCCTGCGGCGAATGTATAATTCGTTTGGACATTCAGGCATGCCCAATAAAAACAATGACTAGTAAAAAGTACAAACATAAAAAGCTTTATTAACCTTTATTATTACCTGTACCTGTACACCTGTATTATTATACATAATACGATATGACTATTTCGTTGGTCCAGAGGTAAAATGGCCTAGTTTCTGCTTTTGTAGAAGTTTTACTTGCAAATGCTTATTGCAGTAAGGAGAAGCAAAAATGAAAGGATGCTGGCGCTTAATGTTCAAGGCCACTTTTTTAATACTGGCGCTGAAATTTAAGATGAAAGATCCCTCACTGCAACCAAAAATAAAAATAAATAGAGTTTTAATTTCTTTTATTACTTCGTCTAATGTATTTTCAGGACATGAAACCGGTACATAAAGTGAGCTTAGATCCATGCCTCCATTATAGATTGGACAGTAATTCTGTTTGTTACGTTTTTATTACTACATTATGTCTATACCAACATAGGATGAGGTCACAAAGTAATATTGGCTACTATTTTATATATTTAATTGCGCGCGGACAGAGCTAAGGTTGACTGCTTTTTAGCATTTAGTGTTAATGAATAACAAAGTTTCTCAACATTAAACATCAATAAGCAGTGATGGCCTCGAGGTTTAGGCGCTCGGTCGAGAATTTCAGCGATCGCAGGTTCAAACCCCAGGCACACACCTCTGACTTTGCTTTAACGGTGAAGGAAAACATCGTGATAAAACCTGCATACCTAAAAGTTCTTAGGAATTTCTTAGATGTGTAGTCCGCCAACCCGCACTAAGCCAGCGTGGTGGACTAAGGCCTAAACCCTCTCAGTTGTAGAGGAGGCCCGAGCAGTGGGACGGAGTTGGGCTGATGATGATGATGAAACATCAAGATTTTAAACCAGCTTGTCAAAATGTTTCTTTGGAAACCCCTAAAATCATCAAAGCTGAATTTAAAGCCAAACAACAACCACAGGCAATGTGGCAATTACATTCGTTCCCCTTCAATCGGAATTCCAACCGCGATTCATGATTTTTAAGCCAAATCCCATGTTATTTCCGTATCAATCAGTCAAAAGTTGTTTATGCACGCGCTCTCATACATCAATCAGATCGGCGTATACATTTTGTACCTCAAAAGCCTTTACTCAGCTAACGTTACGAATAAAAGATCCGCTATATGAATATTAAAATGTGTGACGCGAATAACAAAAAATATTGAAATAACAGTTACAAAAAGGGATGCGGTTTTTTCCAAAACCACATTGTATTCTTCGTCGTGTAATTGTTTGTGACGTGGAAATTGTGGTGGTGATATTTTTGCTGTCAATTAAAATTATTATTTAAACGAGTAGCAATTGAGGCCATATTTAATACTGATTTATTATTTATTTATTTATTTATGGAAGACTAACAGCTACAATACAACTAGGTTAAAAAAAACATAACAATTAACATAAAGCCAATAACAAGTCTTCACTTATAGCTACAAAACATTTTTTGTTAATTTAAAACTTTCATTTGTGGTTGATTAAGCGCTAACCTTCAACGACTAGCTACGGGTTTGATGACTGCAACAAAACGATCAATTATTTATGTCTAGGGTGTGAAATTGTAGGACTGAGATCACAGAAAAAATCCCTGAACGTCACTGTTACCACATTCTAATTACTATCTTAATGGTGATAAAATCGTTTTTTTGTCAGTTCTTTGTTGAACGAAGGCCTCTCCAAGTAGGCGCCATCCCGGTCTTGAGCAGCTTTTATCGATCCGCTATCCGCCACCTTTCTTAAGTCGTCGGACCATCGTGCTGCAGGCAGTCCTACACTACGTCTACACTTGTCTGCTCTAGCGGCCGTCTGTCTGTCGGCATCATAATTATGTTAAATATTAATAAATAAATAAATACACCCAACAGTCACATACATAGTTCTGATCCCACACTAAGATACAAGTCTTGTGTCGTGGGTATCAGAAACTACGAGAGACTTTTCGGTCTCACAAACACCCAGACCCGAAACAAATATTTGTGGATCACACAAACATTTGTCTCGGTGCGGGGATCGAACCCGCGGCCTCTCGTTTCGCAAGCTGGTGTCTAGCCAACTGCGCCACGGGGCTGTCAGTCATATTGTATTTTACTATATAATATTTGCGTTAATATTTACGCAGCCACGGCTGAACCACTTATTTAATTCTCATAATTTTTGTACATAGACGGGACACTAGAGGCGACTGAAGATTATATCGGTAAAATAATAGGCTATGTTGATGTGTTTTTTATAACATTGGCAGCAAAAATAAACAGAGAGCGGAGTTGTGTGTAAAATAATAATAGATTTTATTATTATTTTATGGCATGAACAACCTGCTTATGTAGAGACAACTTTTATCTACGACTCCTAACGTATTTATTTATTTAGTGGTCGTAAACATGGTTGTAAGAATTGCACAAGACTTACATATAGTAATAAAAATATTCTTTAAATAAATTAAAAAAAAGTTTAAATAAATATTTGCGATGTTTGTTTGTAGTAATTTTATTTTACTACTAAATTCACTTTTATCACTCTGTATATCTTTTATGTAAGAGTGTAGTAGCGTGCTCACTGTTCAATGTTTATTTATTTACACTTTATTGTACACACGGAGAAAATTAAAAAAAAAACAAGAACAGAGGGCGAAATAGTACAATTGGCGGTCTTATCGCTCAAAGCGATCTTTTAGAGAAAACCATAGGATGGAAATAAACAATGTTGTATTTTTTATTGAAATAAAAACACGAATTATCAATATGGTGCCGCCATGCGTCACTACATTAATTAACTGCGTTAAAACCTGCATACACAAACGTAACTATGCAATTATGATTAACATAACACATGTGTCACTATAATCTTCTGATATCCTTTTTGGTTGTAAAGAGCCAAGTGTTTAATGGAAAAGGATAATTTTCTAGTGTACTTGTATACAAATTATAGTTTAATACATAAGGAATCCTTGCAGAAACAAATGTGAATTTACTATCATATTGATATACAAAACAAAAAAGTATTAACAGACAGCCATATGAGATACGGAACTAAGAGTAATAATACAATATTGGATGACGAAAAACTCCAACAAAGTAATGGAATTCTTTGATAACTTACATATCGTCAAGACAGAACATTCGAGAAATTACCTACAAACTAGAACTACACTCAGCCAATCAAATACTTTGCGAGTACGAGACGTGAAGCTGTTTGCCGTAGTGACGATGTCAACAGCGGTGTTTGTCGTCAACTTGGCTCGTTCCGATAGTTTCTGCGCCGTAGAGGACATCGACTGGAAACGCTTACTCGAGGAGTGACATACGGGACTGAATCACATAAGTAATCGCGGCGATTTAATCATAATGGTTGAGTACGAAATTGGGCGGTCGTCATTTAATAGTGTAGCGTAGTGGTAATATTAATTAAAAATTGTAAGGTAGACGTTAAAATAAATCATAATATAAGCGCTGTTCTCTACTCAAACCAGTTGATTAGTACGTGTGATATCGGACCGAGTGGACGTGCCAGACGCTATTGAAACGAAACTTTAATAGTTTTATTTATACACAAACCAAACCTGAAACATCTGGACATAACAAATAGTATAGTTTAATGTTACAATGTGTGTAAAATTTGGCACATTTCCGCTTTGGCGTACAATTTTAAACTATAAAAAAAAACATTAAAAAAAGGGATATTTATACAGCTGTACCTATACAATTTGCTACGATATTCCTGCGCTATTTATTTTATTAAATTAAATAAAATTCTTCATGATATACTATAACAATTGATTATTGATTTTCATGCGGCCCCAGAAACGTGCTTTTTTGTTTGAGTTTTCGCACAAACTGCACTTGCTATAGACCACGAAACGAACGTTCAAAACGTTATTCAGAACCGTATATTTTACCTTTTAATAACTTACATTACCCCACAATTTAGTGATGGCCCCGCTATGCACAACGCAGAGGGAACAAAAACTCCTATATATTGTATATGTACATATGTTGATATGTATAACACAATTACCTTTTACACTTAACTAGCAGCTCAAAGTAGAGTAGTAAACTTCAGTTAATTTTAGAACATGGCTGATTGGGATGTAATTTTGACTCCAAAGTTCCAAAGTCGTATGACACACTCAGTCACAGTTACTAGATTGGAAAGCATGGCATGATCGCTCTATTAATCGATCGCAATATTAATTTCTTTTAATATTATTATGTAAATAATATTAAATTAAAAAAATCAACATTCAGAAAGAAATGCTAGAAAAACAATTCTTTATCTTACCGCATTAAAGGAAATCGTAGATGTTTTCACCACCATCGTGTATATTGATGTAAAATAAGTGAGTGTGGTGTGTAAATGGAAGGTTATTTGTAGATTCTGTTACCTGTGACACTAACAGTAAACGAACATCTTACGTCTGAGTTTACTTTTAAATCTCATTAGTATTTAAACTATATAAATTTACTACGCTAGCTTGGCGAACTACGTAACATCTATTAACTGTAGCCTATAACTGTAGCCTTAAAAACAGACATGTATAGTTTCAAAAGCATTTTTAATGTAACCTCTTTTGTAAACACTTCTAACAGCGTAACACCGTACGTCTCGATGGCGTTGTTGTCGCTACACCGTGCAAATAAAAAAAGTGTATTCTCATTAAAAGTTTAAATAATTAAGTAATTGGAGAAGGTGAATGGAGGTCGTGTTGCTACACGGATCGGGGTTGCATCCCGCTCTATCTAATCAATCTTGTCCTGGCATTTTGCCTGCAACTAGATCCTTTTAACAAGCTCACGATGTTGCCCCGCTGAGCGCAACTCCACTATTTCCAACATCTACACAGATTAACTGTTACGCTTCAGTGCTTTTAATAATCCTGTTACGATGATGTTTGTTCGTAGAATATTATGAGCTAAGTGCACGCTAAAGTCATTAAAACATTGCGTAATGTGATATTCTAGAATGTAGATGTTTGGCAAGGTTAGAAATAGCTTGTACTTACGACTTTCTATTTGTTAATGTAAATAAAAAATCAAAAAATTAATTTGTACGATTATTTAAGATAAATTGACAAATGACACCGGCTGAATTCTCGAGAATATACATATAGACTACAAGCCCATGGTAAAAATTAACCTGTGAAATGAACCACCGTGAATTACGCTTAGAAGGCTGTTACTATATCATAAAATAACTCTGAGCGCTATGCCGTCATTTCTGAGCGGTACAGGTGAGTACGAGAGTAAATGGAATTTCTCTGCTACAGGGGTGGAAATACGACTACTTATTAATGTACGGCTTTTATTATAACTTATAGACGATTAAAAATAAATGTCGAAAAACCTAGTGCCGTACTAAAGTGGTGGTACCGGAAGTTAGTGCAAATTTTTAATTCGCCGGTAATTTTAGGAGCAAAATAGGTCATTTATTACTGTACGGCATTTGTGTAATTCTTTTTGTATACATATACAGATACTTTACCCATGAACGCCGTACAAATTTTCCAGTGCAGGGGTCGAAAGTCAAGGGTCGCAAACCTTTCCCTACACCATATGATATAAGGTCATTGTAAAATGTACGGCATCTTGTTCAAAATGTTATTTAATACCGACAATAATGTTTGGTAATTATGCCGTCTAAAAATTATAGTTCATATTTATATAAATAAATAAGTATCTTCATTTCAGGATTTACCGAGTTATTACTGCTGTAAGGTCATAAATTTATGTACGGCAACCTTTTTTTTTAATATAATGTTATTAAATATTACCGTTGTACCTTATAGCCGTTCATTATAAATGGTAACAAATAAAAATATTAGGATTTAAAAAAAAGGAAATTTCCGAGATTTATAAGATTTTTCAAATGTTCCTGTAGTAATTTGGGAAGTAATATTTTCAAAGGTTATTGTTATTTTACTTGTAACAAATATAAATAAACAAAAAAACCATATGCCGTACATTTTACGTCAGATTATTCTTTACAGCTGATCAAAACTTCGAGAACATTTGAGATGTCCCTTGAGGTCATTAATAACTATACGGCATTTGATAAATTTTGTTTTTAATATTAAATAATAATAAAAAATTGTAATGCCGTACATTTTAAATGGAACATTACGTGAAATAAACCAATTTTCTTCAAATTTTCTTATTACGGATAAATTTGTCAATTGTTTGTAGCACTGTTGGTTATACCCTTTTTCTTCTATTACAGACAGCGGTCTGAGGCGGTGGATTAATCTTCCATTTTATAGAATAGCGGACTATCAAAATTGTACGGCATTTATTTTTTATCGAAGATTTTCTAAAGAGCTAAAAACCTATGTTATTGCCGTACAGAAAAAAGTCACCAAGTTACTCTTTTCGGAGGGAAGTAATTTACCCCATACACCTATGTGTCCCACAAAAAATGTACGGCATGCTAGAAAATATTATCTACTCATGAAGTACTCTGATGATCATTTAATTTTATGTTGTTTCATTTCATCATCATTTATATATAATCAGAAATAATAGTTGCGACCCTTGGCTTTCGACCCCTGCACTGGAAAATTTGTACGGCGTTCATGGGTAAAGTATCTGTATATGTATACAAAAAGAATTACACAAATGCCGTACAGTAATAAATGATCTATTTTGCTCCTAAAATTACCGGCGAATTAAAAATTTGCACTAACTTCCGGTACCACCACTTTAGTACGGCACTAGGTTTTTCGACATTTATTTTTAATCGTCTATAAGTTATAATAAAAGCCGTACATTAATAAGTAGTCGTATTTCCACCCCTGTAGCAGAGAAATTCCATTTACTCTCGTACTCACCTGTACCGCTCAGAAATGACGGCATAGCGCTCAGAGTTATTTTATGATATAGTAACAGCCTTCTAAGCGTAATTCACGGTGGTTCATTTCACAGGTTAATTTTTACCATGGCTTGTAGTCTAATAGAGGAGCTATGACAAAAGTTGAAGAAAAAAAATATGCCTCAGTCCTTTCTATGGATACCATAGGTCCTTCCCTATACACTCAACAACGCATTTGACACATTTTATAATTATCACTGCTTCGTGGTCTCGCTATGTAAGTATGTACCGTGCAAAATAGAGGTCCCGGGCTCGATTCCCGAGTTGGGCAAAGTAGTTTTAAATAGAAAATTCTCAATAGCAGCAAACAGTTAGAAATTGTGCCCGAAAAACGGCAATAGACCGGCCCCCTTTTACGTGCGTCTGATACATACCTGGCGAAATGTGGGTGCAGAAATGCACCTCTACCTACTCCTTCGGGGAATACAGGCGTGTACGTATATTATTTGATTTGATTTGATATATATGTATAAATAATTATCAATTAAATATTTGATGCGTGAAAGCGTAACCAAAGAAGCCAAGACAAATTAATATGTAAAATATAAAAACTTAGGTTCGGTACATAATTCAATTATATTTACTGAGAGGTCCATCAATAAATAACAAATACAATTAACCAAATCATATTCATCATCACGTAACAATTCAACACAGGGTTATCCATAATCCCGCGGATAAAATGTGTTCGGATTTATATAAATAATGTTTCCATTTGAAGTTTCGTTTCTCATTGGGTATGCGCGCCTCGTGCCTCCGCTCCGCACACTCCTGGCACACTCACAGCTTGCCACCAACCGACAAACATTCCCACATATTTCATACAACTTTATCTTCTAGTGCGTTTATATTCCTGCTCAAGTCTTATTGCAATTTACATAAGTATATAAGTATAGGTGTATATGTGGTTTTGACAGCCCCGTGGCGCCGTTGGCTAGACTTAGCTTGCGAAACAAGAGGCTGCGGGTTCGATCCCCGCACCGAGACAAATGTTTTTGTGATCCACAAGTATTTGTTTCAAGTCTGGGTGTTTGTGAGACCGAAAAGTCTCTCGTAATTTCTGATACCCACGACAAGACAAGGCCGTAGTCCACCACGCTGGCCTAGTGCGGTTTGGCGGACTACACACCTAAGAAATTTCTAAGAACTTTTAGGTGTGCAGGTTTCATCACGATGTTTTCCTTCACCGTTAAAGTGCGTGATAATTCTTTGTAAATACACAAATAATTGCCTGAAAGGGTAATAAAAAATCTCATACAAAATACTAATAGCAAATAGATTCGTACCTTAAGAAAGCTGCTAGGAAAGCGAAACGCCTCGTAGGAAAATACTAAGTGCATTGACCTTGACTCGAAGTTTTTTGTCTGGAACACTGCATGCCTCGTGCCATGCGCGTTTAGAGTTGTACAATGTACATACACTCACTACACAGCACTTACACCACAGCAAACTAGCTCACAACACTCACTTAAGAAACTTACACAACATATAAAGCTTCACACTAAACATATAACATTTCACAGCAAAATATTCCGGAACTGAATGGTATACATAGTGAAATGTTGGTGAACATGCACTTCTGCCTATCTCTTCGGGATATACCGGCGTGAGGTTATGTATAAACGCGACTTTGGCAAGGCGACTAGGGTTTTATCACGACTCGTCGACGACTGTGCAATACGCGCACTCGCCTAGATAATCTGCAACTACCCACATATTTGACAAGCGAAATAATAAAAAAAATTGTACCTTGCAATGTAGACTGTAAAATGTAAACTGTATTACTTATATCCTATAGCTATGAAAAAAATTTAGACGAAACGGTCGCAGAAATGAAATGATCGTTTATTTGTCATGTTGGCATTAATATACGAGTAGCACTTATGACACGTCAATATATGTTTGTAAATAAAGAAAAAAAGAAAAATTTATTCAAATATAACTTTCGTAAAAGACACTCTGTTTTTTTTTGTTCTTCATATTAATGCATATCTAAGAATTCTTCTCAAAGAATTTATTTTCTGGGTTTAGTTAACAAACGCGTACCAGAACACCGTTAATGATGTATTAATCCTTTCAATCATTAAGATTATTAAATATTTAAGATTATTTAATTTAGACTGCCTCGTGGTCTCGCGCAGTGGCGGTACTTCCATAGAAGCCCAAAAGCGTTACACGTTAATTGTGTAATGTCTAGTTTATAATTGGTTATTGTGAGGTCTTTCTTTATCAAATTTCTTTTGTTAAATAAAGATTTAAAGATTAAAGTTTATTATTATGAACTTTGAAAGGCAAACTGGGCTTTTGGGCTTCTATGGAAGTACCGCCACTGGTCTCGCGGTACAAGTATGTGCCGTGGGTTCGATTCCCGGTACGGGCAAAGTGTCATTGGGTTTTTCCATTAGGAAAGTCTCAGTAACAGCACTGAGTCTGGAAATGTGCCCGAAAAACGGCAATAATAGGCTCGCCCCCTATTACGTGGAACTGATACATACCTTATTTTATTTTATTTGTTTTTATCGAGAGGAAAGCGCCTTAAGCTCCCCTTTCGGTACCTCGGGGGAGGCCGAAAGGGGTACATCGGGGTCTCTGGCCTTCCAACTCGGGCGCAGAACTTTACCTGAGTTGGGTTCCTAACCAAAATCCTACGCCAGCATACCGACTAAAACCTCTCGGTGGCCGTCACGCGCATTTGGGGCTATACTACGGCATCGCAGGGCGAGAAGCCCTGCATTAATTTCCGCTGCCGCCCGGCGCTTTGTCCAATCATGGACTCCTCAAAATTGGGAGGGCTTGAGATGTCCTCCACTCACCGTATTTTGGACTCTCACTTATTGTGAACGTCCGCGACAGTCAGAAGGCCATGTTCTCTGCCACACATCTCGGGGTTGCTTTTCGTCATGGCGCACCGCCTCCGCAGTACGCCCAGCTACCCCTGGGCCCCTGTTAGTCGCCTCTTACGACAGGCAGGGGATGCCTTGGTAGTATTCTTACGCCCCCAATCCACAGGGCGGGAACTGATACATACCTGGCGCAATGTGGGTGCAGAAATGCACCTCTGCCTACCCCTTCGAGGAATACAGGCGTGAGTTTATGTACGTATTTAATTTAATGTACTCTCTTTTATGGAGTATGTCTGAAAGTAATACAAAAGCGGTACCAAAATCATAACCGACACCGAGTTATTTACAATATCATTGATCATTCTATGCCTGGTACAGTTAAATAGCCTGAAGACCTTTTGCTCCATTCAGTATAATTTGCTATGTTGAAAAGTGCCGGCTAATTGATCGATATGTCCAACGGAGCGGAGTATTATCGTAGGAAGCTAGACGAGCAGACTATAGTATGGGCTATTGTGTCCCCACATCACTCGGTTATTACGCCGTCTTTACCTCGATAGGTATACAATATACATATAGCTCGTTGGTTTTTATTGTGTTTTCTTGTTCAGAGATACAAACTAGGTACATGTATGAGATGGCGTTTGTGGCACAGTTGATGAGTTATATGGTGAAATGAAAGTTTAAGTCTGAGCTGAGGCAAAAGTTTTTGTCATCATCATTATTATCAGCCCATATATGTCCCACTGCTGGGCACGGGCCTCCTCTGCAACTGAGAGGATTTAGGCCTTATTCCACCTCGCTGGTCTAAGAAATTTGTAAGAAATTTTAGGTGTGCAGGTTTTCTCACGATGTTTTCCTTCACGATTAAATTACGTAATAAATTATTGCGAATACTTATGTTCATAACTTCGAAAAGTCAGAGGTGTGTGCCTGGGGTTTGAACCTGCGACCGCCGAGATTCTCGAAATATTTGTTAATGGTCAGGGTATTTGATATCAAAAAGTCTTTAGTCGATTCTGATGCCTTAGGCATTAGGTTCGCACTTTAGCATCATGTCAGAATTTTTTGGTCCCTATCCCACCACACACCCGCCACTGTAACTCCTGTGCTCCAGGATCAACAGCGGCACGCACAGTATTGACACCGAGCAATGAAGCTCAGCGGATCTAAGGGGACCTAAATTTGTCATAATCCCGCAACGAAGTTAATCAGAAATACAAATAAAGGAGGAGTTGGAAAAACAAAGAGTTGTCATGTCAGGATTATGTCATATTTATTACTAGCAGTTAAATAAATATTTAAAGTCTCCATGGCGCAGTTGGTTGCCCTGTAAAACGAGCAGTCACTGTTCCGATTATTCGTTTTCGATTATTAGATTATTTTTTCGGTTATACACCAATATTTGCTTCGGGTTTAGGTAGTCAGTGACTGTGCGACCGTAAGTCCCCGTCGTGTCTAATTTCAACTACACAATATTTAAACATTAATGATACATAGGTCGGAACTATGACTGTGCTGGCATTTGTAAAAAAAACCCTCAAAGCAATTTCCCTTTGAACCGGTCCGGAGCCTGGAAAATTCAAAATGACTCGTGCATCGAACCCGGCTGGCCGCACAAAGTAAAGCCATTACAGTATTCCCACGTAGCTGCAACTATTTAAGTCCATTTTGTATCAGGTACACGCCCAGCGCTCCCCAAGAACCGTTTTTAATCCCAACGAGATACGCTAATGACGATGTACCGTCGTTATAAAGCCGTGCCGGAGAGTGTTTTATTTTTATTTCTTTTGCAAAATAATGATTAATATTTTTTAAATAATGTTTATTATTAAATTATTAATTATATTGCAATGGTATGGTAATGACTAATAAGTAACGAGTTATAAATTAATTGGCAAATTTTAGCGCTCGAAATTCGGTAATAATGTTTGTTTATGACTGTATGTTGCTTTATTTATTTATTTGAATATAATTTAATTGTGTTATTAATAATTCTAAGCCGATAATATTAATATGTCGTTGGTTCAGGGGCATAAGTGCGAGACGTCCGGCCGCAAACTCTTAGGATCGATTCCCGAGCAGGGCAATTTTTGTTCAGTAGGAAACTCTCAGCGGTATTAAAGTGTCGTGACTGCATTCTCTCTTAAAATACAGTTTGATGTAGAAATAGTATTCTGATTACCTCTTCGAGAATACACGTCGGAGCGTAAGTATGTATGTATGTAAATATAAAAGGTAGCGTATTATAGAATTCTTAGTTGTTGTAGATAGGTATTAATGGTCGTCCACGATGTACTTTCTTTCAGATGATGAGCCCCTTGATAATTTATTAAACTTTTAATATAAACAGCTCTAATACAAACGACTAACCGATAATCTTCTTTAACTCCACAAATTTGGAGAATTCCGCAAGTTCTTTTTTTAAATTCCTTCCTTTGTTGTTCGCAAAAACCAAGTTAGAGAACAAGGCATAAGAAATGTGAAAATAAAAAGTAAATTTCGTACACAAAGCATGTCTGCTTATCGTAGAATTCCGAGATTGAAATCCTGATTAGATTATGATATCTTTTTTTTGTTTTTCTTTTCTCGGATTGTTTGCGGATCATAAATATTTCGTTTGGTTATATTAAATCTGAGGTATGTGTTTGTGTATTATTTTTACAATGAATTTTAGTGAACATATGTATAAATTTGAAGCTATTATTTCAATGTTTACGTAATATTATTCAAATAAAATTAACTTTATTTCTTTATAGGAAGAAAATGAATAAAAGGAATATACTTGTGCTTGCAACTAAAAATGATCATTTTAATGAATTAATTTTAATGCAATTCTACGTCATGCTTAGTTAGTGTCTTAAGTATGTAAAATTACTACCATTAATATTTTTGCCCATTTTGACAAAAATATCCATATAGAATCTTACAATACTTTCATGAAGAATCTATCGTTAAATATTTAATTCTCAGATGACATTCTCTTTTATTTGAATAGAAACTCTGTACTATCTTATAAAATTTTACCTAATATAAGACATCTTATAATACAACTGATGTTCTTTGGCCAGTACCCGCCCCTCAATAGGGATGGTACGTTGACTTTTCATTAAAAGTGCACGTTGTGTATCCAGCCTTCGACTATTGCGAGTGCCATTGTTCCCCGCTTCATTGAATCTCTAGAGCATTGCAAGTTAAACGCATTGCACGATTGATTTTGTAACATACTTGCACAAAGGCTCTGGAAAAATATGAAAAGTTTTCGCATTATGAACTTTGGGCATTACATAATGGAATACGTAATGTTACTGAAAAAGATTAATTCTGGTATGTGGATGCTAAATTTATCTTGCGTTAGTATTTTTTCTAAATATCAGACATCATGCAGTCACTTTGTCCAAATAAATAAACGAAGAATGTAAATTCCTACGATACAGGCCGAAAGCTTAGTTTGGATGATTTTAATGATCTTTAGTGTTATGTACTCTTGTAAACGTCATTAACAAAAATGTAAATTTAAGAAAGAAGTAGGTCAATCCTTGTTTTATGTAGACGGTAAAAAGTATGTTTTGTATCACTTAGGTACATTTTTATCGCATTTTTAATGAACTATAAAAATTAAGGAGTAAATAAATTATTATAAATAATCGCAATGGACCAAATCATTCAAGCCTGTATTCCCCGAAGGGAATGCAGAGGTGGATCTGGATGGAGGTGGTCTGCACCCACATTTAAAGTCAAAGTAAAAATTATCTTTATTCAAATAGACTTTTTGACAAGTTCTTCGCCGCTTCGAAACGTGTTATCGCTGTGGAGAATCAACGGCAAGATACTCCCTCAGCAACACGAAATGTATTTTTTTATAATAAAATAAAAATATATTTACACTTTTTCAAATTGTCCTTATTTAAAGGTAGGTAAATATTTAACCAGGTATATATCAGACTCAAGTAATAGAGGGCGAGTTTATTGCCGTTTTTCGGGCACATTTCAAGACTCCATGCTGCTAATGAGAATTCTCAAATGGAAAAGCCAACAAAATACTACCCGTGACCCGGGAATGAAGGGCCTCTAGAACACACATCTGTGTCGTGATACCAAAAGGCAGTGGTTAAACTATTTTCATATTGTGTGAAAATAGTAAACACATATTTATTTATTTAAACCTTTATTGTACACATAAGATTAAAACTAAGGAGTACAGTAAACTAAATAAGTACAAAAAGGCGGTCTTATCCCACAAGGCGATCTCTTACATACTACCTAGGATGGAGATGTAGGTAGAGAAATGAAAGGTAGTTACACTTAAAGTTACACTCAAAGGTAGTTATACTCAAGTGTACAAAGTTAAATAATAAGAAATAACAGAGATCGTTAAAATATAATATACTAACACATAAAATCATACATAAATGTATATGGACTGCCTCGTGGTCTCGCGGTACATGTATGTGCCGTGCGATCTAGAGGTCCTGGGTTCGATTCCCGGGTCGGGCAAAGTGTTATTGGGTTTTTCCATTAGGAAATTCTGTGCCCGAAAAACGGCAATAGGCTCGCCCCCTATTACGTGGGACTGA
Source organism: Hemaris fuciformis (assembly GCA_907164795.1). Lineage (NCBI taxonomy): Eukaryota > Metazoa > Arthropoda > Insecta > Lepidoptera > Sphingidae > Hemaris > Hemaris fuciformis. The sequence continues at coordinate 4,131,337 of OU015445.1, forward strand.
TACATACCTGGCGAAATGTGGGTGCGGAAATGCACCTCTGCCTACCCCTTCGGGGAATACAGGCGTGAGTTTATGTATGTATGTATGTATGTATGTATAAATGTATTAGTGAATTTGCACTGCGTTGGTAGTGGTGTGTATCCTCCTGGGATAGTCGCGGCCGGCTCTCCGCACTCGCAACTAACGTAAATCTATGGGGAACGCTAAGCCTGATTATCCGTGCACCACTCCTACTGATAATTTCCTATTGTGCAAATATTTGCATCAAATGTATAATCAATTGATGGAATTATGCGGTAGACAAGATTTCTTATAATTTGTGTTACCTTAATAAATTATTTCAAATCATTACTTAGACTGACCTTGTTAAAGTTTAATGTCGAAGTCGCTGCAGTTACTTCAATATATTCTTTTGTGGATAGATGATCTCATCTACCCCTGTATCTACAGGGGTCAATTTTAGTGAAATGTTCATTTCCTAAGTATTTTTGACTAATGTACCAAGCACTTAAAAAAACTAGAACTAAAGACTTTTTCTTATAAATGTCAAATACATTTCAGGTCGGCGTGGTGGAATAAAGGTAGTCTAACACCTCTCAATTATAGAAGAGGCCCGTCCCTAACATTAGGACGTATACAGTGGCGGCACTTCCATAGAAGCCCAAAAGCTCACCTTGCGTTAAGAAATCCTAATAATAATCTTTAAGCTTTAAAGCTTTATTTAACAAAAGCAATTTGACATATAAATGAGAACATTTTCTCTTTTTTTTCTTACAATAAACAATTATAAATTAGACATTAAAAAATTAACGTGTAATGCTTTTGGGCTTCTATGTAAGTACCTGGCTTCTATGGACGTACATATATAATATAGATAGATATAGAACCAGGTAACGCGTATTTCCAATGGCATGATTTTAAGGTTATACACACGAGCTCCGCTATTCAGTCTGACGCTCGACACCGTGGCGTTGAACAAATGAAATGTGACACGTCAGACGGGCAGAGGCGTCGCGCCCTGACGCGTGGGATAGACCTGTGAGGTTGCCGCGAGGGAGTGACGCGTGGGATTGACGCGCGCGGTGGGGTTGCCGCCGGGCTAGCCGAGTGGAATAATTCGTCACGACGTACAGACGAGTAATTTGCTTACCACCGCAAATAAGTTGAAACTTTGGTGATTTCTTTTACGTATGTAGGTGTGTATTCGACTACATTGCATGGGAATGTTTAGGATGACTGGGCTATAAGAAATTGTAGTCTGCTTGAATATGAAGAAAAAAGAAAAAGAAAAGTAAGAAGTCAAGTTGATAATTACGAACACCCAAATCCATTACCTACATATAACGTTAACAAATAAAAAGTAGAGAAATGGGCAAACTTTGCTTTGGGATTCTAAGACAACATTTTTTCTGAACAAAAATTAAATTAAAATAGGTAGGTACATAGTTTCGATAAAAATAAAACATATTGATCATAATACATAATATTGAAATAGTTATATTTCAATTAATACCCTTTTTTTTTAAAACATGTATTGGCGTGTCATAAGCGCTATATTATGATGTGATAAATAAACGATCATTTCATTTCACATTACTTGTAATACAAATTAACACCATTTATTTCATAATTCTGCAACCATTCTTGAAGGAAAAAATACTAGTGAAATCCCTGAGCAAGAAACTAATGTTCCGGCACAGTTGACGATCCTGGATTATTGCGACGAGGTAAACGTAACTTTGATGTGTGCGCAAAAAACATCTCGTTGAGAAAAACATCAAAGATAATGTTCGTATGTGTGTGTCGCATGAATATTTCGCAACCAAAGATTTAGTGAAATTCCTAGAAATAATAACATTATTGGTGTATAGGACAACACAACCTTACGTAAAATATTAAATCACTTTCATCATCATCATCATCAGCCCAAATACGTCCCACTGCTGGGCACGGGCCTCCTCTACAACTAAATCACTTTATTTAATGAAAATTGAATTGATCTTTACTTTGAAATCAGATAATTTGTAATCCATCACTTGCCATATTTACAATAGCTTATTGATCTCCGTTACGGTTGAAGATAAGAACACAAAAAAGACACAAAAAAAGAAAACCAAATTTTTCTTTTCAATTTATTCAACCCTTTAGCAATACTTCACGCTACATCTTTCCTTAAAATTTACAGTTATAAAATTTCTATCTAATAATAAGAAAATTTTAGTCTTTTACTATACGAGGGTTAATCTATCTAGCAATTATAACTATATGCTGTCGTTTGAAAACAACCGCGACATTTACACGGTACACAGAACAGTAGGTAAATCGCTTTTACGCTTGTACGGTTAACCTTTCCGCGCCCTTGGGACACAACTCCAAGTATTCACAAGTGGCAATCCAGAAAGTTAAGGGGCATTAATAGTCGCTGCACAAACAGCCGGCGCGGACGAATTATAATTATATAAAACCCTACGAGAGACATAAAGTTGATGTAAAATTAAAATACCTTAGATGTTGTGGTTTGATGTGACAGAAAAAAAGAGTTTATCGGTTAAGGCTTTTATCAACCCATATACGTTCCACTGCTGGGCATGGCTCTCCTCTACAACTGAAAGAGTTTAAGCTTTAGTCCACCACGCTGGCTTAGTGAAGCTTGGCGGACTGTGACTGCGCGCCTAAGCCACGAGGCCATCACTAATTATTATTTGTAGAAAAATAATTATGGTTAAGGCTTTACTTATAAAAAAAAAAAAAAAATGTATGTTGGGTAGATTTCCGGGTCGGGCAAAGTGTTATTGAGTTTTTCCGTTAGGCAATTCTATTACGTGGGGTGGGACCGATACATACCTGTCGAAATGTGGGTGCAGAAATGCACCTCTGCCTACCGCTTCGGGGAATACAGGCGAGAGGTTATGTATGTACATAAATTTTAAAGGTACTAAGACATGCGAGCCTAGACTTTAAACCTGCTATTCCCGATGCCCGGAGACAAGGCACACACAATTTCTAAACTGAAAATAAAATCATGCAATTCTTTTAATTATTGTTTTAACATTTTTTACTGTACGTTCAATAGTAACACGCGTACATAATAAAAGTTCAACCAAGTCTAGCATTCATATCGGCGAGCTCCTTATGCTGCGAACATATTTAATTTTCCGTGAATACTGAGCACCGAACAATGTGTTCCGTTCCACAAAGGCTGTCCTCACATTTTGTACATGTAGCCGACTATATTGCCTCTTAACAGTGAACTTACCTTTCTTGTACTTGTTATTATGTTAATATAAGCGCTGAAGCAGTGGAACTTTAAAGTACGCTATGAGGCTTATACATATGTATCAGTGGCGATACTTCCATAGAAGCCCAAAGGCGTTAGACGTTTATTGTATGATCATCATCATCAGCCCATATACGTCCCACTGCTGGGCACGGGCCTCCTCTACAACTGAGAGGGTTTAGGCCTTAGTCCACCACGCTGCTGGCCTGGTGCGGGTTGGCGGACTACACACCCAAGAAATTCCTAAGAACTTTTAGGTGTGCAGGTTGTATCACGATGTTATCCTTCACCGTTAAAGTACGAGAGTCGAGTAAGGTGTCGTGGGTATCAGAAACTACGAGAGACTTTCAGTCTCACATACACCTAGGTCCTAAACCCGAAACAAGTATTTGTGTAGGTATCACACAAATTTCACGTTTCGTAAGCTGCCACTGCACCAACTGCGCCACGGGGCTGTCTTAATTGTATAATCCCAGCACTTTAAGTAAGACTTCACCTGATAAAATATGTTTACACAAGTACACTTACAACACTGAATACCTATACAATCTGACGGCGGACTTAAGCCTAATCTTCTAGTATAGAAAACCCGTGCCTAGCAACAGGATGTATATAATTATATAGTATATAAATTGTCTGATAAGTTGCACGCATTTAGGGAAGCTCGGGAGGGTTGCGTGACGATTCGCTAACGACAATTCCCCAAGCGCCTGAATTTCATGACTCATTTGTAAAACGCTGTTTGGAGAAATTTATTCCCTTAGCTTACATATGTACCTCTAATATTATAAATACGACGATGTTTCTATTAGGCCATAAGTACTGGTTGTTATGAAATATTGCATATATGTAGTTGACCAAAGGCATACAAATTTCATATATTTTTCAATGTTGTAAATGTAAAAGATGTTTTTTACGATTTCACGGCCATAGAGTAAAAAATGATGAATGAATAGAGACTTCATATCTTCAAAATTTCTCTTTTATGACACTGATTGACAAAATCTATGTAAATGTAAGCGAGGGCGCGAATAAAACTAGTAAATTAAATTACTCCAGGAAACTATTGGACGGATATTATATAATTTTTTGAGCACTTAGGTAGAACCTTTTTAATTTATCTTATCAACAATATATTTGTGCATTTAGCTATTGTATTTTTTGTTGTTGTTGTTATTATTACTATTTTTTGTTTTTCTGTTTTTTTAGGCCATTCCTTTTATATTAATTTTTTTTTCTGGGTTGTCTGGAAGAGATCGCTAATAGCGATAAAAACGCCCTTTGCGGCACAATGGTTCATAAGTCAGCATAATGTTTTTTGTATATATATGTAGGCATAAGACAATAAGGCATATTAAATAAATAAAAGTAAGTCTATGTATACTGATAATGAAAAATACTATCTTTAAATAAAGTGAGTCGTTGGCTCGTTTTAATGTATAAAAATACTTCGTCCTACATTTTCAGAGATAAAAATAAGTTTTAATTAAAGATCAAAACAAAAATATCCGTAAGCCGATTCCGGGAAAATCTTTAAATACATTTTCTTTGATATTCTAAATTAAATACTCTGAGAAGCAATCTACTAAAAATAATCCTAACATTTTTATTTTAAGTAGGTTTTTGGATTGTGCTGTGTATATGTAGCGAAGAAACGATCGCCATTTATTAAAACAGTTGATTTTAGGGGCTGAGTCGGAGCTTAAACAGGTATATGACAAGAAATGGTTATGAAAAGTTTTAGAAAGGATAGAAGTTGTTTGTTTTGTTTGTATTATGTTAATTTGGTGTTATATTGTGTGGCTGAAAGTAATGTCGGTTTATAGGATATAGCGCGCGGTAAGACTAAATATTGGCAGTTGCGGTTCGAATCCTAGGCACACGTCTCTGATTTTTGGTAGTTATGCGTACATTTACAATGAATTATCACCCACTGGATGAGCGAGGATGCCTAACTCTCCTGAATTGTACAGGTTGCCAGTTAGCTACTTACCTATTTAGCCACTACGAAAGTGCATTATTTTTTACTAGCTGACCTGGCGAATTTCGTTCCGCCTAACAGTCGATTCTTATTTTTTTTTTTTGTTTTTTAGCTTAAGTTTCTGCTTATTACATCAGCTATTTACCAGTGAAAGTACCATTAAAATTGATCCACCCGTTTCAGAGATTAGCTGGAACAGACAGACAGACAAAAATTGTAAAAAACGTTATTTTGGTATATGTACCGTGTATACATCCATATGCATTTATTAAAAAGCGGTTATTTCAATATTACAAACAGACACTCCAATTTTGTTTATTTGTATAGATTACAATCATATAATAAATCTAATTTTGTAAATACATATTTTTAGTATAGATTATGAACTTTATAAAACACACAAACACACACACACCAAGAGTTTTTTTCTATTCGCACAATGTATTTGTAAATCAAGAAGCGCAAAGTAATTAAACCCCAAAACCATTAAACAGCTTCATTCTTCATCAATTCTGTACAAGAAAGTGGCGCATTCGTAACGAATAAAAAGTCTACCACCCGCTGCGACCCGTGATTAATTATGTATTAACTTCAAAAGAAGTCAGTAAGCCAATGAATCTTCGCAGGGCCCTTTGAAATAAAACTCCTCGGACGGTGAATAATAAAAACACTGATGAATAAGCTATGCCAAATTGTTCTTTGGATGAATTCTTAGAAATTTGATTGAGTGGACTGAAGATGGCGGAGTCAAAAAGATTTTATGTTTAAGTATAATCTGAATTTACGGAAGACATAATTTTATCAAATTTGCTAAACAAAAACGCTATACCTGATGGAAATATTATGCTGAAACGTGTTCTGGAGTGGATACCACGGCTCGGCAAACGTAGTGTAGGACGCCCTCTAGCTAGGTGGGGTGACGATATCCGCAATATCTGGCAGCGGTTGGATGAGGAGGGCCGAAGATCGAGCTCAATGGCGTGCCATAGGAGAGGCCTATGTCCAGCAGTGGACATGAAAAAAGGCTGTTAAAGACGATGATTAAACATGTGTATATGATAAATACTCTCACATACACATGTTTAATCACTTACGCCTGTATTCCCCGAAGGGGTGGGCAGAGGTGCATTTTTGCACCTACATTTCGCCAATTGTTATATTTTCATCCCACGTAATAAGGGAGCCTTTTAGCGCACGATTCTAGAATGTTGCTGCTATTGAGAATTTCCTAGTGGAAAAACCCATAAAAAAGATGCCTGTTACAAAAAGACCGCGTTAAAAGGTTACTTAGTACGACTTGTTATAAGCGGCTTACAACAAGATATTTCCTGCATTCATAAATATGCAAGTCCTTAACGTGGATTTATGTCAAATGCTAAGCTTATCGTTATTCCACTTCAACAAGATTTTTTCTTTATCCAAGCAGGTATTAGCTTTCCATATTATTTATATGTGCCACTGCCACTTCAGCTTGCTTACATGTGTATTTTCTACTTCAAATTAATAAAAATTGAGCAATTCATAGTAAAGTATTTTTTACCATGAACTCACAACCGAATAAATAACTTAATTATTGATAAACGGGATTTTCACAGACTCTCCCTAAGCATAAATTAAATTTGTAGAAAATTTCTTATTATTTTTAATTTAGACGTAGAAAAATTCAATATTTGAATTATTATACAAAACAGTATGCAAAAACTGGCAACATTTAAATATTTGATGATTACTGCCAATACAATCGAGCGGTGTAGCAGTACATACGCTCATCATAAAGGTGGTAATTCGATAAAAAGCATCGTTAGCGCTGTGTTGCCAGTAATTACCGCTCGTTTACCCGGCCGACCGCAATTTGCCCCCAAGTAATGAGAAAAATCGCTCCTCCATACGAAGGCATTGTTTACCTTGATGTGTGGTAATGGAAATGATTGACTGCGGAAACTTGAATACCGCCGGGCTTTGAACGCAGTAATAACTTTATTCCCGCTTCATAAAATGTGTTGTGGGTTAAATGTAATGTACATACATCTCATGCGTTGAATATTTTGAGTATTTCTTTTTGTACTTTTTTGTGTACATAAAGCTATAATACGAGTGGTATGTGGTTATTGTCTGTTTATATACTTGTATTTTATTTATTTATTCGTTATTGTACACCATATAAATAAAAACAACAAAGGTATTGGTAACATCTCAATAAGGTAGTTTCATAAATGGCGGCCTTATCTTGCGGCGATTTTTTTCAGGCAACTGTTAGATGGACTGGAGAGATCAGAGGCATAGAGTGGTTGGTATTTTTATAGATAATTATCACACAGGCTATTATAAAGTAAAATGGACGCAACTGTATATTGATAATAATGAATATGGGTATTTAACCGGGAATTATTCAGTTTGATTCCCGAATCGTGCCAGCATTTTACATGGGTAGTAGTGTAAAAAATATAAATTTACGGATTCTGCACAAAATTCAGAGATATCCTAATAAACAGAAGTCTCTTCATACACCATAATATATGTACTTATTTTGGCTTTGATAAAGTAAATATAAATTCCAGGAAAACTATTAATTCTCCATGAAATTTTAAACATTTCGGTTTTACAACTTAAAAACTTCGTTATTGGTATTTCTTGATGACCCGTATCGCGGCTTGGGTCAATCAAAGTTTCAACAACTAGTACGAAAGTCTCATTTAATACTTTATAAGTGCCGTTTTAAATGGCATGCAACGTTTTCAAGGGGACTCTTTGTCTATACGAGGACGACTTGCAGCTGATGATGATAGGGTAAAGAAATATACAAAAAAAAACTATTAACGGAACATTGGTGTCATTGGCACGGGCCTCCTCTACCATTCAGAGGGTTTAGGCCTTATTCCACCACGCTGGCCTAGTGCGGGTTGGCGGACTACACACCTAAGAAATTCATAAGAACTTTTAGGTGTGCAGGTTTCATTAAGATGTTTTCCTTTACCGTTAAAGTACGTGATAATTAATTGTGAATAAACACACAACTTCAAAAAGTCAGAGATGTGTGCCTGGGGTTTGAGCCCGCGACCGCCGAGATTCTCGACCGCGCGCCTAAACCTCGAGGCCATCACTACACACCAACATTGAGTATGATGATATTTAATTTTCTTATTGTTTTTTTTTGTAAGTCAACTATAACGCTTATTTATAACAGAGTCTTCGTAGACCATTTTTTCGGAGCCCAGGTTGGGACACCGGAAGCCGCAGGTTCTACAATCTTGCACAGGCAAATTACAATATTTAAAACTGGAACTTACTTTAACTAGAACTGTAGGTTATTTGCTAAGAATTAATTTAAGAAACTTAATGGCATCGAGAGTTGGGTCTGAGTATTTACCACCCTTTCATTACTTACATTCACTAAGTAAGAAACAAAACCCAAGATCACTGAACTTCACCGCATTTCTCAAGCTGTTACATTGATTTCCACCTGGCTCCGTGTAAATTAATTCACTGCAAATGGGAGTGGGCCGAGCGCGGGAACACGCCGCCATGACACTGACGTATCGTCCGCCATATTGCAACAATGGCCGCGCGCATTTGTCATTTGCAACGGATATCAGGTTAATGGGGGCTATTATGATTTACCTCCCACTTTTAATAGAGCTTGCAAACAATGGAAGGTTATTTAAGTACGTGTGGTACTTACATTCAGTTAAAAAAGGGATTATTATTATGAGAGGTTATTAGAGTCAGTTTCGATTTAATGAATCTTCATACTTTTTACCTGTTCTATTAATTCCACGAGTGTATAATGTGGTATATATTTTTCCTAGACAGTTCCTTTTAAATTCAATAAAACTTTGTAACGTATGTTATGTAATCTAATGGAAGTCAACCAAGACAAATTGAATTAAAATATAAAGTTACCTTCCTCCAAGTTTGTGAGGGAAGCTGCAGGGGCCGAGCAAGTATTAGGGGATGAATGTCAAACGTATTCCCGCGGGAGCCTGCGACGGACACGGGACACCGATTTCGTGGGCTTGTTTTATTATACTGTAAAAACAAGATCTGCGGACCAGATCGCATTTCCTGCCGAATTAGAATAATGTACCCTTTTAATGTTCAGGTGTTGTTTTATGTATGTGTTGATTCAGTTATTTTAGTTGTATTTGAAATGTATTGTTGTATGATTTTTGAAATTCATATACGAAACTTGTGGTAGTGCAAAGCTTCAGCTGGGTGCAATTTTATAAATAATAAGAAGCTTAAGTCCACTTTTATGAGACCCCATAATCAGTCTAAAGGCGTGAAACTGCAACAGAGAGACAGAGTTACTTTCGCATTTATAATATTGGTATATGTAAATAGGAGTCGCATAACCAACTGAATAATCAATTTGCACCACACTCGCGCCGAGCGACGCCGCGGGAGCTAACCTGTCGCACATAATTGTAAGACAGCGATTACAGAATTTCACGCCTTAGGAAATAGGCCCTTCGTGAAAAGGAGCACTCTATTAAACTAGAACTTTCCATGAAAATGTGTCATGTAGTCAGTGCTGTACTTGGAAATATGGAAGCGGTATCATAATATTTGCATCTGGCAATTTTCTCTATAAAAAATACAAACCCTACAATTACGTATTAAGTCCTTCAGAACTGAATTCGTTTAGCTAGAGTTCATCCGATTGAACGAAATTGTTGCGACAATATCTATATCACCAGTGGCGCCTAATAGCGAGAGAAATATAAGTCAATTATTATTTCAATAACAACAAATAGAAAAAATGTCTGAATGTATAGTAATTATGGTTTTTAAATCATCTGGCTCATGGCAGGATTATACTACATATAAACATAGCAGCGTCGCAAAAGTACTCCAATGGATGCTTCCATTGCTACGTACCGGTAATACAATAAAACTCTATCCGACCCGAGTCTCAAACCAAGGACTTCTAAACCGCATGTTGTATTATCATTTCGTAGGAGCAACTCGGCAATTATACATATGTTAAAAAGTAACTTTAATATGGTAATAATATTTTGGATATTATATTTCACAAATATTTATTATTGAATTAAAATACAAAGTTACCTTCCACCAAGTTTGTGAGGGAAGCTGCAGGGGCCGAGCAAGTATTAGGGGATGAATGTCAAACGTATATCCATTAGTGATATTTATAAGAGCCATTGGGTACCAGCAACCCAAGCCTGTAAAGTCAAACTCCAGTCCTGTCGACGACAGCTCGACCTAGACACCAGAGCATTAGCATTCTATGGGCAGGTCGAAGCCAAGGGGTCAAGTGTGCCGCACACGCCATTAAACCTCGCGAGCGATACGACAGCAGTGACACGCTTTAATGACTTTTCATTGCAGTTTCTCTGTGATTCACTGCTTTTAAAACTGTATTGTCAATCGGTAAAGGCCATAGCTAGCGGAGGGGTTTTTTTTGGGAGCCGTTGAGTTGTATTTTGGTTCTTGATGAGGCTTTTATAAATAACCTCAATTTATATAGTAATATACGCTTCCTAGAACTAAAAGTGTTGTTTTTTTTTTAAATAAATAAATACACTTTAGTATGTTAATTTATCTTAGACCCAGAATCGAAACAATTTTTTCTACATTGCACGAATATTTGTTCAGGCGCGGGATATAAATCTTTGTCTCTGGATTCATATCCATGTCGATAAAACAGCGTCATTGAGGCTATTAGAGTTTATTAGCTATATTTGTAATTAATTTAATATAAAAAAAAAACTAATTCCATCTATTTTCGTACTAAAATTCATTAAAATCTGTTCGCATGTAAGCGCTATTTGTGTGTTCTTTGTTTGAACAACTATTTACCAATATATTGTTAGTATAGATACATATAGGTACCCTAAATATACATAATAAAGCAATACTACTAATAGTCTGGTGTTAAGCTATTAGTTCGAACACGATAGTATGCTGCAACCTAATGTAACATGATTAATGGACGACAGGCGGCTGAGCCACCCGTTCCATTTGGCGACTGAAACCTCCGCACTAGCGCGCACTCAGAAACGACTTTTGGAGAGCGGAGCAACCTAAAAGTAGGAAATTGTGCCCGTTTTTTTTGTGAAAAACAAATATTAGCATGCTATAAAATTGGCCACTAATTTTTTTTTTTATATGGAGTCTTTTAAAAAGGAAATTGCTTAAGGTATAATTTTGTTAGGATCTTACTACACACGGTTTAAGTGTGATATAATCATCGTCAGCCCATATACGTCCTACTGCTGGGCACGGGCCTCCTCTACAACTGAGAGGGTTTAGGATTAAGTCCGTCACGCTGGCCTCTTTCGGGTTGGGGGACTAAACACCTCAGGAATTCCTAGGAACTTTAAGGTGTGCAGGTTCCTCACAACCTTTTCCTTCACCGTTAAAGTTAGTTATAACTAATTGTGAATACACACATAACTTCGAAAAGTCAATTTCGTTAAGAGTGTTAACGCTGAGAAAATCATTTTTTGTTAGAATCCAGTACGCTAACTTCACACCAAGAAGCTAAAAATTGACAATGTTATGGTAGCAAATCTAATCATCGACAATCAATCGTCTAAATGTAATCTACGTCATTCTAATATTACATTAATAATATATTAAATTTCTAGTAAAAACCAGACACTCCATAAAATAAGTAAACAGAGAAATAGTTACACAATACCAAATAGATCTATAATCAGAATCGTCAAACGATACCGCAACGCTCTACGTACTTGACATCAAAATCCCCCAAGGTTCAAAGGTCAGTTCTGTCGAGTAATTCCACTCGAGTTACTGAGCGCTGTGCAAACTGTGGCAGCGTTTGCAAACTGAACAGTTTAAGCTGTTTTTTGCGGAGCCAGCGCGGACTAGTTCCAGATTTTGACTTTACATCTACAAACGTCAAACACGGATTTATAGTGTCCAACTGGCTTTTGAAGCTTAAATAAAAAATTATGCTTCACAATTTTAATGTGTGTGATGCAGGTTTTTGGGTTAAGTTTCATAATGTTTGGTATGACGGTTGGACTTAAGTAATGTTGAATGACGTCACGTTAAAATAATAAATAAATACATCCAACAGTCACATACATAGTTCTGACCCCACACTAGGATACAAGTCCTGTGTCGTGGAAACTACGAGACTTTTCGGTCTCACAAACACCCAGACCCGCAACAAATATTTGTGGATCACACAAACATTTGTCTCGGTGCGGGGATCGAACCCGCAGCCTCTCGTTTCGCAAGCTGGTGTCTAGCCAACTGCGCCACGGGGCTGTCAAATTCGTGGCTATTTTCATTTTGATAGCTTCCGTGACGCAAATTCAAAATCAGGTACAGTTGAGTCACTTTGCCGTGCCAGAATATTTTTCTTTTCTTTGTGAGAATCCGGTAGTGAAACGAAAAACTGGAGGTTCAATAATTATTATTGATAGTGTGTGATGCAAGCTCGGGCTTGAGTACTGCGAGTTTCCTGAAATCCAATCAAAGATCACACGCCTCTCACTTATGGCGCGGAACTTGCTAGGCAGTGTGTTCATGTAAAAATCTATTGATTTATCAATAGAATATCTATTGAATATCAATATATTGATTAATCAGCATACAAAATATAAGTAATTAAGGTTAATTGGTCATACAAATCAAAACAAACTTAATTCTTCCAAAAACCCATAATGGTTTTTAGCTAATTACATTAATGCATGTAATACGAGTAGAGTACGAAAACAACAGAGCCTATTCGAAAGCCTGTGTTGTCACACGGTTAAATAAACAATTAAATTACAAAGTAAAACCGATGGAAGACGAAGAGTCCAATAAAAGTCTGCGTTAACAAAAGTAACAATCAATTAACGGGGACTCACCCCAAGATTACTTCCTTGTAGCTCCAGACTCCTGGTCACATCACACTAAAATGTACCTTAAGCCTCAAGTATAAAGTTAATTCTTGTATTTAAGAAAACCTTTATTTGCGCTCCTTTTCATTGCTCAGTGCAACGCTTTTAAAAGCAATAAGTACAAACATTAGCTCGGCGATCAATGGAGGGTTGCGAAGGAAAATTTCGCAGTTTCAACATCAATTTACAGATGCGAAAACTTTATTAATCTGGAATTGATTGTGATTTTGATCTACATACAATAGGTAAATTTGCATCCAGCTTTTGTATATTAATAACAAATAATAATAATTAAATAAAAATTCAAAAGAAATAATATACGAATCTGCTTACTTTCTCACGTCTGTCTCTTCGAAATATCCCAATGTTTCGAGAATTATTATATCCCATTTTATAAGGGGCTAGCCTGTTGTAGTTTACTGGACACATTTTTGTTTTACTCTGATTTTACTGATTTTTATTTTTCAACGCAAACTGATTCCTTGACAACGGTATCTTGTCGTGTAGTGATATCTCTAATTTTTACAACTGCAACATTTATCTAACAAGGTAGTGTCGAATTTTTAACTTTAATACCTTACATAAGACAGAATTTTATAATAATTATAGTCAGTGGCGGTACTTCCATAGAAGCCCAAAAACCCAGCTTGCCTCACAAAATTCCGAATGATAATCTTTAAGCTTTAAATCTTTATTTAACAAATCAATTTGACATATAAATGAGAATATACTGACCCCACAATAAACAACTATAAACTAGACATTACACTATTAACGTGTAACGCTTTTGGGCTTCTATAGAAGTACCGCCACTGATTATAGTAATTTTCGTGAACTAATGAAAATGGTCAAACAGAAGAGTTCAGTAATTAGAGCTCCCCAAATGACATACCTTATTAAAACTCGCGGAAGTGAAGATACCATCCTCTTTATTATTTGTTTTATCGTGAATACCTTTTGTAAACTAAAATTGCTAGCTTAAAAATGCTTAGCTACAAAATAAAAGTTTTCAAAGCTGCTTATGTTGGTAAAATTTTGCTGGATCGTGAAACAAGTTTTAAGTGCTACAACCACGTCAGAGATTGGATTACATGAAGCGGCTAGACCGAGGTGGTAACGTCATTCTACGGACAAATGACTTGAAACAACAATATTTACCAGCACGTTGCGTTCCATAAATAAAATTTTCCATGCCTCAGTTTCCGTCTTCGTCTCATTCTCGTTTCTTATTTCATCATCGTTCTGAACTCTGCGCCCAATTTCAATTCTGCGTATCTATAATGTATATTTTCAATCATCATCATAATATCATAATCAGCCCAAATACGTCCCACTGCTGAGCACGGGCCTCCTCTACAGCCTTTTCAATATTTTTAGTTAATATTGACTTATAAAACAGAATATTCAACAACGTGTCGAGAATAAATTCCTTTTTTTTTAAATTATACAGCTGCACAGCAACTATAATTGTTAGCAAGCGCAATATATAAAACATTTTTACTACCAGTCTGAATATAGAAATGCATACATAAAGAGTTGTGACCCAGATTTATTCACAACAAAAACAATTGGAAACCCCGTGGCCGGCGCGTCAGCATCCGATGTCGAAGAACAAATGCAAAAGAATTGTGAAGAGTGCCCCGGGCTCGGCTTGTCAACAGACTTTGATATGCAAATGCTACTTACTAAGTTGTAGCGATAAATCATCAGTCGTTTCATATTCCGCCGAAAGTCGACGGTTGAAATTGATCGATTTCATTCTTAGATTTATTATTTGGCTACCGTGTTTGTACAATTTCGGAATTGTGTGCCGTGGGACCAAGAGAATATTTTGGGTCCATCAATTAGGAAAATTATCAAGAGCAGAGAGAGTTTAGAAACATGTTTCAACAATGGTAATAGGCTCGTCAGCTGTTAGGTGGAACTAGAAAATAGTGAAACATACATACATACATAAACTCACGCCTACATTCCCCGAAGGGGTAGGCAGAGGTGCATTTCTGCACCCACATTTCGCCAGTATGTATCAGTCCCACGTAATAGGAGGCGAGCCTATTGCCGTTTTTCGGGCACATTTCCAGACTCCGTGCTGTTACTGAGAATTTTTTAATGGAAAAACTCAATAACACATTGCCCGACTCGGGAATCGAACCCAGGACCTCTAAATCGCACGGCACATACTTGTACCGCGAGACCACGAGGCAGTCAGCTACATACATATGTATGCAAATATGTATACCTATTTGTAATTTTAAGTTTAATCTACCTCGCTGTATAATTTTAAGTGTCTGACTGGCACTATCTGACCTGAGATATCTTTAAAATCATGAAACGGATGTTTAATGTATAAAATAACACAAATTTATGCGGATTTTGTTTTGAATCATATATTTTGACCCCGAATAAATTAAGATATTTATTTCTATATAAAATATAGAAATCATTACTATCACTAATCCTTTTTTCCGATTAGTATTATAATCAAAAGTTATATTACACGACAATATTAAAAGATGTTATGTTGTTGTACTGACCAAAGATGGTTTGTGAAAAAACTAAAACAAAATGTTTGTATTGTCTCTTTTACCAAAACACAAATATAGGAGGATATTCATTTATTTTTAATGAAATTAAGAACTCATAACTTTTTTATAAATTTGATATGTATACAGTATTTAGGAACACATTTCATCGGAAAAAACACCTTTGTAAAATAAAATACACAGAGACGTAGCATTTTCTAAACAATTTTATGTATTTTCTAGAACATTCTAAATGATACGATATACTTATAAAGTGAAGTTGAAACAACTAGGAGGATTTCAACAATAGTGCAGAAGTAGAAGCAATTACTTCGGCAATAGCGGAATGGTCGGGTCGTGTTTCCGCCCCGGCTTAACTTACGCCTGGTCTCCGCCGAGATGCTTATTCCGTCTACAATTAAATTCAACTGCAGCGCAACTTTATGAAACTTTAATCTACGTGTTTGCATTCATTATCTTCGGGTATATTGCTTTGTTTAATTTTCAATCTTAAAGCTATAGAGGGCGAAAGGCCTATTTAGACAGGAGACTTACTTAATTGACTGCCTCGTGGCCTCGCGGTACTAGTATGTGCCGTGCGATCTAGAGGTCCTGGGTTCGATTCCCAGGTCGGGCAAAGTGTTATTGGGTTTTTCCATTAGGAAATTCTCAGTAGCAGCCCAGAGTCTGGAAATGTGCCGGAGAAACGGCAATAGGCTCGCCCCCTATTACGTGGGACTGATACATACGTGGCGAAATGTGGGTGCAGTAATAGTAAGCACCTCTGCCTACCCTTTTGGGGAATACGGGCGTGAAATTATGTATGTTGTATGTACTTGCTTAATTCTATTGTAGAGATGAAAATATCACATACGTCATCAATGAATATTTTATTGATTTTGAGTTATCTTTACCTTTATCTAGAAGTTAGAACTATGTGCACGATATTTATGTTTATTAATTAATAATTTGCTTACGAAAGATACCGAAAATTGTGTTGGTAATCAAACCTTGTCATCTTGCCATCACTGGCGCTAACTTAAGCCTCGAGACCAACGAGGCAATTTTATATAATGATATTTAAAAAATACATTAAAGTCTAGAAATTATAAATGAAACCTAAGTATAACTTGTACCATTGATTTATTGTAGTTGAAATAGATTGGAGGATTGAAATGCCAAGAGTCTCCGTAACTAATGTATATGAAGTGGATACAGCAAATACTTTGTCCCGGGAGATTTTTCATCGATAACGCAAAGGAATGTAACGTAACCCGTTTTTGTATATATTGTATGCCTTAGAAATAAACGTGATTTAGGACAATCAAAATAATATTTAATACTCACTTAGACGTACATAGCAGTAGATTTTAAATTCGAGCATATTTTCCGACTTAAATGGTGAAGGTACGTTCTTGTAGTGTTAACAGCAATTTATTTAGAGCCAAGAGAAAAAATAAAGTCAGTAAAATGTTTCAGACCGCCTCTAATATGTCAAACTAGACGTCTTTGAGGAAGCCAATGGTCCATTAGTGAACGTCAAACTGTCAAGGTGTGAAAAGACATGATCATGCTTTATTCGAATTTTTTAAGTCATAGCACGATTTATACCGTTAAAGTACCTCCAGAATTTAAAGTTCAAATTGGTTGAATGTGTCTAGAAGATTGTGGGAAACCTATGGATGCTTGCCGTTTCTAGCACAGCTTATTTGAATTGGTAGTTCCACATCGTAGTTATATGGTCTGGGTTACAAATAGTAAACTCTGTCTATGCTATGGTATGGGTAAATTGACGTTAAGCATGTAAGGTTTTACAAAAATATACATATTTCTTTGAATTAGAAATAAAAAGAAAACAATATTTTAGTTAGTTTTAAAATGTAATTATTATGGCAACACTGTCATTAGAATAGTGGGGTAGTTGAGAATCAATAAAAAGTCGAAAAAATAACAAGTGAGAGGATTGGCCATTGGGACGAGGAACAGTAAAGACGTTGGATAAGGACGAGGCAGAGTAAGTCAGATGGACACAGTGTAATTGTACATAAAAAGTGTATAATAAACTTAACACAGTTCAGACGGAGTTTCATTGAATACGCCCAGTTTTAATGGAATCTTACAAGCAATAATTTTATGATTCGTTTAGCAAATGACATTGCTGAGACCCCAATTTTCTTATGGTAAGATATATGAATCCACCCGCTAAGCGACCGTAGTACAGAAAGTGTCAAATCTCGTTTTACATTGGGCTAGCATATTGTGTCGACTGGTGAAAAAAAATTGTAGTAATTTCTTGCCAGTTGACACTTAGACCGCACTACACTTGCTATCAGGAGTGGTGTTGTCTCTGTGCCATATTGAGAGTGGGCGCCTTTTAGTTGATGATTCCAACGACGCGGCCGGCGCGTGAGTTGGAGCGATGACGCGCATCGCTTAGGTATCTCTTAGCAAAACAGGTTTACGCCCGACCCGTGGTATGCAGTGTCTCCAATGTACTCCACATTTAATAAATTGGGTTCTGTAAGTGTAATGTATTGTAATGTATATGTGTTGTGTAATGCGTGTGAGTGTAACTGTGGATAAATATACACAATATTAAATATGTTAATAAATAAATTAAATATTAGGTACGCCACAATTTAATCTCGTTATGATTGATGGATTTCTCCTCGCTATTTAATACTCCATTTATACAGCACGATATCTACCTTTTTTTACCACGATAAAAAAGTTGCATATTATTTTCCTAATATTTCAATAGAAAATATTGCAAATAAAATTCTGCTAGTTGCTTCGGGCTGGTCGATTGTTATAGCGATGGCGCCTGCACGGAACACCAATTCACTTCCTATTCACCGCCGGAATGAACCCATTTGCCGCCAAAAATTCCTGTCCTTTTACATGGGCGGAACATTTTTGCTAGAGAATTTGAAGTTTCGCCGAATAAAGATAGGTTTGCCGGACGCTGGAATTTGTGTTAAGGTTCCCTTTGGTACTGGGGTATAAAATACTATTTTATACATCGCTTGTTTTGTATATGCTAAAATAGAATAGGTTTTAGAAAAATGCTATTAAGATGTATTTGCAAATTATTTTCTGTATGACTATGAATGTACATACATAATAGGTATATTATCTCTTAGGTATTTTTCTCCGGAGACGTAAGCAGAGGTGTTTGTACAAAGATACGTTTCACCAACTATTTAGTCTTATATCAAGCCAAAATATACGTAGCCACCAGACTACGTTTCTCCGATAACGCTTTAGATTCAAATATGTACGGCGTCCTGAACACCTAAAATTAGAATGAGTTTATTTAAAAGCACTAATGCAATTTTTTATTTTTTATTTTTACTATTAATCAGTTCCAAGAACGTTAAATAGACCGTCAACGGTTAAATTACATCTGCAGAATGCCTATCGTAGGATATTAAATTTTTATATACTTTAAGTAAAAAAATGTGGCTAACTATTGATTTTACAGTACATACTCGGTAGACAGCCCCGTGGCGCAGTTGGCTAGACACCAGCTTGCGAAACGAGAGGCCGCGGGTTCGATCCCCGCACCGAGACAAATGTTTGTGTGAGCCACAAATATTTGTTTCGTGTCTGGGTGTTTGTGAGACCGAAAAGTCTCTCGTAGTTTCTGATACCCACGACACAAGACTTGTATCTTAATGTGGGGTCAGAACTATGTATGCGACTGTTGGGTGTATTTATTTAAAAAAAAGTATGCCCTGTAAAAACTCGTACTAGCGGTGCGCACAGAATCTTTTATCTTCCCTCGAACGTTGTTCTCTCCGCTTGTTTTTTTCTCTTTTTGTCCGCTGTTACTAAAGTCTAAACATGGCTTTTATTTCACACAGTCCGTACTGTCGGGTAGATATGTGGGGGCACTTAATAAAATAGCCACATAGCGCTCGGTGTAAAGTCGCCTTGTGCTGGATATTGATGAGATTGGTAGAACATGGTTGGATCGAAAACGTATGTTTCTAAGTACATGTTTGTAGTTTCTGTTCTAATCTTGTTTCGATTGCTACGGTAGTTTTTATTGCCGATTACTCTCCGAAGATATGAATATCTTATCGAAAAGTGTGCCTAAAATCTAATGTTATTGATAAAGGGCAAATTACTCGAGATTATTACTACTTCGAATTATCATGAATATTTTATTTTCTTTCAAGCTACCAAAAAATCCACAAACAAAAGGATCTGATCACGTGAGCTACTAACTGTTTCACAACTTCGTAATCTGTAAAAATGCAACGCAAAAGTACAATCGACACAACAATGTTTGTTTACGAGTTACAAACTCTTGTTCTGTTACCCGCCAACTACGTCCCAAACCATTGTCGTAAACTCAATGAATAATTGTGATCACGTACGAAATTTCATACAAGTTTGCCACAACTTTTTGTCGCTCGTATAATTAAATACGAATATGGAACTGGAACAAAACATCCGCGATTCATTTAACCGCCGCTTATTATTTGGACGATATTATCGTGTCCTCGGCGAAGGGTTTTCATATTTAAATTCTTTCGCGCCATTAAACCCGCGGGGTGGTTACCAAACGTAATAAAATGCAATAAAAAGGATTTACTGCAGTTTTTCCACCCTTTAGAGCACTCCTGTATGCTTACACGCCAGAATATTTTTGATTACTGTCGTTTTCATACCCTCTATCGTCTACATACAGAATGATTTATTAAATAAAGTTTCCCTCTACTGGTTAGTTGAATATTTTGCGTCATATGTACGAAAAACATAGAGAAGGTTTCTGTATATGTTACTCTCTTATTTATTGCTTACCAGTGAAGTCGCCTTAAATATAGCTATAGAATGTACACAAACATACATAGGTGCCTATAAATTCAAACGTCGGAAAATATAGCCTCTGAGGAAACAATTTACGACGTATCTGAGGCAAGACGCTGCTTCACGACCGCAGGTAAACTCCGTTAGCTATTATAAAATATGCCGAAATTGCTTTCCCAAACGCGGCCGTCATAAATAGAGGATGCTACGAAATACCGCGGCCACTCGAAAATAATGATGCAAAATGGAATTTCATGCACACATTTTCGGCACACGGCCGTCTTCCCGACTCGCTGCCGAGACAGAAAATATGAAATATTGACTGCACTGAGCTTCGAAGTTCGTGCATAACTTACGAACCGTCATACAAGTAATTCTGCTAGTGCACATCCACACTGCACGTGTCACCTGCTAACGTATGCGCATCACTGTACGCTATTATTCCCTAAAGCAAAGCAAACTCTAAGAAATAATGATAACGTAAATAAATAAATACTCACATCGGTCATACGGCGTATGCTTTGTTTTGTAGACGTGCTGAATATCTAGAGCCTCCAGTTTCGCAAGACCTAGTTCTGACACAAATAATTTGAAATCACACAAACATTACTGTGGCAATTGAGATGTCCCTGAGACGGGGTGAAGTGTTATTAGGACATTTTTTATAGTAGTACATAGTGTAAAATCACTGTCTCAGTTCAAAAGACTTGTTAAGGAACACTAATACTCTAAATCATTATAAAAAAAACTAAATTTTTACCGAGTGTATTCTTTTATAGTATTATGTATATAACGGAGAGTCTTGGGCGTTACTGATTTTAAATCAAACAGTCACACTTTTGGAGGTAATTACAAATTTAATCGGAAACAAACTTATGACAGAGCTCCGTTCGGTCCGGCGTTCCGAGCGAGAATGACCCATTCCTCGATCGGGCGGTTGTTTTTATACCCTACGTTGGGCGCACAGTGGGGATGCGACGACTCTTCGACACGGCCGTCCTGATGACCACACGTCCTCGTGTGGAGTAACTGGAATGAAAGAAAATTCTCGAGCAGTACTCATTCCAGTCGCTCGGCCATTCCTGGCCCAATTGGGTGGGAATAAAAGGCACTCTGATCAAAATCATTACTGGTTCCAATGAAAATCATAACAAACTCTTTTTCTCAAAGCTGACATGTTGAACAACAACCATACTCATTCAAATAATAGGAAACTCATTAAAATATCACAGTGCTCATACTCTGACCTCCATCCGGCTACAAACATCAAACCAAACGACCTCTATCCGGTCTTCAACACGTAACCTCTATCCGGTTACAAAAACAATACCATCTGGATAATCATTTCGAGCCTTAATCAAAATAGTCTTAAAGGAGGTTTGTTCAACACGTTACTTTATTTTTCCCTGTTCCGGTCATAGTCACAGTCTCATCAATACGCTTTCCTTTAATTTTACAGGCTAAAGATTCTTTGATTAGAGGACACTCAGCACCAGAGTCGTAATGAAATGAAAATTGCTCACCAGAGTGACGTTCCAACAAACGCATCCATTTTTCCATCGCTAGCGTCTTCATTTTGAACACGTGGGTCGTCGTGGTCCATCCCAATTCTGATAACGGAGATTCTTGGGCGTTATTGATTTTAAATCAAACAGTCACACTTTTGGAGGTAATTACAAATTTAATCGGAAACAAACTTATGACAGAGCTCCGTTCGGTCCGGCGTTCCGAGCGAGAATGACCCATTCCTCGATCGGGCGGTTGTTTTTATACCCTACGTTGGGCGCACAGTGGGGATGCGACGACTCTTCGACATATATTTGTATTATGTATATGTTATTTAGAATGTGTATGTATGTGTATGTATGAATGTGAATGTATAATATAATATATGTATGTTGTACACACTGACTACCCTCTCATCTATCCTTCCTTTATTTCCATCCTATGGTTGTCTCTAAAAGATCGCCTCGTGCGATAAGACCGCCTATTGTACTTTTTTTCCCTCTGTGTTTTTGGTTTTGTTCATTTTCTCCATGTGTACAATAAAATGTCAATAAATAAAATAAATATATAGTGTGAAATTGTAGGCTAAAGAGTTGGTGGAGAAATACACCTATCTGTTACATCAAGACGCAGGTGTCAGGAAGTGTATGATCTGGAAGTAGGTATTTTATCAGGGATAAAACAACGTCCTTATCGTTCCTTATCTAAAGGAGCTGATTCATGTTAATCTTTGAGGCAGACTTCAAGGCGCTAAGATTCATTATGGGCGTATTTCCCACGCATGCCGCTGTCGCCATTTTTATAATGAATAGGGCTATCTAGTTTGTTAGTTTACTTCTCGAGACGAAAGGTAAAACCGCAACCTCTTTATAACAGACTCAAAATATGACAAAATTCATACTATTTATTAGGTGAATTTTCTCGCGCAGTCATCAATTTACATATATTTTTTGAAAACCTGGACAGTTTATAAACTAGAATCACGCAAAATACCTTTGAATAAACATTATTTGTGAAAGAATGAGATCGACAATTGTTAGGTTATCGAGATCACATTGACCGTAGAAAATGCAGGAGCGACTGTAAATAATGTGAAGTTGGGATCTCGTCTAAACAAACACGCCGAGCTCGGTCTGCCAGGTAAGACGATCTGAGCCGGAGATTGCTTTGAGCTCGACGTAAAAAGCTAAATAAAGTATTATTGAAAACACGTTGAAGGTGACGATCTGAAACAAGGGTTGGAGGACGATGGTTACTAGTATTTTATCCGATAAATCGATATTGTTTATCGTACACGCGAATCTTTTTATGTACCTACAGACACTAAATTGATGGTAAGTATAATGCAATAATAAACTGTCGGCAAGCAAGAACGAAGCATCCTTGACTTAGTTAAAGGCAATGTTTCGCGGCATAGTTTAAACGTCGCCTGTTCAATGATTGATTGCTGTAGGTATATTGTGTTATTCAAAAAACTGTAATAAATTTTCTATTTTTATGCATATTTGCCTCAGCTGTCATATTTTTTGAGCACTCTTAAAATATTCCGTACCTATAATATAAACATGATTCTTAAATACAAATAAAAAAATAAATTCCATATTCCCATAGATATGAACGAACCCGTATCCTTCTTCCGAACATCGCGACGTATATCCATCACGATATTTCATTCAAATCGCAAAAATCCGTTTAAGCCTTCAGTTCAATTTACATGAATTGTTGTATTTTGAAACGAGCTAGGTGCCCATCTTCCGCTTTTTCCACCTTTGACAGGAAAGAAGCCATTTACTGTAAAATAAGCAAAAGACATGTTTCTAAAATGTGCATAGGTATAAAAATACTTTTTTTCATATTTGTTAATTTAATTCAGAACTTTTCTAAATCCCGGAAAGGGAACGAACCCGCGTTTTGCCAGATGTGTTTCCCGGACACTTGCATGGCATTCTGCTGCTGCTGAGAATTTCCTACTGGAAAAAACCCAATTAAATTACGCTTATAAAATTTAAATATATACTTATTCCTTTTTTTTATATATATATTCCTAAAGGTGCCTTAAACATAAAGAGGGATTAAAATACTATAGAATGATGTTATGATGCAGATAAGAAAGCCGTTTAACTTTTTGTTAAGATAGCACGGTATTAGTGCAATCTCATGGCTTTATAGAGCTATCAACGTGTCAGACGCAGGAAGTGGGCTAGCTGCAAAAGCCACTTCACCTTAACTACCGTGAATATACACTTTATGATATTCCTTTATTCATTTATTTTATCTGTTATATAAATTAAAGATTTTTAGCCTCTGTTACGATTATTTTATAACTTTCATTGATACAAATTTTCACTCGCCTGCGGCATTGTATAAATAAAACACATTCATGGTTATGGGATATTAATTGTTGACGGTTTCATAGTATATGATTTATGTATAATATGTATTAATGGATAAATTGTTAATAATATATATTTTTAATTACACTCCACTTTAATTTAAAATTGTTAAATATTATTTTCTTCTGATTCTGTTAATTACTTATTTTATTTACTTTTTACAATGTTTGGGGCCTACTAAGTTTGTGTATTTTTTTCCGGTTTTTTTGTGGATGCGGTGTTTGCGTATAAACCAATTGTTACATTTACCTGAATACCAACAATCCAAATGAATAAAGAAATATAAAAAAGTCCTTTTATTTATTTATTGTGCTGTCAGTCATGCTAAGATAATCCAATCCAATCCAATCCATCAGCCAATCGAAGTCCACTGCTGGACATAGGCCTCTCCCAATGACTTCCACAGGGACCTGTTGGAAGCAGCCTGCATCCAGCGACGTCCCGCGACCTTTACCAGGTCGTCTGACCATCTTGTCGGAGGACGTCCCACGCTGCGCTTTCCGGTACGTGGCCTCCACTCGAGAACTTTTTGGCCCCATCGGCCATCAGTTCTCCGCGCTATGTGCCCGGCCCATTGCCACTTCAACTTGCTAATCCGCTGGGCTATGTCGGTTACTTTAGTTCTCCTACGGATCTCCTCATTTCTGATTCGATCTCGTAGGGAAACCCCGAGCATAGCCCTCTCCATAGCTCGTTGAGTGACTCTGAGCCGTCTAATGAGGCCCATAGTGAGAGGCCACGTCTCAGTGCCGTATGTCATCACTGGTAACACACAACTATCGAAGACTTTCGTCTTCAGGCACTGAGGTATTTTGGACGAGAAGACGTCGCGTAGTTTCCCGAACGCTGCCCAACCGAGTTGGATTCGACGATTGACCTCTCTCTCGAAGTTGGACCTGCCTAACCGGACCACTTGTCCCAAATAGACATATTCGTCTACAACTTCGAGAGTCGAGCCCCCAACTGCGATCGGGGTGGGCACAACATGGACATTCGACATGATCTTCGTCTTGTCCATGTTTATTTTAAGACCCACCTGTTGAGAGACTCGATTGAGGTCTTCGAGCATAGTGCTAAGGTCTTCCAGCGATTCTGCCAAGACTACAATATCGTCGGCAAACCGAAGGTGTGTGATATACTCGCCGTTGATGTTGATGCCGAATCCTTTCCACTGCAAGAGCTTGAAGGCGTTTTCCAGCGCGGCAGTGAACAGTTTCGGAGATATGACATCTCCCTGTCTCACGCCTCTCTGTAGTGGAATAGCCTTCGTGCTCTGATCTTGTACTCGGACCGACATGGTGGCGTTGCTATATATGCTTTTCAACACCTCGATGTACCGACAGTCAATGAGGCACCGCTGGAGAGACTCTAGCACAGCCCAGGTCTCGATCGAATCAAAGGCTTTCTCATAGTCCACAAACGCTAAACAAAGCGGCAAGTTATATTCCTCGGTTTTTTGTATAACTTGCCGAAGCGTATGGATGTGGTCTATGGTGCTAAAGCCTTTTCGGAAACCGGCTTGTTCGGGAGGCTGGAAGTCATCAAACCTGCGTTCGAGACGATTGGTGATGACCCTCGAAAACAACTTATAGACATGGCTCAGGAGCGAGATGGGCCTGTAATTCTTCAGCAAAGTGTTGTCACCTTTTTTGAAGAACAGTACCACCACGCTCCTGCTCCATGCCTCTGGCGTTGAGCCCTCGAGGAGAACGGAATTGAAGAGCCTCTGAAGGACTTTAAGTACCGGCGTTCCGCCCGCTTTCAGAAGCTCTGAAGTGATTCCGTCCTCACCCGGCGCCTTGTTGTTCTTAAGTTGCTTCAGGGCCATCTCAATCTCACACAGGCTGATGTCCGGGATATCATCACTGAAGTGGCGGATCAACTCGGCTCTCGGGTCTTCGGCCGAGCTAACAGTCGGTTTGGCAACCGAGGTGTAAAGCTGTCCGTAGAACCTCTCGATCTCTCTTAACACCTCTGCCCTCGTCGACACTACGCTGCCGCCCTCCGTCTTCAGCCTAGACAACTGTCTTTGCCCAATAGACAAGTCTCTTACAAACACTTTGGAGCCTCCGTTCCGCTCAATTGTCTCTTTAATGCTCACAGTATTGTGAGCACGGACATCGTGTCGCAAGGACTTCCAGATCCGTCTATTGAGCTGACGATATGCTTCGGCGTCCTCGGAAGACTGCAGCGCCATAGATCGACGTTCGGCCATAAGGTCAAGAGTGTGGATCGAGAGTTTTTGAGGTCTATCTCTACGGCGAGGTCTAAAATGCTTAGATCCCACCGTATGGACAGCTTCTACCAAACCGCTGTTTAACTCGTCCACTGCAAGGTTTTCTTCTAGACAATCAAAGCGATTTCGAAGCTCGAGTTGAAAGCTCTCGGGGTTTTGGATATGAGCGCGTATTTGGTCAGGGATGCTCCTATCTAGTGGTCATGGCCTACCCTAGAATAGGTGCTTCGAGTACGCGACCTCGACCTCCCCGAGCTACTGCAGTCACTACCAACCTCCCCTTCCGTGACTGCAGTATCCACTCCTACAGGCCATACTTTCCTTTCCCATGTCATCCTCTACCCACACACCCTATTCCCTTTCCCCGGTTGATGACGGGCAGCAGCGTCATCAACGCGAGTCCCCTCCTGCGCTCGCCAACCCGCCTGCCAAGCGTGGCGAGTATTGGCAATTACCTCTCAATGAGTACAACCAGGACCAGGCCCCCAGTCCCCGGCAGCCCCGCTATTCCTGGCTACGGTAGCGGTCATGGTTACGGCGGGGCAGGGGGTGCTAAGAATCCCCGGGTTGGCCCCGGCTACCACCCCCGACGACGACTGGCCCTGGTAACACACAACATACGCTAAGATAATAAGTAATAGAAATCGAAACAAAACATCATATGATTATGTGAGATTCTTAATATAGTATAATCTTAAAGTTTCAATCTAGTTTAATCTGACAATTGTTTCTTCCATACTCTTCTTTAATCCTCTTCTTCTAATTCTGCAGGTTTACATTACAAAAGCTCCAAATACATTAGATGTTTGAGTGTCACCTTGAACATCCTAATATGTTTTATCAAATATTCGTAAGACAAGTAATTTATTCTGAACTTTGAGTACGCAAATATGCAGACGTGTCTCTAGAAAGATGCCATTGTAGAATACACGTGCGTATAGTATCTACACCGTCCTTAAATATTTGGAATTTCTCACACAAATTGCTTATTTATTCACGTCTCGGCAATTTTCTAGGAGACCGCAGACTGTCTACGTTATTGTGATATCGCCGTGCAAATAGAAATCACTTCAGAGATAATATTCAGAGTGTTTTGTAATAAGTTTTATTATTATATACTCTGTTATATAAATATCGAGTTAGCCTGCAGCTTTGCTCGCATTAAAAAGATGGAATGATATTTTTGTTTTTTGAATAAATGTGTTCAAAAATTTAAGATGTCTAGTAATTTTTATCCAAAATATACGATATTTTAATAACATAGAAACAAGTTAATATTATTATAAAACCACGCGTCCAGCAGTCTCTGGGAGGCATAGCCTTCTGATCATGACCTTAGACTTAGCCAAAAGTTTCGCTAATTCTTACTTTTGTAGCAATATTTAGTTTTGGAATAATTATTCTACGGTTTCCTTCATTGAATTGTTGTTAAAAAAAGGACGAGTAATTATTTACAGACCCACGATGCATTCGATATATCAAAATTTAAAAGAAAAACACAATTCTTTAAAGCGGTTTTATATTCTAAAATAGTTTTTCATTCTCAATACAATGTAGGTAATTTTTCCTTATCTTTTTATGTGTACTCCTATACTCACACATACTTTGCCTTCTTACATTCCATTCAAGGGTTGTCTGGAAGAGACCACTCTCAGCGATAAGACCGCCTATTGTTCCACTGTTTTATTGATTAGTCATTTTATGTAAATTCCTGTATAAATATGGGTATCAATAAAGAGTTATCTATCTAATACAATACAATCGTAAAGAAGTTTTTAGACATGTCTTGAATATATTTACTTTGCGTGCCAGTAATATATTAGCCTATGTATACTCCAAAATTTAACTTTTACACGCAGTATTTTAATTCAAATCAGATTTGGTATAATAGATTAGGGCAGTAACCGCTGTCCTTAACCCTTACTATCGTCCTCGCACCACGCGTCAAGGGGTTGACGTAAATAATTAGTTGCGATGTAACTTGTCATCGTATTTAAATTTAAGTTTACACTAATATTGCTTAAAGTAAAGCTTGTTTAAGCAAAAAGTAATTTCGTAAATGGGAAAACCACATTATTACTTTTATGAACTGTATTACTACTACTGACTGCCTCGTGGTCTCGCGGTATAAGTATGTGTGGTGCGATCTAGAGGTCCTGGGTTCGATTCCCGGGCCGGGCAAAGTGTTATTGGGTTTTTCCATTAGGAAATTCTCAGTAACAGCACGGAGTCTGGAAAAGTGCCCGAAAAACGGCAATAGGCTCGCCCCCTATTACGTGGGACTGATACATACCTGACGAAATGTGGGTGCAGAAATGCACCTCTGCCTACCCCTTCGGGAAATACAGGCGTGAGTTTATGTATGTATGTATGTATGAACTGTATTATGAATGAAAAACAAATATAACTAGAATGACTCGATCGGGGTTGATGCCAATAGCTGACAGAAAGCTTTCGTGAAGGTATAGCTTTGTGGGTATTGATCGGTATAGTACAATTGTTGAGTAATCGGCATAATTATTAGAATGGATAAAGATAAGTCTCATCTCGCCGGCTGATAGTTTACGCTTCAGTGCATTTGCTGTCAGGTGCTGTTTGTATATGTAATATATATGTATGTATATAATTTTTAATAACACGTGGAGAAGTACATACATACATAACCTCACGCCCTTATTCCCCGAAGGGGTAGGCATAGATGCTTTTCTGCACACTTCTGTATGTTGTTACATATGACGATGTAAACTGATGTCTCAGGTAATAGGGGGCGAGCCTATTGCCGTTTTTCGGACACATTTCCAGACTCCGCGCTGTTACTGGGAATGGAAATTTCCTAATGTAAAATTGTTATAGCCTAAAATTTGTATTTTTACTTCGAAAGTGCCAAACTTGTTGGGAACACGAGAACAATTGTTAACATAACAAGGTACGGTATGAATTATATTTTGTTGCAATCTAGGGCGACATGTGAGCATTCTCTATTGTAACATAGCCCGCCTCAGCAAAAATCCTATATAGAAAAGAGCAACAGAGTTATGAAGTCACCGAACAGTGAGCAGCCGTACAGTTTCCTCTCATGAAACTTTGCCGGCATGTCTCTTCGGCGGTTGAAGTTTTACATTGTATCTCTTATTACCTTCGTGAGTCGAAATTGCATCGCATTGAAATATATTTCCACGTAATGTGACATTTTAGATCAATTTCATAAAATTTGTGATGTTCATAATAAAAATACTAGGAACAAATGTAATCTTGTACAACACGTAACTCGTCTCCGGAAAATTAATAACTCTTTTATGGGGCAATGTATACGCTTCTATAACAAAATTCCGAAGGGTATTAGGGAGCTTTCTTTGAAAAAGTTTAAAGAATCGATTAAAGAACAACTATTTAAAAAAGCTTATTATAAAATGTCAGATTATATTGAGGATAATAAGCCCTGGGAGTAAGTTAACTGATCGGAGGTTGCTGCAATTTGTATCGTTATGACATGTATGAGGTTAAATTAAATATAATAAATAAAAATGTAATTATAATTAAAAATTATTACCGTAAGGTCGGGTTACTTTGGCTACTTTTGCCGTATATTTTTAGAAATTTCTCTGGTGTAGAAACTCTGACTGACTTTTTAGGGTAATAATGGTTTTATTTGGTAAAGAAGGATGTTATCTAGTAATTAATAAACTTTTTATTTAAATATAACAGTATTATATTCTTTTTTTATTTGTTTAATTTTGAGCCAAAGTTGTTCTTTGAGGAGGGTAACTTTGGCTCGCTGATCTTTTTTGATACAAAATAGATACTAAACCAAGAACAGAGCCAAAGCAAGGCCTTTAAATGAAAGATAAGACCTTTTGACATACAAAATTCTTTAATTATTTATAGAAAAATGAACTAAATTGAACTTTAACAGTGTTCCTAAGAAAATTTAACAAAAACTTCTTCAAAATCTTACTCAGTATTAATTACTAAGTTTTAATACTTATCAAAACGGCTTAGAGGCTGTTCTTTGTCAATAGGAAATATTCCAGTTTTCTTAAGCCCTGAAATTAAATTTTCTTTTGTGTCTGTTAATGAGTCAAGAGCTTGCTTCTACAGACTTGGAAATTGGTCCTTAGGGGTTGATGGTAGCCTCCTTCCAGACTGGCTGTCTTTCCAGTTTAGCAAGACTTGTCGCCATTTACATTTCAGGGGCCAGAAGTAAGCAACGTCTAGCAGCTTCCTGTTGAGGCATTAGTTTGGATCGTACAATATTCAGACATTCCTCCAGTTCTGCGTCTGTGTAATCGACGTACCATATTAAAATACATTAACGCCAAACATATTAACGCCAAAAACATATTAAAATTCTATTATAAACATTTTGATTTGTTATGAAGCAATAAAGAAATCAAAAGAAATCATTTATTGACTAAAATTTATACGATCGGGCGGAATTGGCTCAAGAGCCAATGTTACCCGATTTTTTGAGCCAATGAATCCCCACACTTAATATTTAAAATTTCGGTAATTGAACCTGTTAAAAAGGAATAATTACCATGATTATTCTACTCCTAAATATATTTCTGACCCGAATAAATGTAATGTTAAATAAAACTCACCTTAAAAACTCCGTTACACTTGAAAGTTTGCAGGCGAGAATAACCGACATTGCACATGACACAAACCCGAAATGCAAATAGCGGCTTTAGGTTGGAACAAATCTTACATCCTTCTGGAACTAGGCGCACGGTAACACCATGTAGCGATCCCGGCTTAAACTAAATCGAAAAATGACACTGACGCATCAGGGCGGGAAGTTTAAACTTATTTTTTATTTGAGCCAAAGTTACCCTCTAGAGTCAAAGTAACCCGACCTTACGGTATATAAAAAAATTACATTTCGTGTTGCTGAGGGAGTTTCTTGCCGTTTCTTCTCCACAGCGATAACACGTTTCGAAGCGGCAATAGTATAAAAAAAACTTAATTGACGATTCAAAAGCACTTGTAAAAGTATATTTGAATAAAGGTGATTTTGAGTTTGAGTTTAGGTTAATTAATTGTTGCATCACTCTATTAATTAGACATTAGAGATAATTTTTATAGTCATAAAGTTTAGTGATATCATCATCAGCCCATATACGTCCCACTGCTGTAAACGGGCCTCTTCTACAACTGAGAGGGTTTAGGCCTTAGTCCATCACGTTGTACCCTGACCGACGTTTGTGTATTAGATGTATGGATGTTGGAAAAGCAAAAGAGGTGTGTCAGGATCGCAGCTTGTGGCACTCAATAATCTCTGCCTACCCCAGTGGTATACAGGCGTAAGTGCGTATGTACGAGTATGTAGATGATACTATAACTATATTTGTCGAAAAACCATTATGGCGGTTCATACTTTAAGCACAGGTTGTCGACAGCGGGACAAATGTTTGTAAAACGTAAAAACTCTACCCGTAACCGTACCCTTGTGTATATTTATGTACACGGTACGGCTCGTAATGTCAGGCCAAATAATATATAATTTATGTTTTGTTTATACTACTTAATAGGTTGAATTATCAAATTAGCTACATATACATATGTATGTAGGAATTTAAGTTTTAATTACTGTATAATTTATTAGATTTTTAATCGTAAAGTTATATATAAAATGTGACACATTGATATTTATTATGCTTTAGTGACACGTTTTGCAATAAATATGAAGTTTGTCACGCGATACCCTGTTAATTACTGTATTTTTATCATGGTCTAATAAATTATTTATAACTAAATTTGTGAGTGAACGAATTTTAATTGATTAATCTAGTGATGGCGTGCATGACCTATGGAATATGTTATTTAATATGAAAAGGGTTTTTACAAAAACATATTTTTATTTAGTATCTCATAATTGAGTACTTATTAAAATTGGAGTCTCTTAATGATTACAAATATTTTGATTCTCGTAAGGCTTCAACAAACTGAAGGGGTTAGGCTTTAGTCCACGACGTTGGCCCAGTGCGGGTTCGGCAGACTACACACTTAAGAAATTTTAGGTGTGGAGGTTTCACCGTTAAAGAGTAAACAATATATCATCTTCTATTTGACAGCCTGCATGGCCCAATTGGCTCAACACGGGCTTATGTAATCAGAGCTTACGACCTTTGATTCTCCTAGCTAGTATTTTCTGATACCACTACACAAGATTTATATTAGTGATCAGAACCAATGTATGAAACTTTTGCGTGTATTTATTATATACCATGCCTATTACGCGCTGTAACTGGTCCATTGATCTTGCAGATAAATCTGGAATGGCGTGAAATCGTTATCACAAACGAATGTTTCCGAATACGGTCGGTTAGATTGTCTCGGGAGGAAATTGTTTGTCGGATGGCGAGGCGCGGCGTGGTGCGGCCACAACTGTATTGTGTCGCTATTGTACGAGGAACCAGTGTCGCGTGATCGACACTGGACAGTGAAATATGTGTAGGCATTGTTGTTATATTATAGTGTGGCTTTTAGATTAATCGGCTTGAATTGTAAATCGTTTCAGTTAGAAACGCGTATGCAGGACTTCTGGGCACGGATCTTTTCTACAACTGAGATGAACTTTGGTGTAGTCATAAACTTGATATAGTGAGGGGTCGGGAAAGGGAATAAGACTACTTTTGTCGCAAAAATAAAACATAATGGAAAATCGAAACGATAAGTTTTCGTAAGGCTAACAAATCATTTCTCGAGTACGTAAATGATTGATGATAGCGCATTTTTAGGGTTCCGTACATGAAAAGAAAAAAGCGGTAGGTACTCTTGTGTGATCATTTTGTTGTCCGGCTGTCTATCTGTCAAGACCCTTTATCTCGAGAACGTGTACAGGTATAGAGTTGAAACACCATAAACTTAAATCTACAGCCTCTTTAAGCTGTGAAAAAATCATTGTAAGTTAACCTTTAAAAAGATACTATAGGTATTGTTAATGGCAGAAAAACGCATGTTTTTATATTCTCAAAGGAATCAAAATTCACAGTGTACTGTAGACCGAAAATTGGCAAGGTATATATATCGTCTTATAAAGAAGATACAGAGAAAATCAAAAAACTTTACATTTTCAATGGAATCACATCATCTGCTAGAACTTGGAAGTTACTTTACAAATAGTGTGATACAATATTGCCTACTAGTGATGAAGGAATGGATCTCGTTGTAGGTAGGTCATGCTATGTCGCTATATGTTGATAACAGATTAATGGACTGTTCAAGAGCTTAGTTAACACGTTGCTAACCTGTTTCTACTCGAGTAACGTAACGCTATCATACATACATACATAAACTCACGCCTGTATTCCCCGAAGGGGTAGGCAGAGGTGTATTTCTGCACCCACATTTCGCCAGGTATGTATCAGTCCCACGAAATAGGGGGCGAGCCTATTGCCGTTTTTCGGGCACATTTCCAGACTCCGTGCTGTTACTGAGAATTTCGTAACGCTATCCTTCAATCGAATTAGTACCGAAGCCGGTAGTATGTTCCGTGTTATTAATTATAAGTGTACATTGAAACCTCTTCGAAATGATAGTAAAATTAATTTCTATTTATACAAATAAAATGAGTTTTTGTAGTCTCAAATTGCGTTAAAAGAAATTTATGTTATTTCAAAAAACGTTTTACGATTCAAAGGTAAGCTTTTATGGTTTTTTTGTATATTTTCTTTTCCATTATTGTTAGTGTTTTACCAATCTTTGCTTTAATTAAAACATAATTTAAATTATATTTGTATTTTATTTTTTATATTTGCTTGTAATTATAGCTTTTGAGCGTACATTTCAAGTTTAATAAGGAGACGCGGAGTGTGTAATTGAGAGTAATATAATGAATTTAGATTCTGGCTGTATTAGTCCAAAACAGAGACGAGAATTATTTTAAGGATTCTTCAAGGAGAATGCTGAAACAGATAAAATATATTTATAACAGATATAATATATTTATTTATTTATATATATTAATATCAACCAACAGACGCTTAAATCATGACACAATTCAATAGTTTAAAACTGCTATTATATATTTATAATTTTAGCATAATAAAAATGAAAAAAGTGTCTAAGATGTAATAGGTTTATCGTCGCCATTACTGTGGTGGTGACGTCATAGTCCACTTACAGTGAATAGAGGCTGAAGGAGGATTCATTAGGAGACGCTTTCATAGCTTCACGTAGGCCGCTTCGCACTAGCCGTCGTCATGATATTATTAATTTTACCGGCATTATGCGACAAATTGAGGCATCAGGATACTAAAATGTTATAAGTAAAATAGTTAATAAAATTGATAGCTTACTCAAGACGCAGATAGCAGTTTTAGACCTATTTTATATATTTTTTTAAGCAATATATATTCACAATCCCCGACTCAGCAATTATTAACTTCATTATTTTTAACCCCCTTTCCTAAGTATAACCTTCGTTATACTTTTTTAAACTCAAAAAAATTGCATACAATTTTGTGAATACATTAAATTAAAATTAACAACGCAATACTCGAGTATACATAAGTAGTTTACAAGTATACATATATCAAGTAAGCATTAAAAAAAAAAGATGTAAGCACAGATTTTATCTGCGTTTTATTGTCCGATTCTGTAAGAATATATTTTACTGGTTGTTAGTTTACAATTAACACTAGCAGTAACTTAACTATCTATCTAATGCAATTTTCTACATGCCATCTTTATTATTTTTTTCTAAATTTTAATAAAACAGCTATAAAAGTTAGAAATATGCGAAGAGCCAGACGTCTAGGAAGCGAATATTTCCTGCCGTTGATCGATTTAGCAGACAAATTGAATTATGACGTACGTACTTACACAGGAGCCGACGTCGACGCGAAATTAAATCTTCAAACTGATTTTCACGCTCTGATAGTTTCATAAAGGATTCACAACATCTATCCGTCTATGAAGAACATTTTTATTCAATATCCCGTATGAATTGGCGTTTCGAATAAGGAATTTTTTGCTTATACTTTCTGTATTCCAATAAGCGTTCCGTTCATTTGCTTTCAATACGCCAGTCAAACCAGCTTCGAGGATTAGAATATAACTGCTCGGAGTTGCCTCGGACTGATTATATCATTTCACTCACGAAAGGTCAGCCCATATTCTGAAGAGATGCCTTTAAATAATAACGCTCTTTGCCAACTTCCTCAGTCGGTGGTAAAAAGGTTCACAAAAGAACGAAATATTTCATGCAAATATTTCTGTGAAATCGTGAATCTGCGGTACACAAAGGATACTTGAAAATTCTTATGTACCTAAGGAACGTCTTTCAGAATAGTTGAGTAATACCGTTTGCAAAACACTCGCCTTTTCAATACCAATTATGCGTTTAGTACTTTTACATTCCTATTTTGATCTTTCGTACATTTGAGCTTAATAAACAATGAGACTGCCTATTCTTACACATATAGATTTAGATTACTATTTTAATTTGTCTGTATTTTTCTTCCAGTATTTATATATCGATTATAAAAAATAATTAAATACTAAGGAACTTTCATCACACTCGTCTAATATAGACTTGTTCCTATAAATATAAATTATTTTTAAACATGTGCTCTTCCCCTGAAAACGTGAATACATGAGCATAACTTTGTAAAGATACCGATGAAAGTCTATTTGAAGTCTGAATAATTTATTACCTAAGTCCGTTTTATCATTAACGAGGTTGCAGCATACGAATATTTTTCTAAAACTGTAATATCCCGAATATATGATACCCGTTAAAAAATCAATCTTGAATTCAATACGTGAAATAAAGTTATTGATGTCAGAATATACGGAATAAATGGTATTATGTGCGCCATTCAAACGCTGTCGAATTCACTAGCCAAGCGTAATTGCACCATTAGTTTTACTAACAGCTACCCACGTCTCTCACACAAGATTTACTATTATTTCATACCTATAGCTTTTCCTTATCTTACGTTTTCCTGTAATAATTGTGGTCACTTTAACTAGTTTTTAGAAATATTGAAATAAATATTTTATAAAGGGATAGATAAATAGTAATTGATAAAATGTTAACACGGCTATGTTGGAAGTTTGAGATTGCTATTGTCACAATTAAAATGTTATTGTGTAACGCGAAATAGTTACACAACTATACATACCACGGTATGTATGATGGCACGTCATCATCATCATCAGTCCATATACGTCCCACTGTTGGGCAAGGGCCTCCTCTGCAACTGAAAGTTTAAGCCTTAGTCCACCACGCTGGCTTAGTGAAGGTTGGCGGACTACAGACCTATGAAATTCGTAAGAATTTTTAAGTGTGCTAATTTCCTCACGATGTTTTCTTTCAAAAGATGTGGTAATTCAAAATGAATACATATGCCTGGGGTTTGAACCCGCGACTGCCGAGATTCTCGACAGCATGCTTAAAATTCGAGGCCATCACTACTTATCGTGTAATTGTATGAAAATAAAGACGTTGAGATAACATAATGCCTTACAAAATAAATATAATTCCAAGAATGTGCGTGCTATGAACCAATTGTAATAGATTGTTTTCGCGCTCGTTATGTCCTCACAAGTTTGCTCAAAGTAAATAAGTACACCAATTGGATGCTACAACAATATTAGTAAATTAGTCCAGGTAAGTTTGCCCAGCTTGATATTTGTTTTTACTCTCACGGCCAATTTAGCAGATATCATGCTGCTTACGTAATCCTAAGATATCAAGGGATCCGTGAAGTGTTAAAGAACCTTTGTGATGCGATGTTGTTCGTTAGTCTGTCTGCTTGTTGTTTGTGTCGATTTCAAAAGACAATACACGAAAAACCGTGATTTTGCTAGAGGCGGATAAAACCCTACCTCTTCGCATTATAAAATAAGAAAAATAATTTAATAACCGAAAGAGTTCGAATTTTAACAGATTGAAAATTTGAAGCTTCAAGATTGATGTTATGTAAAAAATGTTGACATTCATCATCAGCCCAAATACGTCCCACTGCTGGGCACGGGCCTCCTCTACAACTGAGAAGGTTTAGGCCTTAGTCCACCACGCTGGCCTAGTGCGGGTTGGCGGACATTAGAATCCAATATTATGTTACTGCCACCGAGAATGACAAAATGGATTTCTAAATACATACACATGCATACATAAATTTATACCCAGGAATCTACTTTACCAACCTCGTAACAGCCTAATTGTTCGCACCTAAAACAAGAAAAATACTTAATTTAAGTAGGTAAGTAGACATTGCTCAGGAAAGTCGAGAGTAAAAATCGCACAGGGGTTTATGGTCTAATACGTACATCTTTGATATTATATATGTATGAATCCAATATCTGTAGAAAACTATTTCCGCCAGGCTTAGATTGGTCGCAGTATTACTCTGCACGTGAAGTACATTACTAATCCGTAGATATGTCCGAAGTTTGAGCCTCACCTGCGCCGATCTTAGTTATTAACTTGGTAAAACTCACATTTTAAGCAAATCTGGCCGAAACTTTCTTTATTAATAGTGTCTAGTCAAGTATAGAGAATCTACAGACTCAAGTTTGCGCCATATTGTAGAAATTGCCTTCTGCTGTTTGTTAAAGAAATACTTTTAGCTTTTAGTATGAAATATGTTTCTAAAGAAATTTGTTTCTCTGGTCCAGCGAGTAGTTTTGTTAGACTTTTTTCTTTAAGGAATTTTAATGATATTTCAAATACATTTACTGGAGTCCCTACATCTCTTCATCTGTTTTTCCTCGATCCATTTCCAGTTCATTTCGAAAGGCATCCATAATACTTATGGCATACAACTAAATGTAGGTTAGATTGTAGACATTGTTGAAATGCTTTACAAAGATTACTATTGTTGTGTTTTGGTTGAAGAGGGAGATTGCCGGAGGCCCTATTTGCTGTTAGTGTAATGGTATCCATCCGTATAGAGACATCCGTACATAAGATGTAGAACACTCCCTAATGACGCCGAAAAACAAACGACACAAAAAAAATAAACATTAGGTGAGCTTTTTGCTCGTGTAAGTGTTTAAGGATCACGTCGGGTTAACCGATGTAGGTGTGCTTGAGGAGCGGTTTAAATGAAACACTTTATTTGTTTTTAATTTTTCTTAGAATTAATTTTATGTCAAACGTTATTACTTTTTATTTGTTTTTAATTTTTGTTAGAATTGATTTTATGTCAAATGTTTTAGTTTTTTTTTATAATGTTTATATTTATTTTTTATAATGTTTTTTTTATGTTTAGTTTTTTTTATAATGTTTTTCAATTTTTTATAATGTTTGTGACATAGCAGGGTCTCCTAGCACAAGTATGGAAATACTTAAAAGGAGGCCCTAACACTGTAATAATTGTTGTAAAAACCTTGGTAATGAATAAAGATTATTTATTATATTATTTATTTATTTACTTACTAGAGTTCAGACGAACTGACTGAATAATGACTGACTAACTGACTGAACAACTAAACGTTTATTGCAGGAATGATCAACTTATATACAGAGTTTGGTACGTGTGTGTATGTACGCGTGTCTTGTGTCGTAATTGCCGTTGAGTTGGTAGTGTGCATCATTCGATACTTTATTTAGTAAGCATATTTGATTTGCCCTACATATGGTACAATGATATGTGCCCCACAGTCGTTCGCAAGAACTATGAAAAACACAAAATGTCACTTATACCTTTGATATCTATGAAGCATATTATGAAAAACACACGAAGACTAAGAAAGATGTTAAATTGTGAAGTTATTTTAACCGGAGCAATATTTCTTTACAGATGTTTCGCTGAGCCCTGCCCGTCGTGCCGCGTGCCGTTCTAAACCGAAACGTAAACGCACCTAAACAAACATTAGAAGGCTTTTGACATAGTATATATACGTAATGTTTTCCTTTACTGTCTGTTTGTTAATATCTATTGTTAGAATTAAATCAAAATATCTCAGTTTCTGTTAATCTTGCTTAATTTACAGCTATCGCAACACTTGTGAGACCTTAACATGTTTTGCTCATGTTTTTCACAATAATTATAGATGTCTTTACTGCCTTATACGCTTCGAATTTTTATTTATTGTATTATCTTTCATAATTGTTACGTAGACCACTTTTTCATTAATATGATTTGTTGGACATTAGGTACATTGTTTTGAGGACTTATTTACTTAAAATTTTTAGCTAGTTTCAACAGTATTTAAAATAACTCCATATGCATTTTAGATATGGGCTATATACTATAGAATTTAGATATGATTATCCTTTTCAAACGCCTGTCTGTACGTACGTATCCGCGTGTAGCCAACACGCACAACCGCCACAAAGCAAAAGCTTTGCTATTGCGTTTTTGATATCGCAGAGCGCCAAACAATATGAAACCTAGTGAATTTTTCTCTCCCGTTCCCCATACATTTCAAAAGCTTATGGTTTTTTTACGCGGTGTTCGAATTTTTGGCGGCGGTGATCAATTTTCATCGTGGGAATAGCTATGTAATACTGTTGGGCCGGCAAGTCAGTGAAAAAATAGGTTGTGGATTGCATTCCTAAAAAACAAACATCTAAATATTGCACACTCCTGTTTCACGTCTTGTTAATATAAAAACTTTTTTCCGAATCTTTTTTTTTTCATTAATTTTAAAACGCTCGCGCGGGCCTTATCAAAATACATTATTAAAAAAATACATAAATTATTAAATAAAAAATATGTGTGTGTACCTGAGTACATAGGTAGGAAGTGAAACTTCTTAATGACATCATTTTCCTACTATTTGCAACTTAACAGAAATCGGATGGATAAGGCTTAAGAAAATCATCATCATCATCCCGTACGTCATCATATACGTCCCACTGCTGGGCACGGGCCTCCTCTACAATTGAAGGGGTTTAGGCCTTAGTCCATCACGCTGGCCTAGTGGTACTGGCAATTTTTAGATGTGCAGGTTTCATCACGATGTTTTCTTTCACCGTTAAAGTACGCGATAATTCATTGTTTATACACACATAACTTCGAAAAGTCAGAGGTGTGTGCCTGGGTTTGAACCCGCGACCGTTGAGATTCACGACCGCGTGCCTTAACCTTGAGGCCATCACGACTATAAGAAAATACTTACAATCAATAAGCGAGGGTGAACTCAAATAAATATTAAAATCGCGCTCACGTGTTGGATTTATCAAACGAAATATATGTATAATCACTCTCACTTTTACTATAAATTCACTTGAGTTTTAATGTCTTTTTATTTTATCACTTTCAAACTAATATATTATTTTTTACGTCACTATACTGAGCATTGATAAAAAAACTACATGGCGCGTAACCGAAAATCGTGACGATTTTTCTTTTGTTTTTTTACTCTCATACGCCGATAAAGAAGTTTCAGTTCAAAAACAGTTTTTCCATTAAAAACCAATTTTGCAACTTAGTTAATTTATCCTGATTAGACTAATGATCTACCCTCACTTAAGAAATATTGTCGAAACAACGAAAATCCCTTGAAAAACACAAAAATCCTTTTAGTCCGGAAACGGGACCTATAAATGGCAGTGGGGGGCCCATATTACGTCAAACTTAAACACACCTAACGAAAGATTGGTATAGGTCTGGCTACCCCTTCGCGGATTCAGGCTTAGGAAAAATAAATAAGTCCAAGATTACCTCTTCTCTGAATAGTGCGTTTCATTGGCCTACACCCAGTTGGATATTCTATTTTATTTCTAGGCGAAAACGATCATTTTCACGCAGTGTGTTGATTTTTAAAGTATCACTGCTTGATTACTTTTTATTTTAATTGAATGGAGTTGATAAATTTCTTTCGAACTCCATTATAATTAATTTGAGAAACGTTCACCTTCGAGAAGTTTTAAAATACCTGCGTTAAATCGAAATTTTCATCATTTCTTATAATTATTCCCGGAAGTTTGTCTTTGTCAAATGTTCTGCGTACGAGGGGTGTTAA
This sequence comes from Hemaris fuciformis, assembly GCA_907164795.1. Lineage (NCBI taxonomy): Eukaryota > Metazoa > Arthropoda > Insecta > Lepidoptera > Sphingidae > Hemaris > Hemaris fuciformis. The sequence goes on from OU015445.1 coordinate 4,172,875, forward strand.
TTGGAGCAGAATATCGTTAAGACGACGGTTCTCTGAGTTTTGATTGATGGCAATTTTAATATTAAACAATGTGAAAATGACTGTTTAATGTTGTCTCGCAGTGTGTGCTGTGGGATTTAAGTGTCCCAGATTTGAAAGCAGCTCTACCTATCCTTCTTCTTAGCCCTTATCCCACATTGTAAGTTAGTTCAAAAGATGTATTCGCTGTCCACATGTTCCTAAATAGGAATTCTTTCTGAGCGATTTTTTAAGAGGTTTATCTTATACATTTCGCTCCACCTGTCCCTAGTTCTTTATCTAGATTTCCAAACTAGCAAGGAAATACGCAATGCTTATTCCCAATATAATCCAGAATAATGAAAAAGTAAATGTAGCAATGAAAGTCTCCGTTATAGTCCCGCCGGAGTCGATAATAGGATGCTTAATAGAAAATTTGGAAGTTGAAACGACTCATTATGGGAGTACCTTCCGTTCAGGTAGGATTTATGGGACGTGACAGCCATCGCGACTTGCTGGCGTTGTAATATTTTGTATTACGCTGTGTTTCGGCATAAAATGTTAATTTATCATTTCTGCTTAGAGAATGCTTGTGTAAACATTATTGGCCAAACGATTATAAAGTGAAATAGCCAGTTCCTATTTAAAGGCAATGTTGAAATTCTGATATCAAATTTTATTTACAGAAATATGACATAGCATTTTTTTACATACATAGACAACCGTCCCTAGGTTTTACATAGAACTATTATAGATACATACTGTATGGATATTTTAACACATACATACATACATAAACTCACCCCTGTATTCCCCGAAGGGGTAGGCAGAGGTGCATTTCTGCACCCACATTTCGCCAGGTATGTATCAGTCCCATGTAATAAGGGGCGAGCCTATTGCCGTTTTTCGGGCACAATTCCAGACTCCGTGCTGCTACTGAGAATTTCCTAATGGAAAAACCCAATAACACTTTAGCCGACCCGGGAATCGAACCCAGGACCTCTAGATCGCTCGGCACATACTTGTACCGCGAGACCACGAGGCAGTCGTATCTAATAAGCCATAAACAAAACACCAAAAAATACAATTTATTTTATCAATAAAAAAGCGTTGTTTTTTAAAATTTTCCAGCAAACAGGCACATAAATGGACCATAGTTCGATGGACCTGCTGCGGCATATACATACATAAGTGTAGGTGACAGTTGGCGCGCCGCCAACAAGGCGCGGGTGTTGCGGGCGACTGAAATTTCACGCGCCTACATCGGACGACCATTCAACTGTGACATTATTATCATTTTATATCCTTTCTACTAGGGGTTGGTCCACACAATTACTCGGTTTCAAAATTAGTATTTTATCATATTATTGCAGATGATTTTGAGTTAAGTTTTTGTTTTTGTTTTTTTTTTTGACTGCCTCGTGGTCTCGCGGTACTAGTATGTGCCGTGCGATCTAGAGGTCCTGGGTTCGATTCCCGGGTCGGGCAAAGTGTTATTGGGTTTTTCCATTAGGAAATTTTCAATAGCAGCCCGGAGTCTGGAAATGTGCCCGAGAAACGGCAATAAGCTCGCCCCTTATTACGTGGGACTGATGCATACGTGGCGAAATGTGGGTGCAGTAATGCACCTCTGCCTACCCTTTCGGGGAATATAGGCGTGAGATTATGTGTGTATTTTAACGTAAATATTTATTGTTATTGAAGACTGGACTTTCTGTTCTATAGCATGCTTAACGTGGATGAATCTGCAGTCGTGAGCATTCTTTAACTGCGTGAGAGAGAGCGAAACCCAAATTTTCTGTAACATCTTTTGTAGTCTTTAATTATTAAGACTATTTGAATATCGGTAAGTCGTAGATCATCATTGGCTGAAAAGCAAAATTATTACTTACATTGACTCCAATACCTTTAAAAAAAATCACTTCTTTTTATGGTTTATGAGTCTGTAAGCTAAAAGGTAATAAATAAGAACATGATAAAGAAAACTACCCAATGTTTCATTAAGAAATAAAAACTTTTATTATTATCAGTTCAAATATTGTATTTACATTCTTTTAAACGAGTAAAAGCACGTTGTTTATACATTACAAAATGATAAAAATTATATTATAATGAAACCATCAGCGGGACAATTTGTCAATACGTAAAAATAACATATGATGATAACCCAAAATTAACCTAAGCATAGTCAAAAATCATAAAATAAATCTCATTACTCGCGTCCGAAACTCGCAATGGCAACACTTAAAGTCGGAACTGAACGAACGCAACAGAAAAAATATTATATATATCTATATACAGAATTCGTCGGCGATCATCACTTCGTTAAACAAATGCAAATATCGTGTATACAATAGAATCTCAACTAGTTATCCTCAATATAAATGCTCACGTAGACGCACTATCGAATATGTTACAAGTGCCTCACTCAACGGGTGAATTGCTATCGTTACCTCTTACCCCTCTTACCCCAACCCCCTCCCCCCCAAACATGGCGACCGAGCTCGAGATCACGCGTGCATTCATTACATTACTAACTTAATCCTATATTACTATACACAATTTTATCAAATTAGCTGCACTTATATCTTCCAGTGGCGGTACTTCCATAGAAGCCCAAAAGTGTTACACGTTAATTGTGTAATGTCTAGTTTATAATTGTTTATCGTGGGGTCAGGATATTATCACTTATATGTCAAATTGCTTTTGTTAAATAAATATTTAAAGCTTAAACATTTGGAATTTTGTAAGGCAAGCTGGGCTTTTGGGCTTTTATCGAAGTACCGCCGCTGATATTTTACATTTACATTCGATGGAGTTCTGATGCAATTCAGTCGTAAATCTAGTATTATATTAAGAGGAGTCTTTTTCTGTTTGAAATTGATAAACTTATATTATAAACTATCTAATAGATTAAAAATATTGTTTTACTAACTGAAAGCTATTTTATCTCTGAGTGTCACAGATTAAAATTTAATTGCGCATGGGCAATAGTAGCCGCTGATAGTATTTACATTTATGTCGAATTAAGCAATATAAAATTCAGTCACACATTATTTCCGATCCTTTTGTGAAACAACATTTTTAGAAGCTTTTCTTCCTTAGATCATTGTGACCCGTACAAAAATATTTATTAATTACAGTTTTTGATGGAAATAGGACAGCAAATCAATGAAGTGCTTTTAAACGGAAAGAAATGACTAAAATTACCAGTTATATATCGAGATTACTATGCTGTAGCAAACTCTTATTTTTCTGCTGGTTTCTCGACGTTAGCCTATTGTTTGTGTGTATTTATCGATGTAACATTGATGGAATCGTTGCTGTATTAATTATTACTCTTATATTACTATTATTATTAATAATTGATATTCTGTCTACACAAGAAGCAACATTAGTACTCCATCGAGTAAGTGTCGCGTGTCCCGAGCTCCGTGGCGTATCATAAAAACACATACACACAAACTCAACAAACCATGTACACTGAAAAATATTGCGTTTCAAATAACTATACAATTTACGTACTATTTTGGTGTTCGGAAACGAATTAACTACGCTCGAGTGGGGGGCGCGACGCTTGCCTTCACCGACCGTCCGTCCGCGTCCATTCAAACATCTTTTCTAGAAAATTTCACTACTTAATTAAATTTATTTATCCGACCGTGCACAAATTGGAATTCATTCAAATTGAACTCCACGGAACAGAATTCCATGTTTGTGCAATTCAGTACTTTTCCTTTCATTCAATTACCCAGATGAAAAGTGACATTGCTAAATTTTTCAAGATTTGTGACTAATTAATACTCCAATAGTTTAATACAACGTCACCATTAGAAAGGGTTAATAGCGGAACGGTATTTGTGAGACAAACAAGCCGGGCTTGCACAAGTGGTTGCAACATGCATCGAGCCCCCACTCGGTACAAACGTGTCTAAAGCCCAGTACACACGTACTCTATACTAAGTGGATGGCTATGGCCGCGCATTGACAACTCGACGCCACTAATTATATTTATTGAAAAAGTGTGATACTGGCAGTGCGTTTGCGGACATTGCCGCGGTAAGGCTGCGCGGGACCGAGCCAACGTCAATTCGACTCAAACGGACCCCACATTACTTTACACCTACACCTCATCAGGTCACTTGTACACAGCAGTGGCGGTACTTCCATAGAAGCCCAAAAGCCCAGCTTGCCTTACAAAATTCCGAATAATAATCTAAGCTTAAAATCTTTATTAAACAAAAGCAATTTAACATACAAATGAGAATATCCAGACCCAACAATAAACAATTATAAACTAGACATTACATAATTAACGTGTAACGGTTTGGGCTTTATGGAAGTACCGCTACAGGTATACAGTACACATAGATCTAGACTAGCATAAAAATATCTACTCAATATCACTAAATTGATTCCTTCGTCGTGAAAGCGATCACTATGTATATTATTTAATATCAAGCGTTCATTAACTTGGCACAAATTGGTGTTTACCGTTCCGTTAAATCTATTATCAAATCACAGACATTTTCATAGAAGTAGCTACTGGCTACACTAGGACCACTATGTCGCACTAGGATAATTTTATGCAAGTCTCACGTTCGAGTTGCCAATGCGGCGGCGTGCTTCAGTTACCGCCCAACCCTACGTGAGGGACCCTACGTACTTCGCTAAACTGGTTAATTCGCTATTTAGTCTAGACGGAACCTAACGCCCATCGCTCTACCGTCGTCTCCACACCGAGATTAAATTTAATTTACGTGTTTATTTATAAGTCGTCGAATTTCCTATCACGATACAATTTACAGTAGGACGGTCCCACACATTTACATTGAGATCTGGTGATTGAATAATTTGGTATGCCCCGTTCAATTCACGTGTTATCACTGGGTGCGTGTCGCTGTGCCTATGTGCGAGTGTTGCGATGCAGCGTGCACTCGTCACGTCGACACACTATCGTAACTATTTGAGCACCGTGGAAGGAATGTGTGCATAAGATTTAGATAAACGCCAAGATTATTGCAGACGCCCGCATCGACAGTTCACCGAACAGTGCGTCCACCTAACTCATTCCCAGTAACTCAATCCCCGGTGAACTCCCGACGCGAGCTTCGGTGAAAAGTCGTAATTATCATAAGACTGCATTAGAGTTACATCATCGACAATTATTCCTTAATAAATATAAATAAACATCTTCAAAATGTTTACCAAATTATGAGCATATATTTCCAGCATAAAAAATCTTTTAAAATAATAAAGTCATATTCATCTCAATAATAGATTATACATGGCACACTGCTCTGTTCATTATATTTATATAATTCATACAATCGATAGCTAACAGTTTACCTTGTCACCATAGAATAATTGAATTTTATGGATGGATATTCCGTTTGAAGCTTAACAAGCACTAATACGATAATCGACGAAGCGATCGACGGATGGACAAACAATTACACAGGATCTCAACACAATACCAATACTGCAGACGGCATTGGATGCCACCTCACTTTCAGTTTTAAACTAGACGAGAAATTATCACGAAATTTTGGTCCACCGAAACGAGTCAACCAGATTTCGCCGTTTAGATTACAAACTATAGGAATCGCAAGGTAGTAACTGAGGCGTGTGGCGCACTGAGAGCCCGCTCACTTGATGGTGGCGTGCCGCGTCTCGGGGTGCAGGCACACGCCCTCCACCGTGAAGATCGACACCTCTGCAACAAACCAACACTTTACAGTACTGCCATCATCATCAGCCCATATACGTCCCACTGCTGGGCACGGGCCTCCTCTACTACTGAGAGGGTTTAGGCCTTAGTCCACCACGCTGGCCTAGTGCGGGTTGGCGGACTACACACCTAAGTTTTTTTTTTTTTTATAAATACACCCAACAGTCACATACATAGTTCTAACCCCACACTAGGATACAAGTCCTGTGTCGTGGGTATCAGAAACTACGAGAGACTTTTCGGTCTCACAAACACCCAGACCCGAAACAAATATTTGTGGATCACACAAACATTTGTCTCGGTGCGGGGATCGAACCCGCAGCCTCTCGTTTCGCAAGCTGGTGTCTAGCCAACTGCGCCACGGGGCTGTCATATTCCAATTCCTAAGAATATATAAGTGTGCAGAATTCTTCACGATGTTCACCGTTAAAGCAAGTGATAATTATTTGTGAATACACACATAACTTCGAAAAGTCAGAGGTGTGTGCCTGGGGTTTGAACCCGCGACCGCCGAGATTCTCGACAAAACGGGGGTAACGTGGTTGAGGCGATGGATCTTTTCCTAACAATTTGGGCATACGGAAGTGTGTGTTTGAAAAGAATAATACAATTATAATTAAAGAAAATAGATTTTAAAGTCTAATTACGGCCTAAAAAGTAAAATAAAAGGTGTATTTACTTAATGCACATTGCAAACTATTTGCAGTCACTTATTTTACGATGACGTTTTGCAATAATTTAATTTAATCCCCACTGTAATCATCAGAACTATCGACTAGCGTTCGTTTTTGGTCGTTTAAATACGATTTGTACGTAATTGGAGTAGAGTGGTCGGCAATTATTTTCAACAGGGATGCGGATCATTAAAATATTTCGACCGATAGTCTAGACTCTAGAATTCGAAACCCAAGCCTACATTTATTACAATCGCACTAACTCTTTAAAATCAAGCGATGATAAATCTGAAATTATTAAAGACAATAATACCTTATTACGTTTAATAGCATTTACATTTCTAATGGGAAAAAGTAACAATAATGCTGCGAGATTAACACGGTTATACAACAAAGGTATTTTTGTCAATAATGAATTTACAAAAACACTACATAACAAAACATTGCTATCATCATCGGTAATACGAACTAATTGTTCCTCTGTACTAATACATTCACAGTCAGAATTGTGCTATAGCCATCGGTATATCCCCGAGGACTAAGTATCATGGTCGCGTGCGTTTACCCGATGTCCGTTTGCGTACGGACTAGAGATGTTATGGATATGATATTTCGGATCTAGGTACGGATACGGATATAGGAAAAAAATTATCGGTTTCGGATACGGTTACGGATATGTAATTATTTCGGATTATTCGTTAGTTTCGGATAATTTCGGTTACGGATATCAGATTGAAGTAAAATATAACTGTTTTCGACACCCTTGTAAAGGTATGAGCTTTTGGTTTTTGTTGCTTATTTTGTTCCAGCAATAAAATATCTTTGTACTAGTCACTGCATTTGGATTTTATATGAAGTTTCAGTGGAGGCACTATGCCTTCTTTCCGGCTAAAGTTTTTATCATACTGTTTACATTTTGCACAATCTACATTACCTTGATAAAAAAATGCCCAAATTAAAGTCAATATTGGTCGTTTTTGTCTATAAAAAACAATTTAGTACTTAACACAAGGCTTTCTTAAACTATCCGAAACTTCTGAAACGGATACGGTTACGGTTACGGATATATTTTTATTTCGGATATCCGATAGTTTCGGTTGCGGTTACGGAGCTCCATAACATCCCTGGTACGGACCACTAATATACAGCGACATTGATCTCCAACGTACTTTCCGATCCTATATTATTGTACATGCACAATTAAGTCACATATTAAATCGAACACATTGCAGTTAACTACGGCCAGTTTCATGGCGGATTTATTATCGTTCGTGTCATTGTATTCAGAAATGTGTAAACTACGAGTATTTTTTAATGGTAGATGACTGCCATTAATTTCTACATCTAGAGGTTTGAAGGTTTAGAAATACTGAGAAACAAGTCTTGTGTCGTGAGCATCAGAAACTACAAGAGACTTTTTGGTCTCACAAATACCCAGACCCGAAACAAATATTTGCAAACCAACTGCGTCTTGGGATTGTCCGATTAATTTAACATTAATGGAACTCCACGCTCGTTTATTAACAACGGTACTACGACGATAGATTTTTAACGGAAGACAAGCATCTTAAACTCCACGCACAAGTGCCCGTATAACCAACGAAGAAATGTACAGAGAGCGAAAACATTACATATTCTAACTAAAATATATGACTACTAATATCCCTTCACTAAAAGCAGTGATGGCCTCGGGGTTTAGGTGCGCGGTCGAGAATTTCGGCGGTCGCAGGTTCAAACCCCAGGCACACACCTCTGACTTTTCGAAGTTATGTGTGTATTCACAAAGAATTATCACTTGCTTTAAGGTGAAGGAAAACATCGTGATAAAACCTGCACACCTAAAAGTTCTTAGGAATTTCTTAGGTGTGTAGTCCGCCAACTCGCACTAGGCCAGCGTGGTGGACTAAGGCCTAAACCCTCTCAGTTGTAGAGGTGGCCCGTGCCCAGCAGTGGGACGTATTTGGGCTGATGACGACATGACGAAGATCCCTTCACTAGCCTAACAGTATATGAATGGTATAAATGTTGTGTTGTGCAATTCAACGTGCCTACTTCATAAATTTATTTTATAGGAAAAATATTATCCTGAAATTTAATAGTCGACTGAAAAATTTATATTCCGACATTTAAATTTTATGTAGCGTCATGCAGCAATAAATTTCAAAATGAAAAATAGAATATAGCTCCAAATGGAAACGACCTACAATATACCTTGCCGAAGACTTCATCTTTTTTTATATTAAATACCTACAGCATGTTACTAAATAACATATTCAGACACTTGACGTAGACTATAAAAACGTCGAAGTTTTTTCGAGGGATCCAACAGTTATAAAGGTCAATCCAGGGTCAGACTGAAAAGGTCGGTGGAACACTCCAATACGGTCGATTTATTTTCGGATATCGTTGAGCACCAAATATTTAATCTGGTGTTTGATTGACACGCCTATCCAATGAACACTAGACTAAAACTGGCAGATAATTGCTGTTGGATTTTTAATGACACTTCAGTTTTAATCGATATGTCGGCCGACAACTTGATGTGGAATTTCACTCGATATAACACGCGCAAAATTTCAATGGAAATCTGTCGTTTGGTCAAAGTTTAAATATAAAACTACTATACATTTTACTGTATATGGTTGAATTTGAAAAAGGTACAGATGTGACAAAAGGAAAGTCGTTTGAAGGAATGAGTTTTAGGTACAGAACATGCGACATTGGATTGTTATATATTGGTTATGCTGGCATTTCTGTCATCTTTCACTAGTTGAGAGACACTTTAGGAAAAGAAAAGTCACACATCCTTTAACTTTCTAAAAAAAAATATTTAACAGTTCAGAAGCTAGACAGACATGGTAAGATTTAGGTATCGAAAATATTTGATTGAGTTTATTGAAAAGTCCCTCTTGGTCAATCATTATTCCAACAGAAGATACATCAATAAATAAATACTAAATAAATACACCCAACAGTCACATACATAGTTCTGATCCCACACTAAGTACAAGTCTTGTGTCGTGGGTATCAGAAACTACGAGAGACTTTTCGGTCTCACATACACCCAGACCCGAAACAAATATTTGTCTCGGTGCGGGGATCGAACAACTTGAAACAAATTGAAACAAGTAATTGAACTTCCAAACATCGTCATCAGCTTATATACGCCCCACTGCTGGTCACAAGCCTCCTCTACAACTGAAAGGGTTATGCCTTAGTCCACCACGTGGCTTAGTGTGAGTTGGCAGACTACACACCTCAGAAATACCTAAGAACTTTTAGGTATGCAAGTTATCTCACGATGTTTTCCTTCACAGTTAGAGTATGTGATAAATTTATTGTGAATACACACACAATATACATTTTTTATACATAATATTTATTTATTTACACTTTATACATGTATGATGTATAGGTGGACTTAATGCTTAAGGCATTCTCTTACAGTCGAACCTTGGGTGATGCAGAGATGAGATGTGGCAGGTGTGTAAATGTAATCACAATCCTATGGACAAAATACATACATATGTATAATACACATACATAAATATATACAAAATACATACACATACATATATTCAAAATACATATAAATAATACTATCACTCCAAGCCGGCTAGTTATTGAAAAGGCATATAATCATAATTAAAATAACGCTGTTCGGTAAGAAATCTTGTGGGATTTCAACGACGCCATTAGGGAGACGGCGGTGTTCGCCACTTCAATACCAATTGGACCATGAAACCGTGCACGATGCCAAGCTCACAGGCTGCTGCGAACCAGTCACCTTATTGCTTCCACGTACAATTACGTACGGAGAACTCTTATTTGCCTATATAATGTTGAAATGCAAACTAACTCTACCATTGATATTTGTGAAATAGGGTTTTGAAATTTGAAGGGAATTCCATCATTACGTAACACACGTAATCGGAGTAAGACTTTAGAAGTGAAATAAGAAGAACAAAAATAATTAAAATTCAACAATATTGGATAGCTATAGGTTGATGATGATGACTGATATCATCCATACATACATACTCACGCTTGTTTTTATGAAAGGGCTTGCCCTTTATAAGTACATATTTGCCCACTTTTCGTCGCTAGTAGCAGAAGACTGCGAATTGTCGTTCAAGGGGCACATATCCGGACTTTTTGTGATCTCTATTTGATAAAGCGTGCGTGCCAATGTTTATCCTTGTATATAAGAATTGCAGTGATGGTTATGTATATATGTGGTGTAGAAGAGATGCAGTGATTGTGTGGGGAAACTATCAGTATCTGTAGTTGAGCACTCCTCGTACTGGCAGTACGTGGTGGCAGTGGCGGTACTTCCATAGAAGCCTTCAAAGAACTACTTACACGTTAATTGTGTAATATCTAGTTTATAATTGTTTATTGTGGGGTCAGGATATTATCATTTATATGTGAAATTACTTTTGTTAAATAAAGATTTATAGATTAAAGATTATTATTTGGAATTTTGTAATGCAAAGTGTGCTTTTGTGCTTGTATGGAAGTACCGCCACTGAGTAGTGATTAGGGTTTGCAATCCCGCAGTAATTTTTTCCCGCAGTAAAATTTAAAAATGCAAAAATATGCATATAATAATGCTTTATTACCTGTAGTTTAGTTACTTTATATTAAAAAATAATAATAATAGAAAAATTCATACAATATATAATAGAAAAAGTACTTTTTCATATTTCTTATGAGGTTAGGTAGGGGGTTTGCAATCAATAGGGTTTCTTGCGTGTTAATATGGACTTATCTTACTTAAACAAACAAATAAACCAATTTTAATCCTTTACTTCGCTCGATCGGTTGATCGATCTGACTGACGCGCCCGCGCTGTTGTGATTGAGCTAATAGGCTTTCAGCAAAAGATGAATTACCTTGCCGAGTCAAAAAAATGCGGGAATGCGGGAACGCGGAACTGCAAACTCAAGTAGTGATGTGGTTACCGTCGGGCAGGTCCCGCAGGCGGTGCGGCAGGTGCGCGAAGTAGTTGTGGTGCAGGGCGCGCGGCGCGGGCAGGCGGCGCGCGGGGTCGGGCTGCAGCAGCGCGGCCGCGAGCCGCTCGGCGTCGCGCCCCGCCTCGCGCAGGCGCGGGAACGCGGCGCCCAGCGCGCGCGCCGCCGACACGCCCCAGCGCGACACGTGCGCGCGCAGCGCCGGCAGACGAGACACGCCGCACCAGCTCTCCTCCGTCGGCGTGCCCACCACCTGCACACACCCGTGCCGTCTTACTGGACCACTACTTCATGCGCTTCATCATTCATGCGCAACAATGATGTTAGTTTTTATATAAAAAAATTAGTTACATTCAGTGATTGATTACTTAATCATCATCAGGCCACTGTCATTATACGTCCCACTACTGGGCACGGGCCTCTTCTACAGCTGCAAGGAGTTAGGCCTTAGTCCACCACACTGGCCTAGTGCAGATTGGCGGACTACACACCGAAGAAATTCCTAACAACTTTTAGGTGTTCCTTCACCGTTAATAATTGTTAATTTGTTATGAATACACTCATAACTACAAAAATTCAAAGGTGTATGCCTGGGGCTTGAACCGCGACCGTCGAGATTCTTGAACGCGCGCTTTAACCTCGAGCCTATCACTACTAACTACTAAAGTACTGATTACTAGATTTTAAACGAAAAGAAAGATAACCACAAAGAGAAATACACATCATTATTACAAGAAACACTTCCCACTCCACTAAAACAAATAAAATGTCACAAAAAATAGACATAACAACATTCTGACCTACATTTCGATGCTTTTAAAAACTTGTAAACATTCGACAGATTAAAAATGTACGAGATATTTCGCCCCATCGCTGTCAATGTAAACAACCGTGACATTACAATTAATTGTTTCCACCGCTCCAACTTTCGATTGTGAAACACTTCTACATCGGACAAAAAATATTTATGTCACTTCTGTTGAGGCGAGTTTGGAAATCCTTAAGCATCTGATACAAATGTTATATAAATTAATATAGAAGGTGGTTAATATGGCGGTGTACTTTAAGTACTCTTTTCAACCAACTCCCGAAGTGTTTAATCGGAACGACCAGTTCTTTATGAATTACATTTGTAATTTCATCACTGATTAAGTCTTTTAAAGAATGTCATCATCATCAGCCCATATACAACCCACTGCTGGGCACGGGCCTCCTCTACAACTGAGGTGTGCAGGTTTCCTCATGATGTTTTCGTTCACCTTTATATTACGTGATAATTCATTGTGAATATACACATAACTTGGAAAAGTTGCCTGGGGTTTGAACCCGCGACCGCCGAGATTCTCGACCGCGCGCCTAACCCTCGTGGCCATCACTACTTCTTAAACAGTATAATTAAAATATACTTTACATACAATGTATACCAAATAAACTGACCTTGAATATTTTGTCTAGTTGATCGTGCGTGTCCCTGACTCCGGGGAAGGTGGGCACGCCGCACAGCATCTCCACGAATATGCAGCCCACTCCCCACATGTCTAGCGACGTTGAGTATTCCGTGCTCCCGAGCAGAACATCTGGACACAAACAGTGCACGTGAATATTGTGGCGATTATAATCTTCGTATAATAGAATGTATTTACCAGCGTTGACATTTAATATATTTTGACATAATCAGAATACGATATCCAATAAACATAGAAATTCGTCATTTCATAGCTGTGCAATATAAAACTGTCAAAATACTTTTATAAATTTGTAAAAACTGCATAAAATTATTCGGCATCTTTTTCGCGGTTCTTCCATTAAAATCTATGGTTATGAGCAGGCCATAATAACTACGGCAACTGATACTCCAGAGTCCAGTACCTACATTAAAAGAATAATTTTGTTAAAACATCAAATTATACATCTGGTCTCCGAGCGCAATATCAGTGCTATTCCATTTCCAACAAGCGAAAAGTTTTTAAGCAATCAAAAAGTTTTAATTTTAAAAGGTCCCCAATGACAAATCTTTGGAGCAAATAGTTTCAAAATATCATTCACTTGTATGCGCGATGCGTTTGAAGCCACGAATGAACTCAACAAAAATCTACATATTGCCAATATATCTTCCATGCTAAAAAGAGACATATTAAAATCATCAGCGAATATTAAAGCATGAATTCACAAATCATAACCTATAATTACTTACAGATTTACCTCAAACTACTTCGTGACTAAATTTTGATTCAACATCACTCCATTTCATCTACCCATAGTCCATGAAAAAAAGCAGCTCATTTTTAAGAGTTGTTTTCAGTGTGATCAAATTCGTGACATGCAAGCCAATCTATTACGTCTTTAAGGTATTCTAATAGGCAAACATTCTATAATGGTATGTAGAAAAACTTCAACAAAGGGATGCCGGAGTGCAACGTCCCGACTCATTTTAATAGATCACGTTTCAACACTTGCATTTATATGGAGTTCGACTATGTGTGCTAGCAACTAAGAATCGGTTAGTAAGAAAAAAAATTGTTTTACGAATATCGACGATGTTAAAGTTGCAGGAATTTTTTGGATACTACATATTTGAAAAACTTTTTAATATTTTTTGAGATGAGACGATATTAAGTCTAATCGTATTTATTCTTGCTGCGTTGTGCTCGTTTGCCAGACGGACATTATAGTAAAATTGTGATACAATCCATAGGAGCTTGTTAATGTAAATAACGTAAAAAATATTTACACAATTGACCATTTCAGCGCAATAGACTTATAAGTAATAAAAAAATTAAATACTAGGTGGGTACATACCGGGCGGCCTGTACCAGAGCGTGACCACTTCGTGCGAGTATGTGTGGCTCGGCACGGACTTTGCGCGCGCCAGACCGAAGTCGGCCAGCTTCAATTCCCCGTGTGAGCTTATAAGTAGGTTCTGAGGCTTGACGTCCCTGTTGAAATAAATATTTTTGGTAATATTTTACTGCTGCCATATGTTTATTTATTATTCTCAGTCTATAGCCGTCCACTGCTGAACGTAGACTTCCCTAAGTAGGCGCCAACCATTCCTGTCTTAAGCAGCTCTCAAGATATCTTATCGGATGTTTATTTGCTGCAAGTTGAATTTTAATTTGATGAAAATTATAGAAAACCATCACTTTCCTTTAAATTTATTAAATATAAATTCACCATTCTATTTGTCATTTTGGGAAACTAAGTTTTAATCACGACATACCTACAACATTTTGGCATATACATACATTAGCCTAATATTTGCATGTGCCTGGGACGACCACACAGTCTACAGTCTTAATGGACGCCCAACCATTACATTCTACCTTAACCTTCCTCCTATATACTTATCATACATTCACGATTCTCATTTGTTTCGATTGGTGTGGAGGCACAACTCTAATACTTGAAGGTTGAAGTTAATGCTGCTAACGTACCTGTGTAAAACTCTTCTCCGATGGCAGTACGAGAGCCCCCGAAGCAGTTGGAACATGAACAGCCTAACGTTGTGGTGGTTCAGTCCCCCTGGATGCCTCTCCATGTACTGTGATAAGTCTGTGTCCTGTTCGTAGAAGAAAATAATTTCAAACCTCAAATCAGTCGAAACTTCGCCAATACAGCCTAAACCTATCTTTTGAATTCCGCAAGTTTTGTTCCATGACTTTTGTGACAATCTGTCAAAATCCAGTGTATTTAAATGCTGTTTATTACCGCTTATGTAGAATCACGAGTAACATAAGGACAACATAGGTTTAATATTGATCCACCAAAAAGATCTGTAGATTTCTTCTACACTAATATTTAAGTTTGGTTTCTTTAAAATTCACTTTATTTTTCGCAAAATGGTATAACTAAATCTATAGGAGTCTTATTTGCCTGATATATTAACTTCAATCCAATTTGGCCCAAGCTAAACAACAAATCGACATACATTTTAAAACGCGCAGTTAAAATAAGCGAAGCTGTAAAGTGTAACTAAATATTTATCTGCAATAAAATCCCTATAAACCTTTGCATGTATATTTATTAACACTATCATAATCAACTTTCTATATTCATTTATTACCATAAGTTTCACATTGGTAATATAAGCAATAAAACCGATAGATAGGTTCATAAATATCATGAACTATTTTAATAACGTGATAATAATTTAGACCGCTCCCTGGTGTTACAATTGCAACCGTGTAAGCATGCAGTAAAAGACGAATTTCCATTGACCACCGCAGATAACAACAATTGCGACTTAAATATTAGTATTGAATATAATATTTATGGTTGAAATACTCACAACGAACTCGAATACAAATGTGAGTGTCTCCCTGGTGTGCACGATGTCGTGCAG
This sequence comes from Hemaris fuciformis, assembly GCA_907164795.1. Taxonomy (NCBI): domain Eukaryota; kingdom Metazoa; phylum Arthropoda; class Insecta; order Lepidoptera; family Sphingidae; genus Hemaris; species Hemaris fuciformis. The sequence goes on from OU015445.1 coordinate 4,188,592, forward strand.
TGTGACGATGTTGGCGTGCTTCAACTCCTTGAGAAGCGACGCCTCCCGGATGGCTGTGAACGGCGCACCTTCTTCCTCTTGGAGCCTGATCTCTTTGAGCGCTACCACTTGTTGCGTTAAACTGTTTAGAGAAAAAATTGCTTTGTTAATTAAGGGAGGTGTTGTATGTGCTTTAAAATAGAACACACTCAAAATAATGTATGTTATAATTCTTTGCATCAGATTTATATAGTATCAGATCGTGTATTGAATCTGAATTTTATGTTCTATTGGATTTTTTTTCAAAAGGCTGTTTGACGTAATAGCTGTAAATCCAATATGTATTCTGATGTGGGTTTTATAACACGAACAAATTATTATGGGTCTAAAGTGGCATTAATATTAGAATGAGTCTTAAAACAGGTATGGAAAAATTATCGCACTAACACCTTATGATAAATAGTAACTAACGCAAATAGAGAATTGTGTTTAAGTAAAGACAGTAGGAAAATTTATATCATAACAAGAAACAGCCCAAATTATCCAAGAAGTATTTAATCCGATTTTGAACCGCGCTTTCGGTAGGAATCGCAATACACAACACACATAATTACAGCATATCACAAAAGTTAAACAGAAGCATCAGTCAAGATGCTCGTACGGCCGATCAAGAATGATGTACGCTTTAATTACGAGCCGCAGTTTGTAAATGATTCGAGTGTGACGCCACTACAAGCCGGCGCGTCATTAATCATCAATGAGCCTGAAGCGATGCTTACGCTGTTTACTCACATTACAAAGGGACCCGGTTACACCCTTAAACTTGCCTTACAAGATTTTTTTGTTTGAATACTGCGTGTCATTTTCATCGATATTGGCAATGACTTTAAAAATCCGGAACATGCGACTTGAAGATTTCTTTCCGGACGCATAAGTATACCTTTACACGGCTTGGATTTCCTTCAAACTAAGGTCCATGCTATGACTGTAGAAACGCAGATAATTGTACTATACTTCGTTATAGATAGAATGCCGCAATAATTCGAAAAAATAACACTTGAGGTTATCTATGAGTTTCTATTAAAACACTTTAGATAAAGCTGGATAATGTATGTCTGTGCATAATGAATATTTTCATCCCTGTAACCTAAACCCTACACTGGCTTGTCAACCGAGAGATTATGCAAAAGCCTCCTAACACTGCCAACAGCAACAAAAGTCCTTATAGCTTTCGCATCTTATCCTAACCGATCAGTACACCAAAGTACTGCTGTATTGTTATCTAAACTCTCATAACTCATAATATTTATTAAAAAATCAAATTCAAATACCACTTATAAGACGTTGAAGTTGCAGTCAACGTTTACACTACAGCTAAGTGGTTAATAGCGAACAATGAGCGACGAACAAAGTTGCGCAGAGTTATGAATACGACAATTCCGACTTGAACACGCTTATTACTGGCGGAATGGGTGAGGTGAAGCGATTCATTCAATATTCACAAGAAATGAACGGCACGAGTACCGTTCCGCCTGGCCCACTCGACCTGACCTCACTCCGCAAAACTCCCACTTTTGCTATAAAATTTGTGTGACTAATATATAACATTTACGTGGGATTATTAATTCGTTGCTACGAGCGACCGCCTTCTCTATGCATATTGAAAATAACTTTCTCGAAATGAGTTACCTCATGCTCAACTTAGCATGGAATAAATCTTGCATATGCTGTAAACTAAGGTTATAAGGTTGCCAGGAAGAAATTGCCTACAGCGATAAGGCCGCCTCTTGTTTTCTTTTTTAAAAGCTTAGTTTCTTTATATTATTTTGTACAGGTATATACAAGAAAGTGTTAATAAATAAACAAAAAATGGAAAACTCAACCACATTCAAACAGCTGTTGCCGGTAAAATCATCATTTGAATAAAGATAAATAAAGAATTATAACAGTTGTCAATAAACACGAGAACATGGACATCTAACCTAAAGTAAATCCACGTCACAATACTGGCCCCAGTGAAACGCAACCAAATGTATATAAAGGACGAAAGTACAACTATTCTCTTAAAATTTGTCATTGTATTCTGTAAACGCATTAGGACTGCAATAACGAAATGCAAATGTTGTGACTGCACAGAGCCAAAATAAAGAGAATTAAGCATAATCAAACGTATTTCGAAACTAATATTTACAAAGCAAAAAAAATCTTTGTCACAAACGTGATATAATGCGAACAGTGGAAAATCCCTCGCGGCTTTTAGTGAATAATCGCATAATACCAGCGTAAAGTGTATTCATGAAATTTAAAATTCTATTCTCCAACGCAAATGGAACGTAAAAATCAAGCTTGGAGTCGGTACAAAGTGGGGTAAGAGCTGGTTACTTTGCATATTGAGTAACATCTAAAGGAGCAGCCAAGTGGCACTGGAAGCCTCTGCGACAACTTGGGGTGGCATCCTTCGCTGTCACAACAAATGTAAATTAAGACAAAAGATAATTAACTTCAATAGATTTTTTTAGTGACAAAAGATTATTATTTTTCCTGACTGAAATATAAAATTATAGCGATTAATGTTTTACGTTTTACACTTTAACTTTTAACGTTGCTAAGTGTAGGATATAATTGTAAATTGCGTGTTTATCATGCTGCGGCAGTTACAAATTGACTTAACAAAATCTAGGATGTGTAATGAGCGGAAATAACTATACTGACGCTTCATAAGAAGTAATAAATTATCAAGATAGAATATCTAAGATTACAATATACATACGTATATTCAGTCGCTACCCAATAACCGACCAATGAAAATTACTCACTCTGCCTCGTGGTCTCGCGGTACAAGTATGTGCCGTGCGATCTAGAGGTCCTGGTTTCGATTCCCGGGTCGGGCAAAATGTTATTGGGTTTTTTCATTAGGAAATTCTCAGTAGCAGCACGGTGTCTGGAATTGTGCCCGAAAAACGGCAATAGGCTCGCCCCCTATTACGTGGGACTGATACATACTTGGCGAAATGTGGGTGCAGAAATGCACCTTTGCCTACCCCTCCGGGACTACAGGCGTGAGGTTATGTATGTATGTATGAAAATTACCTTATTAAATTGGCAGCATTAATAAATTTTACAAAAATAATGCCAAGTTAAAATAATATGGCTCCTTTACGGGATTAATAATACGTACACGTGAAGTCATTTTGATACGCGATACATCTCCATATAATATTCACTAAGCAATGTGCGTGTCACGTTTAACATTATAAATATCTTATTAGGGCTCTTAAGAAAACATGGAATACGGAATGCGCACTGCGTAATGTAATACATTATTTGTAGAGGTTAATCTGAGATGCTTTTGAAATTTATAAAAACAAGATTACTTAAATTTCCAAACGGGTATAATTTACAGATTTTATTTTAAACACGGCTGAGTCATAATGGAATATGCTAATTAGAGATTCATCTCTATTCTACATATTATTGAAGCAAGCAGCAAGTATTGTCTAAGTCTCTATCGTTAAGAAGCCGGAGGCTAGGCAATTTCACATGCAAACTTTGATTACTAAGGAATGAGTCAACTTAATTACTCTAAGGTTAGCGGCTATTCAATATGAAAAGACAAAATACTGTCTTGACTAACTGAACGGGAAAAACAGTTTGAACTAAAGGCATATAGACACTAATTAATTTTGATTTATTGTGATTGCAATTAAAATATTTAATTATGTACGGCTCATTGTTCTGCAAAGACTTGTTACATTCTATCGTCAACTTTTACCATTAGACCACCAAGACGGTTTATAAATAGAATATGTATGCTTTCCTATAATCACAAGCAATATAAATTCTCACTGGCGTCCCATTACAGAATGCAGAAAGTAACTAGCAGTAAAAGTTTAAACACTAATTTAACCTGATAATAACCTCCTCAAGCTTGAATACGAGTGGTCCTTTACGAGCTCTTGCATAATTTGTTCGCATGCAACGCTATCTTTACGACAGTTTAATGTCATCAACTGTGTAACTTGACGACCTATTGAGTAAGATTTACTTCCTTATTGGTTGATTGGCATCTATAAAATTTTATAATTTTCCACAACAAGCTATGGAAAGGCCCGTTTAGTGACTCCTATTGACATGCCCATTGTTTAGAAATTATAAACATAAAAATTAAATTACGGATTTAAGTAAGCCTTCAATTTATATCACTTTATAACCATCATCAGCATCACGTATGAGACAGTACTTAACAATGAAGAAGTATGATAAAAAGTAGTATAATATGTGCATACTCACTTGCTATAACCCTTATACACTGTGGCGTAGGAACCCTCACCGAGCTGCTCCAGTTTTATGTAAGCTTCGGATTTACCGAACGGAGAGTCACCCTGTTGACAAAAAAACAAAAAACGCTCGTTTATCAAGGTATGTAGTGAACGTTGAACACTGCACAACACTCGCTAATACTTTAATTTACGACCAAGCGTTGGCTTTTAGCTAAAGTACCTTTTATAAATATTACTTTTCAAATGTTGTAGGTGAACGAGGATTTTATTCTAATATTAAAATTATATTGTGACTGTCCTCGTATTTACATATTTTTGAGCTTTGTGCAGCCGTTAATAAGGTGAATAAATCTATATTCATTCATTCATAACCTCACGCCTGTATTCCCCGAAGGGGTAGGCAGAGGTGCATTTCTACACCCAAATTTCGCCAGGTATCAGTCCCTCGTAATAGGGGGCGAGCCTAATGCCGTTTTTCGGGCTCAATTCCAGACTCCGTGCTGCTACTGAGAATTTCCTAATGGAAAAACCCAATAACACTTTGCCTGACCCGGGAATCGAACCCAGGACCTCTAGATCTCACGACACATCTAGATCTCACGACACAATAATATCTATATATAAATAAATCTATATATTTTACTAAATGTAGTTTCATAGGGAATCGACAAGAAATATTGCCATTCTTTTAAAGGCCCGATTTAGATAAATCCCACTCGCTGAACTAAACATCGGATTTCCAAGTAACGCCAATGGACACAAACAACAGCAAACTGCACTAAAACGTACCCCAATTAAAGTTTACGATTTATTTTTCGCCTAATCTCTGTCTAATGAAGAGGGATCTAGGGCCGGCGCTTTTCTACGAACTTTACCCATTTCGGTACGGAGTGAGACCTACATGCCGAGTTATTTATAACTATTAGATTGTATTGTAAAATATCGCCACTTCGACAGAGCCCGACATAACTTTGCTTTCTTCCACTACCACCAGTATTTGCTTCGTCTAAATATTTGACTTGGCTAATGCGTTCTTACAGTTGGTGCGCGGATGCATGCGGGCTCCGATGCGCCACCATCTCCACGCTCACGAAACTCGCTCTTTGTAAACAAATCAACCGTATACAAACACACTTTTCAGTTTATAGCCCCACGTCTGTACTTACTCTAATTGGTATGTTTATCGCTTCATAGCGTTCAGTTATTTTCAAGCAGGGGATGGTGAGAGACGCGTACATCAAAAGCTTATTTCGGTCGTGCCTGCGTCTTGTCAAATGTACGAATAATACCACGTGCTTCTTTTTAAAATAACTTTAACTACATATATAGGAATAAAATGCGCTCGTTTGTTTTAACAAATGGTTTTAGTCTACCGAGTGACGCGGCCGAAATAATGGCAGTAAGAAAAGACACTAGCTTTGTTCCGAGAATAATGACCAGAGACAAAAGTGTAGTCTGTCTGTTTTTTTTTAACATTTCTGAATCTTTACGAAGTGGTGCTCAGCGTGAGAAATAGTCGAGTTGATTGGGCGCATCACTTATAAAATCTTAGTATGTTAATTTGCGTCACGAAGGTCTCTTATTGATGGCACGATATATCAACGTCGGTCGTGAGTCCCCTTCGTATCATTTGTAAAGTTGCAACACTACGGGCTGGTGTGGCGGCGTCGGGGACCACTGGGCACGATTTATCATTTATTCTTTACTCACAAATACACTTAAACTAGAATAAATAGCCAGGCGAACGTGCAATATATTTATAAACCAACGGATATACCCTTATAATAGTAAACATGCGAGTAGTTCGTGCTCGTGGCAGTATTAATGCAGTTAAGCTGGAATTAGCCTCGGGCACATTAAGCACCAAGAGACTTAAGATTTGCGGACTGCTCAAGTGAATATAGACTGGGCGTAAATCATAAAATTTTATTAGTTAGGCGGCCAAACTGTTAAGTTTTATAGTAAGAATTTCCATTTAATTATGAAAATACGTACGTCTATTATCTGCTATTTATATAATATTCCAAAACAGCACGCTTCGGTTGTTCCATTAAATTATTGTATTGTCGTAGCCCTATATAGTAAGTTGCTAAATTTAATCCGATACTACCAGCAGAATATTACTTACGTTTCGGAAATACGGAATAAAAATCCGCGATTGAAGTCTTTGCGGTGTATGTGACTCACAAATCCATGGTACCGAAGTAATGATTCGAATTTAGTACGCTACACTGGTCATATGCGACTTTTAAGAGTAATTTTTAAGCTGGCTGATCTTTCGTGATGTGATTCCTGCAGCTAATGAGATTACCGAACCCTTCTCTTTTATGAACTGAGTCTAATTTAATCCACTCTCCAGTAAGATGATGGCCAAAATTTCTACCTAAAATTTTGAAGGTTTGCTGTTAACAAATCATTGAATTTATTTTGAAATGTTAGCTTGTAGTTTTGTTTTAGGAATTTATTACAGAACAAAACATCGTTTAGGTATATTCATTAGCAATTAAAAACTATGAATAATAATTTTATTAATAAAATTTAGTCGTGTTGAAATCGACACACGAATTCTGTTTTTTTATCAATTTACCACCGTTTCCGCAGTTACTCATGACGGAATGACTAATTGATAAATCATAAAATTTGTAATTTGATATAAATATTGCAAGATTTCGACGAATCATCAAAATACCATCATATTGATAAACGCTTTTTTAAAATAGGATTTGTCAAACAACATTACCTGAAAAGAGTCATATTTTAAGAGCACTCGTACATTGCCAGGAATGGACAAATTACATTTTAAAATTTCCTAAGTATACGACCTTCATCATCATCATCATCAGCCCATATACGTCCCACTGCTGAGCACGGGCCTCCTCTACCTTTGAGAGGGTTTAGGCGTTATACGACCCTCACGTGCTTTAAAAATCACGCTGCTATATAGCGTAGGCAGAGGTTCATTTCTGCACCCACATTTCGCCAGGTATTTATCAGCCCCACGTAATAGGGGGCGACGAGCCTATTGCCGTTTATCGGGCACAATTCCAGACTTCGTGCTGCTACCGAGAATTTCCTAATAGAATAACCCAATAGTAGCCCGACCCAGGAATCGAACCCAGGACCACTAAGCTGTGCCTAAGACCACGAGGCATTCAGTCATAATAAATACTGTCATTTCTAATCTATTATCTATGAATTGGTTACACGTCTTTCTTTTTACCACCGCCATGCGAAAATTCAACTCAAATTATGATAAAGTGTACCAACCCCAAAGGCACTAAATCGCTTGGTGCGTCTGCTGGAGTGGTCGTGCGGACCGAGGAAGGCCTCCGATTTGGGCCTGGGCGGCCGCTTGGGCCTCATCACCACTTGGGCCTCCTCCCTGGCGCCTTCGTCGAGGAGCTTCGAGTCTGAAGACACGGACAGCTGCCTCCGCACGCGGTACTCGCCGTTACCGCCTCCACTCCATTCTGCGTGGACAAAATATAAATATATTTAGAATAATATGATATGATATACGCGCACTGACTCGTCGTTTCGCGGCACAAATTTAGGTAATACTCAGAAGTCACCACGAAGCCTGAAAAAGGCATAGGGCTCACCACTTATTACAAAGGGCTTAAAAGATTTGGCTTTATGTGGATGCAGAAATACGCCTTTTTCTTTTAACGAGAGGAATGAGCCTTAAGCTCCCCTCTCGGAACCTCGGGGGAGGCCCGTCAGGGGTATGTCGGGGTCTCTGGCCTTACAACTCGGCGCGCGGAGCAGTTGTCCGCTTAGCTGAGTTGGGTCTCTAACCAAAATCCTACGCTAGCATACCGACTCAAACCTCTGACCATAACGCGCATTCGGGGCGGTTTTACGGCATCTCAGTGCGATAAGCGCTCCGTCTAATCATGGACTCCTCAAAATTGGGAGGGCTTGAGATGCCCTCCACTCATCCTGTTTTGGACGCTTACTTATTGTAAACGTCCGCGACAGTCAAGAGGCTACGCTCTCTGCCGCACAGCTTTTAGTCATGGCGCACCACCCCCGCAGCACGCCCTGCCACCCCTGGGTCCCTGTTAGTCGCCTTTTACGACAGGCCCCTGTCTACCTCTTCAAGTGTACAGGCGTGATTGTGTATGTTTGCAATATGATATTGTTCGTGTTGAAATCGTATGAAACTGAGTGTCGTGCCTATCAAATATGACATCGAGTGACCAGGGAAAAATTTCTGTTATATTATAAAGACATTATTTCACATAACAAATAATTTTCACACTGCAGATTGTAATTTAAAAAAAAGGTCAGGAACGAATAACATGTATTTACAAGTTAAAATATTAATAAAATATAATATTTATTTATTGACTATAATAATATGACACTTAATTGGAATAGCGGACCGAGCAGTTGAGAAGACCAATTTGAGACGTTTTCACTCTGAAACATCGTGCTACGCGCATGTCTGTCACTAAAATAGGTTAGTTGCCATGCTAACTTAGATTTTTAGTTAAGATCCCTCCTAGCTAAAGCTTCAAACTGTAAGGCCGGCGACAGTAAGCATAAATTTTCAACATAATCTAAATTACTTGAACGTAATGGGGTAAGATGTGACTTTTACAAGATCTATTAACTAATTTGAATATACAACTGGGAGCAATCAGCGCACACTTATTATTTCAATTTGGAATGTTCCAAAAAAAGGCACTGTTTGGAGTGCAAACTTTTATTGAATAAGCGGGAGTCAGCACGCGTGCAAACTAACGTGTGAAGTGTCCGCATACATACGTACGTACACGCATTGTCGTTTGAAAAATATTTTTATTCCGGCTTTATCAGCGTGTCAGTTGGTTTGACAACGTTCATCGATTACCCTGGTTAGAATGCTTTTTTTATTATCCATCGTGTTTTCGTGACGTGTTCGAATCGCGATGTATGCTTTGGCATTCATTTTACGGCAGAGAAAGGACACCGTGGCGGAATTCTTACGTCATCCAACCACGTAGTGCAAGAGCAAGTCAAGGGATTGATAGGCGGTTTTGAATTAAAAAATATTTATTTAATCAAAACCTTAATTTAGTACAGTGTTTTCTGAGCAAGAGCGGAATACAGAATGAATTACAATTGAAATATCTCTTAAAGCTAGTGTTTTACAAAATGGTGTCAATATTTTCTGCAAGTCAACATAATTTGTTCTAGAACTTTCCAGTGGCACGTGTATACATAAATGCTGATTAAGATTCCTTCAATTGGTTATTTAGGTTTGCTTACAAAGCATATATTAGTAGGGTGACCATCCTTAACTCCTCCCCCCCTAAGAGAGAAATCGGCTGGAGACAATTCTTTTGGTTCCGGCTGATTTCGACTTAGTACTAGGATTTTCCTAAAGATTTTATATTTGACAATCAAAAATGCTAATGAAGCTACAAACATTATTACTATTATACTTATTGTCCAAACACTTATATCTTGGGTCACTGAAATTTCACTTTTATCTACACTTTCACTGGTATATTTTGCACTATTTAGAATGTCTTTTATATCGTTGAGGTCTACGCCGCGAAGGTCCACTTGGCTGTCATCTACCGCGATGTTGTGTTGTAGTCCAGGCATGGTTACAGCTCGCAGCAGCAGGCTCATGTCGGGTGTCCTTGTTTCAGCTACCTTACTGATCATCTTATCTCCAATATATGTCTCGCAGTTCTGGCTAGGGATTACCAGAAATGTTCCTCTCAGGTTGTATTTCATGACTTCATTGTTGCAGTTCTCGGAAAGTGCCAGGTTGTGCTTAGTAAAAATCAACCATATTCTATTGGCTACCATGTGACTCCTTGCATCTTCTATTTGAACGAAGGTCTTGTGGCATGAAGAATAGTTTTTCAACAGCATTATTTGTTCAACGCACGTTGTGTCAGCGTATTGCACTATGTCATCTTCCTTACAGAGGACGCGATCACCTTCGATCTGCTCGCATGGTCTAGCTACGGGTCTAAATTTCAATCCATTCACTATGAGGTAGGGATATTTTGGAATAATAACAGAGGTTTTTAAGGAACTGGGATTATATGTAGGTATAGGTATAACCTTATAGTAATTATACGTGATATTGTCTAATAAAGAAACTTCTAACACAAAAACTAATTTATTACCATCCGAATAAGATTTAAGAACTATAGTACTTTCTAGTTTCGTAAGGTTTTCCTTACCTACCGTATACACTAACCTATTATGTTTCTCTATTAAATTAGCTGCTTCCCCGCTTAGTCTACTCGTTATTGCGTTAAAAAGATATTCGTTTTGTAAATCATCACCCCGATATAGATTAATTATATATACCCCGGGTGGTACAACCATGATTCCTTCCATTTTAGTTACAAAATAATAAACTCACTGACAAAAATACCTATTAACCTAACGTGAAAATTAAATCACTTTATCTATCTATTAACGTAAATGCGCTACGTGCCAGACGGGCTTTTTCTAATCCCTATAAGTACACGAAACACACACGTATAATGATCACCAGGAAAATCAAAGGAAAATTGACGGGAAAGTGAACAGATCTACTCACATGACCCACAGCTTTTCCGCTCTCCTTCTGTGATCGGTGATTCTGCTCCTCAGCTTGCTCTGCACCGTGGCTTTTCTTGACGAATTTATTTGGTTCGCTGACCCGCTGAATCGTTGAAACGAAATTTGGAGTCTTTTCCGCGCCCGAAAATTTGATTCGCGATGGCACAGAGGACCCAAACGACAAGGTCACTTACCGGCTGCGCCAGTCAAGGGATTGATAGGCGGTTTTGAATTAAAAAATATTTATTTAATCAAAACCTTAATTTAGTACAGTGTTTTCTGAGCAAGAGCGGAATACAGAATGAATTACAATTGAAATATCTCTTAAAGCTAGTGTTTTACAAAATGGTGTCAATATTTTCTGCAAGTCAACATAATTTGTTCTAGAACTTTCCAGTGGCACGTGTATACATAAATGCTGATTAAGATTCCTTCAATTGGTTATTTAGGTTTGCTTACAAAGCATATATTAGTAGGGTGACCATCCTTAACTAGCACATTTAATGCAAAAATGCATGGATCAATATAAAAGGTGTATTAAGATTGATGCTTGATAGCATTTAATAGTCATTGCCCACCTCATTGGAATTAAGGCGTATGTTTTTTTAGTAAGTATGTTGGCATTTGCAGGCAGCTACGTAAAACGTAACGTAAAAAAATAATAAAATAAAATATTGATTTACAAGACTAGTTATTCATGTTATACATTAAATTCACCGTTTACATGCGGATTAAATCCTTTTCCTATTTTTTGCTAGAGAACCTTTGGTGAAACGCAAATTAATGCAAAACACACAATCACTTTCCTTGTAAATTTACATTAACGATACAATCAATATAAAGACACATCTCAACAAACATTTTCCTCAAAAGCTCCGTCAATTGACAACGACAATTTAGAAATCCCGGCGAAATTTTCCCCTCGGGGTACTTAGGAAGCAATTTAAATCTCAAAATAAAAAACTCAGCGTTGAATCGACGTTGATTGAAAGAAGCTATTTTGCTAGCGGCGTCAATATACCGTCGCTGAGTAAGCACTGGGGCAAACGTGTCAGCTCGGCGAGACATAGATCGGATGCAACATTAAGCTACCACACAAAAGCACGCTTGACGGCTATGTTGTGAAATTATCATGAATAAACATATTTTGAACAAATTTTCCCTTTAATTAAGTTTCTTATACACATATAAAATTTTAAGATGCTTTTTATCAAATATTTTTAAAGTCGAAATTTCATGAGAGTTTTGTACTCTTAAGTCGTTGTCGATTTAAATAGATCTGTGTAAATTCAGTTCTTCCATAGCCTTGTTTGCGCTACGTGCGGTGAAAGAGAGTTCCAAATTTCAACTTATTGATGGCAGGATATTCGATCCATCCGGATAGAGACCACTATGCTAAGGTAAAATATTATTACGCAATAGGAAGCTGTGAAATGAATTTTAAATTGGTATTTTATTGATTTAATAGTATAAATTTAAAAAATGAACATCATTCTTGGATATAAATTCCAGTTTCACATATATCAAGAGCAAATAAACGGTAAGTACGTGCAAAGAATCCGCAACTATGCCAATCCATCATTATGATACAAGAAATGAATTGATGATGACAACTCAACAGATAAATAATCCGAATGAATCTCTTAGCATTACTGAGCTATGATTGATAGTATTATAAGATTCCACTTTCAGCCACGATAAGAAATGTTTAGAATACAATATGATGTAACACATCATTATGAGGCGTATGGACCGGGGACATGTGCAATTCACCAAAATGTAAAAACGTAAGATAAAGCATTGATTGCATGTTAGTACCAATAATTTCAGATAGCCGGCCCAGGCATTTTCTGATGTGGAGAAGATCTAGATCTTAATCCACCACACTAGCACAATTGGCGTTGGTGGACTTCAAAGGTCTAAGAAACTATTTTTGGAATCTTGCAACTGCACTGGTATGCAAATTTTGAAATGATGTAATATATATTGTTCCTTGAATTAAGAAATGTAATCATTTATTTTGAGTACCCGCATAACCTTTGCATTAAAAAGCAAGATGTTGTATTAGCAAACAGCAAAACTTTTTTTTAATTATGACAGTGATTTAATTAAAAGCAGTAACACGTTAAATATGTAATAAGAATTTACACATTTTTATCTTTATCTTATTTATACATCTAAATGTCAATGTTAGACGTAGATCAAAACTATAAATTATCACTCAATTAAGCGGTGCCATTAAAACGCCGTAATTAAGTAATCTGAGATGCAAATATGGCTGCTGTATGTCATTAATGTGCATTTTTTTAATTTCATGTATGCGAATTTAATTTGAATAAATACTTACAAAAATACAACCTCATTAGGAACAGATCAGACTGTCTAGGTCGCAGGTTATAGTGGAAACCCGTGCCCAACAGTGGTACATATCTATATGGGCTGATATAGCAGCAGTGTTAGTTCATTTTAAGGCTAAAAGCCGCGAAGTCAATTGGTGACTTCAACACGCCTGAAAGTTTTGATGGTACGTTATATCTACAGTGAATTTGAAATTTAGATAATTGAAGTTTATGAATATGGCTAATGATGACGAGTAAACAAGCACATTGATCAGAATCCTTCGATCATTAGGTATTGTTAGTACTATACAATGCTATTTCCTTGGTGCAGTTTGATACAACCCGAATGCGTAAGATGGATCTTCACATCGAGACGAATAGCTGTATGAGAAACATTCAGATCTGACTGGTTTGAGACTAAGAATACGGTGTAGTTTTGAAGCGACGAAAAAACATTCATATTTTTGAACTATTCATTAAATAGCTGAATAAATAAAGGTTAACACGCTATATAGCTCTATACAACAATATAGCTCATCTAATGAGAAATTAAACACAAATTACAATTAAGTAATGAAATTATCATGAAAACGTCAATTTTGGGGTACGGGACAGCGTGTATCTTGGGGTGAAGTGTAAGTGGGTCATGGGTGAGGCACAGTGCCCTCGTAAAGGGACCGAGGGACCGCCCTACAAATATCACCATTCTGTTTTATTACTCAAAAAATTCTGTTTTTATTTATTTCCATTCAAATAATTTTTATATGTAGTCCTCAATGTTTTTATTTGCTCTATTACCTACTTCCGTAAAATATTAAATAAACTACAATTAATTCCTTAAAAATTCCTTATATTAAGATCCTTAATAAACATGTTTAAAAAAGTTTACTTATCATTTTTATTTTATCTAATAAATATAAAAACTATTCAGTTATCCAACTTATCTATCTTATTCTATATTAAATAGATGCTATTCGTTAATCTTCTCGTATGTCGCGTTAATTGGTAAATCCACAACTGCAATACATAAAATAATCAATTTAACATCCACTAATATTTATTTTAGAGCATGTGATGTTATTCTCACAAACTGTTTGCATATCCGAGTTTACAAAAGGATTTATCTCATAACCACTTTTATTCGCTCTTTTACTTATTAATGTAGTATGTCCCGTGCTGTCATTTCACGCTTATGGTGTTAATTATATCTGTGTGATAAACATTCATCGATTCAACGTAAATGTCACTAAGCGGTTACAAAGGTTTCTATTTGCAAAACACATATTTATACTTTCACTAGCACTTTTCATAATATAGAAATCGATCAAGTATATCTTACGGCTAAGCAAATATCTAAATTGATTCATCCATCTCATACCGTATATGGTGTCAAAATTGAAAACGATATGAATCAAATTCCAAAACAATATTCAAAAAAATCTGAATATAATGATAAGGTTTATTTTAAAAATATATCATCATCATCATCATTATCAGCCTAAAGAAGTCCACTGTTGAACATAGGCCTCCCCCAATGACTTCCATATAAAAATATATACAAAGGTGATATTATCAATACTTTTCAACCTCGAAATATTAAACTTTTAGGATTAAATATGCTATCAATTTTATTATATGAATAAGTGTACCTTAAAACAAGAGGTTTATCCTTTTTTCTTACATTTCAATAAAATCGTCGATGTCCAGTAACATAAACCTGAAACTCCTCCAAAGAAGTCTAGGGTGAACATTTGAAACTAGTTCATAATAAGATGCTCTTCGGACCTGGATTTGATTAACAATAGACGAAAGTTTTATGAGTAAGTACCTATGTATTGTACAATATTCAGCTCAACTCTATTCTATCCCGCATCACGACTGTAACAGATTTCGAGTCACCCCATTGTAATGCCTGTATCGCATACAAAGTTCTGCCTTTGAAACTTCTCTTTTGAAACGGATCACTTGCCTCACCTTTGTTCAATAAATTATCAACTGAATCAGGAATTGAAGTTCCATGACCATTGTGAAACATGTGATGATGATGATGATGATGAATTATGAAGAACAAAAAAGCGCCATAGTAGTATTATAATTAGGTTGGAATGAGTCGCGATTAATATTACATAATCTTAGTATATTTATAGAACAGAATGAAAAACATTTTGCCATTTTTTTGGTTTCTTTTAATAAGATTTAAAATTACCTTGTACATTAACAACTAATGTGGGTTTACGAACACAGATTAAACACATACAAACAACGCCGATAATTATTGATCAATACATCATCGAAATTGTATCTCCTGAGGGCGTCCGCCTTTATATTAGAGTCTTACAAGGACTGTGTTTTATACTATTAAATATTAAGCATAATAACAAAAAAATTAAATGTAACAATAAAAGAAAGAACATTTTACACAACAAAGAAAATACGTGGATAAATCTCAATATTGCTTTTTGTTGGAACACAAAACTACTTTTACCATGGACAACATAATAATTAAGGCGGAAATAAATAACTCATAAATATTAACTACAAAATGCCCTTTAGAAAGCTTAAAACGAGATCGTATATCAAATGTGAAATTACAATGTCATTAATTCTAATTAAATCATCCGATGTTCTAAATATTGCAGGTGGATCCATTTGTCATGATAAACACGCGCGGCGGTGACACGGGGCTGTTCATTTTGGCTCGCGTATGATTGACTCATTTGTTTCTCCATTGTACATTTCCACTTTGTATTGTATGATAAAACAATGATATACAGGGTGTCCCAGCAGTCGACGATAACCCGGAAACGGGGAATAGCCCAAGTCGTAAGAGTTATCAGAAAAATATTTAAAAAAATATAAGTTATGTATTTAGAAAAATATAGGGATTTCAAAAAAATCTAGAAAATCTACACCCTGTGACGGTTTTTTCAATACTGTTGCTGCAAATCTCTACTTTTTTAAATTATTATTTTTGTTATGTAATCCTGAATAATGCCTCTGCAAACTGTTATCCAACATTTAGAGCCACCTTGCTATACTTCGGAAGAAAATGACATTGTTTACCAAACCGCATATTTAAAATTTATCATACGCCCAAATTTAACTGACTGTCCTGAAAAAAAAATGTACTACGCGAGTTTGGCAAGTAACTTTAAAAGTTGGCGCATTTAATAAGGAATCTAAAATGGTATAACACTTGCTACATTATTTTTTAAATGTGGCACAATATTTTTTATTTTGCGAAGAAACCCATTTGATCAAATTTTCTTATTAACTAAAGATGACATGATGATGAACTGATAAGTGAGATGGAGAGAATTGTTTTACGATGTGTGAGTGAGACAGATACTCCATTGTCAGGTAGTCCATGGGCACCACGCATCGGAGCAATGATCACTTTTTTATTTTAAATTTAGGCTTTTTTATTTGGATATCTTAAATTTATTAAGTAATTGCTTAACATCAAATATTTCTTTAGTAAAATTTACAATACATGTTCAAACTGCCTTCCTGCAACCGCAATACACGCTTGTCATCTTCTTAAAAAAGATCGGGTTATCAGGGGCGAAAATCTTCTATTCCTAACAAATTCAGCTACTTCCATTTATTTTTTGCCATAGCTCAGGTAAATTTTCAATTGGCTTTAAGCAAAAAATTTCTTTCACCGTTCCCCAGTAAAAAATAGCCTAAAGGATTTAAGTCAGGTGAACGGGCTGGCCATTGGATTGTGCCAGCTCGTCCTATCCATCTACTCCGGTATTCCTAATCGAAATATTCTCTAACTGAACTAGCGTCACTATCTGTCTCGCTCACACATCGTAAAACGATTCTCGCCATCTCACTCAAATAGTATCTTAAAATTGCTGTCTCAAAGAGCCGAATAGAAACATCTTTAGTTAATAAGAAAATTTGATCAAATGGGTTTCTTCGCAAAATAAAAAATATTGTGCCACATTTAAAAAATAATGTAGCAAGTGTTATACCATTTTAGATTCCTTATTAAATGCGCCAACTTTTAAAGCTACTTGCCAAACTCGCGTAGTACGTTTTTTTTTCAGGACAGTCAGTTAAATTTGGGCGTATGATACATTTTAAATATGCGGTTTGGTAAACAATGTCATTTTCTTCCGAAGTATAGCAAGGTGGCTCTAAATGTTGGATAACAGTTTGCAGAGGCATTATTCAGGATTACATAACAAAAATAATAATTTAAAAAAGTTGAGATTTGCAGCAACAGTAGTAAAAAAACCGTCACAGGGTGTAGATTTTCTAGATTTTTTTTAAATCCCTATATTTTTCTAAATACATGACTTATATTTTTTTTAATATTTTTCTGATAACTCTTACGACTTGGGCTATTCCCCGTTTCCGGGTTATCGTCGACTGCTGGGACACCCTGTATAAAAGCTAGCCTTATTGCTCTCTGCTGACTTGGCTATAAATCGGATAGGGTCAGACACGTAATATAATTTAGATAGTTAAATGTTTTTTGTATGGAATTCGTTGGCTAAAACGTTATACGAAAAAGTCGGGAATATTATAAGTTTTTTTTTTTAATCTTTATTTATATTTAGGGGGTTTGATCACAATAAATCTCGCCACCCCCATAAGAGGCTCACAAATATTACAATATATATTATAAGCTTAGGCCCGCGCACCTTGATAAAGTACTAAATCTTCAAAGAAGGATGCGTCATTAATTCCATATCTCTATACATGTATTATGGGGATATCATGGAATCATCAAAAACCTATCTCTGGTGTTTTGGATTGCTATGAGCTTAATGAAATGAAAAAATATTTATGAAGTATCTATCTTTATCTTCCCCCTTAGATCCATAACAGACAATTCCTCAAGCGTTATGAATGTCTATTAACGGCGATGATCTATTTCAATAAAATAAATTTATTTTATCACTAATAATTCTTAAGAATCTCATCATGTAATATGAGCAAAAAGAAGTGCACAACATTATTACATCTAAACAATTATGTCATAAACTTTCACCCCCAATTACGTTGAACATCAGGTGCTGAAATCTAGTAACCTTACATAAATTAACGCTTGAGAGGACTATTCAAAGCAACCACGAGGCGAAGTCAAATGTAGCGTGTACCGTTAATTACTGAGCAACCGTTACCAGGGTCCCTTGAGAGAGGGGGGAGGGGTTGGAAGGGAGGGAGGCAAGTATCAATCAGCGAAATAGGGCATAATTGGTGGCTGGCTCGAATAATTCACGCACGCAGGAGGAATGTCGCGCTGAGAGTAAATTGGAAACTATTTGGTCGACGCACACGTACGCGCCTCATTCATGCATATGATTAATACAAGCATATTAATATTTTGTATTGTACTGGGTTAAGTAATTTTCAAATTAATGGAGTAGTTTGGCTCAGAAAATGGTTTCGAGAAGTACTTTTGTTAGAGAATAACTATTTCAATCATCTAGATCTAGACTATAAAGTGTAAAATAAAATGTATTTCAGTCCATACTACATGTAGATTTCCCACTACAAAGCACGAAGTACCTTGACGCAAGAAAGTATTTTACTTACATGGAATAAGTATAACTCGTCTGCACTGCAGAACGTCTCCATGAAATTGCAAGACAATTGAATTGGTAGCGAAACTGCTGAGATTGAGATTCCTATTCTATTCTAATGTCGTAATAACATAGAGGTAAAATTACTCGCGAATAAAATTAGATAATCAAGAATGCAAACGGAATAACCTGGAATACAAATTCAAAATCAACATTCCACACACGATTGGAAGTGTGTATGTACGTAAGAAAAACACACAAAACTTTTGCGCGTACTCTTTCGCGAGCCTTGTTATCTTAATAACAATTTTATTAGCATACGTTATTTGTTCAACAGACAAAAATATACATTCATATAATATGTTCTCTCATTAGCAGGCAGAGTTCTTATGCCTTTTGTTTAATTAGCTGTTATTTAAACTAACGCAAATAAATCCTATTACTCTCACTACAAATATTAGTTATTTTATCACATTTATGGTTTGTTATGGGTATTCCGTTGTTCTCTTTTGTATGTGTCAACACATTTGTTTTTTTAATCTGATGGGGAATTTAGTTTTAGTTAGCACTTTCTGACACAGGTAAAGCACATCTTTATATAAAATCTAGATGAATTCAGGAAGAATAATAAAAACATGTAGAATTTACACACAGTATAACGATCACACAGCAAGATAAAACTCTTATGTCGTGAGTATCACAAACTAAAAGATACTTTTCTTGTAAACACTCAGACCCCAAAATGACTATAAGTAAATGATAAAAATATTTATCTCGTCGAGTGGATCGAACTCGCGACCTCACAAACAATATACAATGGAAATACAACAGACGACTAGTGTCTACGTAATAATGCAATAAAATAAACGCTCAAAAATAAGTTACCGAATTTCAGTCTAGATTTAAAAAATCCATTGCGAATTGGGCAGTTGCAAAATATAGCCTAAGCGAATCGATCTGTAGAAAATACTGTGTAAATAATTAGTTCTGGGACAGTTGTGTAATTTGAGATTGTTTCGAAAAGACTTGAACAAAAGCGTCAGGGAACCTTTCACTTTTAGATTATACTATAATGTATAATTTATATCTAGAATTATAAATAAACTCAGCAACTTGTCGATAGAACGACGATTTATATGAGCGATCAACTTATATACAACTATAACTTACATATATCCCAACGCTTACGCTAAGTGTAATTTTATTCTTACAGAAAATCAGCAAAATCAATGCAACGGTAATAAGTGTTGCAGATTACATAAGGAAGAAAATTAATACAAATGGAATGAATAAACATTAGTCACATAATGGTTGTTTTTTTACAAATACTATTGAACTTTCAGTTCAGTTCAGTGTACTTACGAAGATAGATCAACTGAAATGGAGATGGACAGGCCACATGTTAAGGAGTACTCAAGAAAAGTGGAGTAAAATTGTGACAGATTGGTATCCCAGAGATGGAAAAAGGAAAAGGGGAAGACAACCTAAGAGATGGGAAGATGAGTTAAAACTAACAGCGGGCCCTTACTGGAGAAGGGTTGCAAGAGATAGAATGCAATGGAAAATGTTAGAGGAGGCCTTTGCCAAAAGGCACACTGAGCTAAGAGATATCCTCTAGAAGAGTAAGACAAATATCTCATAACAGACAGAAGCTCAGGATAAAGGGCTTATTGATTGATTGATTGATTGATTGAACTTTAATCCTCTAGGCCATCGAGTAGGTACTTCATAGTACAATGTGAGTCATGGTAGGACAATATTTTTTTGCAACTGGTATACATGTCATGGTACAGGTAAGAATCACAAGGGAAAATTCGATTTGACGCCAACCGGTGTTAAGACCATTTGGTCCCACTAGTTGCCATTGTCAAGTCTTTAAGGTGAGTAGAAAGTGCGAAGTTGCCATGTCTGATGATAAATAACGGCTTCATCTCCATACCATGTACGACGGAATATCTACACCTTTATCCCCGATATGGTAGGCCGTGGATTATTGCTATACCCACCCTAAGATCCCACGCTGTAGAGGGCGTGCTTCTTGTAGTTTTTGATGCGTTACTCCGTGTTGTTTTTGAGAAACTTCTAATGGAAAAACCCAAAAACACATCACCCTGCTTCTTGGAATCGGACCTGGGACTCCTCTATCTTGTGACGCTCACTATTATAGTATAAGATTTGTTTAATATAGGTAATTAACTAACAATTATCATCACCATCATCATTAGCCCATATACGTCCCACTCCAGCAGTGGGGCCTCCTCTACAACTGAGAGGGTTTAAGTTTAAGCCTTAGTTCACCACGCTGGCTTAGTGCAGGTTGGCGGACTACACACCTAAGAAATTCCTAAGAACTTTAAGGTGTGCAGGTTTACTCACGATGTTTTCCGTCACCGTTAAAGTACGTGATAATTCATTTTGAATACGATAACACAAACATAACTTCGAAAAGTCAGAGATTTGCGCCTGGGGTTTGAACCCGCGACCGCCGAGATTATCGACCGCGTGTCTAAACCTCGAGGCCATCACGACTTAATTAACTAATAAATAATAATATTATCTTAATATTCTGTTTCGCTCAAAACAAACGTTTAACGCTACAATAATACACACCAAAATGATTCACCGTGATAATTATAACTAAACACCGGTAACAAGTTTTGGGTGCCGTCGAACCCGTTCACTCACTTGTACAACTGTTATCACTGGAAATAGATTGTTTATACTTAATAATAGACGAGTTGGGTTTCCACTCTCGCGCCAAGTTTAATCATATAAAAACATACAACTTGGGATAAACAACGTTCGATCCCCGTGTATCTTACGAAAACTGACAATGTTACTCAACAATTTAATAACTCAATAAGGAGTTGGTGATAGAAAAACAAAGTTTGGACGCTTTGATACTCTGTGTGACCATATTTTCTTATTTAGACAAAACGTTTTGCTTTTAAAATCCTTGTCACTTCTCAATAAATTTTCAGAGAATAAACTCTTCATATAACCACTATATACAATATACATACACACCAGTGGCGGGAAGCCATAGAAGCCCAAAAGCGTTAAACGTTAATGTGTAATGCATAGTTTATATTTATTTATCATGGGGTCTTTATTTAACAAAATTATTTAATTAAATAAAAATTTCAAGGTTAAAATTGTTATGTGGAATTTTCAAAGGCAAACTGGACTTTTGGGCTTCTATGGAAGTACCGTCACTGATACACACATAAGTCATCTTCATTCATTCATCATCATCAGCCCATATACGTCCCACTGCTGGGCACGAGCCTCCTCTACAACTGAGAGGGTTTAGGCCTTAGTCCACCACGCTGGCCTAGTGCGGGTTGGCGGACTACACACCTAAGAAATTCCTAAGAACTTTTAGGTGTGCAGGTTTCATCACGATGTTTTCCTTCACCGTTAAAGTACGTGATAATTCTTTGTGTATACACACATAACTTCGAAAAGTCAGAGGTGTGTGCCTGGGGTTTGAACCCGCGACCGTCGAGATTCTCGACCGCGCGCCTAAACCTCGAGGCCATCACGACTTCATTCATTAGGTTTGTTTAAATTAGGTTTAAAGACTACAATGGCGAGTACCTACGTGTTGCCATATGTTCGGAAGGAAAGAAACAGTAAACAATCATTACAAAAATCTACATGGGAACATGTATATAAACAAAAATTACTTTATATAACCTATGAAAGCATGACAAAACCAACAAATCATTGAAAAATCTCCGAATATTGAGAGCCGTGGCGCGTACCCTTTGATTGGTTCGTAAACATTTACCGAAATGCGTTTATTTACACATGTCAGCCGGCGGGAGAGCTGTCACGCGCGGCTCGCGGCCGGCACTCATCACATCCACGTATTTGTACACACAATTATATACGACGAAAAGTTGATAAGCATTTGAACAACCCTT
This sequence comes from Hemaris fuciformis, assembly GCA_907164795.1. Classification (NCBI taxonomy): domain Eukaryota; kingdom Metazoa; phylum Arthropoda; class Insecta; order Lepidoptera; family Sphingidae; genus Hemaris; species Hemaris fuciformis. The sequence goes on from OU015445.1 coordinate 4,211,220, forward strand.
GCACAGTTTATTTATTTAATAACATAGACATGCAGCACACCAAAACTTTTAGTATTGTTTACACAATAATTGGACACACCGGGTCCCGAGTTTTAAACTAGCACAGCGCTGACTGACACACTTCCTTCTATGGTTTATTTGAATACATTTTGTATTAGTACTCAGGACAACGTTGTATTAAACTTTTAGTACTACAACAATGTACGGGACGTCTTCTGATCAATTTATGGAACATAATACATACATTGAAATGAAATGAAATAATATTTATTGAATCTATAAAATGTCAAATACATCACTCAGATTCAGTCATTTCTTTATAAGCTTTCATTATAAGCGAAACTCGTTTCACGGAACCGATTCGAACATTATATCATTAAGAGGCTAAATGACAAGAACGAGGAAGCATTAAGCAGTCGAATTTCTATTTTATTCAGTAATTCATTAAAACAAAAAAACATCTGAAAAATTTGACGTGTCTGCTTTAGTAATTGATAAAATTCTACGAATGAACTGTTCTGGTGGGCCCACACGATACAGACTTGTAAAAATCTGAAGTCTGCATAAAAATATGATGACAAACTTTTTGTGCTACTTATTATTGGCTCATTTTTTAATTTATAAATTTGTCATTTTCATAATCCGCAGACATAAGTATGTACAAACTTCCAACTTCTGTGCTCAGACTTTGGTACTCGGACTTTTTTCTCTCAGACTTTTTTATTATACAGACTTTGTATGCACCGATTTGTTGCGCAAACAAAATTCTATGGAATGCTGCGTGAAGTTGGTATCGTGTGGACCCACCTTTAATGAAACGATGTACAAAGAAACAGATGTCATTACAGCTGCGTTATGAGTCGGATAGTGCAAGCATTTAATATTATGGAAACATGTCATAATATTAAATCAAAACCACATTTACATTAACCCTAATAACAAGACCTATAAATGTTATTGTAAATTCGTATCTTATTTATGCTAAATCGCTCAACTGATTTTTGTACTGAAATAGATGGATCTTCAAAGTATTTTTTTATATTTGAGTTAGAAAGAAATATACATTATATGGCAAAATCATAGTTTTATTACTCACAATTTTCCTTTTGCGTGCGATATGGATCTTTGTAAACGGAATTGTAGACAAAAGCTAGTCTAGTTAATTTGTCAAAGAAGTCAATGAATAAAACTGAAATAATTTAAAAATATTATTTCATTTAACTTACGACTTATAATCGAATACAATAAACTAATATAAAATGATCATAACCAATCTATCCATAAAATATGTATTTCAATTAATTCATCCCAATTTACATGATGAATAAGAAACGGAATTAAGACGTCCGAAGTAACTGAAATCAATTAAAAAGTTTCCAATATCTCAAGACTCAGTGCCGTGTCGGAGTTTCAAAAGGTTCACGTCAAAGGGAATTCGCCAATCAAAAGACTTAATTTCATATTTTACAGAGGAACAGATATATTGCAGAAATATCTCTGAGAAACGTAAATATAAATATTAATAACATCGCCGTGTTCAAAACATATATCATTTATGTAAAACCATTTATCATTATAAATAATTCAACATAGAAGGAGCTTTATAACACGGAATAGTATATTTTATTTTAATTATTAATATTTCAATGCTAAGATGAAGTAAGAATGAAAAAGGGTCATGTTAAGAAATACAGTATATGTAAAAGTGACAAATATGATTGTAGATAGATGTATGTACATACTCTATGACGTACCATAATGCGAGTCCTTGTCGTTGGGAATATTTCCATTGGGCTCGAGCCGGTCGAGGCACTCCTCCGAGTATCCGTTGTAGGGTAGCTTCCCTCGACCGCCGCCGTTTTGCTGTCGCCCGCGGCACTCGCTGTCGCCGTCGGGCTCGTCTTTTGTCGCTGCAACAAAATTGAGGAAATTAGTTGAAGCTCCGTGATATCTCATTCATATATTTAGCTGAGATAGTTTTATTTAAAATCCTGCCAATTAGTTCAAGAATAATACAAGAAAATCGTATTTTTTAGGCATTATGATTCCATGTGTATTTATTATGTAGGAACATTATTACTAAGCCACAATTTAAATAAAACGGCAGGGTAAATATACCCATCAAATGTATTTGTTTGAGATTTTGCCCAGAGTTAATGTTTCAATATAATTGCTACATTAAGAGTAGGGCATAAATTATAAATAAACTTAAAATAACATGACGACCTATGTTTACATGTTTCGATAATTTAAAATAATATAGATCATTTTTACGACATGAAATGAAAGTACTAAATAATTTATAACTTTACATAGGATTTATGATAATCTGTACAAATAAACTGACGCTAAGTAAAGCAAATGTTGTACACAAAAAAAGGTTCAACGACCGATAAATCAGTTCACGTTTTGTCGACGAAATAGAAAGGGAATGCAGATGCGCATTGCCAACCTATTTCAATCACTTGATATATTCAGCATGACCAGTATATTCAGTTGATAAAACTCCACATGTAAATAGCACGTCGATTTATCTATAGTTTATTTACAAAAAAAAATATTTTATTCTACTCGTTTGTGACTGTACCTAAACTAACAATATGAAAAACATAGGTTATGTTTTTAATATTGTCAGGAAAATATGACAACAATGCAACTAAAGCCAAGGACGATGCCAAATAGGTTATCAAATAGTCAGAGACGACTGGCTCTCGTCATTCAACACATTAATGCCACCTGCTGAGATCCCACTTCAAGCAACTCGTCATATTTATGATCATAAAGGGAACAAAACAAACCATTAAACCAAGCAGCGCTTTGTTCTTGAAAACATAACTTTCCTATCGTGAAGACAGTTTTATACTGTGATAATGACAGTTATGTCCAGTTACAAATAAATTATATCAACCGAAACAATCAATTGCAAAACTTAACACCCACCACCCTCGCAAGTCCGTTCTGCACAATTGAATATCACTCAAGTTTGTTCTAAGGCGAGATCATTAGGGGTTACAAACGAGACCGGCGAGCGGTCTTCATTGAAGGAAACTTTAGGGTTGTCCGTAGCGAGAGCAAAGCAGCCGAATTTAATAGCATTGTGAACTCTACAATAAGACATTGAAATAGTATGTCGGTCGTTAGAGGCAGGTGAACCGTAAATTTCAAAAGGACATTCTGTGGAAGTAATTATGAATATTTGTGTGCCGGACATTTCTAGTTAGGGATCTTCACGTAATATCAAAGAAAGGATTTAGGAGCGTAATTGTGGTGATGTCTTCAAATCAATATAATTATATATTATTCTAAATTCTAAAATAAATTTTGATTTTATTTTGTAAGACTGGAGACAAATACCTATCATCGTTCAAGAATTAAACTACATTAATACGATCGATTAAATGTTAATCAATTCGTTTTAAATACCTCGTATTACGACTGATTATAATTCATCATAAATTAAGAAACCACAACAAAAGATGCCAATGAGTACAGGAAGTGAAAGGTAGTCAGACCATGGGTTATGTCCGCTGTCTGCACCTTAAAGGTCACGGCAAGTTGTTACGCACATGTATTCAGTTACCAGTAAACAATATAAATAGCGCTTTGATTCTTTTCTATAAATTTCTACCGATTCCCATAACGTTCCGTTCTCGTGGGAATTTTATCCCTAATAAATACAGGAATTCCTATAAGTTGCATCGAAGAAAAATATTAAATGTTTTTCTAACTGTTTGTTACAGAAGACCTGTACAATGTTTTGTTTGATTAAATGGAAATATTAAATGTTTTATTTTGTTTTAGCTCAGCACCTCTTGTTAATAGTTCTGAAGTCACTGCAGGGACATTTAATAAGACAAAGAGTTTCACAAGCAAGGACCTCTTTTTTTTTAAATAGGTACAAAGTAAGCGCATAGGCAATTAAGAGAGACACAATTACATAACTTGCAATGGGGAGTCCTGAACTTAATGTAGAGTGATGACTCACCATCAGTTTCAATCTTCATAGATATTTAGACAAAGACAAAATTCTGCTCAGAAGAGACTTAAGACCTGGACGCTAAAATCGTGCAAGATAACGGTTAAAATAATTTACACGTGTTGTTTGAAATGCTGTTATTACACGGCGGTTTATGAACCACGTTGAACGTAGTGCATAGTTATTGCAATAGCACAACCGGTTATCTAATTGTAGTTTATGACTGTCCTGTAGGAACGGCCTGAATGTGCTGGCAGGGAGAAATATATCGTAACTAGTACAGGTACAACTTCGCTCGAGCATAATGTTACAAAAAGCGCTCTGTACTTTATTTTCCACGTTATTTTCATTCAGAGCAAAAACATAAATTTTCATATTTCCCCCTTAGGGAATTCCAATGATGGGTTTCCAATACGAACTTTAGTATCCATTTCACTGTGTACGAAATCAATTATTTTAGTGACAAAAAAGCAGTATGTGTCCTTCCCCAAGGCTTCATCAATCTCCATTTGAATACGATACAATTTTTTCAGAGTTTAGACAATAACTGTTATATAAAGAGAGAGTACTGTGCGAATGGAGCTGTGAATTCGAACGAATGGGAACAACTAGTACGGTACTAATCACCTGTGATTACAAGACGAATAATATAATCTTCTCGCATGTAGTGTTAGTGAAAATCGCTCATAAAAAGAACCAATGATAATTCCGCACATTTACCGCATCTTTTAGGAATTGGAATCAACTCTTGCACTGTCGATGTTTTGACTTTCAACTTTATTAAAATCTGCTCTACATACAATAATACAATGTCAAAACTTGAAGATAAACAAATTCTGACCCAGATCCACAACGGGCTTGTCAATAATTTGTCAACTAATTTGCATTCAACGACTACATTCAACAATCTCGATCGTGATCAAAAGGGGCCGCTCCGGGGATTCCAACTTATAATTGACTGCAACCCTTGAACGCACTCAACGCTCGGTGTAGCATTCAAATTAATAAATACCACTTGTTAATACAAATTTACGTCTATGTAATTTCAGCGTGCAATCAGCCGATGTGGGAATTAGCCTGTCCAGTTGATTTAGCAAGCTGCGCCGGCGGTCCCACCGCCGCTCTTATGCAACACTGCTCATTGCTAATGTATACAATTTGAATTTTATTCATAATGGATGGGTCAAAATATTTATCAGGAGGTTATGAATTCCCGTCGATCACAAAATAAAGGGAAAACATGTACATTCTGGATTTAATGGCAAAATTCGCATACATATGTACGTAAATTACGGTATTAATATAGCAATTATTATAATTTACCTCGAACAAATACGTAGGTAAGGATGTTATAAATATCTATCGTTATATGTGTAAATGTTATATATGTTAGTGTATAACGGGTGTATTCAGACCACACATACAACCATCGGTATTAAATGTACGCGGTTTGTATGGAAAACGTCAAAATTTTTATTTTTTGTCAGAATTTTCTTTAACGCCAGGGGGTTTGTAATCACCTTAGGTATTACCTGCCTTAGTTTCCGATCACGGTCTGAATACACCCTGTATATAATTCTTGATCGGGAATCTGTGCCAGAGTAAACTTACGTATTATATAAAGCATAAATAACCATAATGACTGCATTAAAGATAAAGTTCCGTAACTGATGATGTAACGTGTCCTTAACCAAACTTACGTGAAAATTATCTTCTTGGTTTGTTATCTTTGTGTGCGCGTTCACTACGCACATTCTTTTGTAATCAGATAAATACCTCGTGACCTTTACGGTCAACATTAATTATGTATAAAAACACAAATTTACTCATTAACACGGCTCTTTTAATACACTTGAATAATTATTCACTTTGAATTACTCGCACAATTAAACAGAGTCTCTGTTGCAAATTAGTAAATTAACTTTGCGCTTCGTACTATTAATTATACATTCCCAACTGTTTCGTCCATACTCGATACGAGAAGTGACCATCTGCGTTTTAAGAAATCAGATTCCTTTACCGGAAAACACGCTGGGCACGTTATTTTAAAAATAACAATAAGCTACGTTGGAATAATAAATCATATTTAAAAATACCTCGGCTCCGCGGCACAATTTCTTTGGAAAATGGCTAAAGCTTTACCTATATTAAACGTTAACCATTCACATGCATCAACTTTGCCGGAGAGAGACAGAACTCGTATTTCACGTAGACACAAAGCGAGGCGACAACCGAGGCCCGGAGGCGGTCAAGTTTAATTGAGACGCGGTTGTTCATTTCTCGTCTGCCCGCGCTCCAATAAAATAATTTCCACACAAACTCTATTGCTATAAACCACGTACCGCTCATCGCTGGCTTGCAGTTGTCAGGCCCTCGCCGCAGTTGCGCACCGAGTAAGTCACCACATCGGGATTACTTTATTAAAACAGTTTGTCCAGTGTTCGCGCTCGCGATAATACCGACAAACATCTCGTGAATACAATGTAAATGTCTTAACAAAACAGAGGTTATTAGTTTTTTCCGGGTCGGATTAACGTGGGATTAGTGCGGAGCGGGCTCCGGCACGTGCGGTCGCGGTAAACTTCTTCTTTATAGTGCAGTTAGAACAATGAATTTAGTACACACGTTCGCGTGCCGATACTTAAGTTCCGTTGCACGTCTAGATACGATTAGATATGGGAACTTTTCCGCATTTCCCCCATTCTCTTTTGCCTGCAATGAAACACTTTATCAAAACATTAGATCCGCTTCGGTTTCCTTACGTCAGCGAGCCAAAGACAGTGATTTGTCAGAAGGAATTGCAATTTCGTGAGGGGAAATAAATTAATGTGAAGTGATTGCCAATCTGCGACACTTTGAATTATCTAGGGGTCGCGATTGTGCGGACCGCCCTATCGTCGGTGCAGAATTATCGTTCTCATCAAGACAGCTATCTTGCGTTAACTCGCAGCCGCCGTCAGTAATAAAGCGTGGATTCCCTCTCGGTTTTCGTTCCACCGACAAAACGACCGTTTCAACGCCGCATTATTGCCGCTTAGAATGCGGGAAAATCCAACGCATACGTAGAATAAAGCGTTGCTTTCTTTCTTTGGTAAAATCACGTCGTCGACTTCAAGTATTCTGTATTTCAAGCGGTTCTCGTTCTTTATACGAGGAATGAAAACCATTTGAAGTATATTAAACCGCAATGACAAACTTAGCTGGCAAAACTACTCGACGCGGGGTCGCGATACACAACTTGGCAATTTTATCGCCGCGCGAAACAAAGGGGTAACGTAAAACCAAACATAATATTTGTGAACACTTAATAAACACGAGCTTTACCTATGAGTAAAGGTTTAATACAAATGAAACCTGCGTTAAGTGAAGTAATATTTACGTTGTAATTCCTAAGCTTTTGCGCGTTAGTTGGCAGTTGATACAAAACTACCGACGTGGTTTAGACACTAATATGCTTATGTTAATATAATTTAATACCCTTATATTATTTATCTCGAGCTTACAGTTTTCTTAGTTAATTTATTATTTTTCGTAGGTAATCGAAATTAATTATTGTATCCTTTGTTGTTATTTTCATACTTGTGACATTAAAAGACAAAAGCATTTACCAAATACAAAAAATATATTTTATTAAGTTATATTTATTTTTTCTTGGTTTGATTTATATGGAAATAGACTACACATCGTGCGACTTTAATGCCATCTTTTGATAATACATTGCTGTGAACAAAAGAATAAATTTCAATCTGGTAAATATACAACACCGCATACAAAACACAACATGGATTAAAGAAAGGAAATTAACGATCACTATCGAAATCCTGAACATACATATTTCGTAAACGGAAACCGCCAACATTAATAACAATAAAATTGCGAAGACTTACAACAAGATTAATGCTGCTGACACTGGAGATAATGCATACGATATCGAAGAACGAGTCCTATTACGGAAATGAATCGCATGACGGACGACCTTGCACACGCTGCGGTTTCATAAATAAGCACCGACACCGAAACATCTTATATTAACGTAACAGAATTCGATATTTACGAAATACATGCGATGTTGCCATGCTTTATTTATATCCTTCGAGCAATCAGAAAGGAATTACAAAGATCCGCGCCACAAGGAAAATAAGACGCGAATCGGCTCGACGGAATGAAACCATCTAAAAGCGCGAAAAGGCGCTACGGGAACGAAATTCTTATGAAACTATTGCGTAAGTTTCGCACGGACTTTATCCTCGTCTAATATTAGTTACAGAGGGTTATATTTAACATTGAGTTGATGCCAAATATATAGTCAAAGATGTGACGTAATAAACTGCTTTCACTTTTGAATAATGTTTTCAAAATGCTGTATCCTTTATCTGTAATCATCATTCAGCTATTTATAAACCATCGCACAAGAAGTAAGACAGTTAAGCCATCAACATATACAAAGAGCACAATCTATACAAAGACAAAGTGACTTCACAAAGGAATGTAGAAAAAACAACTTCGCGAGGGTTGACTGGGAGTCGTATCAATATTCATCAGAGACAGGATCAGCGAATTGTAAAACGTGAAAAGGGTTAGACACACGTCATGATGTCAGATATGAACACACACGATTCAACGTCTCATCATATATAATGATATTCCCGCACACCAATGTTGCTGCACGTATTATTTGACAGGGCGTTATTTAAATTTGATTGATACTCCGACGGTAATTGCATCAAATGATGTATTTGACTTTCGATTTGTATCGACTGGGTCGATTTTATGACGCAACGAGTCGGATCATGCGAAAAATTTGCAAATACCTTTGACACAAGCGGTCAACATATTTTGTCGGATGGTATTTGGTTAGTGATTGTGTATCGACAACGGCTCCATTTCCGTTGTGGGATTACACAAAGTGCTGTGATGCCTGTGTCAAAGTTGACAAGGGTCCCTCTCGCCACCCTTGCGGTCAGCACCGCTTTCAACTGTGTCGGCTTATCGACGAATCAGTGATTTGATCGATTCCATCTATTCAGAGCTTGCACATTTTCCCGCAGCTCAAAACTTGCCTGTTTACGCTTCGGTGGGCATAGCTGATGTTTGCATACGAGGATTACTTATGTATAGTATGTATACAAGACCATGTAATCCGTATTGGAATAGCATGGCCACATACAAGAATTTAAGCGTTTAAAACAGCTATGAGTTACTAAGATTATTGTTTAACCTAGTTTCACGTTAATTCTAGGAAAACCTTTCTTATATTCAGAATGAATAAAGCGGAGCGATACCGAGAGGCGAGTCAATCTACATCGCATAATTGACTTTATTCGACAGCATAATTGGCGAGCGCTTAGACGTAACGAGGGTATTCAATAATCTCCGAGATGATGTTGTTTAGTCTTCACGAGTCAAGGCGCAAAATGCTAACAAAATTAGCACCAGCTTTTACCGGCTTTGCGGCACCACAATTGCTTTGACACGAAAAGGCGTACGGGCGACATTTTGCACCATATTTTCCTCGTCACTGGCAATATAGGTCACGCTGTAATCCAGGCTAGACCTGTTTGCTCTATCTAGGGTGTAACGTCTCATTTACTCCCTAAAGTGCAACTCTATTTAAGCACGTAAGTTAATGAAATTTGGAACGAGTCCCAGTAGTTTGAGCTGTCGCTGGAGGAGTGCCCAGCCTGGGACGAGGAGCGCAGCGCTCTCGTAGCGGTCGTAGGGAGCGACCTCTCGCTGCCGACTGTGGTCGCCGCCATGGTCGGCAGCCGGAGGTCATGGAAAGCTATGCTCTCCTTCTGCGAACGTGTCATTTCGCAGAAGGAGAGCGCGGAGCGGGATCGGGAGCAGACCGATCCCGCTCGTCGCAACAGGCGACGTAGGAGGCGCCGGGTGAACATCTAGCCCGGCGCCCAGAGGCCACGCGGGGCCGCCGTCCCTACCTTGGCGGCCCCCGAGGAGGAACAAAAATCCTTTTGCCGTGCCTTTTGGCACCGCGCAGAGGCGGTCCCGGGTCAATCCATAGCTCTGGCTTCAGGGTATTCCGGGGCCGTCTCGCTGAATGCGCCGATGGTGGCCGTCGCGGGGTTTTTAGTCGGTATTACGGCGCAATTATTTTGGTAGGGACCCGGCCCAGCGGCCGCCCGCAAACACGGGCGGTAACATCTATGCTGGGTCGGAAGGCGCCGGTGAGTCCGACACACCCTCGCCCCTCCGGGGGTGGGATGGTCCGTAAATGGATTTTCCCCGCGGGAAAAAAAAAAAAAAAAAAAAAAAAAAAAAAAAAAAAGTAGTTTGAGCTGTGATAGTAGGTAAAATATTCTTTGGAGTTGACAGTTTTTTCATATAAGTTATGACTCCATATTCTGCTTAAATAATGTCCTCTTTATTTATTTTAATATTAAAATTAGCTTTAATTACAATTACGAAATAAAATTGGCGATTTACAAACATATTTAACTAATTAGCTCAATAAAAGTGATGTTAATTTAAAACATTTCAACAATTAAGCTTCACTTTCTCCAATTACAAAATGTAAATTAATACATGACAGAAACACTATCCAAACTGAACACCATCGCAGTCATACGATACAGGATATTACACTGAGAGAGATGACCGAGTTATCGCAATAACGTGACCATTCATGCTACATTAAAATTATAATCATGAGTTCTCTGCTGCTTTTAATAACTTATTGATCAAATACATAACAAATAAAAAGACTATCCTAAATAAAACCTTGACATTCATTTCACCCCTCCGAATATCTTTTTGTGCCATCAAAAGGTATTCCCGCCGCAATTGGCAGGAAGGCCTAAAGAACCCTTCAAGTAGCGTACACTCGATAAGATTGGTCCCATTCAGCCTCTAAGCGCCGACAGCAAACAACAATAATGCGATCAAACAAATAATGCACGATACTCATTCTAAGAATACGGTTTGTGAATATTCAGCTCCAAGGACTGTAGTTATATTGTAATACTGTTAGTAATAAAACTATACCTACTTGTTTTTTCCCACCAAGGACAACACTTTTAATAATAAATGGTCATGCTTTGTGTGGAATAACTTTAGAACTAAGTGGTTACGCCATTGTCTGGCCTTGACAACTAAGTGCTGTATTGTAAGGGTGTGTAAACTTGGCTCTCTACTAAACAGCTACGAAACGACATAATGTATGTATGTACGAGGACCTACAACACACATTATTATACTACGATGCAACGTATGCAAATTTGGTATTAAGCATGACAAGATGTTAAACATATGCATATTAGCCACGTAGATTTGCATGAATCGCCGCCATAAAATTAGACAATGCAAGTAGATAAACCCTTAACGTCTCCCAAGCATCTTGCGGCCAATAGCCGAATCCATTACGTAATGTCGCCGACCTATTTTCCGGGAAGGACGGGAAGGCGACCAATGTCGCAAACGAAAAGGTTAAACTTCACACAAACGACGCCTCGCTCAGCTATAAACGACTGCCTGTAAGAGCTTATCTAACCGAAGTAGGCATTCGGGTGTGAGAGAAAATTTACCTCGAGTTCCGTGATTATCGTAACGAACTTAGACGAGAGTCCTTATTCGCCGTGTGAGCATTTTAAAGGACAAAGAGATGTGAAAGCCCGTAAAGTTTGATGTATCAGCGTTTGTTAAGAAGGCCGTACAACTTGGCAGCCTTTATGATTCAATCGCTTCTAACTTTGTACATGAGGGTAAAATTCAATTTTCCCTATACAAGAAATACGTTTGATTCCGATATCGAAATAAGTATTTGGGTTGTCCTGTCTGGAAATATGCAGGGCAATTTTATAAAGAGACTTGAATTAAATTTCATTGTATTTCAATTTCGTACTGCATACATGAAGACACGAAGACTCTTATCTTTCCTTAGCGACATACAAAATGTACATACATAATTTTACACGTGCAATTCGCCAAGATATTAATTAGATAAGAAAGAAAAATATTGTAAGTAGACCGAGCCGACAGTTTTGTTGTAATTAATTTGTCAAAATCATTTACCGTCTGTGCTATCAGGGTCACACACAAGCAGATAAGATACGAGAATGTAGCACGAATGTGTATAAATTTTATACAACGTTATAGTATATAAAATACAATTTTATGGTCTCGTTGGGGCCCTATTGACGCCGTGCCGTGTCTCCGGCAGCCAGTTAGTATCGATTCACTGAAAGGTCATGTAAGGGTGTTTTCACGGGCATTGGGTTAATTAGAATACGGTTTCAGAAAGGGGTTACTCGTGATCCTCGCATATACGACAGCCTGAAGGGTTGTCTGAAGTAATTTCACGACTTCAAGCGAGTCACTTGACTGGAAATGACGGCGACTTCGTATGTATTTTGAGCGATACTAACAAAGATCACAGTCTTATGTTGCGCATGAACTGATAATATCTATGAAAAATTTATATAATGTAAACAATCTTCCAGTTTTAAATTGCATGAAAATGAGTAATTTTATTTTCATGCAATTCAAAACTGGATTACCTATACTATTTTTTATTAGGTCAATAATGACTGTAATTCTTACATGGTTATGATATAATGAAATGAAATGAAATTGCTTTGAAATGAAATGAAATGAAATTGCTTTGAAATGAAATGAAATGAAATTGCTTTGAAATGAAATGAAATGAAATTGCTTTATTTGGTCACGTAGGCAATCAAATAGCACTTATGACTTATGACATGTCAATACAGGAAAGAAAAATCTTTAATTGTTACATTATAATTCAATTATGGTTCATTTTATATAATTTTTATAAAAATATTTACAGTTTTTTTATACAAATAAATATACAAATTAAGTTTTCTTTTTGTGTTCTGGGTTTGTTTTTGTATTAGGTATGTTTTTTCCTAGTTCCGCGTGTATTTTGTAAAACTACGCATCTTCATCCATGCATTATCTACATCGACCACATTGGTGCGCTGGTACCGATTATTCAATACTGAGAGAAATACTTTCTTCACAGAATTTTCCAAACAAATATACATATACATACATTGTAGTTAGGATCGAAAAAGCGGCCTTGCGTTGACAGTTCCAAACCAAATGTGCCATGCTGTCACAACAGTTAATATTGAAATTAGTTGTGTTCCCGCGCGACCGCATCATTCGCATGATGCGTCATTAGCAATCCCACGGGATCATCATAACGCATGTCTGATCAAAAACATATGTAGCATATTTAAATAGTTTTCACTTTACGAGCTACTTTATGGACGAATTATGTATTTAGGATACAGGCTATTTTATTTGACAACAATTAGTCAACCTCGAAATATTGTTCCCGGTCTGGATATTAAACAAAATAAATAAATACACCTAACAGTCAAATATGTAGGTACATAGTTCTGAACCCACACTAAAATACACGTCTTGTGTCGGGAGTATCAATAACTAGGAGACTTTTCAGTCTATCAAACATGAAGTCCCGAAAAAAATATTTGTGGATTATACAAACATTTGTCTCGGTGCTGGGATCGAACCCACGGCCTCTCGTTTCGGAAGCTGGTCTCTAAACAATTGCGCCACGGGCTGTCAATTTATGAGTGAAATTTGGTTTTATAAACATCAACAACAGCACAGGCTCTCCTCTCTCCAGGATCTCTATCCTTGTGCGGGGAAATATTAAAAGAATTGTGCTCATGCTCCGTTTTGTCTAGAATCTTTACATCATTTAAGAATGCACGAAGAAGTAGTACCTACATTGAATGACAAATTGACAATACTATCTCTCTCGGAAGACATCTCAAGAACAGGTGCAATATAAATCAGTTGGCTAGTAGGTAAGACTCTGATGCTAATATTACATACATAACCTCACGACTGTATTTCCCGATGGGGTAGGCAGAGATGCATTTCTGCACCCACATTTCGCCAGGAATGCATCAGTCCCACGTAGGGTCGCCAACTATCTTTACAAGAAATAAAGTATATTTAGGTCTTAGAAGAATATTGAACAGTATTTTATTTATTTAATGTTACATATACATATTTTGTAGGGCTTTTCGCAGAACTTATTAATTTACTGCATTTTTTCGAAAACTTCATATGCCTCTCAACAAATTTGTGAGCGTCTAAGTCTAACACTTTAGTGTTAAACATTCTGATGCTGAAAACAGTATTTTGTATACTTTATTTTTGTTCAACAGTAAAAAGTATAATGTAGTGAAAAACAGTATAATACTGTTTAAAACAGTATAGTTGGCAACCCTAGTCCCACGTAATAGGGGGCGAGCCTATTGCCGTTTTTCGGGCACAATTCCAGACTCCGTGCTACTACTGAGAATTTCCTAATGGAAAAACCCAATAACACTTTTCCCGACCTGGGAATCGAACCCAGGACCTCTAGATCGCACGGCACATACTTGTGCCGCGAGACCACGAGTTAGTCGAATATTAAAACACGAATATTAGTACACTTATATGACCTCAAAATATTTTTAGAATACTTGTATTACAAGACCCTTTCCCACTGACGGGTAATATCAGCGCTTCTTATCTTAGTATCGGTTTTATGATATTGACTGCACGCTCCAATGACTCGGAAACTTATGGACGGTATCGAACTTGTATTCGGAGGTATTGTTATTTATAAAACAAGTTTTGTTACGAAAACAACAAAAAATACAATGTGGGAACCGGGAGCTTACAATTAAACTTGTTTTATAATATTATTTGACAGTGTTAATTGATTACCACATCGAGCTTAAAATACATATAGAAAAATGTGCGGTTTATATAAAGCAAAAAAAAACGATATTTTGACATAGAAAATACGATTCTTACTTCTCAAGTTCAACCAATACCAGGGAATTGTGAATAAAACAATCGCATAACCATAGTACGGCAATAACGTCCCACATTTCACGAAGCTGCGAAAAAAGTGTTTAATGACACTTTTTCAACAAAACGGTGCCAACAAACTAATAAAATTTCTCGAAGAGGAACAGGCGAAGGAGTCAGGGACAGTCATTAACCCGAAGCTAAACAATCCAGGCCACACAATCGCCTCCATTATGGGGGACATTTTGCTCAAACACTTAAGTACGCACGGAGCACCGAGTGACTCACTAAAATAAAAAATACCACCGCACCTACATAAGCGGTAATGTATGCGTATCATATTAATATTAATAGCTTGTAACGTTGTTTACTAATGTCTATGTGTACATATATGTACCCCTATAAACTTATTTGACTTTCTTTAATATAATTGCCCTTAAAATGAATTTCATGAGTAGGGAGCGAGTTATCATTTTATTGTTGAATATATTCGTCCTTGACAAAGAAATTTAACTTTCTTCAAACGCAGCAATAAAACTATAATGTTTTCGACGTTTAATTAGTAAACGTGCCAAAAATATAGGAAAATCGCGTTGGAGACAAAAACAATATGAAAAGTTCGACAAACTCCACGAGTCGGGAATCAACATCGACGCAGTTAGTTCAACCATTCAAAGGTTATTCGACTACTCCTGGAATATAAATAAGTCACGATAATTCAAGTGCAAACCAACTAAATTATGAAGGTAATAAATTCAGCGGGCCCGCGGCGATCACTCGGTAATTGCGTAATGTTATCGTAAAGCAGTTTGCGCCCTTGATGTGGTAACAATTGCTTGAGGGTAAATTTTGACGCAAATATTCTTAAATTCACAAAACGATAAGAATACATATTTAAATTTTTCTTGACCCTCAAATCGTATACACCGAACGACCACAACAATGACTATAGGTACATCCGTAGTGTGAGAATTGAACGCAAGCTGGTTTACAATGAGTAACTCCATTGACAAATATTATTGTTTGGCCACTGCGATGTCAGTGCAACGAACCTTGCCCTGCGCGCCGCACATTACAAGGCGCTTACGTAACACACCGGCAGTTGAGCAACGCACAATTGAACCAATAGAGATGAAAACACTGTCAAGTGACCAAGATTCACTATTATGGTAGCATTAGGGACGCGGGCGCGAGATAGCGTGCGGCAATTGTGGCAATGGGGCGACATAAAAAACGGTTAATGGATTCAAAAGGAAAGGAAATTAACAAGCGGGGCCCTCGTGAAATTAGGAAAAAATACTTTGGACGCCTTTACAAAATATTTGAATAGGTGGGAAGACAATAGGCCGGGTCGACAATGGGCGGTCCGTCCAGGCTCCGCGGTTGTGATGCGGGGAAACAATACCACGTTCCTGTGCGGTCGAGTGACTCAACACACCCGCATGCAGTGATATTATAAGCCGAGAATAATGTGGCAGCCGAGTGGGAACGGCTTGCGAGTGTAAGTGCAGCGCTGGCCGCAAGCCGTCAGCCTCCACCCGCCTCGGAGTGCGACGCGCCATGAACCTTACAAGCGCACCACGTGTGCTTGTTGTTTTAATTCGATGCAGTACTATTCACTCTAATATTCCGCTATTGTATTGTTTGACTAAATTAGGACAAGTTAAATTTGTTATGCCAATAGAATGGAGTAAAAGTTTGAAATAAATGTTGACTTCCCACAATCTCAGTCATCGTCACCAATTATTTACGTATTTTACACTAGCTTTTGCCCGCGACTCCGTCCGCGTAGACTACAGGGTTGGGTTCAGAAAGAAAATAAGTTGTAGTCTATTTTATTCCACAGAGTCCCATTTATGTCCATACCAAAAATCGTTCACATCGGTCAAATGATTAAGGCGTGAAAGCGTAACAGTCATATGGTTATTTTCTCATTTATAACATATTAAGGGATTTTTTTTTTAAACTTTTAATATAATTCATATATTGTGTATATATATATATATCATATAAAACCAAGGAGTTTAAAAATAAATTTCTGAACGCACGCATAAATATTTGACAACTAACAAATATGTCACTCCCTTTTCATTACTGATTATTCTACATTTTAAAATGTAAAATGCGCAATTGTTCGAATATTGTGGATATATGTTGTCGTTTCAAAACCTTTATTTAAATACGTTCATTAATATGAGGGGACCATTAACCGTATTGGCGGGATAAACATAAAATGTTTGACGTACGTGACGCGTACGCCAAAATAGCCCGCAGATAGCAGATTTTTTCCGACTTACTTGACAATTATCATTATATTTTGGACAATTCACACACTGTCTATAAAAAGTATAGCCTATGTGTTATTCTGATGTATAAGCTATATTATTGTAAACTTTCATTACAATCCATTCGGTAGTTTTTGCGTGAAAGAGCAACAAATATCCAGACATCCAGACATCCAGACATCCATACATTATTACAAACTTTCGCGTTTATAATATTAGTAAGATAATTCCTACGAACTGATAAACGATATCAGAACACGCTGGCCGTTGCCAGTGGTCATTACCACTTGCCATCAGGTAACAAGTGGTTTACCAATTATCAAACTTAAGCTGAATAGGACTATAAATTTTAAATTCCGCATACATCGAAATAGCAGATAACATCCGTGGCGTCAACACGACCGATTGACATAAAAACATCCAGAACGCGTATCATATGTTAACAGTTTAAAATAAACACAACACACAAACAGACAGAGTTCGCGTGACAAAAGAATAACAAAGTATTTATTGATACAACGCTTCTACAAAGCGATGTCACAACACACTATGAGGAAATATACATATATAGTAACAATACAAACAGTAGAAACTCGATACGCGATAGGGAACCAGTGAGGCGAAACTGTATCGTGATTCGTGTTGTATAAAATTTTATTAAATCCGAGGGCAGGGAGTCTGCACAACACGTAAGGCAAATAGGTCGAAGGGGCACCGATGGGTCGCCGCGGAAGTGTGCTATCAATCATCTCGTAGATAATAGACATTGAACCCCCATGACGGATGCCGGAAGCCGATCATTTGCCGGTGGTAAGTGTATTTATGAAAACTTCATCAGTATGACTGCGGGCGGGGTATATTTTGGGGATCTGAACGTTTGGTCTTTCTCTTATGAAATGCTATGGAAGTGTAAAGCATTTCTTGTTTACAAAACACTTTTTACTACCCAAATGTAACGACTAATTACTGAGATATTTATAGAATCACAGACCACAGGACGCTAAACTTTACTAAGTTCGCTTGTAATGATTTCCGATGCAACGTTCCGTCGCCTGGCAACTTGACCATAATCTCATTAAGGTGGAGAAAAACGGCCTCACAAATCAAAATTCTTTAAAATAATTCTTTCTAAGTGTTACCGATGTCTGTTTGTTTTGTTATTAGTGGAAACTGTTTATGATATTTGTATATAATTTTAAAATTTAGAATATAATTAAAATTGTATTGTATGTTTCCCAAAGAGGATAAAATAAAAGTTATAATTGAAAAAAAAAAACTTGGTGTCTTTTAATATGATTTTATCTTCCTGCGACCAATCGTAACTCATCTCTTTCTCCATCTGCAAGTTTGTAAATAACCTGAGAAACATTTCAAGGGTTTAAAAAATAATTAATCTTTTAAAACTCTAATTTAAACTTGAATATCTGAGAAAGAACTTTTTCAATATCTCGCTGGATTCCAGTATTATTAAATACTAGCTGACCCGGCGAACTTCATTCCGCCTAACAGTCGATTCTTTAATTTTATAGTTTTTTTTTTTATTATGATTCCTACTTAATTTCATTTTTTACTAAAATAAACATTACATCAGCTATCTGCCAGTGAAAGTCCCGTTAAAATTGGTCCACCCGTTTCAGAGATTAACCGGAACAAACAGACAGACAGACAGACAAAAATTGTAAAAAACGTTATTTTAGTATATGTACCGTGTATACATCCATAATGCATTTCTTAAAAAGCGGTTATTTCAATATTACAAACAGACACTCCAATTTTATTTTATTGTAAAGAATAGATATTTTTTATTAGGCCTATGATTGCCATCTAATGACAATTATGTACCAGGCCAGTACTACATGTAGACGACTATCGGTTTTAACTTGACAAATGTCTGTAGCAAACCTAACGGCAAATTCAATGTACTGAGACGCCCGAGTGTTATCACACATAATCGTCGTAAACCGGAGCTATAAAGTAACTGGATATGCAAGCCTGCTCCCGAGACACGAGTCACGAGTGTGACTCACAATGACGTGTTCTTCACAATACGATATCGCAATCCGAGCTCGTGTAAGCTAAACCCCCACCACTATTATATAAAGCAGAATACATGGTAATCAGAGATGTAATTTATCCTTGTATTATTAATAAAAATATGTTATATAAAATAAATCTTTACAACAATGGAACATGCCACAAGTTATGTATAAAAAATATCATAACTTTTTTGCAGACAAGTAAAAAAATAATTCCCTAATATTATAAATTCGAAAGTAAATTTATTTGTAGCCCTGTCACGCCTGAACTACTGAACCGATTTGATTAGTTTTACGGCAGACCCTGGAATCAGGAGGCGGTTATATGCTTTTTTATTCCCGATAATGCTTAGATTCTATAGTGATGTTTTTAAACATTATGCTAACCCTATAAGTGTACAAAACAATTACAATAACAACAGATTCATTTAAATACTTTTATGCACATCTAAACAAGCCTATCAAAACACCAGCCCACACTCTCAACCAAAAGCAAAAGGTCGAAACATCAAAATAAATTTTCAAACAAGGCAAACGATGTTAATCTCGCAAATTGTCTGCAATTACAAATGTCAGCGGTAATTAATCGGTGGAATTATCTTCGACATCTGACTGCGATATGGTGACAACGTCTTACCGTTTATGGCGCAGGCCAGTCTAGTAGTCGGTGCTGATTCATCGGTGGAAGGTCGCACCCAACGCTCGACAGCTTCCGTTACGAATTACGAACGTTCATTGTCTCTAATGTTTTTGTTGCTTGGTCGAATCGCGTGAAATACGTGTAAAATTAAGACGTTATAAAATATTTAGGTAATTACTAGAGAATGATTTGCAATATTTTAATGCAAACGTGCGGAAGTAGTTATGTTTTAGCTAATCTTTGGAATATATTGAGTTGTGATTTACTTTGCATATTAATATGTTTTAGCATAAAGTGCTATTAAAGTAAAAACGTAGATTTTTAAGAATATTGCAGCGCTTTGTTTATTGATGTCGAACCAATTTGTTGTTTTGTTTTAAAAATAACGCGATTCGAATACTTATAATTAAGATCTACTCCACTGCTCTGCTTCCATTTTACATACATATATACATAAGCTCACGCCTGTATTCCCCGAAGGGGTAGGCAAAGGTGCATTTCTGCACTTACATTTCGACAGGTATGTATCAGTCCCACATAATAGGGGGCGAACCTATTGCCGTTTTACGAGCACAATTCCTGACTCCGTGCTGCTACTGAGAATTTCCTAATGGAAAAACCCAATAACACTTTGCTCGACCCGGGAATCGAACCCAGGACCTCTAGATCGCACGGCACATTATTGTGCCGCGAGACCATGAGGCAGTCGCTTCCATTTCAATTACCAGCTTTTAGATTTTAATATATATATATGTAGGTACTTCTATTATATTTATCTCACAAGTTCAAAAAAGTAAGGACTCTACAATACACAACAGACGCCTACTTTTCTTGATAGGTCTCTAATCAAGTTGCTCTGCACTTAATATGATTCACTCGAACGTGTCAGTGGCTCGTGTTGTGACTCTAAAATGAATAAATCACATTATTTTTCAATAGATAAGCCGAGCGCGATGTGCATACGAGCACGTATAACGAATTTATATGAAAAGGAATTTGTATAGTATTCACGTTCTTCATCTTTTCACATCTACAAGAGAATTGAATTTCTAGGAAAAAAAGGGTATATTAGGGCGGAGTTCACTATGGGAACATTATCGATCAGATGTTATCAAAGGCATTTTTGGACTCGTCTGTATCTTTTTTACAAACTTCGTCATCATCATCATCATCATCATCACTATCAACCTAAGGAAGTACACTGCTGAACATAGGCCTCCCCCAATGACTTCTATAGTGACCTGTTGGAAGCAGCCTGCATCCAGCGACGACCCGCGACCTTCACCAGGTCGTCTGACTATCTTGTGGGTGGACGTCCTACGCTGCGCTTTCCGGTACGGGGCCTCCACTCGAGAACCTTTTGGCCCCATCGGCCATCGGTTCTCTGCGCTATGTGCGCTTTTACAAACTAAATATAATCATTTTTATTAACTCATATATAGCTGGAAGCATCAAAATATTGTTTATTATGCAACTGAAGCCGTCATACGCCTACACACTTAAGTTGTTTAATGGCAATTAACAGACATTACAAATAATACAGTAAAGGAAATATATTTGCGAAAAGGATACAGACTAATCAACTTAATTGATTACAATCTTGAAACAACACTTACACAAAAAAAAATATAAACAAATAATTTTTGCATATCTAAAAGGTTTCCACCAACTATTTAAATATTTTTAGTGAAAACTTATTGCACAATCATCACCACCAAAAATAATCAAAACAAACAAAATCTTGTACTACAATACTGTTCAAAAACTTCCATAATAATAATTCCGATATTTCAAAACATGCAAGATCAACAGAGATCCAATTTCGAAACTAAGCAATAATTTCCGACCGGATTAATATAAAATTATATTGGCTACATTTATTCCGATTATGTTAGATAATATAATTCATTGAACTGAATTTATTTTAGACTTGTTTCCAAGAATAGCATTAAGTGGCACTACTATTATAACTAACAACCTTGCCGACTAATGTCTGCGACCTTTCTCACCTGTCAATCTAAATTAGGACGGTTATGAATTCCAATTCTGTTATGTTACTATATATATATTTAATAGAATAGGCTTATTTATTATTCATTGAAATTTATGCGGCTGGTAGCTATCAATATTATGAGACATCGATATTGGTATTAATAGCTCTTTACTATAAAAGATACACAAAGTCCATTGGATAAATTGTAAAATATTTACTCAGTATCTCTGAAGCTTTTAAACTCCTGAATATTATATATCATGATGTCTCCATCATCGTCAACATAACCTACGATAGGAAATGTGTATGGCGATGATCACTTAACACCGAATAAGACGCCTTTTTTGTCTTTCTCACCGAGAACCCAGAAACTTAAGCATTGTCATCAGTTTACAAACCGCTGCTTCATCTGCGAGCTCCGCTTCCATAATTCATACAAACATAATACAAAAGACGTGCATGAAGTAAAACAATAAATTTTGTTGATGAACAAATTCCAACACACATTTGGCATAAACATTGTAACAACAATGCCGACATTCTGTGCGGAGCAGTAAATGGATAGCAATTAGTAAGCAACGACAACAACAACAGAGTTTTCTAAACAATCTGGCGCTATAATCACACTTCAGCAATTGTAAACTTTGGCACATTACTTTCAAAATCATGAACATGACAAGCACAAATTGGAATTTGGCTTGTTTTGTTCAATGTTTTGTCAATGGAATATTGTTGTAAGCATTTAAAGCTGAATTTTAGTAATCAGCTGATTTATTTGAATTTAATTTCGTCTATGGAGTAATTAATAATTTAATGTTGGCTAAACCAAAAACGACAAATGCTTAATCTGGTAGCAGTATTTAATGGGGGAACAAGCCAAACGCCAAAATTGCTTTTTCTGAGCTAGAAAGGTTGCATGTTTGTTAATCACATACATAAATATTTTAAGACTTCAAAAGTATATGTATATGAGATCAATAGTAGAAAATTTGCTGTATCGCATAGTAAGATATCGAGATGCGCAATCAAGACACATACCATTAAGGAGAATTTTAACTATAAATTCATTTGAAGATGTCAGGATGGCGCTTTTATAAATTACTGTTCACTTGAGAGAATCAGATATCACAAGTTTTCTCAACGATGAACAAAGTCGCGTGCGATTCTACTTAATTGCAATTGTTTAGGTCACAGTTAAACGTCATTGCGGTTTATTCGGAGCTGGTAAATCGTCGTCGTAAATCCGCCATAATCAGACATTCACACGGCCGTACAACATGCGATCGGTGGGAATGTTTACATTTTCTATTTTCGTCGACACGTGTTATTAAAGAATATTTTGTTAGGAGTGATGAGAGATGTGCCAAAAACGCCAGTCCTTCAAGATTGTTCACATCGCGCAAACTTAAATATAGCCGAGATCAATATTCGTTGCGGACTTCATATCAAGATTCTTTGAAACTCTTTATATCCGATATTCATATTATACACTTATTCCAGTTCTTTAATGTGTTTAAATCGTAACATCCACTCCTGTGTGAATACTTACAATACTATACTGCGTGTAAGACTTTAAAATTAGGTTATCCAGAAAAATAGACTATTGAGAGCTGTTGGTAACATATGTTTGGTGTTGTATAGTATTATTTAAAAAAAATGGCACCGATATCCAATTCTCGGCACCATCTTATTTGTTCTATGCCTGAAGAGTCTAGTAATTCTCATCATCACTAACAGCTGTATCCATATACACCCGTTTACTATACACGGGGCTCATCGTGTATTAACCAGTTTTAAATATTATAACACAACACATATACACGTTGTTTTATACATGTATAAGGATAGTAGCTCATAACCCAATATATTGTCTTTTGCTTTGCTGTTGACACGGAACTACCCGTATATTTCATAACTGCTTTAATTTCGCTTCGCTGATTAGTGTAATTTCTGTATGTAACAGTTTCACACAGTACACGAGATGCATTGTACAGGATATGCAACAAAGTTACAGATTTCGCCACGACATTTTTCTCGGCTGTTGAAGGGAACAGAAATTAACTTCCACGTAGTGAATACTCATGTTCAAGCTATTACTAGAACAATTAAGTGCGCCATTTTAGTTCCTTGTTTGAACATTAATCATTTCCGGAGATCGGAACTCATTTATCGACATGTAAGAAGCGCACTGAGTCACAAGTATATACAAATTCGTACTTGAATAGTTCCAAATGAATCGACTTCCTGTAGCTTCATAGTGTTCGCTCGCTCGTGACTGTGTTGTGACTGATAAGGGCCGGGCAGCGCGGGCGGGGCCAATCACCGCTACCACGATTTCTAATCTATGAATCATGTCGATAAGAGTTACGTAACCTACATACTCGTACATGGCTGTAAACATTACATGCGTTCAACTCGTACAGAAAACCTAGTATTTATCGAAGCATATGTTTGATGCAAACGTGAATGAAGTCACGCATGTATTGTGAGTACTTTTTTAAGATTTATTTACGTAGTAAGGGCTTCAATTTGCACTATCGATATACCGATGTATCCATGTATGTTAATTCTAGTACCAATTACATAGTTGAAATTAATTTACTCTTTTATTACGTTACCACTTAGGTAATAAATGTCATATTTTATTTGTATCGATCACTGCATTATTTCTAAACAATTAGTAAACGAGCTTGTTAGGAAACAAATACGTCAAAAACCCCAAGCAATAGCAGCTAGCGATAAGACCGCCCGTTGTAGCTATATATATACCTTTTTTCTCTCAAAGTTGTATCATTCATTTATATCATATTTACCTTTATAGTGTAGAAAAACTTATAACAAGAATATCGTCATTATAAAGAAAAGTCGTGGTGACTTTTTACTGGACAAAACTCTATTTTATTCCCCCCATATATTTCAGTTTGCAAAATAAAGTCGTTTATTACCGAGACGAGCATTTTTCTGCAAAGGCCATAAAACTGTGCGCTTCATTGATTCTGACATAAAGTGTGTAAAAGCGGGAGAGAAGTAAACAAAATCCGCAGGGGGCGTGAGTATCTTCACACGAAAATTATAATAAGATGAACGTTAAGTGGTTAATGGCCGACTTACGATATGGCTTATTTGATTAGCGAACGCATCAACGCTATTGCTAAATATCGCTGACGGCATTTTAAAAAGGCCAAAGCAATTTTTTATCTCGCCTTAACAATAAATTTTAAAAAAATGGCAATTTTTTAAATATAATCTATTTACAAAAATCATATGGCTAAATAAATAAAAAAAACCAAATAGCTGTTGTTATCCAATGTCATTTATAATGAACAAAGGCTTATGCGAGACGTAATAAGTTATTTATTGACAGTTGCATGTATTACTAATCAGTGTCATTCCTCTAAAAATACATTTTGCCCTTCATAGAGTATTGATGACGCGAAACAGTGGTGTGAAAACTGGCAATAAAACCACAAGCGTTACATTCTGCGTACTGTGATTTGTGCAAGCAAATGATCAAATGACTACTTCCAAGCAGACAATCCCCGCTGAAGAGCCCCTCGGGAATAACCCATGATTGATATTCTTAGTCGGTCGTCAACAGCATTAAACCAACAGCATCGCAGATGAAAGAGTCCGTTTTTCCTTATTAAAACACCACACCTCCCATTCATGAATAATGCATAGAATAATTTCTCGATGAGGTAAATAAACTGTGTAACACAGATGCTTAAGACGCAAAAGAATGCAGGTAGCAGATGTTTGAAATATTTAAGTATCGTTAAAAATTTCCTATCATGTCTGTTTACTATGAATATACTAATTTCCTGTTTACAAAACATTAACGATATTGGTTTAGAAACGATTAAATAAGAATTAAGATACGTAGTCTTTTTATACATGACGCAAATAAACGAACCAATATTACTCAGACTATTGACGAAAATTCATCAACAAAAGTACTTCAAACCAATCTCAATAACACATAACTGTGATAAGTTATTACATTCCTCGGCTTAAATTTACCAAATAATATAAGCATACACACAACGAACATTGAAAAGAAATCCTCGAGAATCGTTAAGTTGATGAAGTGTCTAACAGCGTGCCATTAAATAAATCTCTTTAACGATCATTAAAAACAAGCGCACTATACTGTTGTTATACATTTACAGCGGAATCCGTGTTGGACGTCTTAGATAAAGACTTGTTTTGTTAAACCATCTCGGGGGCAAATGGCCCTTTAAGGAAAATATCTTCATCAACTGAGGGAGGGGAACTGTGAAAACAAGAATAAGGATAGAGTAACGTGTAAACATTATTACGGTCCGATCGGAATTAGTTACGGAAATAGAAGCATCCCTATTGGAAATGTATCATCATCATTCACTTGCCCTGTTCCCAATTTTATTTGGGGTCGGCGCAGTATGTTTTATCCTTCCAAACATCCCTATCAGCCGTCATGTCTTCAGTCACCCCTTTTTCTTTCATATCTTCTCTCACGCACTCCATCCATCTTTTCTTTGGCCTTCCTCTGTTTGTCCATCCTTCGACTTTCATACTCAATTGGAAATGTATAAATAAGGATTTTCTGAGAGATTGCGGTCGATTGAGATTTCGTGTATCCCTGAGGCATTTAACGTACATCGAGATGAAATCTTGTTCAAGGTCTGCATCGCTTTTCGTAAACATATTGACAAACAAAGAATAGCTGAAAATAACAACGTGAAATTTTCCGACAACCCACGAACAATAAAGTAGGTTTTGAGAACTGTTTATTATACCGTTATTTATTTTGAAACGTTAATTAAAAAATATTTGAAACGAATCACCATATTCGTGAAAAAAAGTATAACAAATGTAGGTATATAATATCGTCGGCAATAAAAAAATCTCGTTTCATATACATAATTTTATTCATAAATATGTATGATGAAACATGAAAAATATAGGAACGAGATAAGGGTATATCATATCCGACTACGATATCCTGTGTCGTAGGTGTAGTGTCTACTGAACTCGCGCGCTACCCAGACACCAAACAAATATTTGTGAACTCTGCATATTTTGAATGTCGAAAGTTTGAAATAGCTAATTTGATGGCTGATGGGTTAAGTTAAAGTTGAAGAAACAAAGAAGATCAATTGGAAACTTTGACACTGATGCTATGTTTGAGTAAAACCGTACTTACCATCAGGATTAGGTGTTTTTGTCATGCCAGATAAAAAAAAGAGATTTTTTTCTTTAATGGCATCAGTTATCCATTCGGCAGCAGTCAGGTATACGACCTGATTTAGCAATATTTAATGTAAGTCGTGATAACCCTGAGGTTAAGACACGCGGTCGAGAATCTCGATGGTCGCGGGTTCAAACCCCAGGCACACACCTCTGACTTTTCGAAGTTATGTGTGTATTCACAAAGAATTATCACGTACTTTAACGGTGAAGGAAAACATCATGATGAAACCTGCACACCAAAAATTTCTTAAGAATTTCTTAGGTGTGTAGTTCGCCAACCCGCACCAGGCCAGCGCGGCGTGGTGGACTAAGGCCTAAGTCCTCTTAGTTGTAGAGGAGGCCCGTGCCCAGCAGTGGGACGTATATGGGCTGATGATGATGATGACAGTTAATATAAGTACTTACATATTGAATTTATACACGAGGATAATTATAATATTATGTATTTAAGCATATACGTTGCCCACGGGAATTCCATTGAACACGCTTGGTACAACTAAAAATAAAATAGTAAACAATCATTTTTATGTGACAGTTACACGACTAAACCAAACATTACCGTATTTAGAACACGAAACCTTTGTTTTGTGAATCGTTTACCATTGTAACAGTACATACCAATTTGAAAGGGCCTTTTAAAACCACGACCACTATCGAAATTTATTACCCTCTATACGCTACAGTTAAATTATATTGGTGTAAGTAGTGTACACATAATCTTATACTGAAGGAGCAGTTTCACAAGGCTTCCATGTAAACGTAGCCGGGTTTTATATGTACCCCGACGTCTTATTACGTTGCAAGGAATATAGGGCGTACTCAAGTGTGTACACGTGAGGTGGGCGTACAATAATGTTTGTATGAAGTCTGCTGCAGAGGGAACCAACGCCGGCTTAATAGATTAAGTTAAGTAGACTTCAATATAGTACTAGCGTGAAAATATGTTGTTACACCATTTTGTTGGTATACGTTAACTTGAGTCGTGTAGTTGTTACAGTAGAAACAGATCCTTAATGAGGAAGTGTAAATCCCGCATGCTTGGTACGAGAAACTTTACAAAATACCATACATTTCTCGCTTGAGACTACAAAGATTGTTGGGTGCTTTTGTTGCGAATCTAAATGCATCCGTATGTTACACATTTAATATTTCATTATAATATTCCGAAAAGTAATAAGAAACACGTTTCATAACAGTTAAGTTAGGGTTTTGTCAATTTCTGCGATGTAATGGGCGAAAGAACGGATGCGAAACCAAAGAATGGAATCCACAACCTTTCGTTTTACATCCATTTCCTTCATTATAATCAGTGAGGACCCAATACTAATATTTGAGAATCACACTAACATTTATCATAATCAAAACTGCCTCATTTTATTCCTTCTGGTATGTTAATAATTTCCAATATTTTCAACACGAGACACATATTTAATTGTAATTTAATTTATTAAATTTTCCTCCCTAAAATCTAATATATGTCTGATATAATTTGTGTTTAATTAGAACTAGACATTCCATAAACTAATGAAAAGTTAATATACATAGTATATTAACAACTTGCTACATATTAGTTCGCAGAATCTCTATAATAGTAAGGTTCCCGACGCTTCAATAAGGACTTGATAACTTCGCTCGTTCATTAATGTTAATGAATGAAAGCTAATAACCGAGATATTGTAGTTACAATCAAATTCTTAGAAGGGCGATGATATATATAAGACTAAGGTTGCGTAAGGAAACTGGTATTAATTGCATTTCCAAAAAACAGTGTGTGTGTACACGCGTTAGAAGTTATACTAAACTTTTATCTTTCTCCTTATTCTACGTACTCATAAATATTTGACAACTAATAAATATGTCAATCTCTTTTTATTACTGTCACTATTCTACATTTTAAAAATCTAAAACATAATAACTATTTCGTGACGGTGTGCGCGCGCATCGTAAAAATTTACTCTCATCATTTTTCCCTAACGCGCCAAAAGAAGTATAACTTCAAAAGAGATAATGTTTAGTGGTCCTTTTTCCATTACTTGTCATACTTAAATTTTAATCCTAAGTATTTTGCCTTGCTGCTTAGTGACATGGGACCCATAAGTGCCTCATAATTTTGAATACATACACTTTCTAATCCTAGGTTGGGGGTCTAAAATATATGCCTCTTGGGTGTAATAAATATTTCATGTCTGGATATCTTCAGCACTATTCTACTTCCTACATAGAAACGGTAAATCACGTCTCGCCCGCCGTAATTAGTAGTGATCACGAGAATGTTCGACGCTATGTATCCATACAATTGTAATGCAAACGTCACTAATAAGCTATATATAATGTGACTAAAATAGGAACGCTAATTCAATGCATACATACAAACATAAGGACG
This sequence comes from Hemaris fuciformis, assembly GCA_907164795.1. Lineage (NCBI taxonomy): Eukaryota > Metazoa > Arthropoda > Insecta > Lepidoptera > Sphingidae > Hemaris > Hemaris fuciformis. The sequence goes on from OU015445.1 coordinate 4,240,580, forward strand.
CATTGCCAAAAATAACTTTTTACAGTGATAGTTATAAATAACTTTGCTTGTGTTTGTCATTAGTACGTTTTTTCCAGAATTATCGTACCTTGTGTAAAATTAGATTATCCGTGAGCCGTTAATTAGATTGTAAAACATGTATAATGTAAATCTTCATGAAGAAAGAGGGTAGGTAGGATCTTTGTCTGTGATTATAAAAATATTTTCCTATAAAGGTTGTTAAAGTCCTTATTATCGCGACATAAATATGCCCATACGATCCTAGATGTTGCGGGTTCAGTTCCGGTTCGAGTAAAATGTTATAACAGCACGAAGTCTGGAAATGTACCCAGTAAGCGGCAATGGGTGCGCCCCCTAGTGTGTAAAACAACAACATACCCGGCACAACTTGGGTGTGCATTTCTACACCTCTGGTCTGTCGGAAATACATATACAATTATATATATATATATATGTACTACAAGATATTAAAAGGGTTACGGTCTTTACAAGGAAGCTATTGAGCTCCCCTACAGGGGTGACTGAAAGTGGTATTAGTGTGTCGCGATGCGTACAACCCTACTTGGGTTAGTGAAAACCTGCACCAGAATTCTAGCTAGTAACTTTCTGTAGCCGTCATGTGCATTGATGCCGGTGCGGGATATCCGGAATATGCGGCGATAACTTCCCGAATTGCTCACCGCAGCCGATATTCCCTTAGGGCCTATTTTATCAACGCCAAATAAATGACAGCAACCTAACCTTTGCTTATGAAATAGATTTTTTGTGCAAATTTTGACGTTGATTAAAAAAAACAACAAAAAATCTAGAGCAGTGTCTATCTCCTTTACTCATGAATATTGATAGAGATTTCAGTATCATTGCCGTCTTTTTTGAAATTATTGTGGGTAAATATACTGTCATTCATTGTGTACTTTAACGGCGAAGGAAAACATCGCGAGGAAACCTGCGCACATAACAATTTATCATGTGTGTAGTCCGCTAGCCGCACTAGTCCATCGTAGTGGACTAAGGCCTCTATCTCAGTTGTAGAGGGCCGTGACCAGCAGTGGGACGTACATAATTATGTATATGCGCTGATAATATATACTACAAACTAGTATATAGCAACCGAATGAACTCGGTATGGGACTATAAAAGTATGTTTTTTATTTATCACTTCACTACGATGCGCTAAAATAATATTAAATGACATTTCGAGTATAAATTGTTTTTCAGGCCGAATTAAAGAGAATGATTTCACGGTCATCGACACCGAAAAGACATGACACTCATTTATAAAGTACTCGTAAAAAAGCAACCACGGCGCTAAATAAGTATCTCTTCCAACTTTGATACATTCTATGTTTCAAAGAGAATATTTAGGTTTTGATTTTTATCATACAAAACATTGTTTGAAATAAACACAAACATTAATTATTTTTTATCACAAAGCAGGTGTTAAATTTTTATAAAATAACGCTTGTCATCACATCAAAACTTTAGTTGGGCGGTATTACACACCCATAAGTTGCAAGGAAACTAATGTTACCTATGAAAATTTGCCCACTTAATGGAAGATTATAAAATATTGTGACACTTTGATGTTACAGTTCCTCCATCTTTTTGACAGTCCTGTATACTACAGTGGCGGTACTTCGATAGATGCCCAAAAGCCCAGTTTGCCTTACAAAATTCCAAATAATAATATTTAAGCTTTAAATCTTTATTTAAGCTATTTGACGTATAAATGAGGATATACTGACCCCACAATAAACAGTTATAAACTAGACATTACAGAATTAACGTGTAACGCTTTTGCGCTTCTATGCAGTACCGCCACTGGTATACTTTAATGTTTAGTCTCCGCAGTATCGTGCTTAACCAAACTGCACTCAACAGTGAATATATTAATTTCCCCGCCCACCGCAACAATCACAAATACAACGATGAAACCTCACATATAATTTTACAAATAAGCCTAATGTTTACAAAAAGCTAAATGTGTTGAATAAAATCCACTATGCAGCTAACATAAACAGAATTGTATTAATCATGGCACATTATTCATAACATTAACATTGAATGTGATATTTTACTAAGTGTCAGTGCGGTACAGAATTCATTTGGAGTGAATCACCCCCGGCTGGTATTATAAATGTGCTGAGAACGCTCACAAACAAATCCTTACGGCACATTACTCCGGGGAACATTCTGGAAAGTTTTGCATCTGCGGCGTGGTAAATGTGATAATATATGGGCATAATATTATGTTGATTTTTATGCGCCGACCAACGAAGTCTGCTGTTACCAATACCAACTATTTTAACGATACGTAATGCCACAAATACAACATGCTTCAAATTGATTTCTATCTTTTTTTGATGCTGCAGATCTGTAATAAATGTGGGGAAATAGAATGTTTTGATTTTTTTGTAGATAAAAGAAAACAAAGAATGCTAAAACAAACCCTAAAGACGAAAATGTTTTACCAATGCGGCGTACCCATAATGAAATCGGTGCCGAAGCGTGGAAAGCACTTTTGGTTTGGCTACGTCGTCGCCCGCCGTATTGTGGAATTGCGTCTCAGAGTCGAATTCATAATGAGGTGACCTGACTTGGAACATAGCAACACCGTGTACGTATATTAATAGAACCACGACTGCCTCGTGGTCTCGCGGTACAAGTATGTGACGTGCGAGGTCCTGGATTCGATTCCCGGGTCGGGCAAAGTGTTATTGGATTTTTCCATTAGGAAATTCTCAGTAGCAGCACGGAGTCTGGAAATGTGCCCGAAAAACGGCAATAGACTCGCCACCTGTTACGTGGGACTGATACATACCTGGCGAAATGTGGGTGCAGAAATGCACCTCTGCCTACCCGTTCAGGGAATACAGGCGTGAGTTTATGTATGTATATTAATAGAACAAATTGGATTTACTTCTAATTTATTCATTCTTGGAATAACATTTTGTTGTCATAAATCCAGAGTAGTTTTTGAGACACCAAAAAGCACATTGCTTTAGATACCTGTTTAGTACCTACCGCGTTCGAATCGACAATTTAAATATTTGGCTTGAAGTACTATGAAAATGTACCAAGGTTAGTCTCTTGTCTAGTCGAAAAAAACATCATTTTAACGGTAGCATTAATTAAGCTATGAGATACTTCGGGAGTTGGTTCAAAATGATGACAGTAGTGAAATAGGCTAGCTATGCGACATATAGCATAATATGCCTTTTCACATATTAGACGGGAAGACTAGGTTACGAACCACAGTACCAGATATTGGGCATATGATAATAAATAATCAAGATTAATCTAATTACATAATTTGTGGGCACAACGAAAAATATAGTCCTTTTTCGTATTATTTCTTTTTTCATTTTCAAAAACATTATTCGCTAAAACGAATATATGTTTTTGACATTCTCAATATTAGGCCATAGCTCCTGAATATTGTCCCATTGCAAATACATCATTCTAATTATACCTAACAAATGTTATCAAAACAAGAAAACAAATGAAAAATTTAAAGCATCACAAATATCTTTCATGACATATTTATGAACAAAAATTATGTTATAAATTATAATTGACTGTAATTTGAGATAACCGTCCGACCCGTTGAGACAACGCTCGTGTGAATATGCAAGTACATGTAAACCTTTTGTTCTTTGCCTGTAGTTTTCCTTCGAAGATTACGTACTAGAGACGATAAACTGCGATACACTTTGTGTCCGATTATCCCACATCGATGCGTGCTAAACTTTAATATAAATCGCTTACCACTTTTAACACCTACATACTAACTTTACTTTAGCACCTAGCGTTTGTACATCTTTATGGTAAAAATTTCACGTCATTAATATAATAGTTGGCTGTGGAAATATTTCAGCGTTGATTTGGCACACACAGTTTGTTTATGATATACGTCATTTGACGAACGTTGAATTAATAACAATGCGGCGAGGAACTAAAAATGTGCATCAATTCAAACAATTATAAATAGAATGGAATTTCTGCATGTAATATACAAAAAGAAAGTTGCGTGGAAATCTTTGAGAGTAAAACGATTTGTCCAATTAGCGTTGTGGCGTGATCACTTAATGGATAAAAAGCAGTTAAATACTCACATAGTCTACCGAAGCTAAGGGACAGGCGCTTTCTAAGCTTTTGCATTTTGCTCATTGCGCCTCCCCTTTTTTCTCTCATTGTCACGCCTGCGAACAAAAACAAACAAAAATGAAAATCAGGTCACGAATAATAAGTATATTATCACAAATAGAAAAAAGAAAAGAAAATTAACAATAATATCCTGTTGCTAATAAGAAGAGAACATAAAAATGAACTTTTATTATAGTCTAATTCCAACCAAGGTAATTTTTTCTTATGCTTTGGTTCTCATTTTATAGAGCTTTGTTTTAAAAAAAAAAGCAAAGGACTACGGTAAATATTCCAATCTTCACAAAACTTTTTTCAGAACACCACACACCTTGTATTCTGCGCGCTGTACCGCGACACCATCATCGCCAACAGAGCTCATAATCCTCATAAACGTAATTAGTAGCAAGCTGACTAAATGACAGGACATCGATTTAACCCCCCCACTACGACTATTTTTATGGTTATTAAATATTTATTTCTTGTATATGGCAAGACCGAATATTCTCTTATAGTCGAATTTATTTATCACACGATAACATACACGAAGCACGTACGCACGAATATAATCAAAAATAATTTGCGATTGAATTGTCTGAATTCAAGCAGCCAATTCAAAGATGTATGGTGCGACGCTATCGCAATATCTACATTAAATATCTTGCTAATTGCAATCAAATGAAGTGTCTATAAATAACATCGCCCGATAAGCGAATTATTTGATAATTATTATTGATTAAGATAATAATTGTTGGAAAACACTAATCACTTCGAGTTAAACAGTTATTACACGAAACGTCAGCGTTTTAAGTGAATAATTGTACGGAGGGAAGATTAAAACGATTTGTTAAGGTTATCTCTATAAAATTGTTGTACCAGCAGCGCGGCAAAGCGATTTGAACTCACCTCACAGCAAGCCAATTGCAAAACGTAATATCATAAAGCGTCCAGTAGCGTGCGATATATTTATGCCGAAGTAATTGCTTCTACACGCTTCATTTAAAGGTCGCAACGTTTCAAGGACAGTAGAAATCTTATGTAATGCACTTTGAAAATAGAATATGAATAAATCATCTCATTAACGTTAAATATTACAGGAAGCTGTATCATGATGGAAACAATGGCACACAAACTTTTTGTTTTTTGGATTTCCATATGTCATGGTTCAACATTCTAGCGACTAACTCCTTATTTCTCTTTGCGCACTACCCCTTCCCAGGTAGGTCTTGGTCAACGACTCTTCAGTTTTTTTGTCTATATTCGAAGCCATTATAATAAAAGAGTTTACTTCTTTGCTTTATCTGCATTTTGTCAAGAAAAAAGCTTGTTATACTTAGATTAACTTTATCGAGCATAACTTTTGCAATGAACGAACAAAGAAGAGATGCAAATTAGCAACATATTATTCTTTTCAAAGCCGTTATAACAGCGCACGAACATCACAAACCCGTGAATTATCCAGCAACATGTAATGTAGAACGTATTAATACACCGAGAGGAGTAATAACCGTTGCGGATACCAATTAATAACACAAGTTACACGTTTCGGTCACGCCATGCAGCCCCCTTAAACAGCCGACGAACGGCAGCCGACAAACCACCACCAAGGCTCGCTTTAACAGGTGATCGCGTGTACGTTATTCCACGTTCTAATTAACTTAAGTACGTCGAATGTTTTCTCTAAGGTGCCGTACTAAGCGGCGGAAGTTATTAGACGTACATAAAAATAACGGACTGGCGGACGGGAGCGATTCCATTAGAAAATATAAACGTATTGCAATTTCTAATTATCGACGACGTTTGCGTGCCTAGACGCCGCGCAGTGAGCGCGTTGTGAAAAAATCTTTTAATTCAATAGCTGTCAAAAGTTATATTTACGGTGAAACACAATAGTGACATTAAGCTGATGAAACAATGCTAAAAATAAATGGAACATGCAACTAAACGTAGAAAATATTACAATTTGTAATGTAATAAAAGACAATTCTTATATAAATTAGCCCACAGAAACTGCAATAAATGGTTTATTAAACCACACGCACTCACGTCTGTATCCCATCAGGGGTAAATAGTGGTGCATTTGTGCACCCACGTTTCGCCAATTGTGTTTTTTTAACATACAGACATTACATAACCTCACGCCTGTATTCCCCGAAGGAGTAAGCAGAGGTGCATTTCAGCACCCACATTTCGCCAGGCATCTATCAGTCCCAAATAATAGGAGGCCAGCCTATTGCCGTTTTGGGAACGTATTTAGACTTTTGTGCTGCTACTGAGAATTTAGTAACGGAAAAAACTTTGCACGACCCGAATCCCGGGACCTCTAGATCGCATGGTTCACACGTGTGCCACTCGACTACTAGGCAGTCAATTAAATCACGTATAATGTAAACCCGTAAAGGACGTTAAAATATGTATCATTGTCGCAATGGCGGCATGCAAAGAGAAGGAAGCGGAGTGGAGATTTATACCTTATGTACGTACACGTCGCTTGCCAAACACACCAGTCAAATGTCGCGTGTTTAAGGACGTTTCTATATCGATCCTGTTGGATTCCGTGCAAAGCTGTAAACTTCACAAAGGCACGTCGGAATGTTGAAGTGAGTCTCATATAAATCTTTTCTGTAATAAAGACTGAGAAGACGGAAGATGTATGCGTTACAAATATGTGACTGTTAATTACACCGTAAACAAAATAGGATATTCTACTGCGACAGTTGAACTATCCAACTACCAGATTGTTTATTATGAGGCTACCTTACTATGCGAATTGGAAGGAAAAATTTAGTTACGCTTGTTTTATTTTCATTTCTACCTTAAAGAAACTTACGTAGAAAAATATAAGAGAGATAAAAGAATAAAAACAGTAAGTTGTTATAAAACAACACTTTTAAAACGAAAGACTACAACAAAACTAAAGCTTAAAAGAAACTTTCCACAGATTTTCTACGAGACAATAGCGCTATTTCGATTGATAGAGGCCAGATATAGGTACATTAGTCAAGATTACTATGCGGCAACTATTTGCGGCGACTATTTAGTAAAATGTTTCGATGCGATAAAACTACGTTGTATCACTAGAAATGTAACCAAATTCCACGCAAGTCAGCCACTTTTGTAATATGTATGGCTTCATAATTTTAATGTGGTTTATTAATAACATTAGAGTTTGAATAGCCAGCTATATTTATCGCGAGCAGTTGCCACGCTCCCATCACGATGCGTAAGAATGCGACGCGCATTGTAGGTAATATTTGTAATATATATTCATCATCAGCCAATATACATAGGTCCTACTGCTGGACACGGGCCTCCTCTACAACTGAGAGGCCTTAGTCCACCACGCTGGCCTAGTGGGGGTTGGCGGACTACACACCTGAGAAATTCCTAAGAACTTTTAGGTGTGTAGGTTTCATCACGATGTTTTCCTTCACCGTTAAGGTAAGTAATAATTCTTTGTGAATACACACATAACTTCGAAAAGTCAGAGGCGTGTGTCTGGGGTTTGTACCCAGGACCGTCGAGATTCTCGACAGCGTGCCTAAACCTCGAGGCCATCACGACTTGTATTGTAAAATAAGTATATTACCAAGATGTGAAACATTGGGCCGAATGCATCCAACATTAACTTACTAGCTTTTAAAATGTTACGATGGTAACACAAATAAAATTAGGAGTGGCTCCTGAATCATCTCAAAGCAACTCAAGCTTAGAATGATATTCTCGATTATTATAATGAACAACGAAACATACATCGCACTAATAATATAAGAGACTGTAACTCATAATATTATGTTGAATGTGAAATAACTTGATTAACAGTTATTTTTAAAAGCGATTAGTAAACAGTCATAATTCTTTTAAATTTATTAAAAATCATAATCATGAAAATTGTTTCATTTTTAATTCCAGCAATATTGTGTTATTAGTGTGTCAATATGTTATTACATATAGTGTAAGGTCACTGGCTTCCTTAATACGTATAGGACGTTTACATACATACATAAACTCACGCCTGTATTCCCTTAAGGGGTAGGCAGAGGTGCATCTCTGCACCCACATTTCGCCAAGTATGTATCAGTCCCACGTAATAGGTGGCGAGCCTATTGCCGTTTTTCGGGCACATTTCCAGACTCCGTGCTGTTACCGAGAATTTCCTAATGGAAAAACCCAATAACACTTTGCCCGACCCGGGAATCGAACCCAGGACCTCTAGATCGCACGGCACATACTTGTACCGCGAGACCACGAGGCAGTCCCCGAGGTAAATATGTATGTATGTATATGTACGTTTACAGAAATAAATAAGCCTATGCACGTGACATTTAATGATAGGTCATCGCCCGGTAAGTCAATCTAAATTTTACGAATAATAATTAATTTAATTACGTTTCCAATCGATTCGTATTAAGCTAATGGCTTCCTTGTTGTAAAATGTCGCTTCTGATTCTATCAATAAAGCTACCGGTTTCAACATCTTGCAAAGATTAATTACGATACTTAAAATTAACAAAAAAAAGTTTGCAGCAATCTGTTGAATTCCTGATTTTGTGATGTCCGATGCAGCACATTAGTTATTGAGGATGATAGAACAGATAGGTATATATTAGATTAAACTAAATAATAATTTATAATTCCGCTAGTCTACAATAAAATCTCGGGCCACATTAAAATTCACGTGATAATTGACGTAATAGATCATAGATACATCTTAATAATACGTGGATGAATTCTTAATTACGAAAAAATAAAAAAAATATCGCTGTATCGATATAAGCCTACAGTTTATTTCTTCTGAGGGAATTTAGCAACTGTTTGCAATATTTTTGAACACTAAATTGTCTTCGCAAGGCCGTTTCCAAGTAATTATGAAAGTAAGCATTATTCGCAAGGTAATGAATTAGAAATAATAAAGCGGTAATGAGAATAGTTTCAAATGATTCACACCGCACGCCGACGCGCTTTCATAAGAAATAACACGCGCATTAAGCGAAATATTAACATTCTTTCTTTTTACTTTAGTACATCTAATTATTTCTGTAATGCAATTTCGTTTTTATAATTAAATTGCTATAATATTCTGTTATACCATTCTATAACTACAGCAAAACAGTGCTACAGTATGTGTCAATGAATTAAGTTACCTATTTTAACTTTCAACATGTACTATCCTCGCGGAGATAAGCGATTTGTATTGTATCAGTTGCTCAAGATTGATGCAATCGAGGACGTCTCATGTTCGTCGGTCGGAAGCGTTTTCGCTCGTATATTAAACGAGAATTCAAAAGGCCTCGGCAGACAGGCGGCGCGGTGCGGAGCTCAGCGCCGATCGCATTTCATTTTCATAAAACCTGTGCTAAGTGATTATTGGTATACGGTTTTCAAATAATAATATTCTAACATAACATTTCACTATATATCTGGTTACGCGCTCATGAGATACGGAAACGTAATAAACGTAAACGTCAATGTAATCCGATAAATATTTATATTGGTCAGATATATCGAGGAGTACGCACAGAAATAAATTTTAACGGGAAACGAGAGATTCCGTCAAATTAAAACGTAAACTTTACGCTGAAGAATTTCTGTCTGGTTTCCTTCAAACGTTTGGCACCGGTCCCAGTGCAGCTCAAGACTGCAGCACGCAGCCATTGGGAGCTTTATCAGAGGAACCAAGTGAATCTGACTGGGCTGACCTAGATAGAGTATTAGCGCCCGCGAATATCCAGTCTCGCGCACCACTTAAATGAAATAGGTGAATTTTATTAACCGGTCAAATGGAATACTTTATGAGTGCACTCTCGGCTTTCCAATTTATCGGAAACGTGTATGGAGCGCCAAGATTGGCAGAGAAAACGGATTTGTCACTACATGCGATTGTACTACCGTCGTAATATTGTGAGAGTGCGAGCAATAAAGGTATTATTATCACAGTGTTTACACAATCCAATCCAATCCATCAGCCAATCGAAGTCCACTGCTGGACATAGGCCTCTCCCAATGACTTCCACAGGGACCTGTTGGAAGCAGCCTGCATCCAGCGACGTCCCGCGACCTTCACCAGGTCGTCTGACCATCTTGTCGGAGGACGTCCCACGCTGCGCTTTCCGGTACGTGGCCTCCACTCGAGAACTTTTTGGCCCCATCGGCCATCAGTTCTCCGCGCTATGTGCCCGGCCCATTGCCACTTCAACTTGCTAATCCGCTGGGCTATGTCGGTTACTTTAGTTCTCCTACGGATCTCCTCATTTCTGATTCGATCTCGTAGGGAAACCCCGAGCATAGCCCTCTCCATAGCTCGTTGAGTGACTCTGAGCCGTCTAATGAGGCCCATAGTGAGAGGCCACGTCTCAGTGCCGTATGTCATCACTGGTAACACACAACTATCGAAGACTTTCGTCTTCAGGCACTGAGGTATTTTGGACGAGAAGACGTCGCGTAGTTTCCCGAACGCTGCCCAACCGAGTTGGATTCGACGATTGACCTCTCTCTCGAAGTTGGACCTGCCTAACCGGACCACTTGTCCCAAATAGACATATTCGTCTACAACTTCGAGAGTCGAGCCCCCAACTGCGATCGGGGTGGGCACAACATGGACATTCGACATGATCTTCGTCTTGTCCATGTTCATTCATGTGTTTACACAAGTGGGACCGTAATAAGTTTTACCTGTCCGGGGAAAGCGCGGCATTGTTGATTTGGGGTTGAGCGCGTGTTTAAAATGGTTTATTGATTTATGATCGTGTTATCGTTGGATAAGGTCGACTGTCGGGTGACGGCACGCGGAACGAATTCGGCGTCGGCGGAGCGATTGTCAACAGCCCTTCAGGCTGCACAAACATGACCACCACGGGCAAACATTCACGCTGTCGACGCTATCTAATCTGTCGAGCTACACGAATGGCACCGAGTAACCAAACTAAATATAAACGTTACATAAAATCGGTCAATCTATGGCACAGATCACACGTCATCACAACAAACCGGTATCGATATTTGCCGTATCGACATCGTTGGTAATGTGTAATCGCCTTACGTCACTATTACCAAGTTTGCTTTGCGGCATATGCATTCGAACTCATTAAAAACTTATCCATCCATCCATCCATCAGCCAATGGAGGTCCACTGCTGGACATAGGCCTCTCCTAATGACTTCCACAGGGACCTGTTGGAAGCAGCCTAAAAACTTATACTTATACACAAACGTTTTTATTAACCAAAATAACATACCATTGAACTGGACAAGCATCGGGATGAAACTAATGTGTGACAGAAAAATTTCGCAAAGCAATAAATACCTCTGCCGTTGCATATTGATCGGTGATTAAATTTGCCTAATTTTACAATATCGTTCATTACGCTCTCGTTTCTTTTAACTCCCACTCTATTTCTTTTTCTCCTATTGTCTTCGTGGTATTGAAGCGACGCGATGGTTAAAAATCTACAACAAGCAAACGCAGCGGATGCTCATGGTCGTGATTTACCATCAAATGTACCGCTTGGCTGTTTGCCAGCTCCACGTAATAACAAAAAATTACGTTTGAAGGGATCGCTTTAACCGCTGATTAAAAGTGTTATATTAACGATGTAGTACACGGCGGTATGATGTTTCCGTAAGGGTCGTTATGAGCTTTACGACCCATAAATCAACCGCATAGCGAGTACTCGGGCTCGCCGCAACATCCTGAATTTAAAGGCACCGAGTTCAGTGAAGATACTGTGTTATGACAGATGGGATCTCTGACGAAACGAATTCACGTGTACCGTTAGCTTGCCACAGTTTTTGTTATGCTAACACAGTGACGTCAAGACTTATTCAAAACGCCTCATTTGTTAGTGTAATATGACACAATTTTCAATAGCTCACGAGGCTAACAATTTCAGTTGTCTAGAATTCATTGTACCGTTCTAAACATACAGCAGTCGTACATAAAATGGGTGTTGCAGTGACATTTTTCATTACTATAATGTTCGTTAAATATGACAGTTTTACGTAAAATAGGCCTGAAATAAACGGATTTTAGTGGATGAGCCTAACATTAATATCAGTTCCGCATGCCAGCGATGTCCAATGAACTCATTCCCGACGCCCACTAGTCAACCGCATTACAACGCGACAAATATCAGAATAGCCCTCGCTGATAATATAATATGTTTCACGGAAATCAACTCAACTGGATTTCAGAGAAAACACAACAACATAAAGGGCATATATCTGTGAAAAATAATAAGTTCGAAGAATAATTCTGATGTATAGATAAATAACGTACCTTTGATATGAAACTAATGATAAGGTATTTACATAGTAGGTATTATTCATTCTTTCACTGTTCATGCAGCTCGCTTGTGGAATGAACTGCCGTTATCAATAAGACAAGCTAAGTCACTACCTACTTTTAAAAGACTCATCAGAGTATTTTATTCACAAAAACAATCGTAGCTTTATTTTTTGTTTATATATTATAATGTAAACTGTGTTATGATTTTATTTACTTTGTTTTTTTTATCTGTTTTTCTCCGTTGATGAATTTTCCTTTTTTTTATTTCTTTTTTTTTGTAGTTAATGTACATCATTGTAGTTGTTTTTTTTCGTTATAAGTGTCTTTGGATTACCCTTATCTTTTTACATGTCCTTTTTGCAAATTAGGTTGTCTGGAAGAAATCACAGTCAGTGATAAGACCGCCTATTGTCACTTAGTCCTACGTATTCCTTTTTTTAATTTTGTTTTGTGTAATATGTCCATGGTGTACAATAAAGTGTTTATAAATAAATAAAATAAAATAAAATATTATTTTTCATATATTATGATATGGAATATTGGTTTTACATAATAATTTAGTTAGAATTTGACTAGTCATTTCCAACTAAATAACAAAACGTTTTCAAAGAAGTTATCAGATGTTTTTATTGGTGTCTATTAGTTATCAACCTTCAAACACATATCTAACAGTCGACGAATCTATGATTTTTTAATAAGTTTCGACCCATTCACAAAATGTCATTGATATTAACAGAGTTTATTTATATAAAGCTAAACTCGTCCGCCTTGTCGTTTCACGTTATTGGATATTACGAAATGTGATGTCAACATGATATTGTACACGATAAGAATAAGTTTTTAACGCAGCAGGCACAATTACGTGGGAGCACATGATAAACGCCCACACGCGGACCGTAAAGACAATATTGTATTTTTAGTGCAATGTTATTGTTGTGAATAGAAAAAGTAACACCTACGTACAGACACCTGTTTATTTTAGTGTCAAAATTGCATTCAGCCTGTTGTAATAATATTTGCAGTGGAGCATTCGCAATCGATGCTGAAATAAGTGGGACGGATTAAGTCCACACGGGCGGTATGCAGCGACGGAGCTTGACTAAGTAAACTAGAGGCAGCGACTGTGACAGAACCGGGTGCAAGCGGGTTATCGGCGCGAGTTAAACGTGCGAAAGTCGTTCGTCGACCTTGCCGCGAGCGTGGTGGTGTCGCGGTGTGGCGGCGCCCGAGCTACCGGAGCGGTGCGCCCGCGCAGCGTGCCGCGTGCCATTCCACCCACCCACGGACATATAAAACGCAGATGGCAGCTTTTGTGTATTTTGATCAATTTCATGTTATTATAATTAAATGAGATTTTCCGAACGTTTTTAAACTATTTTACTTATACTTGCTTCATCTTTTTAAAAAATATGATGAATCGAATACTCCCAATGTATGATATAATGATTCGTTACATTTTAATATTTCTATCTATTAGCAAGTGAAGGTCAGTCCCTTCGTTTTCTCTTTTCGCCTTCCAGATAAGTTCATCATTATATAATCTCTTGATGATGAAGCGGAAGAAAAGTTTTATCGAATAGTAACAAAATTCATTTAGTTATGAATTATCACTACAATAATTGAAAGACCAAAACAAAAATCGGGAAATGCTCACGATAATAAAACAATAAAGCGAATATTCCTCAACCAATTGTAACAATGAATGAAAATACTTTTACAGTTATTACATACAGTTACCATTAGCGTGTATTCAGGCGCAATATTGAATCACACAATAAAGCAGATAAACAAATAGATATAGCGCACGCGAATAATAATCTCAAAGTCACACATGACGCAGGTTTCACATTCTACATAACACCCGAACCACATTTCTGTGTTAAATTACCAGATTGATACTTTGAACAACTTGCTAGCGAGCCTTGAGACACAAATAGAAAATAATTTGATGAAAATAATCTTGTAAGACAAACACATTTCATAACTATAGTAAAATAGAAACAATTTTTGCTGTCGCTAACAATGGTTTTCGTTTGACACAATATAATTTAATTCAATGTCAACTAATATCGAGATTGCGAGTATTTAGACAGTAATTAACAGTATCAGAAGTAATTCTAAAAAGTACCCTATATAGATGAGCCATTACGACTAGGATAAAAATAATTTCCATTGACATTTTAAAATTATAATCTTAAACTTTATCAACGAATGTTTATGTTATTTGGATTCTATACGAGCAATAATTAATGATAATGGAAATGTAATAAACGAAACGCAATGAGCGCAATTCCAACAGAAGTTGTAGGCGCGTCCGAAGATATGTTGCTTCTCACCGGAGCGATAACAATACCTCACTCGTATATATCTTTCTCAGTAACAGTTCAAGTCGAGTTGTGAAACAACTTCTTTCTGAAACTTGGCGTAGCTAAAATTTCTTTTTATGTACCTAAATATCTAGATACAACATCCGTCAAAGCATGACAGACATATTATGTATAAAAATTATATGAACTACATCGTCTTAGCACCAATAGGGTCGAAATAACATACAATTAAAAATACATCGACTAAAGTCCTCGCTACAACTCAATGATTTCTTGTTACCATCCAATAAATAAATTAATTTGGATTTTGTGAAAACTCTCCGTGAAGGATCGCAATATGTCTTGGTTATCTTCTCTTTAATTTATTTCGCGCGTCCGATTTAATTTATCGTGGAGTTTTTTCAATTCAATTACATTTTAAATATTTATATTTCACTGTCATTTTGAAGGTTTTTATTGCACAGATAAGTTTCACGTGATTTTAATTATGCTCTACATAAGGCGGCGCGTTTTAAATTGTTATCTTCGTAACTCATTATAATAGAGAAAGCAATATTCCAAACATGAAAGTGGGTTTCATTGCATAAATATTTAGTAACCACATTAAGTCAACAATTAAACTCCCACACGATATTATGAATTTTGACCCTCAGAGACAAAAACCAAAAAGCAGACAGTTCCACGAACGATTTCCTTCCAAATATTTACGATTTAGAAATTGTTCGTACATTGACACAATTACTTAATGATCCAATTACACTGAATGATTCACATAAATGGTATCCAAAGTAATGTTAATTTGATTGATCATTGCGTGAGTCATGACCGAGAAGCATCATGAAGTGATGATTTCCCCTCAATTACTCTGCACAAACAAATTGCTATTCATTATAGAGTGAAGAACTTTAGTCACTGCTACAAAACGTAAACAATGAAATAGGTCAATAACTTCTAATGAGTAACATCGTAGACATTGATGTGGGATTTCTTGTTTTATTCCTAACATTATCTACTATGATAAAAGTACCATATGGTAAACAAAATTACTTAAATTTCTGTTATCATTACTAATAAATAGCTAACGATGTATTTTATAACAAGAAACAATTCTAGATACTATAATATAATATCAAGTTTGTAAACCCTTAGATCAAAATGATGCTAATAAATCAGAATAACAATCATATTTGAACCAACACAGCATCGACACACAAAATGCGCTTATCCAAACAGATTCCAACTTATTTTTATACACAGACACAATGACACAATTGATAAGCGAGTCTGTTTTCAAAATAAAGTCTCGTTAATGTAATGGACTGCAGACATCATTCGATGTTCATCTCACGATTCGTATAACAAAATAAACAGGAGCTATCATTGACAAACAAACTGTTATCAAAGCAAGGTCTGCTTTAGTTTACTCATACAATTCCAATATAGATATTAATGAACTTACTTTTCAAGTATACAATAATATATATATTTAAAGGATCAATAGTAATAATGTTATTAGTTGGTCAATATAATCAATAAAATAAACATCGTCATCTGCCACAGCCCACAAGACGTCGACTGCTGGGCATAGTTTACCCATTAATATCTATAAAATTATACGTACAAAAACCATAATTATTGCATTATATCTATGTGATATGTCAATATAACAAACTCTAAACTAGTCTGAGGGTCGAACGTAAGACAATTATAAAATATATTTACTACACACAGAGTGAAGAGGAACGATTGACCGCATCGAAACAATCATCTTCATACCCGTATCGCTAACTATTAGATGCAAGGTGACAGCTATAAACCACTCGAGCCATAAAACAAAACGATGACGGTACAACTCAGAACAATGATGCTAGACGAAAACTATTCAATGCAGAGTAACGAAATCTGAACGTTGCCACCGTACCAAACGCTGGTAGAATATTAATTGGTGTATACATTCAATATCTGATGGTTGGTGTCCGATGGGACGTCGTATTGATACATTCAAATTTAATACTGCTCCATTGTTAAAAACGAATCGAAAATGTCGGTCGAGGTGCTGCGAACTGCTTCGAATGTTTGAATGTATTTGAATATCTGTCAAGTTGGGAGGCGAAACTGTCGTTTTGATGATCATGTAGCTAACAACTATCGGGAAAATAACAGGGGTTCGTTTCCATACTAATTTGAAGATAAACACGCGCTTAAAAGTTTTCAGTGTATGGGCGTCTTGCATAGTAATCCCGTCTTGGGCGAAGATATTTACCATATTTAATATTCGCGGAAGTGTCTTTAAATATATGTGCTAATATTGTATAACATTTATGCCCATTCACACCAAATAAGTTAAGATAAGAACCTTGCAAATCTAATCGATTACCTCATCTCCAATCATTGCAACAGACATTTTCTCAAGTCCATTGTGAGTCAAGTATAAAATACGATATGAATGCATTACGATGTATAATGATACTGTAACGTTAGCCGACACAAAGAAATCCATTGAAGCGGAGAGGCGAGTGCACACAAACCGCGACCTCGAACCTGTGACCCTGCACACAATGCGAACAATTGTAATGTAAATGCGGATTTAACCCGCTGTGCCACTCACGCGCTGGTACCGATTGTAGATGGAAATAAAGTTTCAGAACAACCCTGGAACTTGATTAAGATGAATGATTCAGAAAGAGGCGATGACGTCAGCGAATTCGGATTAATCCCGGCTGAGTATAAAAAACTTAATGGACCACCGACCTGTTAAACGTTGAGAATGATTTTTGAAAACCGGTAAGCGAAAATTGCAAGTTGGTCGCCATGAAAAGATCTATCAACTTGAATAACAAGAGGCGAAGATTTTAGTACAACTAATAACTTGTGACATTGTTTGGCTGATCCATCATCTGACACGCACTTTTTAGTCATAATTATATGAGACAGAAGATTACATATACTACAAAAATGAAAACTTAATTAAAAAAATATTATTAATGCCCTAGATCAGGGGTCGGCAACCTGCGGCTCGCGAGCCACATGCGGCTCTTTGGATGTGAAGCTGCGGCTCTTTAGTTCCATGCGAAAATATTATTTACTTTATATTTAAATCATTGAAAAATCGTTCTGAATCGCTTAACGAGGATTTGGCACCATTTCTATCTCTTAGACACTTGTACTCGCTCTTCACCGTACCCCTTCCCCGTGGCACGTGTCGTCATGTCGTCAGTCCGTCGGAAGCTTCGAATGATGCCGTCATTGGATGTTTCTATGTAGGTTTTAATTCGCTTTCGACGAAGGAAAGTTTGACGTCTTCACCAGTGCTTTGGCTATGACAGGAAAAAATAAAGGGACAACAACGAATCTTCAGAACAAAATTAACCACGAAATTCTTACATTTCACTGCATAATACATGAAGAAGCGTTTTGTGCCCAAACGTTTCCGGCCGAAATAATTGAGATCATGAATTTGGTAATCGAGATTGTTACAGCATCTTGTAAAAAACACTCTACCAACTTCAGTTTAAAGAATTTTTAAACGAAATGGAGACTCAGTATTCCGACCTCCTTCATCACAATAAAGTGCGATGGTTTTCCAAAGGTAAGGTGTTGAAACGTTTTTCTTTGTGTTTGAATGAAATAAATACATTCCTCAATGAAAAAGGCATTAATCACCGTGAGTTAGAGAAGGCAAATGGTTGCAAAAAAATTACTTTATGGTGGATATCACGGAGAAATTAAATGCGCTGATACTTGTAAAACTGCAAGGGAAGGGAAACCCAGCCTATGTTTTGGTAGAAGAATTGGTTTGTTTCGAAGAAAAATTTATTATTTTTGCAGAAGATATTCAGGGCGATAATTTACTTCATTTTCAATTTTTTAAGCTATATTGCAATAAAACCAGTACAACTGCTGACATGAATTACTTCAGTACAGTTATAAAAAATAAACAAAGATGAATTTGCTGAGAGATTTCAGCAATTCAAAACCACTCGTAACGATAATGTGATAGTAAATCCTCTTAAAACAAATAGTAACGAAATCCAAATTGAGCCATTCGGAGCTGATAATGGATCTCTAGAAATGCCATTGATCGATTCAAAAAACTAAAGCTTTGTGGAGTGGAAAATTTATAGAGTTGAATATCAAGTGGAAGAGTTGGAGGTCCAGAAATGTGTGTACGTAACGCAACAAAAGTGGACAACTTTAAAAGAAATGCCGCGAGTTGAGGCACTTATATTCAATGCATGGAATAGTCTTCCAGATTGCTACAGTGAGGTGAAGAAGTTGACATCTGGAATGCTGACTATCTTCAGATCGACATATTCGTGCGAGCAAGCAATCTCTTGCATGAGTATAATTAAAAGTAAAGTAAGAAGCCAACTAATAAATGACAATTTAGAGTCATGTTTGAAACTTAAAACAACAAATTATGAGCCAAAATCTAAACTTTCTAAAACCATGCTAAGCCAACGCTCCCATTGCATTTGTTTGCTGAAATGTATATCATTGTTTTTATTTTTAAATACAAGTTACATTGCTTATTAAAGTTAAAATTTTCTACTTGAATAACCAATGCAAAAGCCATCGCTCCTATTGAATGTGTTTGCTCAATTGTTTGTTATTGGTGTACAAGTTAGTGTTGTAAGTAAATGATTAATTGTTTTAAGTTTTTACTTAAATAAAAAGTGATTATCTAATTTGATGTGGAAATACACTACTTATATATATGAATAAATAGATATTTTTCCTATAAATTAGTTAAAGATTAGTTTTTTTATTTTGTATTAAAATTTAATTTATTCAAGTACTATTAATTGTTGACAAGAAATTTTTTTGTGGCTCTTTAAAAACTTTGAAATTTTGTAAATTGTAATTTTTGGCTCTTCTGACACAAAAGGTTGCCGACCCCTGCCCTAGATCGTAGTCAAAAGCTAACGGCTAACTTACTAGTAAGCAAGACCACTACAAAATAATAGCTACAAAACCATTGATAGGTGCGTTGCGTGTGGTTGCGAGCTGTCAAATAGGCTGAGGTATTTCCAATTAAAGTATTTTTTCCATATAGCAATAACAACAATAAGAAATGAACACTATGTGTGTGAAAGCGCGACAACGCTAGTAATAATATGCTCATTATCCGCGCACGTTATTTAGCACGCAAACTAAATTATAATAATGTTTGACGTGTTCATTATCATATTGTTGTTATTGAGGTCAAAATTCTAAAGATTAAATAGATTTACGAACTTCGTTGATAAGATAGTCTAAAAAGTTTGCACGACGAGCTCCATTTATCAGTTATTAAATTAGGACGTTAAAATACTTTGTTGCTATAGTTAATTGACGTCACCTTGTATATCAAACAAATTGATACTGTGTATAGAATATTCTTAAGTTCTTATATAGGAAATCTTAGAATTTTTATTTAGGCACGACAAATTGTCTACACTAGCATCTGATGGTTAATGCAGGCAGTATCAGCATGTACATATGTACATACAATGAATTTTGCATCAAAACACACTTATAAACTACGATACCGTACAAATGAATATAAAAGCAAACTGCTAATTGAAAGTTATGTGCGCCGAGATGGCACATCGTTACTCGAAAGGCAAAGAACTTTAATTGGATAATATGGACTCAAAGAGAACAACGGTAGTCTAATGAACTCTCTTTGTGAGTACCTTTTTAACTTTGTGCAGTGGAGACATACTGCTACGTAAAAATTGGATGCAATCATCTACTTATTGTTCACGCGTAATGTAATTACTGAGGATTTCTTTCGACTAACTAATCCAGAGACAAAGTGCAAAGTTTACCGTCTAAAATTACAAGTTAGACGTTGTTTGAAATGTCACCTTGAAACAAATGCTTTAGCCACTAACAAACTATGTAAATTTGAAGTAATGCAACATTTTGCATAATACCTATTCGTAAAAACCTGTATTTTTTAAATAAGAATTTAACCAGTCCTATCCCAAATAATGTAGACGCAATCATCAGGCAGTGTAGTTAATAAAATAAAGTCGTGAGCCGTATTAGAAACTACCAGATAATATTTTATTTCATAAACAAACACATCCGAAACAAATATTTTCACATCTGTTATCTCGATGCACAAAGATGCTGAAACTAGGACAACTTTAACGAGACGATAATTGTATGAAATTTATGTTATTATTAACGCAGACAATATAGTATAGATATTTGATATTCTACGAAAGTGTTATAATGACTAAGCTTGGCTTAAAGGATGAAAGGCCAATATAACTCACCAAAGAAGTGAGAAATTGCCGCACTCTGTGGTGTGGAATGATCTAGCGAGCCACAATATCCAGACGTTACTTATGATTTACTGAGCTATCGGACCTCTCTCCCGAGGCGGTGTTAAATGCAAAATGTAGCAAATGAAATGTGCCGGTTCCGTGACTAGGGCCTATGGGAACATGGCTCGCTTTAGTATGGACCGTAGATAAATTATATATCAGGTATTTGAAAAGCTTGTTATTGTTAGGATAGTGAATACATAAAATAGATACCTACGAGGTTTTGTTCGTCTAAATATCAAATATAGATAGCAGTAGCCTAAATCCCAAATAAAGTCATTTTTTAGGATATCAGAAGCTACTAGACTTCGGGGTGTCACACAAGTATTTATGTGACACATTACGGAAATCGAAATTGCGATCTTTCGCTTAACAAACCTCTTTATAACTTTCATACCAGCTCTCTGATTCATCCAAAACTAACTAAAATGTCAACTAAAAAAAATGTAACCTGATAGAAAACTATATTCACAAAAGTTCGAAATGGTTTTAGTTTTATTTTAAGGAATGATTCTCAGCAATATTGATGCCCATAAACCAATCCAAAACACAACAAACCTCGATATAACATATCACAAGCTGCGAATTGTCATATACATAGGAGTAGTAAAATATTATTACCCGTTTCTCTAATAACATAACTTTAAAGCCTTCACGCGCTCACAGCCTGTAGTTATAAAGTTACTGGACTAGAAACATGTAATATCTAACAACTCGTTTATATATTAATGACAGTCTTCACGACGAACTTGGCTAGACACCAACTGGTAAAGCGGGGGGCTACTAGTTCAATCTCCGTATTGAGACTAACATTAACGTGATATCTTTTGGGTCTAGGCGTTTGTTAGACCGTAAATTACCTCGTAGTGTAAAATACTAGATTTTTATCAGCCCAACAGCAGCCTTCTATTATTGACAGCCCCGTAGCGAAGTTGGCTAGATACCAGCATGCTAAACGAGAGGCCTCAGGTTCGATCCCCGCACCGTGACAAATGTTTGTGTGATCCAGAAAGATTTTTTTCGGGTCTCCGTGTTTGTGAGACCGAAAAGTCTGGTAGTTTCTGATACCGACGATACAGGACTTGTATCCAACTGTGGGGTCAGAAATATGTATGTGACTATTGGGTTTACATACATACATAAACTCATGCCTGTATTCCCCGAAGTGGTAGGCAGACGTGCATTTCTGCACCCATATTTCGCCAGTATGTATCGGTCCCACGTAATAGGAGGCAGGGCTATTGTCGTTTTTCGGGCGCATTTCCACACTCCGTGCTGTTACTGAGAATTTCCGAATGGAAAAACCCAATAACACTTTGCCCGACCCGGGAATCGAACCCAGGACCTCTAGATCGCACGGCATATGTGTACTTGTACCGCGAGACCACGATGCAATGTTGGGTGTATTTATTTATTATTATATTAGCGTGGGGTCAGATCCATGTAGACTGTTGGTGTATTTATTTATTTATGATTCACGTCTTGGCGCGTGGTACAATGAGTTCCATACTGTTGGTTCTCGGCGTCGACGAAGCGTGTCCGCTGCGGCTACGTGGCAAGCCGAGCGTTCCCTCACTCTCAATATACGTTGGAATTATGAAACTTAATATTTCACACGTAGCTAAAATCTCTTAATTAAACGGGTCACTTGTGAATTACGGTATGATTTTGAAAACGTGATTTAATTTCAACTAGCTCTCACCCGACGAGTGGTGTTTATTTATGGAAATTATAGCGGGGGGTGAGCCCGGGTTATGTTTTAAGAAAAGCAATCAACTTTCTCATTAACTTAAACTCCCGCCATTGAAGGTTCGATCAAATTCGGTCCAGTAGTTTTGGACATGAACCGAAACGTTAGAAACTACTTTTTCTCGGGTATACATAAAGGATATTATGCACTGCATAAAAAAATATTAACAAAAAATTAACAGACTATTTAAAAGTTCTATTTTCTAAGATTTTTAAGATCAATTACAATCGCGTAAGTTATGGCGACAGGTAGAAAGGTTTTCTGTTCAATATTAATAATAGGATAAAATGTCCCGAATAATGGACACAGACGATTATCTTCGTAAGCCTTTCTCTAATAATAGAAAATAAAGATGGTGACGGAAATAGAACTTGTAAAGTATCACAACTTAAGGTGCTTCACTGCATACGTACGACTTAGATACACTTAACCATGTCAGACTCTATTAATAGAACCGAATTATGCAATGCTATCCGTACCGAATAGGGGTACTTTATATAAATACACTTAATAGTACAATGGGAGCAGAATCTTCGAAAATAATAAAATCATGAAATAAATATGTCGAAAATATTTTATTTTATTTAACAAACATATGAGTATCACGTTAAATATCACGGTCACTTTGTGATATAAAAAACAAATATTTTTAAATATCATTTTATATCACATGGATCTTGATTATTTTTTTATGCATATTGTAAAAATATACGACATGATGTATATTACCTCAACGGTGACGAAAAACATCGTGATGAAACCTGCACACCTAAAAATTCTTAGGTGTGTGATCCGCCAACCCACACTAGGCCAGCGTGGTGGTCTAAGGCCTAAACCCTCTGAGTAGTAGAGGAGGCCCGTGCCCAGCAGTGGGGCGCGTTATGATAAAAATACATTTTAATTCTTAAACAATATATCTGACTGTTATGACGAAAATTTTTAGTGTCAACTATTTCATCTGTTAGTTATTGTCTGTCATTAAAAGAAGTATAAATTATATTCGTATAAGTCCGAATGTATTCGAATAAAAGTAAAAATAACAGAGAAAACCCAAACCACATCTATATCGGGATACAAACATTGATATTTTTATCTGTATACTCAGGAGACGAAATGAAACGAGGGAAAAAAGCGCGGTCCGCCAAAACGTGGCCCTACTTTGCATAAAGTACGTAAAACTGACGTTATAACATTTCCAAACATTCGGTGCTCGCACGCAATGGAATACACTTTTGGACCTCTGCGCTCGTTATCATCTGTTACGTCACCTTTTACATATTCGGGTATCACGGATCGTGTGTGCTCGCAACATACATTTAAATCACGCAGTTGAATTAATACGAAGCGATAGTATGCTTTTAGTGCAACGAGTAATTTATACAACTGAATATGGCTAACTGTAAACAGGGTTTTTGCCGTCTTCGAAATACATCTGCAATCATTTGCCGAGTAGCTAGCGTCGTACGTTCGCTCTCAGCTTCTATGTGCGACAGTGAATGTTACGCACTAGCGTGGAGGCGTTCAGGCAAGGTCTATCGTAATTGTGCGCCTCTGAGCTCTTTGTCGCCCAAGTTGAATGATCACTGGGAACTACCAGAGCACGGAGCGTTTGTGCAACGTTGAATACGTTTAGAAATACAAAGGAATGTCGTGTAAACACTGTAACAGTGCCTACGTATCGACCGAGAAGCGTGTTTTCTATAAGCACCGTAATTAATGATATTTAACACTTTTGTATGAAAATATTTTGTTCACAACAAATATTCCAATTGCGAGACAGAACGAATTTATTATGTGCTTATTCAATGAATTTGAAACAGCGTGGACAAAGGCGAAATTTCGCACATGAGCAATACGTATCTGGAATTCATTAAGTCTAGAACAAGACAGAGTCAACATTGTAAGGATGTGTCACCGTCGCAAACTTACGAGACATATTATCATACTTCAGTATGCTTCTCGGAATTAATTCATATACCATACAAGACAGTATTCAATGTCGTGTCGATTGAAGTCCGAGTGACCGTTCATACATGGGCGTCGAATGCAACTTTGCAAGTTCTTATTACCGGTCGCATTCGTGGACACCACAAAAACCTGTACCGGGAACTAGCAGCAAGGTATTGAGTGCTCGAAACGGCAACAGCAATTTCAACAAATAGTAAATACTTTGTAGATGTGTTCTCTCACACGCATTTAGATGCCACATAGTGTGTAATTAATCGAGCATACATTTAAAGAATGCGATGTGAAACTGCAAACATTGCCCAAGTAGGTGAATTGCTTTTTGTTCGTAACCTCCTTGATAATAACATACGATTTTCTAGGAAACGTCTTACTGGAGTTCATTGATATTCTAATACAACTCTTTCTCTTGTAGTAATTTCGAAGAAATGGACCAGCGATTTTACTTACACAAAATGTTAAGATTATAATAATGTAGTACAGTTTCAAAGAATACCGACCGCATATCAAACAGTGCATAACAGTCAAGTATACGTCACTATATATTTCACGTATAGCCGAGATAGTCTGATTGAATTTCCATCTCAAGGAATTAATCGTTCGCGTCCTCCCGGTCGTCGACCCGAGGCGCCGATCGAGCGCACCTGCGCTTGCGACGACCGCCTGCTTGTCGGATAAGGCGGATGCCATCAAGGCCGCGAAGCTTTTAAAGCCTCTGATTCACGGGCTGCACTATGGCCTACATAAACATCTATTTTCTTTCATTCCAATATGTTAAGGACCAATTGGGATAAACAAATTAAGAAAACGTTTACAAGACGCACTAGGCATAGATGAGTTCTGTTTTTGACAGATAAGTCGTTAATGAATGAGTCGTTGTTTGCAAAAAGAAAGTGCACTTTCACAGACGCAACTGTATAGGCATCGAGTTCGGGGGTAACAAACAGATGCTGCGTAAATACGTTCTCCATAGACAAAAAAAGAACGAACAAAATGAGGATTGGCAACGGGTCTTTTTTGTGAAAAAGCGTGATGTCGTCGGACCTTTAAGCTACATTGTAGTATAATAATAAGCGCTATAAAATGGTGACCTTTGTTGAACAGGTACGATTTATTTAGAACTGTTATATTCGAACATGAAACAAAAAATAAACAACTTCTGTCACAAAAACAATGAATAGTTGTTTCAAGAGCATCGTAAGATTATTTTAAGAATAACCGTAATTGTTGTGAGCTCTTCCGTACAAACGCTACGTTCATTATAACATTGTAATTATTGACGTTCAGTAAATGTTGCACGTATGAGTGTGCGAGCATTATGTAAATACAGAGCACACAAACAGATTAAAGTACTGTCTTAACGACGTTTCGATACGTAATAGCTGTAATAAGATAAAATTATCATCACCTGTTTGAATCACCATAAGTGCAACACCCTTTCTTAGTAGAAACGTATACGAGCGATGTACAGTGTACGGCTAACGTAAGTATTGTTTAACAACACGTAAACAAAGGAATTAAGTTTTGTTTTGATAAAACCACTTTACGACATTACAATCTACACACGTACGTTGATAACAATACGTTGTTACACGATGATTTAATTAGCTGGAAATGAGGATGTATATTTAGAACAGTAATCTAGACAATGGGTCAATTTACCTTCGGAAATCGTGGGTAGCACGTTGACAAAGTTAACAATCCCGACGCCTGTTAGCTGACTCATTCACCAAAACTAAAAACGATCACTTCCAAGAATCACAAGTAACGTCTACCTACTAACGGACACTGCGAAAATGAATATTAAAAAAACAAATTGCCGCTCAAACAATACGCTCACACACTTGACACTATCACGTACCCCACATAGATAACTCGGCCAAATTAAGTTTTTTGACACTTCAGATTTTTGCAATCATGTCAAAAACGAAGCTCGGTCTTGCAATGGCAGGCGGGTAGTTAGAAAATGCTGTATTTAATGGTCACAGAGCGCACTTTTTCCATAATAAGCGAGAGAAATGGAAAACTATCACATGAGAGTGGCCTAGATTATTTTTTTTTGTAAAGTGTCGCCGCGAGGAATGCGCGTGCGCCGTGTCGTCGTGACGGAGCGCAGGGGCCTACTGGCGCTGGCGGCCAGACAGACAAGTTAAGCCAACGCCCGTTCACCAGTTCGCCTACTCTTATCTCTCGATGACGGTGTGTATGTAGTCACTTGCTTATTCCACACTGCACCGACTTGACCGGTTACTGGTACTGCATCGAGCGTTATTAGGGCTGTCACGAGAGGTTAATTTTGTTTACCAATTATTTATTTTAAGAAAAAAATATTTATCATTTGTTTGATTGCAATATAGAAATTAATTTTGCACAAACTCGATATTTATTTATTTTTATTGAATATATAAAACTGGCTTTAAGATTACATCAAATTTCAACAAATATACAAAAGCTTTTCTAGAAACTTAAAATTTAAAAATTCATTTCCATAAAATAATATTCGGTTCTAGCAACAAGCGTCAACCTTAAGTGAATGCTGTGCTTTATATTTACAACGCAAATATAATATTAGTAGGTACACACGTAAGTGGTTACATGTACTGACAATAACGTAAAAACAGAACATTTTCCTACTTACTACACATTTAGCTCATTAAATTTTATGAACTTTATTTATATCATTGATGATAACAAATAATTTATGATTGATACACTGTGATATAGCTATTGATTAATGGGCTGTGTGCCATATTGTTGTGAAACAAAGATTTTATTTTTGCTATAGGTAGGTATACGCAGACAAGTCTATGATCTGTTCCTGGTATTATTAAAGGAAATATGACAAAAAAGACACGACTTCGTATGACAAATCATGAACTTATAACAAAGAATGCATTAGCAAGATCCAATGATTTATTCATTATATGCCAGTTATCGTTGAAGAACAAAAGTGAGGAAATTAATTGTGTTATTTAATAAATAATGTGCCATATAGAGGCGACGTGTCACGGTAAAATTCCGTTGTGCACTAATGAACGTTGGCTGGCTCACTCGGGCGAACGCTGCGGAACACGGTAATTGTCTTTACAACTAAAATGAGATGAGAGAAAACGGGAGAACAAAACCAGCACGACGTAATTTTCTTAAACAGCGCACCTCATTGGTCAGTCTGCGCACCGCAGATATTACGCAAGCCCACCTTAATAGAAACAAAAGTGAAAAACCGTACATAGAAATCACGAAAAATGTTTCCATCACAAACTGTTGAGGTATTTTTTTTGTAATATATGGATGCCCAATATATTTTCTAAAGCCTTTCATGAATCTAAGGTTGTAGTAGAGAATGAACAAATTAGTCGCTAGCTAAAAGGCGGGGGCTATAAAGACCAAGGAGCTTAATTAAGGGCGCATGATTATATTGAAAGCGAGAAAGGAGAAGTTTGAATACATCTTCAAACAAAAATACATAATGTGTTTGCCGTAATTGGTGAGCCGGGTCAAGCAGTTTTTTTAAACCCTTATACCAGGATATTTTCAATAGTAGTACGGAGCAAAGAAAAATGTGTCAGAATGCTCACACACTATTAGATGACATTTAAAATAGTGAGATAGCGGAATTTGGGTTCTGAAATGTACCTCTACCTATCCCAGAGGTAAAGGCGTGATTTCTTTTGTAAAAACAATTCATGAAGAAATTGATACCACTTTCATCATTGATTAAGCAAAAGTAAAACTTCGACAGTCAGAAACGACATCCATACATACCATATGGGATACAGGCGTTACTGTATTTATTAGTAATACAATAAACAGGAAACTACAGAAAACTCCAACTAAAACCATGCTTCATATAAATAATTAGTTATTAAATAGGTAGGTCTTAAATTACCAATCGATGAAATATTATTAAATAATGAGGAAAACATACGACGAATGATATATCGTTTGACATAAACGATCGTTCTTTATATAGAACAATCATTAGTCATCCGTTTATTTTATTACGTCTCTAAGAGTTACGGCGAATGTATAATATGTGAGAGCGGGAGAGTTGGAGGCCGACCGCTGTTTTATGGTTTTCTTATAAATAAAACGCAAGAAATGATGAAACTTAAGTCCGTCAATAAAACATATTCAAAAAGCGCCCACACTTGGTTATAAATAAAACAAGATTATTTATTTCTTTCAATATCATTGATGTAAACTGTATGCTTTTAAAACAAGAGAGATAAGTGTTACTTTAAACATTTCAAATAACGTATTGAATGGTCATAAACCACTAAGATAATCAGACAACTGTTGACACAATTACGACGATTCAATCGAAGCTGGAATTAGACGGGATAGATTTAAGAACAAGACACATTCGGTAACACAACTTCTCGTTTATTAATAGCTATGCGGGCGAATATGAATGGCCAATCAGTAAATTATGTGACCCTCAAGATCGCTTATGAAACAAAGCTCAGTCTTACTTTCATTATCTGTGGATACCGCAGTCCAAACTGACTGTGTCTCTAGAACTTCTAAACATACTTTTCCGAGCGGAATACCTAGTCTTCAACCTAATGAACTGCACGAGGTAACAAATTTTATCACTAAATAAACCTGCCTAGACATTAGCTAAGGCTTTATCAAGCAATAGATTTTAAATTTATACATACATACATGATGATGATGATGATGATGATGACATACATACATCAACTTATGCCTGTCTCCCGTTGGGGTAGGCAGAGACTATAGAGCGCCAAATGCCACGGTCCAAACACACTTCTTTCGCTTCATCAACTATCATTATCCTCCTTCATGCATGCACGTTGCATGGTTATAAATTAATTTCGCTAACAAAGAAGTTCTTGATAATATTAATGCCCAATTATTTATGAGGATTATATATAACATTCCGCGTTGTATGAACACTCTGAGAAGCGGCCATAATATACTAATTTTGCATCTTGACAATAAGGCTGGTCCGGGTCATAGGAAAATAAATATTACTTCATAAAGCCATATAAATTTATAATGCCTATTGATGATCGGAATGGACCTGAAGATAAAATTTGCTTCTTGCATTAAGTCTTTCTCGATGTCTTTGTCTAGGCCGGAGGAGTAAGACCTTAGTCCACCACGCTATCTTAGACATTTCAAGAAATTCCAGACTCAGTTTCCTCGTGACATTTACCAATACAGTGCGTGCAAATGAGTGCATTTTCTAAGCCATGTAACCTTCGAAAATTTAGATGTGTAAAGCAACAGCAGGAGTGGACGGCGATAGGTTCAGTATTTAAAACTTGCACACGATCCTATTTAATCCTATCGGAACTATAACAAAAATAGCCTGTGTCGACAACAATTCAATCGTAATGACTGTATACAAATTGCTATCTTTTCCGATATCCGAGTGCATGTTGCGAGTTCACGTAGCAACTGCCTTGCACCTGATAACACCGAGCTATGCCAGAAATCAAAGGATAGTCCAGTATCTGTTGACGTCATATCACGATCATCCACTTATAAAACGTGTATAAAAACCTCAGTGACTATGTAATCTGCTTTATCGGAATCGATTACGTAATAAATGTAGCGCCATGGCTTGGATTATTATGACCACACAAGGGAAACACTTTTTTTTTAATCTACTTTTAAAACTGTACGAGTAAAAATAGTAAATCTCTAATCCACTCTTTTTGTACATTATTTTGAAACTATGATTAAAAAGTATTGAATGTCTTGCGGCATTGGAGTGAGGCGTGCGATCGTGAGGTCTCGAGTCAGGTTCTCGGAACGGACTAAATGGTATTGTTTTTTTCATTAAGAAATTGTCAGTAGCATCGTAGACTCTAAAATATGAAACGCCTATTACGTGAAGTTAAAAAAAAAAACACAGTTGACGAAACATGTATGCAGAAATTTCAGTAGCAGCATGGAGTCTAGATGTGCCGAAAAAACATTTTGAGGCGACATCCCTAGGTACGTTTGTATGCTCAAAAAATGTCTGAACCTACTGGCGCCTTTTATAAATTATGCACTATCACACTGAACTAAACACGTGTTAAAAATCATTATAAGTAAAAGATAAAATTGTTGTTATATCGCTCGTCATCGTCCAATGGTTTCTCGACACTGCCATTATAAAAGAGGCATACGATTCAAATCCCATGACCTTGTGCCTTCCTACATTATCGATTGTCAAGTAGCGGTGCAAGAGGCATTAAATTTGCATGAAAGAAGAATTCAAAAGCAATAGTCATCTTGCCTTGCAATTCTTATGCACTGGAAGTTAAATGTCATAATTTCCCACACATTACGCGAAATAAAGAAAGAGAAATAAACAAAATAAAATAATTACGTTACACACTTTTAGATGCTGTAGTTTAAAAAAATGATTATAAAAATTACATAAAATATAAAATAATATAAGTCTCCATTCAGCAGTAAAAATTTGTAGACTACATCAAAGTCCATTGCATCGATAGGATAAACATTTCGAACATTAAATAACTTTATAGCACCATAAAAAGTATACTCACTTCTCTTGGAAGTGCCGAACTCGTCTTCGTGACCGTTGCACGTCCGATCTTCATCGTACTCGTAAACCTTGAAACTTTCGAAGGAATACAGCTTGGCGGCTTTTATTCCGGTCTATATACAAAGACTGACGAATTGACTAACACTAATTTTCTACAAACTACACCTAGAATACTATAATACGCAGTAAAAGTTCGATAAACACTGTCCTGGGTATCACACAACTACTTTCAGATGGAATTACTTCAATGTCTCACAGTCTCGTAAATAAAGTTTCGTCACCTATTAAATACAGCGACGGGAAATGTGTACAACCACTTCAGTAACACAGGAAAACTGTATCGCGCTTACGCACCACTTTATCGTTGCGTAATAACAATTGCGAGACGACGTGAATGCACGAAATCGCGCGTTCGTAAGTTTAAAGTTCGCGATGTTCGGAGCACGGTGTGGGGAAGGGCGGGAGCGCTCGTGGCCGCGACCGCGTGTCGTCTGGCTGGGCTGCAGTGTCGGTGCCCGCCGCGCCGGCGCCCAGAACTGTGTCAGCAGACGCGGCGCCCACAGCACCCCGGCACGCAACCACCCCGGCTTTTCATGACTACACATCTCGCTACGCTTGGAGCACCGATAAATTCGTCACTATATGCCAGTGGCGGTACTTCCATAGAAGCCCAAAAGCATTTCAGTTAATTGTCTAATGTCTAGTTTGTAATTGTTTATTGTGCGATCATTATATACTCATTAATATGTCAAATTGCTTTTGTTAAATAAAGATTTAATGCTTAAAGATTATTATTCGGAATTTTGTAAGGCAAGCTGAGTTTTTGGGCCTTTATGGAAGTACCGCCACTGGTATATGCACCATGGCTTCTACCACTTTGATTGGAGCAAATATATTTTTTTCGTATATTTACTAATAGCTCGTAATCAAAATACATAATTATCAAATACCAAATACAAAGCGTGTACGTAACACAATAAATCGTAACAAAAATTAACCAAACTGTACAAAAGTATGTTTATTTATTGATCCGAACGTATGATCAAACAAACGCTGTTGATATATTAATAGTCAAATATTGAATGTGGTGTAAATAAAAAATAGCGGCGGGCACAATTCCCCCGACTCAACATTTCGAGTAAAAGTGAAGTTTCAGAATAAGTCAGCAATTGTGTCCTTAGCGTCCACACTGATATTTATCGCCATTAAGCGAGGCAGGGGAAGCGATCCCATTGATCCAAAGGCGCCACACTACCGTTAAATTGGAAGCTTTTCGCGCCACTCCCCTGTTACGACTTTCATTGTACTCAGTTTTATGGTAATATTTTGATGGACGTTCTATGTTTGCATTATATTGATACGTTGATCAATGAACTCTTCGAATGAAAAAAATGAATGAGCAATATTGAAAATGTTCATTCACTAGGAACATAAAAAAAATTAAACACTAGGCTACTAGTTAAAGTAAAAAGTAACGTTTAAGCATTTCAATACTAACCACCTTTTTAATTATACAAATTTGAAATATGTTAAATAATTTTGAATGAAACTTTTTTTATAATTCTTAAATGGATATTATGTTTTTATATTCCTTTTGCATATACTATGACTATAATCCTTAATGATTCTCACACATTGTGTTTCGCATACTTTTTTAATGAAGAAGGTTGAAGTACTGCGAGGTTAAGAAAGGCGGAAAAAATGGTAAAACGCCAGCGCGAAATTAATGCGCCCAGTCAACATAATTATATTACTTCAATTGATATTACTAAAAAAGTAAATTTGCTAAAAACAAGATAAGTTTGAGCAAGTGCTTATGACGACTTATAAGCATAAATACTGAGTGCCTCGAAGACAAGGAACGCCTTTTACAGACAACCCTAGGAAGTCGCGGAAGCAATTTCCAAACACATACCATACTTTATTTTCTCCGTTTTCTATATATATACCCATAATGAATTATCATGCATTTAAAGAACGCAAAAACAAACGCCACAAGGAAACGTGCATAACTCAGAGTTCTCCACTAAAAAAACTCTTAGATGGAGTTCACAAAATTGTACTGGGTAGATGGGTTTGTGATAAGAGAGGTTTATATACCAAGAGGAGATCCCTTTCCAAAACTGGAAAGTATTGTTTGGATATATACATACAGAAAAATAATATTTAAGAATTATTAAAATTACTTGTCCCTACATGAAAAAATATGATTTTATATATTTCTGTCCACGTTCTACGAGGAAATAGTATAGTTTGTGGTCGATAGGTGTCGCATTCAGTTGCCGGGTCGGGAAATGTAGTAAAAAGAAAAGGAACTTAATTTTTCAGCCTTTAACATTACTTTTGCATTTTCATTTTGGACATAGTTATATATCCGATGATTACGATTTTCATGTTAGAATTATTCTAAGACAATTGATTAAGCGGATGATCAAGTTATACCGTACATCCATAATATCATTATTTAATGGTCAGCATCTCCAATGCCCTGTATCATACTAGTCAGTTGAAGTGAATAAAATTCATGAAAATTAAAATAAAAGTTAAAAGAAGCAATAAAATTGAATAAGGGATAAATTCAAAGTGCTTCGAGGAGATGGCAAATAAAACAAACCCTAAAACTGTCTCCTCAGTTATACCAAGGAGATTTTATAGACCAATCGCGAGATCCGACAGCACTAAATAATGAATAATTACCTAAGTAGGCTAGTTGCTAAACCAAATTACTCTCGCACTAACTTTGGAGAACTTGTTTGATGACCAGTTAATTAAAACGGCGTCTACGCTCTTTCTGATGATGGATGGCTATCACGCTTATTTATCACGTAGTAAAACTTGCGTTCTTCTCAATGGTTTAAACAATTAAACAAGGAAAAAGAAATAAATGCGGAATTACGCAAAAATTCCTCATTGGTAGAGAGCTCCAATGGTTAACACTTTTACAATGTTCACATAGAGTTTCATTGTTGATATTTCTCTATGTAGATAACTCTGGAGCGATCTTATTCCAAATTGGAGATCAAGGCGACAAGTGTGTTTTGCAACGCCTTAAAATGAGTAGAGAGATCTTCACAGAATAAATAATTAGCATATTATTACCGTGTGATAGCTGCTGATAGCAAGTTTGATAACAAGTTAATAAAATAGGCGCCTCTAATAATAAACACGAAATATTATGGTGCTGAAGTAAGTATCGGATATTCAACTGCACAGTACGTAATACTCGTACAATAAGGGGTAAGCCTATTGCCATTTTTAAAACACATTTCTAGACACCATGCTGTTACGAAGAATTTCTTTAAAGAAAAAACAAAAAAACTCTTTTTTCTATAATTCTAGATAGTACGGTACTTGTGCTGCGAACCAACGAGAGATTGTACCCGATTTCACATCCCCAATTTAGCATTACACAATACTGGCAGATTAATAAGGGCTTATCCAAGTTCTCTTGATATCACGCCACCCAATAATTAATTAACAATTATTCTGTCACACACACAGATACTTATACAGTAAATTCCATTACATACCTAATACGTATTCTGTTTATAATGAGAAACAATTAACGGTTTAATCCATTAGACACGCACAGAGATAATCGAATCAATTGTCTTGATTACCGCAGATTTCATGCATATTAGTTATTCCTACATGTATTAATTTATTGTAAATTACTGCATAGCTGAAGTTATTTAAGCAGGTTATAAAAATAAAATTGCGATAGTTACAGAAGCCGTGAAGAATATATGCACGGTTACTATGTACATGTTCTACCTTATGCCACTCTCTCCTTTTCATAACTGTCCCACGAATGCTTGCTTGCAATGGTATAATTTCATACTCACTGTCTCCCCGTTTCATGCCAATGGATTTTCGAGTTCATATCTTTGCCATACCATTCAGTTATGGAATATTTTTCCAGCCCACGTATTCCTTCCTTCCTGTTATTCTGGGTCCTTTAAGCGTGACGGGACAAAGAATTTGACCAAGCCAACATTCGCTATACTAATAAACTACTTGACTTTAGTAACGCCTTCAATACTGTCGACTTTGATATACTTTGTGCCTTGCTCGGCTCTATTAACATATCTCCATCGGTAATCGATTGGTTTCGTAGCTATTTATATGGACGCCGACAGAGAGTTCGTCTCGACGATAATTTTTCTTCGTGGTGTCACACGAGTGTCGGCGTTCCACAAGGTGGCGTTTTATCTCCGTTACTCTTCGCTTTATTTATAAATTCTATTTCTCATAATCTTTCTTCTTCCTACCACCTTTATGCAGATGATCTCCAGATTTACTATCAGGCTCCGCTTGAATTGCTAGACAAAGCTGTTCTTGAAATAAATTCAGATCTGACTCGTATATCAGAGTGGAGTTGTCGCTTTGGTTTGAAAGTGAATCCTGCTAAAACACAAGTAACCATTGTGGGTAGTCCACGACTTATTTCTAAAATTGATTGGTCTGGACTTCCAAAAGTAGTGTTTAACGAGATCACTGTACCATACAGTGAATCTGTAACTAATCTGGGTGTAATTTTTGATCGATGCCTTACTTGGGGACCTCAAATCGCGGCTGTTAGTAAAAAAATATATGCCTCGGCTGCCTCTATAAGGAGGCTTCGTAATTTCTTGCCTACTGCCACCAAGATTGCGCTGGCACAATCTTTGCTTCTCCCTATACTTGACTACGCTGATTCTTGTTATCTTGACCTCACACAAGTTCAGCTTGAGAAACTTGAGCGCTTACAAAATCTTTGCATTCGGTTCATATTTGGGTTACGTAAATATGACCATGTCTCAGAATTTCGCCTCAAGCTCAAGTGGCTTCCCATAAAACTTCGCCGGAATACTCATATTCTCTGTCTACTTTACAATATCTTGTTCCTTCCTACTTCTCCGCACTATTTAAAAGAACGTTTCATTTTTCTTAACACTTCCCGCTCACTCTCGTTAAGGTCATCGGAAAATTTGACACTTAAGACTCCAGTGCATGGTAGTACGTTTTATGACTGCTCCTTCACTGTCCAAGCTGTTCGCCTGTGGAACGCGCTGCCGGTGTCTATCAGAAAAGCTCCATCACCTTACATTTTCAAGCAAAAAGTTAAGGATTATTATTGGTCGAATACTAATTAATAAATACTTTATGTACTAGTACATTATGTATGTCTCTCCCTCTGTGTGTGTGCGTGGGTGTGTGTGTGTGTGTGTGTGTGTGTGTGTGTGTGTACATGTATATATGTATATTTATAAACATATAGTATCTTATTATTATCTTGCTGTTTTATTATTATTTTATTTATATTTCATTATTTTTTTTCTTTATATACTTATGTATACCCCTAAACATACTTTGCCTTCTTACATTCCATCCAAAGGTTGTCTGGAAGAGATCGCTCTCAGCGATAAGACCGCCTATTGTTCCACTTTTATTTTTATTTGTAAAATCTATGTAAATTACTGTATAAATGTGGGTGTCAATAAAGAGTTATCTATCTAAACTACTATAACATAAACGAAGAACTTATTGAAAATAATATTATAAGCGTTTTATTATTTTATTTAAAGCATGAAAAATGCTCGGCAGCATATTTTTCTTAGATGGTTAGCGTCAGCATATTTGTCTTAGATGGTAAGCGTTTAAGGTTTAACCAGAGCAAATATAGTAGATATCCCTGCCTCTTCTCTCCGTCTATCTCTCCCCTGAGATATTGTAGGCACGGAAGTATTGTGAAAGTCAACAGTAGATTATAAGAAGTATGCTTTGTACAAATTACAATACCATTATTCGATACTACTATATCGTGTCTAGACAGGCATATTTTATGTTTACAAACCTACTTTTACTTCTAAGAAACAGGCAAACTTCTCGCTTCTGTAAGCAATTTCAAATCGCTTATTACAACAATAAAGTTCTGTACAACAAGTTGATGTTACGAAATCCGTCCAGATTATATCCCGAAACTCAATATTAATATTAAATACTTGCGATTTCAATAAACGTTCTTCATTGAGGTTTTATAAGTTCTGAATATTATATTGTTTTGGTTATAATGTCAATGAAAATCGAGCTGAAGCAGTGCTACTTTGCGTTTCGTTCCTATAGTAGGATAGTCGTTGATCGAAATTGCTTTAGGTGGAAAGTTTGTATTTCGTCTGGTTAACCCGTCATTGTTGTCATTTTTCAAATGTCAACGCTTTATTTGAATCGCACTCCACATAATATAATCGTGTGCGATACTGTCATTTTATGAGGCCGATTTGAATATTTTCAAAGTATTTAATAAGATAGACAGCCCAGTGGCGCAGTTGGCTAGACACCAGCTTGCGAAACGAAAGGCCATGGTTTCGATCCCCGCAACGAGACTAATGTTTGTGTGATCCAAAAATATTTGTTTCGGGTCTGGGTGTTTGCGAGACCGAAAAGTCTTTCGTAGTTTCTGATACCCACGACACAGGACTTGTATCCTAGTGTGGGGTCAGAACTATGTACATATGTGACTGTTAGGAGTATTTATTTATTTAAATATTTATAAAACATTCATCGAAATAAAGCAATAATGCAAGCCAAAACGGCATTAGGTACATAAATTGATATCGATGTAAGCACCATTGCGAATTTAATTAGAGATAACACTAATTAATGAAACCTGTCGCGAAATGCTATTTCCATTGCGCATATAATTTGTGCACGATGTTAATCCAAATTATGTTTATCCTGCAGTAAATAAATTTCCGTGCACTCCATGCAGCATTTAGATTAAAGCATCATCATCATCATTATCATCAGCCCATATACGTCCTACTGCTGGGCACGGGCCTCCCCCACAACTGAGAGGGTTTTAGGCCTTAGTCCACCACGCTGGCCTAGTCCGGGTTGGCGGACTACACACCTAAGAAATTCCTAAGAACTTTTTTAGGTGTGCAGGTTTCATCACGATGTTTTCCTTCACCGTTAAAGCAAGTGATAATTCATTGTGAATACACACATAACTCCGAAAAGTCAGAGGTGTGTGCCTGGGTTTGAACCCGCGACCACCGAGATTCTCGACCGCGCGCCTAAACCTCGAGGCCATCACTGATTAAAGCATAGTATAGAGAGCATTAAAGCATACTATACGTAGAAAAATACATGAATAAATGTATAAGCAGTGACCTAACATGTCAAAGCCCAGGTTAATTAAAGGTGGGCGGAATAGGTACTCCATTGATGACGTCCACTCACTAACCCGTATCAATAAATGGAAATTCACCAATACTGAATTATGAAAGAGATAAAACAGTTCATTTATTGTTATCGCGTTACACATAATGTATCGTACAGAATACTGTGTGCACATTTATTGCTTGCGGGAGTAATTGCGTCAATGCGATAAATTAATTTGCGAGTCAACTACCTATCTGCGGCCAGGCAAAGCTCTTTCCATCTGTTATCGAGCACACAAATCGACCTCTGACATTTAGAGAGCGAGCATTGCAGGCCACCAACCTGGGAAATGTTATTTTGAACTGGGACAAACGCCTCGTACTAGCGTTAGCTAATGTCGCTTATTTTAAAGACTAAATAGACACTCCCCGTAGTATTGCGAAATATAAAAAATACATATCTAATTGGGCATGACATTGAGTCAAAAATAACACCACGTGCACTATTAGAGATAGCAGAACGACAATACGATTTGTAAATCCTAAAAACAATTTGAACAGATAATCTTATTTCTAAGCCATTCCTAATTCGTCTCGAGTTCTGCATTCCGAATCATGTATATTGAGAGAATACTAAAGGCCCGGCACGGCACGTAAAAGGCTTTTATAGATCAAGCGTGTTAAAGAGAGAGCGTGCATTTAAACCTAATGGAACTGCGAGATGGTGGTATTGTAAACTAAACATAAACTGTATGAAAACATGACATAACAATATGTGTTTAGAGAACAACAATAAACAATGAAAAGCATACGCTTCTAATAAGACGAGGCGTACAATAGCCATCGGACGTAAAGATCTAATGCGCTATGTATAATGGTAACTTCGCAATGCGAAAACTTCAGCGCTTTGTCCTGACATCGAGGCAAGGTCAGCAAGTATCGGTGAGCCACACACTTAGTGCAGGTATGTAGGGGAAATGGCGTCCAATTACTGAGCACAAAGAAGGCATACGGTGGCCAACTAATGACTTGTTTGAAGTACACAGGAAATACGAGTGCTAGGTATGTAGACCATTCAGGAAATCAAATACTTTAATACTGTAACTAATCGTGGAAAACTTTTAAAACATTTTCATTGTGATTTAGTCGCGATGAAATACGTAACATAATTTAAAATAATAAAGATCATTGCAGTCAATATTAATATAATAATTTTATATATTGCTTGTGTTTATAACACTTATGACCTATAAGCCTAAACCCTCTCAGTTGTAGAGGAGGCCCGTGCCCAGCAGTGGGACGTATTTGGGCTGATGATGATGACCTATAACGTCTTCGGATAAAATTTAGGTTATCTAAATCACAGAGTAGACCTTTTTAATGACAATATTGTTTTGTCTTTTGTTACAAATGTACAATACATATTGATGAAAAATATTCTAATTCTTAATAGCATATCTAATTGGATAGTTCTTAATACATATGTATGTACACAAGATTATTTTAGGCATCGGCGTCAGCGCTTATTGAAATCATTGAATGAGTTTTGGCAATGGTTCATTCATTACAATAGCATTTAAAAACAAACAATCTATAACCACAAGAGATTGTCATGAAGTTCAATTTCAATGGCCTTGGAATAATTTTTTTCCATATTCTTGTAGTGTTTAGTAATATTACGAGGAAATACATTTTTAATTTTAAATGCCGTTCAATAAAATCAAAAGTACTCTCATGAAATTATGTTCTGTAGCAATTAGCAAGTTGCCATGTATCGTTTGTGAAACCTTATGAACAACAGGAATATTTAATGATGATCAATTTAAAAAATCGAAATTCGTAATATACTACAAATATAATAATCGCACAGTAATCGAGTGGCGAACAATAATAATTTGCCTTAATACACTTAACTATAGGTACCTATAGCAAAGCACCTATCGACAGATTTTTTTTACGCCGACTGTTGTTTTCCAACATCTAAACATTAATTTAGACTTCACTATACTTTCCAAAGCATAAAAAATTTAAGTATCTTTAAATTATCACTCTTATTGAGCGGCATGCGAACGTTAAGTATGTTGAAAACACAGCAAGAGATTAACATATTCACGCGCTCTCACGGTGCATGAAAACATCGCGAGTAATGTCATGCAAATGCCGTTTCTATCACCTGGCTATATTACGGCGGCGGTTTCACTTGTTATCACATTTGGGATAAATTTGTTCAAAATAAATGAGTTTTTGAGCACATCTATACCAATATTATAAATCTGCAGTTTTTTTGTTTATTTGTATGTTTAAACACGTTACCCTCAGGAACTGTTTCGATTTGAAAAATTGTTTCAATGTTAGATAGCACATTTATAAGGCTACATGCTAGATATCACGCTATGACCAATAGGAGCGGAGCAGCATTGAAATGTGGCAAAAACGGGGGAATATATTCCTTTTGAAGCCTAATGTTTCAGATACGGAGTTACGGGCAAATACTATTTATAAATAAAAAAGAAATATGGAGAACGTTAGACACACTTTGATTCGGGCATACGACGAGTCGCCTAATCTGATTATGATGACCGGTACCAAGGATCACTCAGAACACTTGAGGACAATAGATATGTCGCCAACCTCTCAAGAATGACGTTAAGTAGACAAAGAGAGATGAGGTGATGTTATATCAATCACCCTTAGTCGAACGATATGAGATAACAAAGTTGTTTCCCCCTTCCTGGCATTTCTATGAGACTGTGGTACCACGCGCCTAATACGTACACCACGTATTTTTAGTTTAGTTGCCTTCAGCGTCGCTCTACCATTTCCGATACAATAGAAATTGCAATTAGTAATTAAATCCCCATACAAAATAAGTTTACAGTCACGAACACTTCTGTTCAACTTTTAGATAAATTCGAATTTAAGTATAAAGCTTCAAAATTTAACTAGTTTAACAATGGAACTTTTACATCTTTCTCATTTAAGTGAGATTCAATTAGAATATAACTTGTTTGTTTCGAATATTTTACTACAAATGATTTAAAAATATTTTAATATAATTATGTAGAGTTGTGAAGTTTTAGTGACTTTTACGTGTAAAGATTTTATGTTTTAAGATAGACATGCTGTTACAAAGTTACAAGTATACAAAGTTCACATAAACACGCCTTACGAATCGAATCGAATCGAATCGAACTTTCAGTTTGAAATCGATACAATGGGTACAAACACGCGATACACAAGAGAATCGTCTATAACCTTGACATGATTAATGTAGAACTAATCCTTCATACAAAACATCGATATTTTGTCGTCAAAATTGTAAATCTAAATCCATTAATAATCACGTGTAGTCCACAAAATTTCATGCCAAAGATATCGTAACAATTACTTTTATTGTTTTTTTTTTTTATGTCTGTATTAAAATGAATACAAACTGGTTCAACAAGGTTTGTTACATATTCACTTGTTTAACGAGTTTAGTTTTCTCACGTTATTTCGAAGATATCAAAAACCTTTGGTCAATTTCATCATTCAAAAAGGATATTTTTTAATTTTGTTTGGTTGATATTCAAGAAACAATAACAAAAACTAGAAATTTCAATTATTTTAAAAGCCATATTTTTTTCATTTTCTCTAACATAATAATACTGTATTGCAGTATACTTTTGTGTAAACAGATAATTTATTTATTAACGTCATGTTCTTAAAAGTTCTCACAACTTATTTTATTTAGGTAAGTATATACACAATTATACAAGCATTAAGTCCTAATTAAAATACCACAACAAAACAAATCGATGATCAAATAAACAAAGAAAAAAACTTATAAATTTATAAATTAAAACTAGTAAAATTTTATTCGTCTCAACACCAATATAGAAATCATCGTTAAAAATTTGCTCTGACCTGAATAACCAAAATGTGTATCGAATATTCGCGTGTATTATATATACTGAAACTTCAGTTAATTGTTTATAATTACAATTTAGAATGGCATTAAGAAATCCAATCACGAATACAAAAGTGGAATCATGGTCTAAATTAACTTAAATCATCCACAAAAAGCATAAATAAATAATAGCGTATTTATAAAAACAATTTCTCAAAGTTCAAAACTATTCGTAAACTTTTACACTAAGGTACAAATTCCATAAAAGCTTCTAATAGTTATTAGTTGTTATTCGAGACATTTAAATATAATCATCGGTGAACGCAAATTTGCCGAACATAACCAAAAAATACATAATGAAAATATTAAGTATCAACGACAAAACTTACCATCTTTGACGTTCTTCGAAGACTGGGATGTTGACACTCCAGGAATAGTTTTATCACTAGTACAGTACATTATAACTCAATTCACACGTTTGTGGTAAACAGTCAGTCTCATCTAGCAAAATTGTGCATATTATTATCAAATTGATTTGATAATACGATACATTCGCGAACGCGAAAAACGGCGGCCATTCCACATTCCGGTTGTAAATATGGCATCATAGACAACGGGCCAGATAAAAAATCTGTGTTTTGATATGTTTCTATAATATAATAAAATACCACTGTAAACTGTCTATTACCAAAGCTACTACAATTACTAAGGTTAATGTGTTTTTTTTAACTGTTGGATAAACAACTAATTTATGGAGTCTTACGGTTCTTTACTTAAATTATTTGCATTTCAAGTAATGAATAAGCAAAATAATGTTGCCATTAATTTATTGTCTTCATAGTGTTCTTGGTTCTAGCAACTGTCAATGTCAAATGATAAACAGCTCCATTGTAATTTGTATCTCCTCTAAGTTCTGGCTCAACTTAGCAATTTTATAAGTATATTAGATAAAAAGAATGTACAAAAAAGTATAAACTGCTACAATGATGCAACATCAATACTGGGTAACCAAAAAGACTGTGTTGAAAAAACTAGGAACCAAAGAAGACGATTGTATCGTATCATCTGATGCCGAACTTGACGCAAAATTGGAATTGTTTCGATCAATATCGGACAGCTGCTTGCAATTACAACGTGTATTAGATCAGTACCAAGAAAGACTGTGCATTTTAGCCCAGGAGGAGAACTCTTTAGGGAAATTTCTGCGCGATGCAGGAAAGAACACTGATGCCTCTGGGAAACATATGATATCAGCGGGTAAAGCTATATCTTATTCCGGTCAACAACGATTGTCGGTGCGGGGACCGCTATTGAGGCTTTATCATGAAGTAGAAACGTTTAGAGGACGCGCTGTGAGCGATATGCGTGCGACAGTTTCGGCGATGGAAAAAGCCAGACTTGAATACCGTGCGGCGCTAAGTTGGATGAAATCTACCAGTGCACAGCTCGATCCCGATACGGGACGTGGCCTTGACAACTTCCGAAAGGCACAACGACAAGTTCGCGAAAGTAAAAAAATATTTGACAAATTAACACTTGATGTTTTACAAAAGGTATTAAAATTTTGACATTTAATTTGTATCACTTATTTACTTCATGCAAAAAAGACATTTCAAAAATATGTAAGATATTTTTCTGTGATAAAAGAGGTTCTTTCTAAGTAGATGTTATGTTTTACCTAAATATAGTTATTTATCTTTTTTTTTGTGCTATCTTTGGTATAAACTCTAAGTCTTAATGTTATTTGAAGACTTTTTTGTACTAGAGCTCCTTTTTTAAATAGAAATGTTATTATAACAAATATTTGGCACTACACACAAAGTTAATTATTGTATATTTCATCCTTAACATCATGTTTTTCCATTACTAT
The DNA here is from genome assembly GCA_907164795.1 of Hemaris fuciformis. Classification (NCBI taxonomy): domain Eukaryota; kingdom Metazoa; phylum Arthropoda; class Insecta; order Lepidoptera; family Sphingidae; genus Hemaris; species Hemaris fuciformis. Next base: position 4,284,804 of record OU015445.1, read on the forward strand.
GCAGTCTTGCAATCAGCAGCCATTTCCGAGATGTAATCAATATTTAGTATGCAATCGCTATTCAGAAGTCAATTCTCCAAAGTAATAACGATCTGGTGTGTTTAATTTTCAGATTGATTTGCTAGCGGCAGCAAGATGTAACATGTTTTCTCATGTTTTGTGTAATTATCAGAGTTCATTCCTAACTTTTGCTAGTAAAATGGCTCAGACATTAGATGCTACAGCTGATACAATGAATGCTGTTCCACAATATGAGTTTTGTGTATTGAAAGAGCTTTCACAGAGCTTAGGAGAGGCGGAATCAAAAGAAGCTGCAACACAGGATAAAGATCAAATGCTATTTTTCCAGGTATATTCAAGTTTGTTATTGCTTCACATGCTAAAAGAAATGTATAGATGATAAAAAAAAAACTGAACAATTATAATTTTAATATAATAATAACATGGAGAAATCATAATTGATGCTGACAAATATCTTGTCCATTATATTTGTTTATTACTAAAACTTCTTAATTGCAAGGATAGCAAATGTTTGTCCAATTTGGAGACAAAACCTATTATTTTTATGCATAGCCTGACCTTAATCTAATTGCACCACTAGTACTGTAGCCATGGTTGTATTTTTCATTGAACAGGATGAATATAAAGATGATAACACAAATAATGCCAAGCAGAATCAACAATTAACACAACCAAAAACTGAAAATGAGCATCTGTCAGCTGAAAACAAAGAAGAAGCTACAACTTCTGTCAACCTTATTGATACCAGCTCTATGGAACCTGAAGTTATTGGAGAAGGATCCCAAAATTTATCTGATTTAGCTGGAATTCGTTTGGATTGTGGTGACATTCCAGCCACTTTTAGTTCTTTCATGCCATCTCAGTTGCTACTGGTAATATACAAATTTCATATTATTTTTTATTTAAATGTATGCACTAATTCAATTTAATATTTGGGTCCATATCTAGCAAATACTGGTGAAAAGCCACTCATAATATACTCATTCATAATACAAAAGCAGATAAACAGTAAAAAAGAAAAGATAAATAAAAGAATTACAGAACTGTGTGCTAAAATACAAAATTATTGTATAACCTTTAAAAAAATTATATAAAAAATTGCAAAACCCAAGCCAATTTTTTTTAAATTCCAGGATTTGAATTCTTCACAACTTCATCAAGGGCCAATAGCACCAATGAGTACTAACAATAACCAGCCGCCTAAATCTCCCGAACCAACACTCAAACCAAAAGCACCGGCACCAAAGAAAGATGACAAAGCTGCATGGTTTAAATTATTTGCTGAACTAGATCCATTGGCCAATCCTGATAATCTACCTGGCTCCAACACCAATCAAAGTCATGCTGCCTAAGTTTATTTCTAATGTTAACATGCAAACTATCCATTCAGTTACACAGGATTACAGCTTTCAATGTATGCTAATGTATTGAAAATGCAAATAAAGGACCAATAGTAATTGATCTGTAATGAATAACACTGACAAGCTAGGATTGTGTGAACACTAAGATTATTTATATAGGTATGTGTCTTCCTTCCGGAAGCTTTTCCAAATTATTTTGTGGAATCAAATTCAACAATTCTAAATAGTTATTTATTATCATAGTTTGCATAGATCATACGAAAATTAGAATACTGGTCTAATGAAAATCTACTAAATGAATGATAGCTTTATAAACTTAACCCATATATGTGTGCATATTTGTAAGTTAAGAGCGCAATGGCTATTGAATTCCGAATTAATGGAAAATAATCTATGGCAACCACAAACTAAAAAAATACAACATGTATGTATGTTATGGAGAATAGGTTTTTATTGTTAAAAAACCTGTGTATGGGAAATGGTGTACTTGCATACCAAAGACAGTTAAAGGCAGTTTAATAATCTAAAGCCTTACTCCTGCCAAGCGTAAAGAAGATCACATCCATTTTTCATTTTTGAACTAAGTTTAATGAAAGTTTATACCTCTAAGTAATTTTCCTTAGCTTATGGAATTATATCCCAAGACATTAAAACTTTGGCTCTATTCCAACTCATAACAAAATGTATTCATAAATGATTAATATAATGTGTTAAGCTGTTTAGTAAGACTGTGCTCTGCTTACATTAATAACTGTATGTCTCATGAGTTTTTTTTCTAATAATGGCACCTAGATTAAAAGTTTATAATAAGCTAATTGTAATTGTACTAATATGCTTATGTTTCCCTGTTATGTACCTGTTTCGTGTAATAGCTAGAATAATGAATAGTTAATTTGTATACAAAATTCTAAAAGCTAATTTGAAAAAAGTGATACAAAGGGCAACTGAAATTGGCCAGATAAAAAAATAACTATTTGATATAGTTAAGTAATGTACTTATAAAAACAAAGGAACACTGTCCAATCCAAATATTTAGGACATAATTTAAGGCATGAAATTGCAGAGAACATTATGTGTTAATTGCTATAGATTACATTCTTAGCTACTATATATAGGGGACATTGATATCAGATAAAAGTTATGTTATTTTATTATAATTTTAACAAAAAAACATAGAACCATAACTATTGATATAAAGTAAAAATAATAACCAACCAAAGATTAAACCCTAATAAAAAATACTAACAGTTATCATTTGAAGTGTGTGCTAATATATTTTAAAATTTATATTGATTGTACTAGTCATAGTGATCTGAAACATTTGTATTCCAAAACATCAGTTCCTCTACTATTATTATTATTAAAATTTTAGGTTACTTCAAATATATTTCGAATAAGAAATTTTATTTAAATATAAAAATTTTAATTATATACCCTTATACTTTAAATTATGTTATGTTGTAAAATGGCAAAAGATTGACATACATTTTTAGAACATGTTGGACCACAATTTTTTGTTGATATACCGGATATTCTTATCCCTATCTGCAGATGTTTTTAAAAGTACACATCCAAAAACAACACAGAGTGATGTACTAAATTTTATTGGCCTTTCAGAATCTTAAATAAGTCCAATCTTCTAAACTTGCAATTCGCCAGAAAATATATAAAAATTACTATTTTTATAATGCACATTCCTAGTCTTTTGTACGACGCGACGTTTACGAGGCGTTTGTTTATTATTTTAACCAAAGATTTTATGACATTGTTCTTTTATTTAATTTGTTTCGTGTGCATTCCATAATATGCGATTTACATACAATGTTTAAGGAATAGTTATTTGTCTTTTATTTAAACCTTATTAAGGTAAACACTATTTGGACGATTACCATATCTTTCTATTTATTTTACAGAATATTAAAAAATATTGATGTGTATTCACAATGAATCATCTACAGTACACCTATAAGTTCTTAGGAATTTCTTAGGTGTGTAGTCTGCCAACCCGCACTAGGCCAGCGGGGTGGACTAAGGCCTAAACCCTCTCAATAGTAGAGGAGGCCCGTGCTCAACACTGGGACCTATACCTATGGGCTGATGATGATGATGATGATCGACGAAGCCATGCGCCGGCTCAAAACTGGCGCTAATGTGCCAATGCACATGTACTCAATGTCGTTCTACTGCCACAATCAATCTAATACATTGACTAGCTATTTCTTTACTTAGTCTCGTACTCGTATTCGGGTAGGCAGAGCTGTAATTATTTCTACATCTGCAATTCGCTTCTTTTATGTTCCGCATAATAGGGAGCGTATCCCGGGAACATTTCTAAAACTGTTGTTACTAATAAAGTCCTGAAAATTACTGTTCGATCTGGGAAATAATCCTTTGATTCGCAAATTCAAACCCCAGGCACACACCTCAGACTTTTCGAAGTTATGAATGTATTCAGCGGTGGTTTTACACTAAGGGCAGTCGGGGCAAGTGGCCAGGGCGGCAATTTTTTTTTTGCCTTATCAAGAATGCCCAATATAATCAATTAATTCTGTAAATTAATAATTTTTGGTGTAATTGATAATTCAAGAAATTCAATTTATCCATTATTTGTAAATTATAATTTTGGCATGTTTAGTAAAAATTAATAATAAAAACGATTTGATCAATTTATTTCCTTGGAGATTTAAAATAATAATAGTTTTTAATTTTCTGGAATTAAAGAAATTTTATGAGAATCATTGACAGTTCAGGCCAGCGTGATGGACTAAGACCCCCCTCAGACGTAGAGAAGGCCCGTCCCTAGCAGTGAGACGTATATGGGCTGATGATAAAATAATCAGCATAAAACAGTATGCAGCACCAATTTAAGTTGTGAAACCAACGGGGCAGTCAAAATAGAAATATTTTTCCGAAAATATAAAAAAAATTAAAGGACCTCCTGTTACGTTCCATTTCAACGTTAATACATTTAATGATTTAAATACGTGCACACAGAAATTACGCACAAAATTCAGTTTTGAAAAAACCCAAGAACATTTTCCTGAGCCAAAAATCGAATCCGAAAATTCAGCACAATAATGCTGCAGGAATAATGTTCGACGAGTTATCGAGAGGATTAGGGTTTGATTTCCGGATCGGTCAGTGTTAAGTTTTTTTATTACGAAATTTTCAATAATAGAATGAAGTCTGTAATACGTGGGCCTTTAACCTAGGCGTTAATAGGTAGCGAATTAAAACTCTTTTTTTTTATCTACCCCTTTGTATCCTCAAAGGGTACCTAATGTGTTTTACTATTAGATTCGTTGTAAATTATTTTATCCTTTTGAAATAAAACAACTCTGACCGATTATTCCGTGTAACGAAACGACATAATATGTAATTGTCAATTTGTCATTTGTCATATCCAATGATTTAATGTTGTATGACATTTATGATATTCAATATTCATATTTCATTCAAGATTTACTAGTCGGAAAATATTTGTAATTTCTTTAATTATTTAAGTGTGCATAAGAAACAAATATGTTGAATTCTTGTGAGTACTGACATATTAGATATATCAAATGTGGCATTTTATTTACTAATATAATATGTCTATATTTTTTATTTTTGTTTCTGTAGTTTTTCGAGGTCTTCTTGGCGCCGAGGAACCACCGACCAAAGTCTTAGAGGTTCGGTCCGATAATTATATATCAAGATCTATACATTACAGGGAAGATTCTATATTACTATATGGACCAAAAATACCGAATGATGGAAAAAATCCTAAAGATAAATATTACGAAATAATTCTTCACAAACCTTTTACAGAGAGTTTACATCAGATGTACAGGTCAGTTAGATATTGGCTTATGTTTATCTAACTAGTGAATAAATTATTTTTATTTATAAAATTAATTCTATGTTATCAGGGTAATAATGGTTGCACAAAACATAAATTAAAATTTACTTTAGATTATACTATATCAATTTGTTAACAGATACTTATATAATTTTTTTATTCAATCATGAATCATAGCAATTTTGCTGTCTATTGCTTATTTCATCATCCCTAACTCGGGATCCATTAGCAACCATATTGGGATGAAGCCAATTATTGGTTTTACTTAAGGGTAAATGGTTTTTGTTTGATCACCCATTGTTTGAGTGATTCAATTGTTGTAATGTAAAAAAAAAGTGACTTGCTCTATCAATCATATGTAACATCAATTGGAAAATTTAAGATGATTGACGTCATACTTTAATGTAGTGAAAGCAATAGTAATAAGAACTAGCTTAGCATGTTGGACTAAGGTCTAAAGGCTTAAAACCACTCAGTTGTTGAGGAGGCCCTAGCCCATATAAACAAAAATATATTAAGATGAAATTAGGTCGCATAGAGCTAACCTCTTGATATTGAAGGGCCTGACCCTTCAACTTGATTTAGCCTTGCAGTAATTAGTATAACAATATATAAATGGTGTCAGCTTTTTAGCCTGATAAATAAATATTTTTTTTTTACAAAAAATAAAATAAAAAACTAACAAAAAATATTCTGTTGTAGCTTATTTCGATCTGAAAATATGGAAACTGCAGAATCAAAGTTTATTGTGTACAAAGAAAGGATACCTATATATATTCAAATTACTAAAGAAGTAAGTATCACAGGAAGTTATATAATACTAAATGATATCATCATATTGTAGAAGTGACAATAGCAGTAATCATTATTAATTACATTCTATTTATCATTAAAAAGTAATACATAATGATATGCATTTTCTGCCTTTTAATTCACTGCTATACTGATGGTGGTAGCAATTATTAAGACTAAGGTTGGTGGGTAGGAGAATTTAATTATTGTCATGGATGATTTTATACAAGCAATTTAAATATCACATGAGATGTGTGTAACTTGAGTAATCTTATACATTAAAGAAAGGAAACTTAAAGGGGTCATATTATGTCTTCAACCCATCTTATTATATTTAAAGATAAAATAACCCATCCTAGAGCACTAAAAATAATCTTAATCTATCTGTTTATCAATTAGAATTACTTGTATTTCTGTTATAATTTATTTTGGTACAAAGGTATATCCAAAACAAGTTTTATTTTAGGCAGTAAGGTCTAATACATATTATTTTAAATTTTTTCCAGTGCACTGTGGCCATTCTACAGAAACTGTGTGACACATTATCGGAACACCAGTCATGGACAATAGCACATTTAATTGCACATTTTGGGTTGTATGAGCACTTCAACAATCCTATAGTACAAATGCATATTGATGAAGTGGATCCACTCACAGGAGCCACACCTTTAATGGTGAGAAATTATTTATTTAATAAACCGATCAAACTGGGATTAAACCAGTGGCCTATCATGTCCTGTAATAAAGACGGCACAATTTATTTTAATGTAGATTTCATTCTGTTATATTCGGCAAAATTACTTAATTTCGAGAGTGATGCGAATACACCCCGTATAGTTGTATCTTAAAAAAAGCCTTCACTGCTATTTCAATTAACTGGATTTAACCTTCTTTTTCACTCAAACCAATCTTCAATTAGGGACAATTTGCAATGGACATACTTTTCTCAGTGGTGGTACTTCCATAGAAGCCCAAAAGCGTTACACATTAATTTGTAATGTCTAGTTTATGTTTGCTTTGCTATTAGGTCAGAATATTCTCATTTATATGTCATATTAATTTTGTTAAATAAAGGTTTAAAGCTTATTCTTTGGAAGTGCCGCCACTGACTTCTCTATTTCTTTTTTTCCGCTCAGCTGTTATCACAATGTTCCACGACACGGCATCATGACGTCAATAGCATTTGACTAATTCATACAGTTGTATGACGCAGTAACCAAAGTCCGCTTTGCGTTTACATTTTCTTGACCCTCACATACCAGGTCATATGATTCATATTTGTCATGAGTTCAAAGTTATGTACTAATATCTGTTATTCCTGTGTAAATATTATTTTGCAGGTGGCTGTGAAGACATGCAGTGTGCGCGTGGTGCAGAGTTTGGTGTCTCTCAATTGCTCTCTAGACACTATTGATCTCGATGGAAACACAGTTTTTCATTATGCGGCAGCTAGTAACAAAGAAATTATTAATGTAAGTTTCTTTATATTGCGAGTATCATCAAATTCTGTACCTATTTGATAAATATTAGAAGACTGGTTCCTTTGGTACAATTTCATATTTTATTTAAAAATATGGCGAAACTTTGTGATCACTGTAGATAATATAATAAACCAAAAAAATAAATTAGTAGATTCTGTCGAATTTGGGGATAAATTTTCCTATCGTTAAGCCTGGGCCTCCTCTACGACGAAGAGGGTTTAAGCTTTAGTCCACCACGCTGGCCTAGTTCGGGTTGACGGACTACATTCCTAAGAATTTCCTAAGAACTTTTAGGTGTGCCAGTTTCCTCACGATGTTTTTCTTCAACGTACGTTATAATTCATTGTTAATACACACATAACTTGAAAAGAGCTGTTGCCTGTGGTCTGCCTGCGCCCACCTAGATTTTGTCTTGAGCCCGCGCCTTAACCCATTACTTCCCAAGTATCGAAATCAGTGGATTTTTTTGATGAAATGTATAAATTAAGTTCTTAGTACATTAAGAAAAATAATATGGGAAAAAAAATGTTAGTACAATTTTTTTCGCGATATGTGAAGTCGGATCATAATGCCCTTCCTTAGTCGACAAAAACTATCAATTTGAAAAAAAATACATTAAAATCACCTAAACTACTTAAAACCCAAACCTAACAACTAAAAAGAAACATTGCAGTGGCGGATTAAGACAATTGCCGCCTGTAGGCTATTCAAATTTTGCCGCCCCTTCTGACCTCTGCATTTCGATATCCTACACTAGAGGTTCCCAAACCCTTTTGTTTCATAGACCACTTTCAAAATGTTGATGGATCCGGTGGACCCCCTGCAGCTACATAAAAAAAAAGACGCGTTGTACTGATTATGGAACATGCAATTTTAAAATATGAATCTGCCTATATTGATAGGAGAAGTAAAGGCAACATTCTAGTTCGAAACCAAAATAATTTTCATGGACCCCCGCTTACGATTGTGGACCCCCATTTTTTGTCACGCCCAACGTAGACCCCCACCGAGTCTACTGTGGACTCCTGAGGGTCCACCTGGACCACTTTGGGAATTACTGCCCTACACAGACAAAAAAGGTGAATAAAAATATTTCAGATTTAAAAGACTAAAACGGCAAACGTGCTAGTGAGCCACCTGATGTCAAGTGGTCAACACCGCCCATGAACACCCATAATACCAGGTAAATTATCGGTGCGTTGCCGGCCTTGCAGCACTTCCCATGGTAAATGCGATACAAGACAAATAGTCGCAACGTCTCTTCGCAATCCCAGGAGATAAATTTTGTCAGTAAGAATCTGGTTATCGATGATTCGAGAGGGGCTCCAGTCTAGAGATGAGAACAAAATTCCATATGAGGCTGGATCTGCGCCGTATCCAATTATGGACACCTCAAAATTGGGAGGGCTTGAGATGCCTTCCACTCACCCTATTTTGGAAACTCACTTATTGTGAACGTCCGAGACAGTCAAGAGGCCGCGCTCTCTGCCGCACATCTCGGGGTTACTTTTAGTCATGGCGCACTGCCCGCGCAGTACACCCAGCCAACCCTGGGCCCCTGTTAGTCGCCTCTTTCGGTAGCCAGGGGATGCCTTGGCGGAATTCTTACGCCCCCAATGCACAGAGCGGAAACGCCGGATCAGTCGTATTCGGCTACCCGGCGCCTCCTTCTCTGCTGGCGGCGGCGGGCGGAATTGTTCTGCTCACGAACCCGCCCCTCGCTTTCTTTTTGCGACATTACAATCTCGCAGAAGGAGAGCATCGCCTGCCATGATCTCCGACTCTCGACCATGGTAGGAATCACGGCCGAAAGCGCGAGGTCTGCTCCGACGGCTACGTGGAGTGCGCTTCGCTCTTCATCCCAGGCCGGACAATCTGATAGAGTGTGCTGGGATGTTTCCTCCGGGCAGTTGTCACAGTGGTGACACACGGCGGACTTCCTCTTCTGGTCACCCGCCACAGCCGAAACAACCATGTCCCGACAGAACCTGTGACAGGCGGAACGTCATCACACCGTGGCGCCAATCCAACCACTGGCTATGGACAGGACGCACTGCTGCGACGGACAAGCCATGGGACTATCCAGCCTCCGGCGAACAATCTTCGGCAAGGGATGCCGGGACCTTCGAGATTGGGCAGCAAAATAGATAACGCACCCGCTGCCCTAATCAATTTCAGCTTTAATCTGCCGAAGCAGGCGCAAAAATTCCACCGGCAATCCAACACGAAACCAAGATATTTCATCGTGGAGTGGATGGGGTATCCACGCCCTCTATCGTCGATACGCCCCTGCAGGTGGCTGCTTCCGGGGCCCGTGGAAGCAGATGGCTTTGGATTTCTGAAGGGCCACCGCGAGGACCAGCCTCCGAATTCTCCTCACCACGTGGCTTGTGCCTAGCGCGGCGAGGTTGACGGCCTCCGGAAAGGTGACACGGTGATTATGGCACACGCTGTCACCACCGTGTCGTCAGCGTAACAAACTACACCGACACCCCGAAGATTGGCACCACGGAGCACCCAGTCGTACCCGATGTTCCACAGAAGGGGCCCAAGGACCGACCCCTGTGAGACACTGCACGACATTTCTGTGCGGTGCCATCCGTCAGCGCCCGGATACACTGCATCCCTGTTGGAAAGGTATGAGTGCACTAGTCGTCGGAGATGGGGCGGCACCACGTAGTACCGAAGAGCTTCCGCTATACAGGGGCAGGGAAATGTGTTAAAGGCGTAGGCGATGTCGAGTGACACCGCCACCATGCATTCGCCCTAGGCTACTGCCTCCTCCGCGTGCGTCTTCACCCGCAGTATTACGGTGACAGTTGATCGGCCTTCCCGAAACCCATACTGGCCTGGCACGATACCAGGTCTGGTCCGATCCTCTCCACGTGCTCGACGAGGCGGCCATGAATGATACGCTCAAAGAGTTTGGCTACCTCGTCAAGCAGCACTATGGGTCGATAGGTCGATGGCGACTCTGCAGGACGCTCCTTCTTTCTCAGCAGTAGCATTTTCCCAGTCTTCCAACGCGACGGGAAGGCGCCCTGCTCTAGACACGCGGAGAAGAGGCCGCGGAACCTCTCACCCAGGTACTCGACGACTTGGACTCACACATGTCCTGGGATGCCGTTGAGAGTTGGGGTGGTGTTCTTTCTCCGCAGCCACAGTACTGCTGCCTGAAGCTCTTCAGGCTTAACGCCTGGAATTAGAACTTCCGAGGTCTCCCCTGCCGAACATGTAAATGATCCCACCAACGATCCGTCCCTCACCGCCCACGGACGTGGTGGCATCGGTGGAGGAGTAAAATCCGGGGTGACTGGAAAGAGAGCAACAACTACTTCGGAGCACCGGTCGGAGACTTTGGGTGAGAGGAGGGCGCCGGTGGAAGCAATTTATTGAATGCCAACCGGTACGGCCGCCCCCAAGGATCACGATCCAAAGTTCCGGACTAAATTCTGGTCGCCCCAGTCTGCAGCTTGATCAAACAAATAGTCGATTATTCCGGCACTCATTGACTTGTTCCTGAGAGGAATTAAATTGCGCGACCAGTATATATGGCATCCCCGCGCCGGTACTATCATCCGCATAACTAGGGATGTTATTATTAAGGAACAGGTCATTGATATGCAGAAAGAACAGAGTCGGAGCTTTTCAGATCGTAGTGTATCACTGCATGTGGTGGAAGTTCCTGGTCTTACAATACAGCTTCTCTTTTTTACGAAAACTGTAAATTTTCATAGTTTCACTGATAAACTGTTCTTGTTCTTCTTTTTTCAAATTGGCGTTTTTCTATACACAGCTCCAATGATTCGCTGAGCCAAGGAAGCACTACAATATACCTAGCAATAATTATACGCGAATACTTTAAGAAATATTTCTTTTTACATGTTAACATTTATACGAATGACAATATACTGCGACAGAATACCAATACCTAGTTATACCAAGCACATCTCACCTATAACTTCGTTTATACATACTTATGTAGTTACAAACCTACATTGTCTAACAGCGACTCCAAAAATAACAATGATTGTAACTACAGTATATTATCGTAATAATTCATTTGAGTTTTAAATAGTCTAATATTTTTCATTTCATTTTACGTAGTAGAACTCAAAAAAATATTTTGATCACTGTTTATTATTCAGCGGTATGTGTTCAGTTAAATTTGCAGTGGATATGACCTACCTTCTTGCATGGTAAACACATAGATCGTAACTAACATATTGATGAAGAGAAAAAGTTTGTTGATTATTAAGTTTAATAAGAATACGCCATTATTTTTTTACTTTTTTGTGCATATTAATTTATTTTGGAATAGTTTTTTTTGAAGGCGGTTTTTATTTCTGTAAGACAAAAAAAACAATTGGGGCAAATTTGCCGCCCCCTAAAATCTGCCGCCCTAGGCTCCAGCCTACTCAGCCTGCTGGTAAATCCGCCACTGAAACATTGAATATAGTGTACTAAAAATAGGACGGCGGGAAGGAATGGGTTAACATCTAGAGTTAGACCATCATATTTGCTATAATTTTTGGATTCTGTTTGAAAATGGGCTTTGAGTTGTTGGAGTGGAAGGTGACCAGGAGTTGTGTGGCGAGCAGGCGCTGTGCAACAAGGCGCGCACGTCGCTGGACGTGTACAACAAGCAGGGCTACACGCCGCTGCACGTGGCGTGCCTGGCCGACGCGCCCGAGTGCGCGCGCGCGCTCATGCTGGCGGGCGCCGACGTCAACCTGTCCGCCGCGCAGCGCTCCACCAGCACGCTGCCAGGTACCCGAGCGTCAGCGGCGGTACTTCCATAGAAGCCCAAAAGCCTAGTTTCATCATCCATCCATCAGCCGATGGAAGTCCACTGCTGGACATAGGCCTCTCCTAATGACTTCCACAGGGACCTGTTGGAAGCAGCTTGCATCCAGCGACGTCCTTACAAAATTCCGAATCATAATCTTTAAGCTTTAAATATTTATTTAACAAAAGCAATATGTTAGATAAAGACAGTAAACAATTATAAACTAGATATTTCACAATATAACGTGTAACGCTTTTGGGCTTCTATGGAAGTACCGCCGCTGCCTTACGTATAGCCTAGTTTTAGCCCACACCGCTGGCCATGAAGCTCCTCTGCAGTCTGGGTTAGTTAGACGACCATGCTGCGGATTTACATGTTTAAGGAAATTAATCATGAGGTTCGTGAACTCTTGTTGAACAGATTCCAAGAACCTTCATAGTAGTATTTTTTAACGTCAAAGTGTTGTAAAGTGTGTTGTGTGTTTTAATCACCGTTGTTTGTGTTAGTTTTCGATCAGTCTTTTTACACCCTGTATTTTATTTTCACACTTGCTATGAATCATCTATACTATATTTGTAAGAAGTTTAAGTCATCGGAGACAATTGTATCAATAATTACTCAGTATAATTTTACGATTTAATGTTCCCTCAAAAGGTTGACAATATCTGAAGTCCCGCGGTGCTTCATTATGTATAAGCTATAGAATAATTTATTATTCTCTTCAAAACACCTGTACTGTTGACGCATACAATGGTTTTCATCGATTGTCTCATATAATGCAGTCATCGACATATATTTCTAGCGGTAGGACGTTTGGTCACTTCTCGTAATGCCTTTCGATCACGAACTCGGTTTGAATGATATCCACACTACAATTTCCGGTGAGTTATTTCTTAATAGTAAATTACGCTTGCCAGATTTTTCAAAAGATTTTATTTATTTATTTATTTTTATGCTTATTTTATCGTACATTGTTTAGGGAGTTCCTGATAAATAAATAAATAAATACACCCAACAGTCACATACATAGTTCTGATCACACACTAGGATATAAGTCCTGTGTCGTGGGTATCAGAAATACGAGAGACTTTTCGGTCTCACAAACACCCATACCCGAAACAAATATTTGTGGATCACACAAACATTTGTCTCGGTGCGGGGATCCAACCCTCGGCCTCTCGTTTCGCAAGCTAGTCTCTAGCCAACTGCGCAACGGGGCTGTCACGACGACGACGAGATCAATTGTTTAAGGTATAGGTTGCTTGTATGAATGATTGCGATTAAATCTTTACGGTACGGTGCCTCTAGTCTCCAGTATAATAGAAACTTAAATAGGTTCTATTCCACCAAATACCCACTATTGCAACTTCCGTACACCAGAATAGACAGTGGTACGCACAGAAATGACGCCGAGCAGTGTAGCTCAGCGAGTCTCCATAGAGGACCTAACTTGTCATTTATTCAGTAATGAAATTAACCAGAATAAGATAAAAAGGAGCAGTTGAAAACATAGTTGTCCACTTCCCTCCACAGACGACTTGTTCGCTAATTAAAAAATATAATTGTTCTGTCTTAGACGGCCAACATTGTTTTGTTGTCGACGGCCAAAGCCCCAAATTCCTATCTGCGGATAGAGCGCAATAATTGACCAATCAGGTGAACCTTTGGCGGATTTGCTTAAAGATTAATCGTTGTGATTGGTTTATTTTTGGATTCAACTGATAAATTAGGGATTTTTTAATAATTTTGGACATAAAACAAACCAGTTATATTAGTATTTTATATTTAATTGAATAACCATCTTCTTTTTCAGGTATAGTCGGCGACATACTGCAAGACAATCAACTAAAACTTTACCCGCAAGACATGAAACATGGCGGTACCCCATTGCACTGGGCCATATCTCGCGAAGTTATCGAGGCGTTGGTCGATAAAAACTGCGATATTAACGCGTTGAACTTCGACGGTAGGACAGCATTGCACATAATGGTGTTACGCGGTCGATTAGAGTGTGCCATAGCTCTGCTGTCGAGAGGTGCGGAACACTCTATATGTGATAACGAAGGCAACACCCCTCTCCATTTGGCCGTGAAACAATCAAACATACATATTGTACAAGCGTTGGTTGTGTTTGGAGCGAATTTAGAAGCAGTAAACAACATGGGACACACGGCGAGGCATTTGGTGCCAACGGATATGTCGAATGCTGATAAAATTTTGTATATTTTGCACTCAGTTGGGGCTAAGAGGTATGTGGTCGATAATTTATTAAAAAAAATCTTTTCTTAATGATTCTAAAGAATCTTCATCGCCTTTTTATTATTTAAAAGCAAAATCGTATTATAATTGATATCATCCTCAAATATCTATGTAAATTAAGTGCTACGACTAATGAAACATTTTGCAGTTCGTGTACGTTTGAACGTGCTTACGTACGAACGTAATTACGTATGAGTTTTCTTGTTTACAAATTTTGCTATGAAGAGGATTCTGATATTAGACAATTGTTTTTTCGGAATTTTATTACTATTTAGCATTTAGCCCCAGTTTCGCTCGAATTAATAAATCTGGTTAACCTTCCTCTATACAAACTTTATCCTCTTAGGGAGTGTTTGAAAAGTCTTTGTTGCATAATAACTATCAGAATATCGAATTTCTGCGCAATCAGTTCTTGGTTTTAGTTGCGTGTTGATAGACCAGTCAGAAACTTGGAAGGAGGTTGTTTTTTGTAAATACAAAATTTGTGAAGCAAAAATGAAACCTTTATTTAATCTATTTCCAGGTGCTCCCAAGAAGTCCCGGGTTGCGGTCCCAGTTGTTCAGCGCGGGGCGACTACAACGGCGTGCCCCCGCCGCCCACGCCCAAGGCGGCCGTGCGAAGTCTCGTCAGCCAAATGCTATCAGTAGCCACAATGGAGAAGGCTGCCAGTCTTGACGCCTCGGAGAAACAGGGACGGTGAGGTTTTTTAAAATAACCATCACATTATTGAACCCAGGCCTTGCTGCGGGACCAACAAGGCAGACATTAACACTCCAAAAATAAATAGAATAGCACTTACAATAAAATAAAATGAAACAAATACAACACAACAACAAAACACAAAACGCACACCATATTATATAAGTTTGGAAACATACGAGTATTATCTAATTTTCTTAATTTGTCATTTTATATTTCCGCGAAAGTATTACGATCCTTGTAATTGTTATGTTTTTTATTTCTTAGGAAAAATGTGAGAGCTATTTTTAAGATTTATTTTTCCAAATTCCAGATTACTCTGCTTGGACGGTGGTGGGATTAAGGGTCTCGTCTTAATCCAAATACTTCTAAACCTCGAAGAGGCTGTGGGCCGGCCCATTATCCACTGTTTCGACTACGTGGCTGGTACCAGTACGGGAGGGATTTTAGCCTTGGCCCTTGCATCAGGCAAGACCCTGCGCGAGTGCCAGAGGCTTTACTTCAAGATGAAAGAATTCGCCTTCGTCGGCATGAGACCTTACCCCTCCGAACCGCTGGAGGCTATCCTCAAAGAATGCCTGGGTGAGTGGAAAAATGGTTCCCTGATAAAACTTCTACCAATCAGCTCCTGTCCATTATCTGAACGCAGTGAGGGCTATGCAGCAATATCACATCTGTTAATAATAATAAATACACCCAAAAGTCACATATATAGAGTTCTGACTCCACGTTAAGATACAAGTCTCACAAACACCCAGACCCGAAACAAATACTTGTGGATCACACAAACATTTGTCTCGGTGCGGGGTTCGAACCCGCGGCCTTTTGTTTCTATCTAGACAAGCTAGTATCTAGCCCACTGCGCCACGGGGCTGTCAAAATCTGTTATAAGAGTGTATTTGAAAAGTTTTATAAATACTTACAGGTACGGAGACAGTGATGGCAGATATCAAGCACCCGAAACTGATGATTTTGGCCTTAGTGGCAGATCGAAAACCAGTCGATTTGCAAATATTCAGAAATTATCAGTCGCCGCAGGATATTCTCGATGAGCTGAACGGTACAACGAGTAAGTACATATGACTATACTGTATACAGGGTTGATACGACCGAAGGGCATTTTTTTAAACTGCATATACTGGGTACCATTTTCAAGCTCTGTACTAAAAATCAATTAAATAGGAGCAGTAGTTTAGTCATAAATTATATTTTAAGTTTTCGCTTCATTTGAACACGATATAGCTTTTCTAACAGCTGATTACGTCTAACGGTAAATCCTACTCAAATCTACGCGCTGTTGCCGCTCTGTACAACGACACCACGATAACACACGCCGCGCGCGACGTTGCCAATTTGTACAGGTTTGTGAAATTATTTATTATAAAGGTGATTACGTATTACTCTTATTTGTAAGCTATTTAGTTTGTTTGAAACAAAAAAACATCTCATTTTTGGTATTATTAATTTTTGTGCCGTGTCGAATTAATACTAAGGACGTATAGTATACGTAGTGTAATTTATTGCCCATCTGTCGTATCAACCCTGTATTATTTCTTAGCTTGGAGAAGCTCACAATTATCATTAAGACGTGCACATTGCAGGTCCGCGCAGCGAGCAGGCGGGCGGGGGTCGCGGGGGTTGCGGCGACGCGGGCGGGTCCCCGCGCACGCAGCTGGCGTGGCACGCCGCCCGGGCCACCGGCGCCGCGCCATCATACTTCCGCGCGTTCGGCAAGTGCGCACCCACTTATACATTTATCAGTTTTTATTTTATTTTATTAGGAAAACAGTCACTTAAATAACTAGTTATACTAATACATAATTTACTTAAAAACTAATAATAACCATATTATATAAACACGATTTTCATGAAAGCTTAACCTAAAAAAAACAAGTAAAAAAGATAAAACAATAGCATTTGAGTATAATTTTTTAATTTTGATTGCAATTCCCAAATCGGGCAGTGTTATTACGTTTTTCCAGTAGGAAATTCTCAGTAGCAGCACGAAGTCTAGGAAAAGGCTCGCCTCCTATTACATGAGGCTAATACATACCTGATGAAATGTGGTTGCAGAAATGCACCCTTTGCCCATCCCATCGGGCAATACAGACGCGCGTATATATATGTATGTATATAAAACTCGACAAAAACAACGCACAGTGTAGTGTTGCACTCCGTTACTTAATAGTATATTGTGCTACTAGTGTGAAAAGTTGAGCGCACGACCAAAGCTAGTTTTATCATTCGCTCTTGTGAGCAATCGACAACTTCGCACGAGTTGCACTTATTATTTTTTATAACGTATATATGCGGGGAATGTAGTATCATCTTTGGAGTATAAATTATTTTTATTTAAATGCCAACCTCACTTCAGAATCTACGAATAACACTTATCGATTAAAATACCTGAGCAAAATTTTGATCCGACTATTAAAAATTATTACTGACAGTAAAATAGTGCTGTAAAGTATTCATTTCGTTTACAGATACCTGGACGGCGGATTGATGGGGAACAATCCCACATTGGACGCTCTCACAGAACTGACTGAGTTGCGGCTGGCGTACCGCGGCGCTGGACAACTAGAAGAAGCAGCTAAAACCAACCTAAAAGTTGTCGTGTCTTGTGGCACCGGTAAGTGTATTTTTTATATAAATAAACACCCAACATTAACATAGTTTTGATTCCAGACAAAGAGCTGAGAATCGTGTCGTGAGTATAAGGGAAAGTATGCGACATCTTTCGGTCTCACAAACAAATAGTTGTGGATTATTTGTCTTGGTGTGGGAATGGAACCCGTGTTCTTGCTTCACAAACTGGCGTCTGACCAACTGCTGGAGGCATGAGAATATGACACCATCATCTAATGTTATCGTCGATTGATTATGATTATCTAGCATAAATCGTCACAATTATGTCGGTCGTTTCGTCAGTCGTTTTCGTGTTATCAATTAATATTGTATTGTAACTTTTTTCAGGTCTCATCCCAGAGTCACAGCTGAAGGACATCGACGTTTTCAAGCCCGGTAGCTTGTTCGACACGGCGAGACTCGCGTGGGGATTATCTGCTATCGGAACATTACTCGTCGACCAAGTAAGTTATTGTTAGATCAGGCTATTTCCACAAGAATAGCAGTAAGTACTTTTATTGACAGAAATAGTACTAACAATAATGTACATGTGTACAAATGTGTGACGTCAGCAACTCTGACGTCACAATTGTTGATTTCATGATGATTATTCATATTTTGGGTTTTCGCTTACGAAAACTTCACAACTGACAAGGCTAATAGCCCAGTATTGTTAAGAATAGCAGTGACGTCGTTATTATTGGAGGATTCTCAAAAAGAAGTGATTTCGAAAATCACCTTCAATCAAAATTCCTTTTTATTTCCCAATACATAGGATGTTTGCTGTCCGCACGTAGATAGACGACTGCTTCACTCCGCTTCAGCGAGCGGCTTTTTATAGACACTGTAGTGGGGCAAACGACACCGCAGTGGGGCGACATAGCGATGACATAGCTCTCAGTGGGCATATGGTTTTGCGCCGTTATGCATTATCGGGTATTGCATCATAATATAACTGAGGATTGATCGTATAGTACATAATCACATTCATGCTTGCCTGGTATTAAACGCCAGAGGCTGAATCAAGACATATTCGCGTGTGTTACTGGTTAGTCGGTATGTGGAGGAACTGTATGTCTGATTCGGCTGATTCGGAACAGCTAGATATAGAATACAGTCACATGCATAGTTCTGATCTCGTCGTAAGATACTGAGTCTTGGGTCATAGATATCAAAGGCTTCTTGTGTTACAAGCTAATGTCAAGCCATCTGCGCCATGGGGCTGTGAGATGATGGGTGAAATTTGGTTTTATAAAAATTATCGACAGCACAGGAGAGATCCTTGTGCGGAGAAAGGCGAAAAGAATACAAGCTTATATTTCGTTTTTTTTAGAATCTTTGTCATTTAAGGAAGAAATAATCCTTTGAAGCCTTGGTCGACATATCAAGAACAAGTGCATTATAAATCAGTTGTGAAGTTTGTACGAGTGTAGCGTTCTGTTGGCAGGCGACGCAGAGCGACGGTCGCGTGGTGGAGCGCGCGCGCGCGTGGTGCTCGTGCGCCGGCGCGCCCTACTTCCGGTTCAGTCCGCCGCTGTCGCGCGACGTCGCCATGGACGAGTGCGCCGACGACCGCCTCGTCACCATGCTGTGGGAGGCGCACGCCTACATGCGCGACCACCGCGACCTGGTGGCCGAGCTCGCCGCGCTGCTGCGGGACCACGGTCAGTGCGCCACTTCACTCGCGCCGTCTGTCGCTCACTTCACACTGGCACACACGCACCGACTGGCGCTCACTTCACATTGTTACACAGTAGCAACACACGCACCGACTGGCGCTCACTTCACACTGTCACACAGTAGCAACACACGCACCGACTGGCGCTCACTTCACACTTTCACACACGCACCGACTGGCGCTCACTTCACACTGTCACACACGTAGCAACACACGCACCGACTGGCGCTCACTTCACACTGTCACACAGTAGCAACACACGCACCGACTGGCGCTCACTTCACACTGTCACACAGTAGCAACACACGCACCGACTGGCGCTCACTTCACACTGTCACACAGTAGCAACACACGCACCGACTGGCGCTCACTTCACACTGTCACACAGTAGCAACACACGCACCGACTGGCGCTCACTTCACACTTTCACACACGCACCGACTGGCGCTCACTTCACACTGTCACACACGTAGCAACACACGCACCGACTGGCGCTCACTTCACACTGTCACACAGTAGCAACACACGCACCGACTGGCGCTCACTTCGCACTGTCACACAGTAGCAACACACGCACCGACTGGCGCTCACTTCACACTGTCACACAGTAGCAACACACGCACCGACTGGCGCTCACTTCACACTGTCACACAGTAGCAACACACGCACCGACTGGCGCTCACTTCACACTGTCTACAGACGCAGCATACGGCTATTCGCTCACTACATACCACACATCAATAATTCCGACTTAATGTAGGAACCACACACCGTATGCGCCGTGTTCTTACACGGAGGACACAGTGCATTTTTCATTTGATTGTCAACAGATTTACATAACACAGCCGTCGGTTTGTTTCCAGCACACTCTTTATTACTTACTTCATATTATAACTGTATTTGTAATTATAGTTACATTGGTAACACACGATCAATTGCTTACTATACACTACAAATTAGGTTAGTATTAAAAGTGATTTCAAAACATCAACAGACTTAATATAACAATGGTTTTCCTATAGTACAACGTCTGTCGCTCACTTCATACAGTTACCAGACTTAATGTTGTCATGGATTAATCATAATCGTTTTTTGCCAGTCCTACATGAGTGGTGTTGTCATTTAGCAGTGTAAAGAAACCGTACTTCAATAATATTATTTTTTTATTGTTTCAGATGCTCTTAAAAAATAGTGGTAGTACCATTAACATCATATAAATTCTACGCAAATATCATAATTTAATCGTGCAAAATTTATAGCTTTCCTTATAAATGTAGTAAACTTTCTCTGGAATATAATCGTTTTGTCTTGCTTTCTCTAACGTTATAGCTCACTAATCATAGCAAGACAATATATTTCTTAGTTGAGAAGGATGGTAACGTTTTTGAGTAAGGTCTCAAAAACGTAAAATAACGAATACTTGATGTATTATTTTCAATATTCTGCTTATTTGGTTATATGTAAACTAGTTTTTAAAAATTCACATCACTGAATTAACAGTCATTGATTCTCATACAGATATTGTTTAATGTTGCGCGCTTGTTGTTAGTGTCTGTTATCTTCAAAAAAAATATGTACACCAGTGGGTAATAAGTGGAAAATAAAAAACGCATTGAATCATTTATTGTTTACCAAGATCTCTGACAAGTTAAAATCAAATAACAAGATATTACAAGGCAAGGCATTTTAAACTGAGTCGTCGGGCAATAAATGTCACTGACAATAGGAATGTGCACGCAATGAGACCTGTTATCGATACTTAGCTACCTGGGCACGGGGGGTCGATGCGTCATCATGGCCCTTATTAGTGACTCCTGATTGGTGGTTACGAGTAAGTGCGTTACTTAAGGAAAAATATTTTAAGAGATCAAGCACCACCTCTGATAACAATTAGCCTACAGGAAGATGACACAGATGGGGAATATACGGATGAGGATTTTTGAAGAACTAAAAAAATTCCTTAGAAAAGATAAAAACGGCCCTTTCACGTTACTACATTACGTTCTACACAGTTACTCTATGATTATATCGAAACAAATATTTTATCTTACAAATTAAAACCTTTTATTTTCAGATAGCAATAAATTATTCCTATTAATACTTAACATAATTTGCCATATCGATCGTACCTATACCGTTATCGATATACACCTCTACAATTCATACGTACATCACTACACCTCTCCATAAGAACTGTAAGTGCGAGCGAGACAGACAGATAAATATGATTTATGACCCGAAGCCTCAGTTTAAAATGCGACTACTATAATAATTAGTCACTTGTTTCCTGTTTAGTGCGCCCGCGCAAATATTTCACGATGTTCGTAACGAAACGCGAAGCCGCGCACGCGCCATTTTTAATACCGCGATCGGGGTTGTAAATATTATGTAGACGAAATACATAGTAATATTGTTATTGTTTTGTTAGAACACGGGTCATTAGTTAGGTATTCATTTCGGGTTGTTATTATTTTTATTATATTATTATAAAAGTGATTTCAGTGAGTTAATTTACGCCTATTACGCGGTACCTAAAAATATCATGATATTGCGAGTCAGAAGTCATATTGAGTAATTTTTATGTGAAGTGTTTTGTGAATATCTAATATCTGTGCAACTCGCTTATGTGTTGTTGTCGGTTCATGCATCACTGCTATTGAATGTGCCTTTGCTATGCAAGAAAGCAGTTCAATTAACTTCTTTATAATAAGCATTTGCATTGTATTTCATGGTTATGATTAAGAAATCAATTAAGAATTTTGTTTCGTCTTTTTTAGTATTTTGAATAAATACGGACATCATTGCCTCATTAAAAGTTCGCATAAAAATAACTTGTTAATTAGAAATGGTTTTAAGTAAACATTGTCTTCATATGTATAAGGTGTATATATACAGGGAAAGGTTTTTTATTTATAAGAGGTAAAAGGGCTGTAAAAGGGGGTTATAAGACCCTTCCGCACAATATCTTGGTGGCCGTCTGTAGCAAATCACTTCTAAACACGAATATATGGATCATAGTTCTACACACTATTTATATTTAGGTACTCGATACTGTTTTGTTTTTCATTTACGTTATAAAAAAATAATAATGTTGGCAAATTCGTGTATTCTAATGGCATAATAGCCAATAGTCCTTCTTATGTCATAGTCTACAGTAAAAATAATAATAATACAATAAGTTCAATCAATATATAATATTTATATATTTATTATAAGGTAACATAATATAGGAGAATAGTCTTTATGATTTTTAGTAGCTTTCCAGTGCAATTTCTGGTCTAAAGGACTTTTTAATTTAACTGCATAATATTTACGGCAAAACAAATATTTTCAAAATGTATAATTTATGGAAGAAAACTAATTTATTTGTGATTTAATATTTACGACCAAGCATAATAAAATTTACGCTTTTTAATTTCGTATTCATTAACGGATCATTTAAGTATGTATATTTTGTTACTTGGCGCGTTAATAAAATAATTAGCATTATAAATTGTGTTAGTATGTAACGTAAATATGTGAAAAAAAATTCAATTTTCATAAAATTATGATTTACATTATTGTTTATGATTTGATTATTTAAATGAGATTAAATAGGCTTCTTTGGTCAAATTCTACGATATCAAAACTATTTGTGAGATTAAAAAACATATTTAATTTTTCTCATTCGGCTTACTTCTTAAGTATATTAGTTTACGTTAGTGTTTAAAATACTCTTATTTGTGTAAGTCAATGAATAAAGTTTTTAGTAGTTAATTATAGTTTAATAAGTTGTGGTTTTTCTGAAATTTCACATAGTCACGAGAAAGATGTTAAAATATTATATTAAAAATTCCAATTAATTTTATTTTTCGGTGCAATAATAACTTTATATCTTTACGAAATGTAAGTCATGAGGGAATAATAATTTAGAGTTATTTTCTGTTATTTTGTCGATTAGATCCTAAATGCAATAAATGAAATGTTCTTTTAGGTTCAACTTGAAAAAAAATTGAAAACATTATACCAAGTATGTCACTTGTTATGTTATTAAGTACAGATGTAAACTGTTTAAGTGATGTTAATTATTGAAAACTGCGATAATTGAGTACGGGTTCAGATCTCTGAAATATTTTGAAGCTATTTGTCAAATTAGATTTAGTCATATGTTTATTGGATGTATAGCTTTGTAGATACAGGTTTAGGACGATCCCCAATAAAAATAATCAGGAGCCCACACTAAAAAAGCGTATTTGATAATAAATATCAGTCAACTTGAGAGATTTTAGTTTTTAAACACAGCACAATTAAATAAGGAGTTGATGAATATAATTGTTGGATTGTTGGTTATATTTCACTTTAATGCAATAGTGCTGTAATTCAAAATATTATGTCAAATGTGAAATAACTTAATTATAAATGATTCTTAAAAATTATTATTAAATATTAATAATAAATTTACAGTATTCATTTACATTTAAATCTGTAATAGTAAGTTAAAAATGAGTTTTTTGTAATTGTGAAAAATGTTCCATTTTGAATTACAACACTGTTGTATTACGAATGCGATTTATAAAACTCATAACAAAGACAGAATGTTTAAGAATGATTAAGTCGAAGACATTTTATAGTTCCAATAATTGCGTACAGGTTTATACCAAAAAATACACGTAAATTAAACAGAAAGATAAATCAATGGAGCAATTTAAAAAAAATGGTAGGTAAAGTAAGAATTATTGCCCTGAGTTAAAGTTACACAATATATATCATCATCATCAGTCCATAGCCCCGTGGCGCAGTTGGCTAAACACCAGCTTGCGAAACGAGAGGCTGCGGGTTCGATCCCCGCACCGAGACGAATGGTTGTGTGATCCACAAATATTTGTTTCGGGTCTGGGTGTTTGTGAGACCGAAAAGTCTCTCGTAGTTTCTGATACCCACGACACAGGACTTGTATCCTAGTGTGGGGTCAGAACTATGTGTGTGACTGTTGGGGGTATTTATTTATATACGACCCACTGCTGGGCTCGAGCATCCCTTACCTATATTTAATAATAAAATAAAATAAAAAACAATTTCGATTGTAACGTGATGCATGACATTTATAATCATTTATTACTTAATTAACTGTGTTAAATATGTAATAAATAATAATAGGTATAGTTTTAATCGTTAATGCAATGTCAATATTATTTTATATAGGTATATTTATGCATTATAAAAATGTGTTATGGTCTCAAGGATTAGGAAATGGTTTTCTCAAACTTTTCGGAAGTTATTGAATATTGAAAATGAATTACCACACTTTGACAATGAATTAGTTAAATCTCAGACTGGAAACTAGTGACATCCAAGATTAAGAAGACGAAAATCAATCTTTTTTACTATAGGCTTGGTCTTGCGTGCTTTGTATACCAGACATAACCAAAATATGTTGTTGATTATTCAGAGATTTATTTATGTTATAGAGTATGTTAGCATTTGTTTCGCATGGTTAGAACTAGCAAGCTGCTGTTTATAATGTGTGGGTTATCATGACGTTTAATACGGCTTGACAACTTGTAATCCGGCTTTCTTGTGTTGATAAAAATCAGTGAGACTTTTTTCTTTTAATATTTTACTTGGAAACTATTATACATATATGTGGTTCGAGATTGTGGTAGAATGTGTGATTATTACTTCAATCTAATTTATGTCTTCCATTATATTTGAATTCATCATCATCACCCCATGTACGTGCCACTGCTGGGCACGGGCCTCCTCTAGCAAGTGCGAGGGTTTAGACCTATTTAATAGAAGTTTCGAGAAAAAAAATGGGTAAATAAAACTGGTGAAGATTAGATTAAGATTTTTTCATAAGAAACGTGTTTATTTTCGTTGTATTTTCTGGTAAAAAATACGATTGATTTACGATTTCTTCGATTAAATTATTCTGGATCAACACTTAAGAAAATGCCTGAGTTGCAAATTGATTAGTCTTCATTGATTTTTATCAACAAAACTGTGTGAATATTTGTTACGGTACATTTATTTTGCTAGCTCAGTGGATAATAAAATTGTCACAAACAAAAAGGGTTTCATTTAAACACCAGGTTTTTTCTAAAGCACTTTATATTTCTCCTGTATTAAAACTATATTATACACTAATACTTATACAAAGACTCAATAATATCACATTTCTGATGTGGATATTATTAATCCACTCACAATTCTAACTTTAAGTAACTATGACTACTTAGCTAAGTACCACCAACATAAGTAATTAAGCCAAATAAATAAACGCAATTTTAAGTGCCTTTCGTTTAACTGAAATAAATAATAAATATATTATTCTTTTTTAATTTTCCAAAATAAGTACAAAAATTAAGTGGTGAGATTCTACTAAATAAGTACACGCGATTTTAATTTTATTATACGTGTTGGCACAACATATACGGTAACTATTTAAGCAGAGCTCATGGATTGAAAAAAAAATCAAGTTTGTATTCATTTATAAATTGAAGTTAAAACACGAAATTATATTAATGTCAAAATAACAGATTAATCTCGTAGGAACATAGATTCTAAACAGATACTATTATTAAAAGTATATTGGAATAATAAAGTATATTCGTATGAAACATTTATGAAGGAACATTCATAGTAATTTGTAACGATCATGAATTTTAGGTATTATTTTTTTTATTATAATTTCGCGTTTTGTAAATGTGTACAATACTTGAATTAACACATTGGCAACACCGTATTGACAAGCATAAAGAAATTTAAATTAAAAAAAGGGAATCTTCAACACTTGTTACATTGAGGTACTCCGATAAATATGTTTTTATAATTATAGGAACGTAAATACTAAATCTAGGGGAAAATGTCGTAAAACTAAAACACGAAAAAATATTTCAAAAAAATTTCAGCCTAAACAACAGGCACCGTTTGTTGGTGATTTACTACACGAGTTGCTTCAAAAGATTACT
The DNA here is from genome assembly GCA_907164795.1 of Hemaris fuciformis. Classification (NCBI taxonomy): domain Eukaryota; kingdom Metazoa; phylum Arthropoda; class Insecta; order Lepidoptera; family Sphingidae; genus Hemaris; species Hemaris fuciformis. The sequence goes on from OU015445.1 coordinate 4,311,304, forward strand.
GGCATTTCCAGAAGTCAAGGTACCTATAGGTAATTAAAAACAAATCCCAGCAGCCTGTGTAGTTTTACATTTCAATTTAAACCTAATGAACAACCTTAGACCCTCACTGTAAACTCAAAGCTCACTATTTCCTATTCACTCATTTGGCTTTCAATTTGACAAATCACAAACTAACGAAAGGACCTAATAAATAAAAACGTAGGACGTTTGAAAATTTCTACTCATTTGCTCTCTAGTTTAACTTTGGTAGAAACCTTACGATCTTTAAAAATAGTCAACAAGTCTTAACCGTTAGTATAGAACGGAATATGCAAATTAACTGTCTAAATGGATGACAATATTTGAACACAACGACGGAATAAGACATCTTCAACATAAAAAGCTTACATAAAATCAGTTAATATCGAAACCCTTTATTGAATTATCTAATGCGCTTCGCAGCGATTCCACGCACCATCTTACCAATAATGTTTCAATGTCATTTCAAATAATATTTTACTAAATTTGGTAACTCTGGTATAATGAAATTTACTATAATTTCGTACATTATTTGGTTATAAATGCCTTACTATGATACAAATTTCATTAACTTTTAGCTGTTCGCGTTTGACCGTTTGACACGCGTTTGTAAAGGACTACCTATTATTGAAAAGTTTATACGTGATTAGCTATTTGGACGTGATAAACAAGGCCAAAAACAATTGATCATACTGTATATGTATCGTACAAAAAAATAAATATAAATATATTTGCATAAAAAGGCACATTGTGAATTCAACTGATTTGAATGTTTGAACATCGCTTGTTTACCACATTTGCACACACTTCCATTCATTAATGTTTATTGTCCGTTAAAAATTATATTAAATAGAATATTAATTTAATATATGGAATTACCTAATAATGCCAACTCATTATTTTATTTCAACATATTTTGCTCCACTTTTCTTATGTTAGCCAAAGCCAAAATGCGGTCCGAAGTAAAATAAACACAAAAATTTAAATATGCATTCCGATTTGAACAACTCCGCACAGCCTAATCGGCGCCATTTTGTTTAACCTCATTCAAAATGGCCACCGCGTACACCCAGCTTCTCAATCCTAATCAAATATCACAATATGTACCTTTGACACAATAAGAATAAGAAACTTTGCGTCATTGGTCATCAATTTAAAATGTTATATAGGAACATTAACATCACCACGAACACGACGCGTCAACGACGGCAAACAAAATCGTAACCTTTGATAATCATGCTCTCACTAAAGAACCAAGGTTTTAGTTGGGTTTTGGGGTGCAATTTATAGCACAACAAAAAGAAGTAATGATGAAAGCAATATATCAATAATTTTCAAATACAATAAATTAGAGATTTTGTCAAAAATACCTATAACAGTGCAAATAAAAAAGTACCAAGGTTAATTATCAAAAAAAAAAAAGTATCAAAAAATAAAAGGGAACACACTTGAATAGAAGAAATGCATGATATTATTTTTGTGCTACTTTCTTATTTATATTGTGCCAGGGCGTATGTTCACGTATTGTACGAACACTCAAATATAAAAAGGCTTCTCAATAATTATCTGGACATTCCATGTGAGCTATTAGGTTCTTCTTCTCTTCTTTACCAGGCTTTGAATCTAGCAGTGTCGGCCTTATTGTAGATCTGGGTTCGAAGCATGGCTGTAACAAAAACAAAATTGATCACTTAATGTTTCAATGTATCTAGTTGTACATCGCCCCGAAGTCAACGAAAGTAGTACAAATAAAAAAATGTCGAGATCAGACCGATACAACATTTAAACAAAAATGTTCTTATTTGAATTTAACGACGTCACTTTATGTTGAAATTTCCCTAAGCTTCTTTAATATTATTTTTATTTATTATTATATTTTTTTCTTAATAGAATATTAACAATGAAATGAAATCACAAGTCGTGTACATATTTATAAACATAAACAGCAATATTCTTGATGATTTTACACGATTTACACTAAAACTTACTAAAATTACAAAATAATAATTCATTATAATAAAAATATATGTATATACTTATTCGAATGCTCAGTTTTATATTACTCTACGTTCAAATGTTTTGGTCTGATAGAAAATTTTGCATTTGGTTAGTATTCATTCATGATTATGGTGAAATAATATATATTAGTTATTCATTAAACTACTGCAACCATGAAACAGGTTATTTTGAATATACAGCGAGACGCACAAATAAGTTAGGTAGCAACAGGCAAAGGAATTTTGATTCATGCTTCCAAAAATTGTCATTGGTTCAAAAAAAAAAGACAGTACATATTAGAACACATTTGTAAGAAATAATTAAAATGTTAGTACACGTGTATGGCCTACACATGCATGGCAAAGCGAATTGAACGAAATCTTAAACCTTATCGTAGTTTTTAGGGACCCCAAGTTCAATCATCGGTGAAGTGCCCAAGCGTTATCAACCTGTGTGACAAGAGGTACGGGCTTGTACTCAAAAATCATTTCTGATCTTTAGTATTAGAATAGTAAAACTCCATTATATAAAAACCAATTAATCTTTTGGAGTTTAAGTAATTTGTTACGCGAATAAGTCTATTTTACCATAGCCTATATTATGCTAATCGATATGTTTTATTGATTAAGGTGTCGCATACTGATAATTTTATTTAAATAAATTTAATTAGAATAACCTTGGAGCTATATTATATTATCCCATGCATTATAACGATTTCAATATAACCATGTAATATTAATTCTTACTTCGATTCCAATTATAAATTTAAATTTTTCACGTATGATTTTTGCTTTAATTTTATCCCGCAAATTACGTCCACTCCAGAATTGGCTTATGTTCCCGTTTTGCCTTTTATTGGTACGAGTTTATCGATAAAAAGTACAAAATCAAACTTCAAACATGCAAAATTTTATTATTCCTATAATTTAAAATGTATATGACATATAAAATGTATCGATAAGCATATTTTTTGCCATAGTCATATGGTAACTAATACTCGTAGTTAATATTTATTATCGTCATAACACCAGGAAGTGAACGTTCTTTGATAAAAGAGTGACTATTTGTACTCACTTTCTATGTACTCAACAACTTCTGTTTTATCCAGACACTGTTTATTATCAAGTTTGTAAATTCAATGGCTATGCAAATTTTATAATTACGTATGATTTGAACAGCTGTATTCGTTTGTAAATGTCACCTTTAAGTGTTATGTTTTTCGGCAACGTAAAATCCAAAATAATGGATAGCTATATGATATATTTAAGAACACGTATAGGATTCGTGCAAGACAATACGACAGTAAGTGGTGCTTCGTGCAACACTCAATTATTATAGATATAGGAGCGTTTAAAAGCATATTATCTGAGCATTATAGTGAGGATGCTATTAAAGTGTACAAATTTATTAGGAGTTTAATAATGTAATATCTCGTTTTCTGTTATAATTCTATATGGGTACTATTGAGCTAGCACAAGGGTTCCCAACCTTTTCTTGTTCAGGGTTCTTGTTCTTTTATATTATTCTTGTTAGCAGGGATCACAGAGTAGGTATAATAAAAATGAAATGTCATCAAACTGCAACTTTAATTAAAAACTCAATAGGTAATTGTATAAAAAATTTTTTTGGATAAACTTTGCGGACTATATTTTGGCTTCTGCGGACCACTGGTGGTCCACGGATCACTGGTTGGGAACCCCTGAGCTAGCATAATAAAATGATTGTAAGCTTGTAAATAATAATAAAAAGAGAAAAAAAAAATTAATTTTAATTAACAACAAATGCTTATTTCGTGGTTTATGAAATTCAAATTCTATTATTAATAACATAAAATGTACAATAAACTTCATAAACATATTACTGCTGAAATTAACAAAGCAACTGCCAAACAGCATATTTGCTCTTAATATGCATGCAGTTTATGCATAATTATTTCCGCATGAATAAATTGTGCAAATTAATTCAAATGTGTTTCGATTAAATAGGGTGCTTTAGAAGCTATGGAAATAAACCTATGCTAGAGCGATTTTTGAAGTAGATGCCTGAGATAAAGTATTGACAATCCATAACACAGTCAAACGAAAAATACTTTAATACCAAAAACTCCCCGTTTCTACCTGGAATTCCGATAGAAATATCACCATAAAATTGTTTTTTGAAATAGCTTTTTTTACAACTTATCGAAATGACGAGTATCTCAAGATTTCTCAACTAAAGATTTCCTGAGCCAACCCTTCATAGCGATATACATTCATATTACGATATTAATATTTTATAACGAAAAACAAATATTTTGTTTCTATAAACAACCCAGCAATGGAGAGGTCCCAAGTCAAGTATTACTTGATTTTTTGGGTTAATATGTAAATCATCATCATCATCAGCCCATATACCTACGTCCCAATATTAGGCACGGGTTGTCTAAACGATGTTATGGATGGTTATTTTACACCTACATATATAATTATATGAGTGAAAATAAAAACAGGTCCGCCGCAAGCGGGCGTAAAAACCGAGCGATTCGTAATGTAATTCAAGTCATTGTCATAATACCCACCCCACCTTGAGTATAAGAAATGTCATGACATTTTATATACAAGATGTTTTAGGTAACCTTTTTTTTTGTTGTAAGGTGTAGGGTGGTATAATAGGGATATGAAAAAGCTAGCGACGGGCCTGATTAAAAAATCTGTCAATAAGAATTACACACGATGCAGTGAGTCTTTATAAAAGTAAAATTAGGTACATACCGTTTCACAAATGTTCATGTTGCAACAGTTTTCTATGGTGATTTCGCATTGGTCCGGGCGCGCTGTCATCGGGGTGACGTTCTTGTTCACTATAATGCGCTTCTTTATCCTGGAAATAATTATTTATTTATTACTAGACTTACATAAAAAACTTGGGGATCCTATCTATGTATATTTGGAAAATCATTCAAATCGGTGTATTTTCAGGGTTTATTCATTACAAACCAAAACAAATTTTTTTCTTCATATGTTTAACGTCTTAGAATGAGAGTAATAAGTATGTAATTATGAAAATTAAAATTAACGAATTGAATATTATGTTCGTATTACAGCGTGCCTACGAAGTTAATTGTAACTAGATAAAATTCTTAAGCATTAATTTGAATGTATTATGTAATTTTAGACTTTTCGTCTACTTCAACTGCTTAACCACCTGTTATGTTATTACAATATACAAATTTGTAACTACACAGTACCTTGGTCGCAATTTCATCTGTTTAAGTTTGTGTAACACAAAGTAACAACCGATGGTCGCCACACCACCCCACAAACAAAGGATCATTATTATAGGGTCCCTGATAGCATCCCAGCCGGTGCTGCAACTTTCACTGAAGTAATCATTCGGACTCAAGTTCTCAACTAAGTAAGGCGTTGATTTTGTTGTGTTGTTACTTGCGATGCAGCTGTAAAAAAATGATTTCTTTTTCTAATATTCATATTTCAAACCCCAGGCACACGGTGCAAGGTATGTGTGTATTCATAATGAATTATCACGTAAAGGAAAAAATCGTAAGGAAACCTGTATACTTAAAAAAGTTCTTAGGAATTTCTTAAGTGTATAGTCCGCCAATCCGCACTAGGCCAGCGTGGTGGACCAACCAGAGGGTTATATCTTTATTAGTTATACAGGAGGCCCGTGTGGAGCAATGGCACGTATATAGACTGGTCATGAATATTCAGAATTTGTTCCGAAATTCACTCATCCATCCGTGTTGGCTTTTTCAATTTGATAATTCTCAGTAGAACAAAAGCTCGAAATATGCCCGAAAAAGCTATATGGTCTCCCTCTATTATATGGGACGTTAAATATAGCTAATCGTGGCGTAAAAATAAATCATTTGCCTATATGTTTTACAGTACTGTAAAACTAGTAAAGTACTGTAAAAGATCGTACGATCTTACATACCAATCTTCGTGACTTTTAAGCATTTCTTCGGAATGCTTTGGCTTAAATTCAATAACGACAACAAGCTGCGTTATTTAAGGCGAGCTGGTGTTACTAAATCATTGAGCTTCATTAAAATCCGCATATTAAAGATAGTTTAAATAGCACCCAAAAACCACTCTAGGCTCGTCTTAATCGCAAACAATGTCTATTCGATTTATGGTAACAAAAGTGTTAAGAGACTTAATTCCTAAGGTATTTATAAAATTTGATTTTAATGGTGTTGCAAAGACTAAGGAATCAGTGTTAATTTTATTAACTACTCACTTGCATGTAGTATTTGTAGTAATTAAATCGTTGTTCGTGGAGTTTGTTGGCGGTGCGAGTGTTGTTGTAGGAGGCGCTAATAAACTTTCACATCTTAATCCTTCGAATTCCGATGAGCATTTACAAACAGGCTGATGATTTTCATCCAGTGTACACGCGCCATTGTTCAAACAGAAACCATAACAGACGTTGATCTCACATCGCTCACCGATATATCCAGCCTTACACCTAAAATTAGCTCAATTACATTACTATTGCATTAAAAGAAATAATAACCAATATTTCAAAGTAGTGTAACGTACTTGCACTCAGGTTTACCATCAGTGGTAACACTACAATCGCCTTCGAGGCAGTAATTCCTGCACACCGAGATGTCGCATCGTTCCCCAGTGTACCCGGCGGAACAATTGCACTGCAATTGGCCTGGAACCTTGAACCCATGGACACAAAACAAGCCCATATCTGGTGGAATACTGAAGGTATCGTTTATAGGCGCCGAGCTGTTTGAAAGGTTCTTTAACGCGTCGCATTCAGTAATATTCTCTGTTTGATCTTCAATTCTGTAGTTGTTCACTATTCCGTAAGGTTCAGTTGAGAATACGATGTGTTCTTGTGGTTCCACGTCCCCGGGAGGGTTTTTGGGTATCCTCCACACAGTTTTGTATCCCAGATCAACCCAATATACAAAATCTTTTGATACGCTCAAGGCGTTAGGTTGGTGGTGTTGACCTTTGAGCAATGTTTTACGATTTCCACCATTTAAGTCAGAGCTCTCAATTGAATAGTGGATACCTTCTTTGTCATCAGCCCAGTACAGTTTTTTCGTCCGTTGATCAACAGCTATGCTTACAGGCATATATATGTTGGTGTCAACGACTACTTTCCTGTCTGAGCCATCAAATTTAGCTCTTTCGATTGTAGGCCTCTTCACGTTTGTGTTGGTCCAGTAAATGTATCTGTAATTTCAAAACTGGTATTAAATGACTGTATACATCATTATCAAATATTTTAGTAATGAATCGTTTGAGATAACGTACCCTCTGCAGCTATCCACGGCGATTCCTCTTGGGATTTCGTCGTCCATTTTCATCAAAAGGTTGCCATAGATGTCGTTCTTAGATCCAGGTCGCAAAGACATCCAGAAGATGCTTTTTTCAATAGTGTCCGTCCAGAACAGCAGGCTCGTGATCGGATCGAAGGCAATACCCTGGATGTTTTCATAGGCTCGTCGCCTGACTAGCGATTGATACTTGTTCTTTCCGATGTGATAGCTGAAAATGGACGCGTTGTCGCTCTGTTTGTCGACGAAGAGGAGCATGTTGTGAACAGCATCGTAAGCCAAAGCAGTAAGGTCTTGAAACTGTGCGCCCTCGCTGTGTGTTTTGTTCGTATCTGCGTAAAATTCTATTTGGTCCCGAGTCGTTATAGCGACATCTGAAACAATAAATAATTAGTAATTAAAGTGTAAATATAATTAGTGTTCAAAACATTTTTTTTCTGTGGATGCACGACAATATAAATTTATCAGATGTATATTGCTATTTGATTCTAATAATCATCAGCCCATATACGTCCCAGTACTGGGCACAGGCCTCCTCTACAATTTATAAATTGGGTTGTCTGTCTACACACCTAAAAAAATCCTAAAAACTTTTAGGTAGGTATGCAGTTTTCCGCACGATCTTTTCATTCACCGTCAAAGTAAGTGATAATTCATTGAGAATACACACATGACTTCGAAAAGTCAGAGGTTTATGCCTAGGGTTTGAACCCGCGACCGCCCAGATTCTCGACAGCGCGCCTTATCCTCGTGGCCATCACTACTTCTATGATTCTACAATGTATCAATTACATTTAGATATTTCTTGAAAATGTACAGAGTCCTTGATCACTTTTTACTCGACATTACAACATTCGTGACTTATTTAAAGACAGAACAGAGTATATAAAGCATTTTTGGATTACATAACATGCTAAATGTTGTTGGCAAAACATTTGGCAGTTCATATTGTCGCCAAATCGCGTGACCAAGTAAAGGTGACTTGTCGAGGTCAGTCACACGCACGAAGTCAGGTTGTTGTATAGCATTTTTTAGAACATTATCAAGGAATGAGCGGTTCACCTGTTGGCTACTATCACCGTGAATCAAGAATACCCTACGAGCGTAAAGAAATCTTGGGTGTAAATGTAGCTTTCATGGATTATGTTTGTTAATATTTTTTTCTGTAAGGTAATTTATAATTTGAGTTTAGATAATATGCGAGAGCTTCTTATGTTACTTGATTGATAATAATAGATTTTCTTGCTTGGGGTAAATTAGCTTTGATATTAGCATTTATATCGGGACCTAGTGTATAGTGAGCTATACCGTAACTTAAGCCCTTGAACGACTGGAAGTATTAGGCTTAGATATAACACCTTTTAGAGTGTGAAAGCATCCCAGCATTTACGCGCATTCGTTTCCATAATAGCAGTTAGAATACTCTAACTATAACATATTTTAAATCATCATGTAACATTGACTGTTACATTGTAACCATAGTTCATTACACCTTACATAATATCGCCACTTTCCGTCTGGTGTCTGGTGCGTTCTATGAGTAACTCGTGACTCAGTTGTAGGTCTGTTTGGAATGCACCTATCTGTTGCCAACGCCACGTTCGTAAATATGGTTGTTGTTTTTTCAAATCTTCATTGTACAGGGCGTTTTTGAAACGTTTCCAAAAAAAAAGTCGCGAGGGAATGTTGACGATAAAATCATTAGACGCGACAAAAAAATATTTTTATATCAGTTTCGTATAAAATCGTCTTCAAATCGTACACTATTTTGTCACTGAAATCTGATTGTCTGAAGAAGGTCAAATCTGTGAAACCCGAAATAAACGAGTGCGAGAGGTCAAAGTTGCATTAAAAGTTTTATATGAAATTAATGTAGGTATTCCCTACGGTATCTCACTTAATAACGCAGCCAGTCTTTGAACAACGCATGCGTACGAATTTAAATTCTACCTTTCGGGTCGTTTCCCGTCTGTTCTAAGCCTCGCACAGTTTACTTCCATAGAAGCCCAAAAGCGTTACACGTTAATTGTGTATTGTCTAGTTTATAAAGCCAAGAAGCTGGGCTTTTACGCTTCTATGGACGTACCGCCACTGCCCTTACACTTTCCAAATGAACAATTCCACTACGATAAACATGTTACGTCAACAAATTGACATTGGAAATTCATGTTATCAGTGGTATGATGAGTGGTTCATAAATCCTATAGCCGGGTGAAGGTTAGCAAATCAAGAGCAGCATCGTATCATCAAAACAGGAAAATGTGAAAGTTTACGCAGGAACACAATTGATTGCGAGTCGTTTAATTAAAAGCGGAATGTTATTGTTAGGTATTGTTATAAAACGCTCATTTGCTATCTCTTATGCGACGTAGTTTGCAACACAAAATATGAACTCTATTAATCTATATTAGCTACTATAAATAGATACTTAAATTGAGTACATGTTTTCTGAAATAAATTTCATTTCATTTCTTTTCAAAACCTATATAGCTGCTTATGGTCAACGATTTTAGAACTTGAGTTTTTAGACATTTTCGCCTAATTTAGCGACTAGTTAAACTAGGGTTAACTATTTAATTTCTTTACGATGGTTTCCTTTGGCATTAAATAAACGAGTACTTTAATATATAGTTACTTCATTAATAAATTATAAATAAAGAATGCTCTAATTTAATTTTGGAAATAAATGCTTTAGCTATTTATCATGCATCTAATATATTATAAATTTTGAGGCAAAAAGTATTAAGTTAGTTAGTATAGTTTAATAGGTCACGGCATAAAAAACAATCTTCTTCGGTAAATAAAGATGGTGAATATAAATATGAAATTAACATTGAAACGTCATAAATAAAATGATTTATCATTAATTTATTCTCTTTTTGCATTGTTATCAAACCAGACATTGTTATGACAAGCGATAACTTGGAAGAACCGCGGGTGGTTTAGGTTTCTTATATTTTTGTGCCTTTATGAAAAGGACTGACAATGTTGAATTATATCCATAGGCAAAGTCCATTCATTCATTGATTATAATATTAATCGTACTTGCGTTCGTAAACAAATGTGAAAAACCCGACAGAAACCCAATATTTCGCCTCTGAAGTCCGATCTATCTCTTTATCAACATTCATAAAAATAGAAAAAAGAATAGAAAAAAGAGAAAAATAGAGTATTTTTTTCTATCCACAAGTTTTTTCAGTTACGAGCTAAAAGAATATAACTTAATTACATACGAACATAATAGTGTAATATGGTAATATCACGACTTTAAAAACTGGAATATCAAGTTATCAGTAATATACATAAACATGTATATATATACTTTAAAAACAAATCCTCGTATAACGTCATGTGCGTCTTGGATTATGACTGACGTAGAAAACAAGTTCTACACGATCGCGGAGGTCCCCTCTCTACGCAAATGAAATTTTTATTGGGTTTTGATATTAACTATGACGAACCATTTTAAAAGGTCGAGATAATCGTCTCCCGCTAATATTAAATTGGGAAAACACCGGACATAGTGTACGGGGTTGTTTGTTTGTGGTTTGAAAGAACGAAAAAAAATATTTAATCATTTACAATAGGCGTCCAATCTCTATAAACTGTGTAATAGTATAGAGAACATGTAAGACAACAAAGCGGTTAGAGAATGAAAAAAATATATATTCCGTATTTAAATAATAATACATTCTTTTTTTAAACATCCATTGTCACTGAAACACAATAGAGATGAATTGAAAACTGTTTACGTGTTTGTTAATATCGGTTTTTAATCTCGATGGTTAAATGAAAATACACATGCACTCACGCTTGTAACTCCCAAGGGGAAGGCAGAGGAATATTTCTACACCCACTTTTCTGTGATTAGGTCTCATTAAGTCTAATCCAGAATTTGAATTTAGATGATGGTCCGTGACGATGTCTTGCCTTACAAACTTCCATTAAAGCCAAATGGATCCATTTTTTTTAAAGTTCTTATTGTAGTTTAATTTATATCAGTGAAGTCGCTTAGTAATACGATGTTAATAAATTAAAAAAATATGCATTGACTCGGTAACAATGGAATTTTAAATCAATGTCGACAGAAGGATAAAAAATCATTCGTTTTGTATTACTTTTTTTCTATTGTTCAAAGGATTTTGTTACTAAGCGTCTTAAAGATAACTAAAAAATTAACTTATAATTGCCAATAAAATCTTGGCTGGTTCAAAGTTAAATACTGTTTACAAGGTCCTATAAGTCGTTTCATATTTTATTCGACAGAATACGAGAAAGGCGCAAAAATATCCAGTTTTGTAATTAAAAAACCTTTACAAATTTTATTGATGGATTCGTACTTCAAAATGTAGGTAATGTTGCAATCCCATATACATATAATATGTTAAATGTGAAAGTACCCAGGTTAAACAAAAATGGCTGAGCGAATCAGGACGAAAATTACCACACAGGTAAACGTTAAAATGGCTTAACAATATTTTTTTTTATACTTATTGCAATAATCTAATTCTAATAGACTCATAATTTCATATGAAAATAGATTCCAAAAATAAACAATCTAAAAATACGATGTCGATAAAGAGGGAGTGAAAGATTCTTCTGATACCCACGACACAGGACTTGTATCCTAGTGTGGGAGTCAGAACTAGGTATGTGACTGTTGGGTGTATTTATTTCTTATTTATTTTTTCATAGAAGTGACACAGCACAATGTTTGTAAAGCACTTGAAAGTTGGAAACTAGTAGAACCTAAGGGGTCTTCAGACACTTGAGGTTCAGCTGTTGAGTGGTTTCGTGAAATTGTTGAAGTAGTGAGAAATCTAATTTTTATATTTTATTATCAAAACCAAATGTATTAATAAAACGGTAAACGAGCTGCATATATATGATGAATGTTTATGTATCATCGCCAATTGACTTGGGCAATAACAGAGGCACAACCAAGCCCTTGTTTCCATTATCAAGCAGGGTTCTTTTACGTCTCGTTTGAAGAATATGTCAAAGCTTAGGTGAGGGTCGACAGCGTAGTCTAACATTCGTTTAAATTTTGAATGTATATCCTGGATTCAATACTACACATCTAGGCTACGATATCAATATAACACCCAATAACACGGAAAATCTCTAAGCGATAACATCATCATCATCAGCCCAAATACGTCCCACTGCTGGGCACGGGCCTCCTCTACAACTGAGAGGGTTTAGGCCTTAGTCCACCACGCTGGCCTAGTGCGGGTTGGCGGACTACACACCTAAGAAATTCCTAAGAACTTTTTAAGTGTGCAGGTTTCATCACGATGTTTTCCTTCACCGTTAAAGTAAATTATAATTCATTATGAATACATACATAACTTCGAAAAGTCAGAGGTGTGTTCCTGGGGTTTGAACCTGAAACCGCCGAGATTTTCGACCGCACACCTAAACCTCGAGGCCATCACTACCGTAAAACTAACACTGTAAAAGTAACATAGTATCGAGATATTGCAGATTCGATAAAGCAGTATTAAGATAGTGTAAAAGGATTCTTATGGAGTTCTTTTGTGAGACACAAGAGTCTAAAAGTTCAGGCGCTGTATTTTTTCAAAGTATACTAAAGTTATAGGTTCTGACTGATAAGCAGGATCACAAGAAAAAATCATTATTTTGTTTGCTGTGACGTAAATGCAGGTAACCTGACGTATTGTTAAACTATTTTATCACAGACGATAAGATAAAATATCCATATTGTAATCAGTGTTTCGAAAGAAATCACGATTATAGAAGTCGTTATGATAAAATTATGTGCGACATAACCTAGTTTCGTATGGGTATAACAACAAGATTATCCAGCTTTCAGGGACAGATTTTCAGAACCAGTTTAGTTCTAGAGATTTCCTCTTCTTCGCTAACATCCTTAAACTAATCTTATATCATTCTTAATAACAGTGAATAATATTTTTTATGTCCAGTTCCGTTGAATCAATGTGATAAATTCTTTAATTCTTACATAAATTTCCACATTGGTAAATAATTTATATCGACATACATTGTTCAATATTCGGGACTCTACATATTAACGTAACAAACATACCACGCAATAACTAATAAATGACGTAGAGTCGTAAGCTCAGTCTGGAATCGGTGTTTATATGTAATGAAATACCAGATTCACGCTTCTTGTATCGTTCATGTTTGATCAAACAGTAAGCATACACACCGCAATGCGGTACATAAAATACGTGGCTTATAGGAATCATCATTTTTAGATTGCCTCATATCCTCGAAACTATAATCAAAAGCCTTAAGCATCAAGTCTGAACACAATTATCTGTCTGACTTTTTTTACTCTACCCACATCTCTTGGCACAGGATTGAACTATTTTCAGACACGAGCGAAGCCCACGGAGGCTGTTCACAAATAACTTGTATTCGCTTCTTTTTAGAATGCTCTTTAAAGAAAAATATTTTCCTACACTTCACACGTTAATATCAGTAGGTATCATTAATACTGAAGGTTATTTTACTTGTCTGTTTTGACAGACTTTTTTGTTGACAGTTAGTTGACCTTTGACCACTAATATTACTATATCACCTTTCCCCTATTTAGTGACTATATCTATTTGTGTTTCTTTTTCACCTGTTGCTACCCATTTGTCTACAAACTGTCTAACAGTTTCTCAAGGCGGGCTTCTACGACACTATTTTGACATTGACTTTGTTACGTGAATAAGGTCATGGCCGGCGATATGATGATGCACAACAGTATTTAGTTACAAAGTAACTGTTATCCACGATGTATGTTTTCTGTAATATTTTGCGTAGACACCAGCTTGCGAAACGAGGTTCCGCAGGTTCGGTCCCCGCACAGAGAGAAATGTCGGTATGATCCACAAATATATAATCTAGAAATGTAGTATGTAGTGTAAGACTGAAAAATCTCTCCTAGTTTCTGATACCCATAAGACCACAATTGTAACTTTGGGGTCAGAGCTATGTACGTAAGTGGCTGTTGGATTTTTATATTTATTTTTATCAATATTTTGCTGTTTTCGTATGGTTTCTCGAGTTGGACTCGTCCTTAACGTAACGGGGGGTGCAACGTCAATTTTTTGCTAGTAATTATTAATTATTATACCAAAAACTAGACATTAATAATTCAAAATTCAAAGAAATCGATGATTTAAAGCCGTCTTGAAGTAAATAGCAGCGTAATGAGAATCAGCAACGTTCCAATTAACCTTATTTTATTATACTCGTTGAACAATAAAATCCAAAGTAATCAACATCCGTTCAAGAAACAGTGTTCGCGATATTTACTTCGAAATATTGTATTTTATACTCTTAGGAGTACATATGTTGGTATGGTTAATACTAGTAGTAGGTATCGTCGATAGTAGAAACCCTTGATTACTCGGGTATTAACATATTTACATTATCTTAACATTATGTATCTAATAATCGAGTATTGTCATGATGATTGAAATGTACTTTTAAATTTTACTTTTGAAGTATTGAAAATTCAATCGGACTTTGACAGTTCCAAAGAAGCTCCTGAAACTAATAAAGTTCTTCTTAACATTCTATTCCATACAGGAAAATAAATGGCACATATATTATTTAATCGACTTACGGTAGCACGAGTTTCATGTTAAAATTGATTGTCAATTAATGTATTCAATTAAACACGTAACAAATTGCTTGGAATGTCAATTATTTTTTTAACGATTGGCTACTGACATGTTGTTATTGACTACAATTCACGTCATAGGTTTTAAGAAATAAGACAGGATGTAGATACCTTGCGACCACAAAGTCACTCATAAGAAATGTAACTACCCACACAATCTATTATGCCATGCGGAACTCATAATAATTATTCTGCGCAGGTAAAGTTGATTAACCGGACAATATGACCAAATGGGAAGTGCAAAAAAAAAACTACTATAAACTCGATAGGTATATTTAAATAGAGTCACCTACATAGAGATCAATGGCAGGCTAATTTGAATTTATACAGTCAAATCAATGTCGAAAGAAACACTTTGGGAGCGGTGCCAAAACTTGGCTCATAATAAATACGCCACGCCACGCCTAGAAAACTGTAATTTCCGTGCCTTTTTTTAAAACACGACAATCACTTATTGTCGTTAATATTCGGGCAAAAAGAGAGGTTTCAATGATACAAAAATAATTTGATCGCATTTTTAAGTATTACTGGCAAATACGAGAGCCGTTTGTTTGTCGTTGTCGTGTGTTAGCTTTTTAACATATATATAGCATCTGTGGATTTGTGTAATAAGTAACCAGACGTTCGTTCTTGCCATGATACAAGTAACAATAAGTATGTCAAATAAATCAGCTATTACAAATATGCGCGAGTCGTAATGTCGTGGTAATGTCGTTTGTTGGCTTTGAACATCTAAAGATTCTGTAAATATGGTACCAGGCTTTCGAAATTATTATGACTCTGGAACTGAACATTAATTTTATTATTAATGTTTAAAATATGAACTTACGTAGCACCATTTTGCGAAACAGGAGGCCTTAAGTTGAGCGATACATTCAGGATGTAGATACAATTACCGGATACGATCGTGATTTACAAGAAATAATAATAAATTTGATCTAAGATTATATTAAAACGGCAGTCGTGGCTGCTAACCGGAACTAAAATACTACATATGTAGAGATTTTTTTCTTATTACTAAAGAAAATTTATGTCTTGTTATAAAACAACGGGAAATAAATTGTAGTTTAATTTCAATGAATTATTTCATAAGTCGTAATCAGTAGAAAAAAATGTTAATATTTATTGTAAATAACACTTTCCATTTATTTAATACCAACCAGATTATTGACAGATTACTACGTGTTGCTATTACAACTCTGTTTACAATAGGATGGCTCACCCTGGTTGTTGGAGTTGTAACGTTACGGGCAAATTAGAGTTAATTATCATCCTATAGATTAGACCTTCGGACAAAGGCGAGAACTATACGCAGTAGTCGGAAGCCAGTGATTTTCTCAAAGAAATAATAGCACGATCTGTTACTGCCTCTTTTCGATTAGGCTTATATTCTACTATTGATTTCTTTTTCTATAATCACAATTATATTTTGTACTAGCTGACCCGGCGAACTTCGTTCCGCCTAACAGTCGATTTTTTTAGCCTAAGTTACTCCTTATTACATCAGCTTTCTGCCAGTGAAAGTCCCGTTAAAATTGGTCCACCCGTTTCAGAGATTAGCCGGAACAAACAGACAGACAGACAAAAATTGTAAAAACATTATTTTGGTATATATATTCATCCATATGTATTTATTAAAAAGCGGTTATTTCAATATTACAAACAGACACACCAATTTTATTTATTTGTATAGATTACGTACACAAAAAATAACGGAAACTGTGATGAAAAGTAAAAGTATAGTGACGATGTGTGTCATAAAATTGGTGACTATAGACAGTATCGTAATCAAGTCGGCAGCCAAGTAGGGCTATTGTACGCCATTATAAAAACTTATTCTTTATATTTTCTTATTCTATACTAGGCTGTGTCCCTTATAAACCATGAATTGCTTTATTTATTACATAAAATGACACAGTAATACTTAGTGTATTCAGAGGACAGAGATACAGCAACAAACATTCGTTGGCAAATAATTCGAGACATGGCTAGGTCAAATATTTTGGGTAATTGATTAGAAACGTAAATTATATATAGGTTGTGTGGCTGATGATAATAAAATAATAGTACTCAGTGGGTATTAATTGGCGAATTTGAGTCAAACAGGGGACACGTATATGATAAATACAAATTCAAAGTGACTCATAGTTTTTATGCTGAGCATGTATTTTATTTTTTATTGAAATAGATTACGTTTGATGTCATATAGATATAGAATATTATACAAGTCTCTCCATAATTACTTTCATACGTGAAGTACTACAGTATAATTATTTAGATTATAAGATTATCTCGTCAAAGATATAGATATATAATTACGGATTTTGTAGCGTAAAATGTCGAGTTTCGTTTGAATTAACCATTATTGCCCGACAATTTTCTCACGGCTGTAAATTCGTTGGAAATTTGTTGTTTTCGCATACCACGTACGTACGGACAGTACGTGCATAACACTTTGGCACCATCTTGCTATAGAGGATTATCAGTAGCTATTTTTCTATAAATTAAAGTTTTATCTTTGTTACTGTTGTGTAAGAAAAAGTTAGTAGGAGATTTTTTTAAATCACAATATTAGATACATAGGAGTAGCTGTAAAGTATCTTTTATACTAGAAGAAAATAGGCATAGGCCCACAACTGTAAGACACAAAAACAAATAAGTTGATAGTAAAATTGGAATTTGCGTTGCGTCTAATCTTTTGGTAACATCGAATTGATGGCAATCTGCCTTATAGATATTATCGTTTCTTCAGACACGATGGTGTCGTCCATCAACACTATTATTTGAAGTTATATCAGCTTCTGAAACATTACCCGTTAATTTCGCGTGCATCATGACGCGCACATTAGCGTTCACCTGACGACGATACCGCCCACGAGACGTGACGTATGAGCTTCTAATTTGACAGATTTGCGGGATCAATGCCATTGGAATTTTTATGAGAGGCGGAGTTTGAAACGCGCCTCCTGACTACTAAAGTTTGGAAATGTTTGTACGCATTCTTAGAATCATCGAGTTCATTATACTTGCGGCATGGTCTGGGTTAGTGTGTTGAATATCGCGTCGGTTTTGATAGACTAATCACAACATCCTTAACATCTCCTTTATCAATCGTTGAAAATTCCATCATGCCTGGTTGTCTAAAAAAGATCGCTTGAGGCGATAAGACTGCTATATTATAAATCGTTTTCCATATGGTTGTTTTTCTGTTAAAATGGTGTACTATAAAGTGTTTATCTATCTATCTATAGTACATCTGGTAAATTTTAAAATTTTATCTTTGAACATTTTTGTTCTATTCGTAGTATTTTAAAGTTTTGTTAAATAAGACTATCGTTTAAAATATACAAATTTATCAATAGTTTAAAAATGTAATATCTCTTTTTCTGTCGTAATTATATAAGGGTACTATGGGGCTAGCATAATCAATTGATTGTAAGTCCCTAAAATAATAATAAAGAGAAAAAAAAAAAAAAAAAAAAGACTATCGTCATGAGGTAGTGAGGGAATGGCGAGCCTTGAAATGCGAATGTTTAAAACCTCTTACAAAAACATTACTAACCATAAGTACATACATACATACATAAACTCACGCCTGTCTCCCGTTAGGGTAGGCAGAGACTATAGAGCGCCAAATGCCACGGTCCAAACACACCTCTTTCGCTTCCTCCACTGACATTATCCTCTTCATGCATGCACGTCGGTTTCGAGGACTCTTTATATTGCCCTTTTTCAGTAACTTACCTATATGGTCTTTATAGGTGCACCTGGGCCGTCCTCGACCGACTTCACTGTTCACTTCCGCACAGTAAATCTCTTTCGTCATTCTGCAAACATTCATCCTTTCAATGTGGCCAAACCATTTTAGCATCCCCCTTTCAATTTTAGTCACTACATCGACTTTCAATCCACATTTTTCCCTTATCACACTATTCCTCACTCTATCTACCAATTTCACCCCACACATGCTTGCTACTAACCATAAGTTACTTATTATAGTCTGTGTGATGCAGCGAAATGTAGAGTAGACAGCCCGTTTGTAGAGTACTGACCCCTCAAATGTTTATTTTTTAGGTTTTGGCAAAGTAAATAAAAAAATAGATCATCAACCGTACTTGCTACGGCAAAACATATAGGTTCTTTCTTATAAAATTATTGATTATCTAAAAACACTTTTTTCTGGAAGTTTCGATCTTACGGCCTTCATTTCACAGCAGTATAAGAGAATGAGAAGTATTTAAAAATATTATCCAGAGGTTAAAAATGTGACGTATGAGTATATTGAGCAAAAACAGGGGCTCGTTGCTTCCATATCGTGACTTGTAAACATTTGGGATCGCCGAAGGTCATCGCGAAATTATTTTGATAACACTGTTATCAAATGTTAGAATAAATAAAGAATGTTTGTAGAAAATATTAATTCCGATTGTACGAATAATTGAATATTTATCTAAATAGAATATCGCTTTATAATATAAACTACTGATATGAGAGATACATTGGTATTTGTAATATTTGTATGGATTCCAGGTATTTTAGCTTTTAAATGCCTCTCTACCCAAGTAGCCAGAAAGTTTTGGATGCGAATGTCCAAGAATATGTTAAGCAGTGGGTAAATATGAAGTGTGAAAGAGAAGAGATATGCCCCATGGTCCAGCACGAGCCTTGAAAAAACTTAGAAATGTGTCCATTCTGTTAGTTTATCGCTGATGTTTTAAAAGCACTTTAAGATATAAATTCGCACGAGATATCTGTCGTTTCTTGCCAGACGACACTCTATAAGGACAGCAAAGCACTGTTCATCAAATGTCAGCTTGATCCCTTTGCCGTGAAAAAAATGACTTTGAAAAAGAAATAACAAAGGTGTGTCTTCGTCTTTCACTACCAATTGGGTTACAGCTCTCTTTTACCTTGTATAATTATGATAATGATGAGTGAAAAATACCATACCATATTATACATCAGGCGAAAATAATAAAATTAAAACACTTGTCTTAACATTGTTAAATTAGTTATTTAAGCGAAAAGAAATCGAACAATTCAAAAATGTATATTTCCTTTTACCAAAACATTTCCATTTACGTATAAACTTATACAAATGTATACTTATCATTAATATCCGATCAACTACGACGGACTTAATTTTTTGCAATAAAATAATTAAGAAAAGAACTTGAGTGCCTTTTCGTCGAATTACAAAAGGTTTCTTTCCTTTATAAAGCTACAAGATACCACAGACTATAAACAACACATAGGCGTCGGCTTGAACAAAAGGTAGCGGGTAGCAACGTGCCTGTTTCTCCATTTGCTGCAATATGCTCGATTTGATACAGTGCAAAATGGCCGACGTATCGAAATTAAATACCCCACACACATTGAAATATGAGGCTGAAATTACTTGTGCAAGACGTGCCTTGTGTCACGTACGCCACTCTTTGATCGATGGGAAATACATGGGAACAATTGGATCGCTGTGAAGATAACGCCTGGTATGGCATTCCACGCTGTAGCTTACCTACATTGCTAATTACGGCCTGTTCACAATACAATACAGGAAATGTATTACCAATTAGTTTAAAAAAATATTGCACAAATAAATTTACCTTTATTTATTTCAAAACATTTTAGATTTTATCAATAATAAATTATTTTATTAATTTATACCCATTTATTTTATGTAATAAATTGTACCGCAAAACATGATGATAAAAAATAATTATTACCATCACTTTATAACCGTATAGGTATGTTGAGGATTAATGTATCTTATGTAAGACACTTAATGAAGACTGCCGGGTTTTAATGCTTATTAATTCTTGATTGATTAACAAAGAATTCGTTGCGCAATAGAATTTTGCGATAAACACGCATTTTGTGCATGATCAGTGCTATTTTGGCGGGTGTAATTACACATTTCTTTTTATTACATTAGAACCGGCAAAGATGTACCTAGTCTTAAAATCCTATTTTTAAAAAATCTTCAAAACATAATCTTGAATTTTCCCCATTATCTGATTAGCTTAAAAAAATGAAGATTGTACGAGTAGCATTACGTTTTATGTAAATTGCTGAGACTGTAGCACTTTATCCAAGCATACATTTTCTCATTGACATGTCGTTTTTCTGAGTAGTTATTGAATAGCAATCATTTATCGATTACAGATTGTTGTATCAGGAAATAATGTTATCGATGTTCAATGTTCATACGGCTGACATATTTTTATGTTCAAAGCTATTTATCGCAATCGATTTTCACGTTTTTATTGATAAGAGTGGTGGTAGTGTTTTTTATTTACAAGCGACTGGCTCTTTTTCGCTTTGCGCAGTTTTAAAAAGTATCCCACCAACAGGTTCCATTCTATCTAATCAAATTTTCCAAATTAGGTTACATAGGCGGTTTTTTTTTTGGGACATTTCTTTTAAATTGTACTTTAATAAAATTATTCTGATACTTAAAATAAATACATTTCATAGTTTATAGTTAACACATTTATCAGTTACATAAAATACTTTTACCGACTTTACTTTATTGAGACAAGTATATTAATGACTATGTAATTGAAAAGATTAATAATTTGATAAATAATTTATTAGCCATTGAATCTAAATATAGAATTTATATTTAAGATATGATCAATCCGTTTCAACTTGTATAAAATGTCATGAATATACCAAAGGTCAGGAATGTTCACATTTTTTTAACGGAGATTATTCATACCGTTTATTATTTTCGTCAGTTTTTTGTTACACTTGAAGTAACAGTGTAAATATGGCTCCTATATACTAGATTCATTGACAATAATGCTAACGTACAAAGAACGAAACGAACAAAGATATAAAATGTTAATCTTACACAGAGAGGGGTAAGAAAAGTAGTATTTTTAGAGTAGGAAATATGTTTCAGGGGCATTAAAAAACTCAATAACATTTGGCCGATTGGGGTATCAATCAGAACTACGTATGTGACTGTTGGGTGTATTTATTATTATTAAACCCAAGTCCTACCGATCTCACGTGGCACTTATGACGCCGTAATCAATAAATAATATTAATCGTACAAAACACCTCAGCATGAAGTGAAAGATAATTATCCGAGGCCGAGTTAAGAAAACAAACTCTGTCTGGAGCGAAGTGGCGGCATACTCCAGACATGACACACTTTACTGTCAACAAGAATTATTAAAAATATATTAAGTAACCTCAAGGTGTATCACAATAATAAATATAAGAAGTATACACACACTTGAATCTCCGAAGGTGATTTTATTTTACCTATCAAATCAGAATCATAGAAATTCTACGATGAAGATATTTAATAAGACCCTATTACTTGTGACGAACCTATGCTTTTTAGTTACCTGGACCTATTCCAACACAAAAAATTCAATCGACATAGCTATTAATATAAAAACTATTAATAAAAAATACGCCCCAACTGAAGACTTATTTAAATAATTCCGACGACATCAACGTGTAATATACATACACGTATTAATAATGCCTACTAATTATGTACATATGTAATGAAGCACGACTTATCGGCGAACAGAAAACATATTGCGCTTCGTTATTACACTTTTAAATTTAATTAAAGTTGGTATAAAGTACAGCGATATGATGTGGATATCCGCCAGCCGAGATAGCATACGCAAGTTGTAAAATTAGCTATTGGCTGCGGAAAGAGTTTCGATATGATTCGTCCGGTTTTGAACCGACCTTATCTTTACCAAAAGCGAATTTGAGATGGGTGACCGAGAACGCGTATTTCGACCTGTGAATTTAAAATTATACAAAAAAATCCAATCCTTGTTTTTAGTTTTCCCAGAAGTTCTACAATCAGCAGAATGGCTAGAACGTTGAACGCTGATGCGTTCAACGTTGCAACGTTTTAAAACAACATTATCTGCAAGAACTATTGATGTTTTAAAGCCCTTTAAACAAAATAATCTAAATAACGGTAAATGGTGCATTAGCTTACAAGTCAAAAGACTCTTAAATTTAAGAATGCATTTAATAAAACAAAATGGTCGTTTTTGAGGGCATTAATTCCATAACGATAAACATGCTTCATGTCGCATTTTTCATTAACTTTAATTGCCAAGTTAAAATATAATAAAATAATAAGGACATTCATATTAATTACATAGTATACCTACATGTACATTATAGCCACCTTGTTAGGGTATCGACTTATATTTTATACATACATACATACATAAACTCACGCCTGTACTCCCCGAAGGGGTAGGCAGTGGTGCATTTCTGCACCCACATTCCGCCAAGTATGTATCAGTCCCACGTAATAGGGGGCAAGCCTATTGCCGTTTTTCGTGCACATTTCCAGACTCCGTGTTGTTACCGAGAATTTCCTAATGAAAAACCCAATAACATTTTGCCCGACCCGGGAATCGAACCCAGGACCTCTAGATCGCACGGCACATACATATTGATATGTAGTACCTGGTTTAATTATTAGTTACTTAAGATTAAAGGGGTTCGCTGTCACCTGGAAACTTTCACAGGGGTTCGCGAAACCAAAAGTTTGATAAACCTTGCAGTAGAGCAATATCAACTATTCACGTAGTTTATGATTCGTGGCGACGATCACGTGTGAATAATCATTAAACTAATGATAATATGATATATAAGATAGCTTTAAGACCTTAAGACATATATAGTCAATAGGAAAACGCATTACAAGTACTGATATACGGATTAATTAACATTTTATTGATTAGGGTAGGTAAAAGTTTTGTGTTCCAAGGGTAGATTAAATGACCTGTGGAGTGCGGACTTGTTTTCTAAGATATAATTAGCGAGCATTACTTAAGACGTAACTTCTGTTCTGAGTTAGCTGAATAGTAGAATGGAGAGAAGTATTTATTGTAAGGTTATAGGATCCTCAAATTTAGTCCTTATCTCAAATTCGACAAACAAGAATTTCGCATGATTAAATTACGATATGGGATAGATGATAAGTCGTGATGGCCTCGAGGTTTAGGCACGCGGTCGAGAATCTCGACGGTCGCGGGTTCAAACCCCCAGGCACACACCTCTGACTTTTCGAAGTTATGTGTGTATTCACAAAGAATTATAATCACGTACTTTAACGGTGAAGGAAAACATCGTGATGAAACCTGCACACCTAAAAGTTCTTAGGAATTTCTCAGGTGTGTAGTCCGCCAACCCGCACTAGACCAGCGTGGTGGACTAAGTCCTAAACCCTCTCAGTTGAGGAGGAGACCCGTGCCCAGCAGTGGGACATATATGGGCTGATGATGAATGAAAAAATGGGATAGAGATTATAAATTAATTTAATTCGTTCTGTAATGAAAATAATGATCTGAACGATTAAATAATAAAAGCAAGATATTATTCATATATATTACGTACCTATCTTTTTTTTCCCGCAAATTCCTGATAATTGTAAAATCCACAACAATCGTTTGAACATTTCAAACAATAGTTTGTGCGATAAATATATACATTTATTTATAGAAGTACTGTATAAATAGATTGCTAGCACTTGAACATAAAGCGTGTTTAAACTGTAGTACATTTGTTTTCATAACTGACGGAAATGTATGCAAAAATTAATTTATGTCACTGTTTCTCTTAATAGTCAAAATAAAGTCACAAAGTTATTTAATGCTTTTACCTAACATTTCCTATAACTATCGCATAATTTCACAAATGAATAAATAAGTAATTCTAGCTTAGAAAAGAATATTCGATTATATTTTGACGTCTAAATATTGTCTGCCGTCTGGAATGGTGAAAAGAACGCTACCGTCACACATCAAAAAGTATCACACGGTCACGTGAGATTAAGCGTCACAATTACGCAACTCTCGTGGCAATCTTACTAAAGATATAAATACGAAAGTGTGCTGTCTAGACCTATCTCAATACTAGTCGAGCAACTGTTGATTTCATTTGTAACAGTGTTGAATACTTTAATGAGTGCGCGTAGTGCGCTTAAAATAATTGGCAATGACATGAAATATTTGCTTTAATTTCACTTCGTTTAATGACTGTCTCTAAACCAAAGTATTTCGGGGAAATAAAAGAACTTCGAGAAATTGACAGCCCCGTGGCGCGGTTGGTTAGACGCCGAGAGGTCGCGGGTTCGATCTCCGCGCCGAGATAAATGTATGTGCGATCCATGAATATTTGTTTCGGGTCCGGGAGTTTGTGATACCGAAAAAGTCTCTCGTAGTCTCTGATACCCACGACACCGGACTTGTAGTGTGGGGTCAAAATTATGTGTGACTGTTAAGTGTATTTATTTTATTTATACTCATAACGAAAAATTGTAATTATCAACTGAATTCATTGGTTTGCAATTTCTGTGTTTCTTAGTGAAACGTGACAATATTTAATTTCACTGCGCTTATCAAAATAAGCAAATTATTTATAGTAAATTTTTCCATTCTAACTATAACATAAATTTATAAGTAGATATAGAATTTGAAATAAATTATTGTTTCTTTTTGTTAAATGTGTATTAACAATCTCAGATACAAACTTAGATGTGACAATAAGATTTAGGTTTTTGGCTGCCAGAAACTAAGAGACATTTGTCACGATACCAGATCTGAAATAAATATTTGTGGTTCACATATCTCCTTCAAAAAACGTGGATCGAACATCTCGCTCGCTCACGCAAGCTTTTCTGTGCAACCGACTACTCCATGAAGGCTGTCATTGTGTGTCATGTAGTATACGAGTATACAAAGCATACATACTTAAATAGTGCCTCGTGGTCTCGCGGTACAAGTATGTGCCGAGCGATCTAGAGGTCCTGGGTTCGATTCCCGGGTTGGGCAAAGTGTTATTAGGTTTTTCCATTAGGAAATTCTCAGTAGCAGCACGGAGTCTGGAATTGTGCGCGAAAAACGGCAATAGGCTCGCCCCCTATTACGTGGGACTGATACATACCTGGCGAAATGTGGGTGCAGAAATGCACCTCTGCCTACCCCTTCAGGGAATACAGGCGTGAGTTTATGTATGTATGTGTACATACTTAAATAGCCTGTAATCCCCGAATGGGTTGACCGAGCAGCATTTCTGCACCCACATTTTCACACTAATACTATCCCACGTAAAAGAGGGCGAGCCTATTGCCGTTTATTGGCCCAATTCCAGACCCCATGCTGTTATTGAGAATTTTCTAATAAAAAAACCGATTACACTTTGCGCGACATACACAAGTATGTCCTACAAGACCCAGAAGTGCCACGAGACCACGAGTCAGCCAATTTAAACAAAGCCTAGTTAACAAATCAAAAGCTACAACAAACAGGTCCAACAGACCGATGGATGTTAATGGGTTAATAGGCGCGTAATCACGCTAGATCACTTCGCTTGTAGAATTTGGGACTGTTTCATTGACCATCATCAATTTAAATGATTGTCAGACGCACAGATCTCTAACGTATCGTAGTGAATCATCTTAATTGGCAGAAGGGTTGGCAACTGAAGTATGTGGCGCCTGGGTATTCCAGACCGATTAATTAATTCATTTAATACCTATTATAACCGCAGAGACCGCAGTATAAGTAGGCAGCCACGGTTTAGGTATGGATATCCATACATACATAATCTCACGCCTGTATTCCCTGATGGGGTACGCAGAAGTGCATTTCTGCACCCACTTTTCGCCAGGTATGTATCAGTCCCACGTAATAGAGGGCGAGTCTATTGCCGTTTTTTGGGCACAATTTCAGACTCCGTGCTGCTACTGAGAATTTCCTAATGGAAAAACCCAATACTACTTTACATGGTATGGCCTTAGATCGGTATATAAACCCGTATACGTCCCACTGCAGTGCTCGGGGCTCCTCTACTCGTAGTATTGAAGGTATTAAGCCAAATTTCACCACGCGTACTGCATGCGGTATGGCGGGCATCACGTACCTAAGATAATCCTTGAAGAGAACTCTGAAGTGTGCTGGTTTCCTCGCGTTCATTATAATTTATAGGTTCAACTGCTGTGATTTGCCATCGTAATTTATCATATTTAATCACCTTAGTAGTTAATAAAAATCATATCCATATGTCTGTTAGAGCATCTGGTGGATCCAGACACAGTCGATTGTACCATCCCGTAAACCGGGGAATCTCAAGACGAAAGCGGTATCGTAGGCGCTTTTTGAGGAGGCCCACGTCCAGAACTAAACGGCGATAAGCCGATTTTATACACCTTATACCTACATAGAATTTATGAATTCATCTTTAGCATATTAAAGTGGGGTAATTTGCATCAAGATAAGTGCTGATAAAATTCAATAGGGTCTATTGAATTCCTTTAGATAAGAAGGATGTCACAAATTATATTTTATTATTGGAGTACCGTGTTGATATCGAAGATTGCTGTTATCATGCACTTTACGGAAGCATTCGCAGTGCTGTTTCAGTATATATTACTATACTCTTTGATGACTTTCATATTCGGTTCTCTTACCAAAGTTTACCATTTTTCTTCTTTTAAAAAATCGTCAAGATTATATCTTTCGTATTTGAGTGACGTTTTTTTAAACGTAAGTTTCTATTCAACCAAAATATTTCAATAAAGCGTTTAGTACATAAATATGGTCCTTAAAAGAGTTCGATGATAAGAAGAAACATTGCATTTGGAAAACAACATCATAAAATTTGTATATAAAATCTTATCGGGGTGATAAAATCTTTATACACGGGGAATTCGGTGGATATATTGCGATAATGAGCTTAGCGATAAAAATCAAGTAAAACAATCAATCATAATCTTTATAATTTTGAACCGTATAAATAAAATAATACGTACCTACGACAAGTTAATTTATTTAATGTTCTTTGATATCGAATATATTATTACTGAAACTGAAAGCAAACAAATAAAGAGCTGAAGACTGGAGAAGAACTGGAAAAATATCTACCAGTCAGCATAATTATGGCACTATGAATATGTAATCTAATTCAATATAACCTAAAGAATATTGTTCTGTTCACACAATATCTATTACCACTACACAGTTTTTTAAACATTTATACACTGTCTTTACATGAAATACATAGAAAAAAGTACATGGAAACTACGTTAAAATATAATCATAGTCTTTTAAATATATAAACGTTAACATTAAAATTCTTATGTAAGATTAAATTCTTCAGAGAACAACAAGACCCCTTGATGCATAACTGATCGGGATACACGAGAAAACGATTAAATCTATCAGAGATTACTGCCGCGACAACATTAATGAGTTTTGAGTTCATTGCCTTATATATAAATGAGATGGTAAAAGCCGTGGACGACTTTCATTGTAAAGATTGTGGCTCTATTAGTGCATTTTTCAAATCCCTTGAGAATTTTCATCCTATGGTGGTCTTGAAGAGAACGCAATGTGCGATAGGCCCGCCATTAGTACCCTATTCTATTCATTTTATGTATTATTATTGATAGCCCCGTGGCCCGGTTGGACAGACACTAGCTGGCGAAACAAGAGGCCGCCGGTTCGATCCCCGTACCGAGATAAATGTTTGTGCGATCCACGAATATTTGTTTCGGGTCTGGGTGAATGTGAGAGCGAAAAGTCTCTCGTAGTTTCTGATACTCACGACACAAGACTCGTATCTTAGTGTGAGGTCATAACTATGTACTCGTATGTGACTGTTGGGTGTATGTTTTATTTATTTACAACTGTATCTAAGTGATCAATAAAATGTATAAATAAATGCTGTCTTTACGCCGAACCGTGGAAAAGCGATAAATAAGCTGCCATAATTCCATCTATCGGGAAAAGATAAACACTTTTAATTGGTATCTAATCTGTCTAGACGAGTATTATACAACAAATGTATCAGCTATTTACTCTAGAAAGATCGAAGATGCTTTTTAATATTTTTAGTACTAAAGATACTTCTAGTATAGCATCGAATCAAAAAGTAGTGATGGCCTAGAGGTTTAGGCACGCGGTCGAGAATCTCGGCTGTCGCGTGTTCAAACCCCAGGCTCATACCTCTGACTTTAAAGCTATAAGTGTGTTCTGAAGCAGTGGCGGTACTTCCATAGAAGCCGAAAAGCCCAGCTTGCCTTACAACATTCCGAATTATAATCTTTAAGCTTTAAATCGTTATTTAATAAAAGCAATTCAACATATAAATGAGAGTATCTGACCCCACAACAAACAATTATAAACTAGACATTACACAATTAACGTATAACGCTTTTGGGCTTCTATGGAATTACCGCCACTGTTCTGAGGCTATAAGTGTGTTCACAATGAATTATCGCGTACTTTAACGCTGAAGGAAAACATCGTGAGGAAACCCGCACACCTAAAAGTTCTTAAGAATTTTAAGGTGTGTAGTCCGCCAACCCACACTAGGCCAGCATGATGGATTAAGGCCTAAGCCCTCTCAGTTGTATAGGAGTCCTGTACCCAGCAGTGCGGTGTATATGGGCTGATGATGATGATGATGATCGATTCAAAAGCATTGAGGGATGAATATATCTTCAAATTAACCTATTAGTTATGCTTGTTATTTGCATTTCCATACTATTCAAAATTTTCTAAAAGTTGTGATAAAAATATATATATTTATTCGTTTTAATTGCTTTACCATTATCTGAAATAAGGTGTGCGTGAATACAATTCCCCGTGGTAGTTTTGACGTCAAAACTACAGATTGTAAAGCCTGTACGCTAAAATAGGCGGGATAAGTAAATGACAGATTTTTTTCCTCAATTATTTATTTATAAGCCCACGAAGTCCATTTTCCACAAACTGTGTGTACTTTTCATTATTTTTTCGTAGAGCATTGAAACGGGTAAAAGAAACTGGAAAGTAATAATCGCCATTCCTGAATACTTACTACTGGGAAATCTTACGTATATTGTGACCTTTAAGGATTCCAAAGAGTGAACGATGAGAGATCAGAAACTTGTAATTATTATCATTATCAGCCGTCTTAGTGAAATCGACTGTCAGCAAGAGCAATGAGAGAGTTAGTTCAATTCGCGCACCGAGAAACTTGAAATAACCAAATATATGTAATCCGAAATCTCACGCACTTTAAAGGTGATGTAATAAAACGCGAGGAAATCGACTCAAACGTCCTTTATGAGAAATTTATTAGATGGGTAGTACGGCTTCTCGCAATAGGCCAGCGCGGTGGACTAAAGCATATTTCTTTTAATTGTGGAGGAGAAATTTTTTATTGTTGTAGTTTCCGTTCTCATGAAAGTCTTAGTTTCTCATACCACCAAAAAAGACTTGCATCCTTTTGAAAGAACAAGGCTACGTGTGACTGTTGCAAATATTTTCATAAATATAAAAATATCACTTAACAAAAAAATGCTTCCGAATGCCCACATGTATTATGTTTAAAATAACTTCCTTCCCTTTTATGGGAATACACTTTAACACAAGGAAAACGTCATTAAAATGCAAATATGCAATCTTAATATAGACGGTTACATTTGTACCTGCTTTTTCCGGAATAGGTACCTACGGTTTGTGTAATATTTGCAAATAATTATTTAAATTGCAACGTCTCATTCATCGTAATATTTCCTCTTGACTGAATATATAATACATAGGTACATCTATATTAGAATTGTTCGTTGTTGAACCGATACATTAAAATGGACTCATTGCTTACGTGAGGTCGACCCAAAATTAATTCTATGCAGAAATGTTTGCTTTAATTGATTAAATGTTGGGTCAATTGTACAATATGTTTTCAAAACAAAACCGAATCAGAAATAAAATAATTTTCCAACTTGACATTGACATAATGTGTACTAATATAAAACTCAGGCTATTATAATTGGTAGCCCTAGGATGTTAGCCAAAATAAACTGGTCTGAGTTGCACCCTGTGTCCTGTGATGGTGTTAACATCGCATACAGTGACACCGTTAGAAACTTAGGGCTGCATCTTGACAGATCTTTCTCCTGGGGTCCGCAACTTCGTGAAGTCAGCCGTAAGCTTTTTGCTTCAGCAAGGTCCTTGCAGAGATTGCGCAACTTTCTGCCCTTCACTACGAGGATTACGCTCGCACAAACACTTCTTCTTCCCATCCTTGATTATGCCGATGTCAGCTATCTAGATCTCTCGGAAGAACAATTAAACAAGCTTGAGCGCCTTCAAAATTTCTGCATCAGATTTATATTTGGCTTGCGCAAATATGATCACGTTTCTGAATTTCGTGCACAGCTCAAGTGGTTACCTATACGACTTCGCCGGAATACCCATGTTCTTTCTCTTTTATTTAACATTCTTTTTAACCCTCTTACTCCGTCCTATCTCAAAACTCGTTTCCAATTCCTACATGAATCTCATTCTAGATTCTTGAGGTCGTCAGACAACTTAAAACTTAAAACGCCAGTCCATTCCACTAACTTCATGGACAATTCATTCACCGTAAAAGCTGCTCGACTGTGGAACTCACTTCCGGTGACATTAAGACAAGCAAAGTCATTGCTGTCTTTTAAAAAAATGATGATAGACTATTACTTGTCACGCTGATTGAAGATATGTGTATTTATGTATGTTGATTTGTTTGTATGTATGTATGTATGAATGTATGTATGTATGTATGTATGCATGTATGTATTGTCTATGTGTCTATGTATGTGTTTATGTATGTATAACTTTTCCTACGTAATTTTGTACACTCACAGCTACCTCTCATTACTCTTCATTCATCTCCATCCTCGGTTGCCTGGAAGAGATCGCCTTGTGCGATAAGGCCGCCCATTGTACTTGATTTGTTTACTGTACTCCTAAGTTCATTGTATTTTTATGTGTACAATAAAGTTTAAAATAAATAAATAAATAAATAATATAAATATCATCAGAAAAACTAATCCTGAATACTCAGGCATTTTTCCAACCAATATATGTAGCAAGTAAAAGATAGTTACATATGGAAAAAAGTATACTTTAACTTTATTTTAGATAATCTCATTATTTAAAATGATATGGGAAATTGTCATGATTTTCAGAAACTAGTATGTGGGACCAGAGTTATTTATTACTTTATTCAGCGTAAAGCGAAATTGGTTTCAGTGAAGGACATCCCTTTAAAAAGTACTCGTAAAGAGTAGTGGGAAGACCGATGTATAAATTCTAGAAGTTTCGTTGAATGAAATAGAAAGCTATTAGGACATTAAGTGGTTTCACGGTAACCTCTGCCACCTATTGTAGTACGACAATGCGCTAACTAGCACACGGCCGATAAATTTTTGAATAATCTCCACAATTGAACAAGCTTTGTACTTGTACCAATTTTTTATGTAACTCGTGCGCGGTAAGCGACTGCACATACACATGTAGATGTCGTGACATTACACTTGGCTATAAAAGTAGACTATTAAAAAAAAACAAGTCCATAAATTGTCGGGAAATAATTACGCCATTAGTGGTAAATTTTCTACTTCGCAGTTCTTTTTTAAACCGTGGTAATCTTTGTACGAGCCACCAGGGAGGTTAATATATTTTTTTATATCGAAAATATAATTACTTCTTTTTTAATAGTTTTTGGCACACACTGTAATTTGAAGCACGTACAATGGATATTTTAAACAATAACTGTACAGAAAAAAATCTTAAAATAGCTCTACAATAGAATAGAATGTTCTATAGACAACGTGTCATAGACAACTGCTATATTTACAATTCTTATTTTAAAGTCATTTTTGGATGGCTTCGATCCAATCAGTCCGGGATGCTGGATTAATATTTTACGCTAAGCGCAATACTTTTTAAATAACCTAATTTATCAGATCCTCCGATCAGTCGATTCGATCGCCAAACGCGTTTTGTTTAGTCGACTGTATCGTGATTTTCATGTAATATTGTATTAAAAATCATCTCAGCATAGGTACTGGTAACCTATCAGTCCTGATGGCCTCGAGGTTTAGGCACGCGGTCGAGAATCTCGACGGTCGCAGGTTCGATCCCCAGGCACACACCTCCGACTTTTCGAAGTTTCACGTATTTTAACGGTGAAGGTAAACATCGTGATGAAACCTACACCTAAAGAATTTCTTAGGAATTTCTAGGACTACAGTCCGCCAACCCGCACTAGACCAGCGTGGCGGACTAAGGCCTAAACTCTCAGTTGTGGAGGAGGCCCGTGCCACGCAGTGGGACGTATATGGGCTGATGTTGATGATGATAGGTAACCTTGCGGATTTAAGTTTCTATGTATTTTGAAAGGCTTGTGTGAAGTGATAGTGAATGCAGCCGCAGTATTTTGATTACAACGAGTTCAACGACACACCAATGACAAGCGATTCTTTTAGCTACAAGTGGACCGGTTTCAAATCTTTTTATTGTCTGTGGTTCCGCACATTCGCTTCCGGAGTTTAGGTCCTTGGTATCAAACAATATTTTGCCATTTTTATTACTTGACATTCTGGGAAGTAGATATCCGGATGTGGATAAGTGTGACGTAGTGGTATCACTACTATAACCGATCGGGTTGAAAGTAACAAAGTATTAACATTTGTCCTATTAGAAGGTCGCGCATTTCCTGCATGAACTTCATAGTTGCGTCCAGCGAAGTTGAAATATGTGCGTGCCAAAAATAACAGTAATTCTATGTTTATCTACATTCTAGGTTTTAACAATTTAAGTGCGAAAATCATCCAAGTTTGTGTTTGTGTGGCTGCGTCACAAACATAGGCCCGTGGCGCAGTTGGCTAGATAACAGCTTGCGAAACGAGAGGCCGCGGGTTCGATCCCTGCACCGAGACAAACGTTTGTGTGATCTACAAGTATTTGTTTCGGATCTGGGTGTTTATGAGACCGAAATGTCTGTCGTAGTTCCTGACACCCACGACACAAGATTTGTATCTTAATGAAGGCCGGATGTGGGTCGTTTTTATTTATTTATAGAATTTTACATTAATGCTATTGCATTATGGTAAGTTTATATTGCAATCCCAGTAGAGCCGATGCTTTGATGAATGCATTAATGTTAGACATGTCGGAAGAGCGTTGTAAGTAGCGCGATTGAGCACAAAAACTAGCTAACTAGAATGTTGCGTAATTTTAGGAAAATGGAATCTAAAAGTTTCCTCAATGAAATTATGCAACTCCCTTACAAAATATCGTTGAAGAAAGCAAACTATAATTCATACTAACGATATTAGAATCCACCCGGATTGACATAACAATAGGTAATATAATATATAAAACTCGTCTTTGTACATCCGGTCATTAACAAGCAGGAATATTTGAGTCAACTAGTTGAGGTTGGGACTGGGTAAAGAAATTATTTAAAATGTGCAATTAATTAGGTACCGTGCAGTTTCGATCAAGCTTTAAATAGCATTCTACTTTTTCTTAACGCTTATAATATTAAATTTAGCGTCTTACGAATAGCTGCGTAATATGTTAATTAATTATAATGATGCCATGGTTTCATCATCATCATCAGCCCATATGCGTCCCAATGCTGGGCACGGGCCTCGTCTACCATTGAGAGGATTTAGGCCTAAGTGCGGGTTGGCGGACTACACACCTCATAATTTCCTAAGAAATTTCAGGTGTGCAGGTTTCATCACGATGTTTTCCTTCACCGTTAAAGTAAGTGATAATTCATTGTGAATACACACATAACTTCTAAAAGTCAGATGTGTGTGCCTAGGGTTTGAACCAGCGACCGCCGAGATTCTCGATCGCGCGCTTAAACTTCGAGGCTATCACTAGTTGCCATGGTTTAAGTATTGAGAATCTCTATTACGTATTTTCTCACACATCTGCTTATAGTTTTATGTAAACAAGTTGTCGACGTCAACGCTGCTCCTTCGACTTTTGCAAGGTTTACTCGATTTCCATACTGAATTTATTTGCGATTTTTTTAATACTTTATGACACAATGATTTCTTTGCTGTTCGATATGGGCATCCTTTGCAAGAAAGATGGATAATTACCTGATGTTACAGGTCCGATATTTCTATAGTAAATAGCCCATTTTTTTCTCAAATCTGTGGTAGTTGTTTTCAAGCATGTCGTTACCCATACCGGTATTAATAAAATAAATTAGGCATTATACCATAGCTGCTAGTGGAAAATATGTATAATTAATATGTTTTGGGCCGCACTCCACTTATAATTGAGTCCTTACTGTAACTAAAAATAGAAGTTTTAATTAAGTTAAAAGCAGCGCCTAAAAATAGTTATAATGTAGGTTTATAATTTTATCATTAATTTAATAATTATAACAATGATTAATATTCGGTAATTTTAAGTGAAATCGATCGTTGCGTTGCGTTGGGTGTGCTTTACATCGCTTGAGTAGCTGTATCAAGCGCATCTAAATAATATAAACTGTTTATATACTCTTACATGTATACATAAGTAAAGCTATATTTTCTTTTTATTATTGGCTATCCTTTTAATCAAAGCCATTTTTCAGATTTGAAAAAGTCAAAAAGAAGAATAAAGATATAAAGAGCCAATATTACAAGAACGCACGAAACGAAAGATGACCTATTAAAAAATAAATATTATTGTTTTAGCCGTAGTATTTACGTAGTTCACTTTTTACGATTCTAAGAATATATTGTATGATAAACGTCTTTTTAGACACGTGAGATGAGAGCTTTTCGTGTTTTAGGATCAATTTGTGCTTATCCAATTATCAAATTCTTCTTACATAATTATTTTTAGCAGTCGTGTTTTTTTAAATCGCACTGCACTTTCTATGTGACAATACTGCAGTCATTTAACGTTACAGTATGAACATGTCAACACAATTTTGTTTGTTTTTAGTAGTGGTCTACATCAGTGGCGGTACTTCCATAGAAGACCAAAAGCCCAACTTGCTTTACAAACTTCCGAATATTCTTATATATTAATCTTTAAAGTTTTATTTAACAAAAGCAATTTGACATATAAATGAGAATATACTGACTCCACAAAAAACAATTATAAACTAGACATTACACAATTAACGTGTAATGCTTTTGGACTTCTATGGAAGTATCGCCACTGGTCTACATAAGAGTGTCCAGCTAATGTGAAATGATACGACAATCTCCAATCCAACTCAATATCATTTTCAATACAATATTACCGGCTTTTCGACCTATTGTGTAGATCGATTGTACAATTATCTAAAATGCAATCTTCACGTGCGTTGCGAATGAAATTAGCGAGTACAAATACGTCATTGTCGGAAAACGTGGTTACTGCATTGTTTATAATTAGGTACACAGAGGTCAACAACGTAACAATAAACATTTACTGCGTGTCACGTAATAATTTTAATGGCTTTTATTGATATACTGAGTTGGACTTTATTACCAGAATTACCAGAAGCAATGATGGAAGTTATGGCGCCTGCTGCAGATTTGCGAACTAGGATGATATTTCCTCGAGTGGTTATACCAAAGCTAAATTTTAGTTGCCTATTATAGAGATATCAGTTGATTAATATATTGGTACTACGTATTTTAAATATTTATACTGCTTTATGCTACTAGAGAAAGAGTAAATATAATTAAATTTGAATTAAATATAAATAGTTAGCTGATGGTAAGTAAATATAGAAGTAAATAAATATGAAATGTATAAGCGACAGGAAGGAGAGATAGCGACTAGAGCCTAGTCTGTCATTTAGTGCCCATAACAATAATGTATATTTTTTTTACATTTATGGGCAAAATATTAGTAATTCACGGGATTAGTTCCGGAGGAAACCAACATGCCTTGCTTTTCGAAAATTATATTAGGCTATTTTAAGCTAGCTAACACACTAACAAAGCTAAGCGAACTTTGGTCTATTTATTACATTTACATTATATAACTTCATGTGTTGCTATGACAGATATACAGAAATCAATTATCTGCATTAACTATGTACAAAGATATGACCTGCTATGTTTGCATATTTTGTTGTTAGTTTGCAACAATCTTCGATACAATAACATTGAATTAAACATCGTACACGTCGAACTGTTTTATAAACATGTTTGTTATTTATGCTGTGACTTCATTTAAAGTCTTGAGAAGTCTGTGAATATATTCTTATATTCATCATTCATTCATTCATCTATGGTAAACTTTTTCAAAGTGGTAAAACGTCATACTCTGCTAAAAATACTAAAAAATATATAATTTGGTATGGCGTCCATTCACAAATCCTAAATGAAATTGTTGAATTCCCAACAATTCGCATTTTTGTTCGAATTACATTCTAGATGTTAGTCTCATTTTAGATTTGGGTCTTAGTGTCGTGAAATTCTTTTAGGTTTACTTGATAGTTTAAAATTTCTTAAAAATAGTTACAACTATTGTACACTGTTATTTCGTTTGTAAAATCTTTTGCAATAGCAAAATGAATTGGTCAAACTGATTATTTTGCGCAATCATCCGAAACCGCCGGAACCATTAAATTCAGATATAGTTTTAATCGGTATCAAAGTTGTCTATTGAGTTACTTAATACTTTTTAAATATTCCAATATGTGAGAATGCTAACAGTTACAAAATTATAAAAATATAAATCTGTAAAATATAATAATATAATATAAATCGGTGTAGTAAACTCACGATGATAAAATATTATAGCAATAAGAAAAATAACTAGGTACATATACAATATAGTTGGCTAAATACTTTAAAACTTATTTTCGCTGTACTTATCAAAATGTGACGTTTTACACAGGATGTTTACCCGCGAATATGTTAATCTAATTATAATTTTATCTTCTGTAAATTTTCCCAGAGTTAAATCTCTGTTTCTTTTATACACATTATGCATGTGATTTATAAGCAAAATCACCTTTATACCTGCGAATATTATACGTCATCATCATCATCATCAGCCCATATACGTCCCACTGCTGGGCACGGGCCTCCCCTACAACTGAGAGGGTTTAGGCCTTAGTCCACCACGCTGGCCCAGTGCGGGTTGGCGGACTACACACCTAAGAAATTCCTAAGAACTTTTTTTAGGTGTGCAGGTTTCATCACGATGTTTTCCTTCACCGTTAAAGCAAGTGATAATTCATTGTGAATACACACATAACTCCGAAAAGTCAGAGGTGTGTGCCTGGGGTTTGAACCCGCGACCGCCGAGATTCTCGACTGCGCGCCTAAACCTCGAGGCCATCACTGCTTCTTAATATTATACAAATATAATATAAAAAGCGAAAGAGAAGTATTCCGTTAGGCGTTTGTAGACTTGTGTCTGTGGCTGTTTATTTTTTGCTTTAGTGTGAAACATAAGCTTAAATGAATAGGAACTAATTAAACAAGTCTTAAATACAGTAAAATGTATTTTAAAAGACTTTTTATACTTCTTTTCACATTAGAGTAATTAAATAGTCATTGTTACAGTTTCCTAAAGTGTCTTAGCGGGGTAATGTGTTGCAACAATTAATTGCCAACAAAATGGGTCGTAGCCTTTAGGTCCCCATTGTATTCAGCAATTCTTTAAAAGTAATAACTATTTAAAATGTCAATGAAGTAGTGATTTTAAAGTGAGTTGAGCACGAAATGTTTTCCCAATTTTTGTTATTCAACAAAACTTAAAAATGAAATCAATTTTTTAAATATATTAACTAGCTGATTTTTTATGAATAGGAATACGGAATCCAAGGCGAATAACTAAAAAGGATTTTTAAAAATAAAAAATAATATTATCATTTAAATATGTCATCGCCCCGCCGACCGGCGCCTGCGACTCACCCTCATGGCTCATTGTCATTGCAACCCTTTTCAAT
Source organism: Hemaris fuciformis (assembly GCA_907164795.1). Classification (NCBI taxonomy): domain Eukaryota; kingdom Metazoa; phylum Arthropoda; class Insecta; order Lepidoptera; family Sphingidae; genus Hemaris; species Hemaris fuciformis. The sequence continues at coordinate 4,350,018 of OU015445.1, forward strand.
TTACATACACACGTATCATCTGACGTCTCATTAAATAAACAACGTTTCAATTCTTTTCATTATTGATATAACCCTATTTGTTACCCGTTCGGGACATGGTCAGTTATTATTGCAAAAGCATTTTGAAAACAACATTCTTCTAGTATTGTTTGTATCGTACATGTATTTTAAAGACAGTAATTTTATATAAACACGTGTGAAACAACCTCTGCCAAACATTTTGAAGGTGAACACTACAACACTCCTTTTAATATTTAAACAAGTCAACTTAAATTATCTCAAGTACCCACTTAGCATTAATGCCGCCACAGGGTTTTGTAATCTAATATTTTCTTAGGCCTTCGTGGATTTCAGGATAACCATACTAAATTGCGAAGTAGGTAACAGTTTGGCCCAGTTGTAACGCTAGCGCGACTTCTCAATGCGGGTGGGTGAACCGAGTGGCCTACGTGACTCACGGCCCCCTCGCAATGGCGCTTGGAATACGCGGATTATTGACAACACACGCCGGTACTTCGTTCACAAAAAAATTCACCGACCACCCACATTTGATAGTATTAATGTTAGCATTTCGTAGGAAAATTATCATGTTATATAACTGTAGAAAATAGCACGTGTCCTCAAGTCAGTGATCAGCTGATTTCTGGTACTCACCCCAGGAGCGCGCGACGGTGACGCTGAGCGCCACCAGCAACAGCAAGCACTGTGATCTGCACATTTTATTTCATAAATAACTTGGCATCCAATTTAAATGCACATTTAGTTAGAATTTCCGTGTGCGAGTTTCAGCTCCGCTGAGGAGATACGCAATACGACCACGCGCGGCGCCTGTCCCACCGAAACTAATATCGCCGGCGTGCCGCGCGCTGCCAAAATCTAAATAGGTTGGTTCATTGAAAACATTTCGCGCATGCCCGCCTCTTATCAGAATAGTTGTGGTTTGTTTCGCGCCCTTGAATCTGTTGGTGTACTCGTATTTGTGATAGTGGCGATGCAAAGACGCATGTCGTGACATGGGTCGTTTACTCTGACCGTATTATGCACAACGCTGCTTTTGTTTGTCCACTTTCTCTCGCAGTGCTTTAGATCATTGCAATGTACCTTGCATGTTCTTAATCTTAACTGTTCAACGAAGGTATATATTTTTTTTAAATAAATGGCCCGTTATAATTTTTGGCCGGATAAAATTTTTTGTTTTTACTTAAAATAAAGAAGACACTAAGTAGGTCAAGAATATGTATAAAAATAGAATAGACCGAAACGGATATAATTAAAATAGTCGCAGGAAGCAACACTTAACCACTTGTTACTTTAACTTTAACAATTGCAAATGCTAAAAATTTCTTTACCTACAATCATTGTAATTAGGGTGTATAGTTACAGCCTTCCATTCAAATTAAATAACATAAAGAAAACTTGACCACCAAAAATAAGTTTCAGGTAAGAAATAAGAATTCGCTATATTAAAAAAGATAAAAGAGAAAGAAATCTTAAAAAAGAAATCTTAAATATAAGGAATGTTTCCATCGTAGTATAAAATGACGTCTTTACTACTATGAACATTGTCGATAGATTGACGTACAGTTAAAATGTGTACATAATCACTGAATTGATTACTTCTAGTAAAAATGACGTCATATAGGTACATACATCTTACAATAAACTTATATCGTTTCTTATCAGTTATCACTAAAAAAATCGTATTTTATTTACAAGTTTAGTCATCATTTTGTCTTTATTGCGTTGTGTAGTTATATAAGAATATTTTAATGGATTTTGATCGGGTTTCTTATAAATATTGATTTTTTTTTATAATTTTATAATATTATAAGATCGGATTAAAGATACTCCATTCCCGTCTTCTTGTACAATTTACGTTTTTAATTTATTTAATTATATTTATACATACACCCTACCATTTTCCACCTGCGTTAAACAGCTGCTATTTTCGAATTAACTAAGTAAGGACCGAATACTTATTACGAAAGCTTTTAAGACTGGTTTGGTAATGACTGTTTTACTGAATAGGTTTATAAATGTCTAGGCTTTGTTTTGGGCCCTAACCCACTACATACCTGCCACTGTAACTCCTGTGCTCCATGGATCAACAGCGGCACGCACAGTATTGACGCCGAGCAATGAAGCTCAGCGAATCCCGCAACGAAGTTAATCAGAAAGACAAATAAAGGAGAAGTTGGAAAACAAAGAGTTGTCCAAATGTCTAGGCTGTTAAAAATGGCTAATTTTTAAAAATATTGAGACGATAAAATAACTGATTTACTAGCTTGTTAAAATGGCTGCAATAACTAAAGTAAGGACGGACAAGATATTAGTTGTCGAATTTCTCCCATCATAAACCTGGAGACTCAATTATCTTTACGTGCGTACCCTTTTATATTTTATGCTAGCAAATCATAAACGATCTATTTATGACTTTTCATTGATAGTTGCCTCTTACCAACATGCAACTCTTCACTTATAGAGCTCCATACGAAATTCAAAATACATATTTTTTTTATAATAAAAAAAATATTATAATTTTACTGAGAATTATTTGTTTGTAATTTTTAGTTTCATTAAATTTTTAGCCGAGATCAAAGACTTTTAGAAGACCTCCTCCAAAATTTTAAATTAGCTGTATATCTATATATGTATATAGTACCTACTTATATGATATTTAAAACAAACAATTTACTTCATCCACAAATAAACTCTGGTGCAAAAACTAATTCAATTGTTGTTTATAAACGAGGGTTTTAGTCCTTAAAATTAATTGGATTATATTTCAGTTATTGAATTAAAAAAGTGTTCAGACATACCTTGACCGTGCGCTGATCTTGACACCAATGTCTGGTCATTTTGTGTTAGATTGATTACATTCAGCAGATTCGTATTGTTTGGCAAAATTTAAAACTTACAAGTAATTTTTACAGGTCAAACACACACTTGACAAGCAAGACACTTAATGGAGAAGAACCAAGAGAACAACTCGCATATTGAAACAAAAAAATAACAAGACATATCATATTAAAGTAAAGTAGGAAACGACAAAGGTCGCACACCGAGCATGGCTGTATAATCGTTACCAACTTACTATTTATGTCTAGTAAGGAGACAGATTGTAGTAAAACACACGCTGATAACATTACAATTATTTTAAATTACCTCGTGAATTTAGTCACAGGACGAAGACAGTCGCTTATTATTGGAGATACCTACTTCTGTATTCGGAGTAACACTTTCCTGATTTATACAGCATAAGTCATTTGGTGCTAGTATTATCATTTTGATGTGTTAATATAAAAGGAATAAAAAGAGAAGTAGAAGAATAAAAGAAAGAAAGGGAGTAAGAAGGAAGGAAAAAAGAGCATGAGTTATAACACACTTACATTCAGCATTGAATGTAATAGGGCCGATGCGATGGTTTAGAAAAATACTAAATAAGTAGATAAACAAACTCGCATACATTCGAATTTGGCGCATCTAATATGTATTATGCATATAGAGCGACGGGAAAGGAAAATGTTCATATTGATGGTTCATTCGGTATCCATTATTACAATGAAAGAGAGTACTGTCACAGGTGTTGCGGAAAATATAGATTGCGACATTTACCTACATACATAAAAAAGTTTTTTTCTGATAGATATTTTATATCCTTCAATGGCATGATTCGCCCAATCCGGCATTAGTATACCAACGCAGTTTAGAAGCCTTGTTCTCTTTCTTATATGTGGCTGAAAGGAGAGGTGCCGATCTAAAGTTATTCCTAAATATTTTATTTCGTCCACAGGATCTATCATGTTGCATGAGCAATTCTGTATATTGGATTCATTACATGTGTTTTCGTGAATTAATAACTTACGGATCGGTATCTCCGTGGCTAATGATATACACATAATAAGTACATATATTACGCCGTTTTGCAAACTTTTTAGTCCCGCGTGTAATAAGGGTTCACCCTTTTAATTGACGTTCTTCGGCCATATTTCCAGAGTCCGTGCAGCTATTGAGATTTCTGTAATGGAATATGTACTATGAGACAAGCTAGATCTATCTCAAACAATATTTAACTTTTATTTGAAATAAGAATTACCGTTTTTGATACGTCATCGTCAAACAACTCGTTGGGCGCCATGTTCCTTAAGTTAATTTTAAATCCCATTCCAGAAAGTTCAGTTTCTATGCTTACAAAGTCAATGGGTGTAAATGATAGAAAGAGAAATTGTGTATCGTCTGTAAAATGGATGAAGGCGTAGGCGGTATGACGTATTTGTAGATTTGATCACACCCACGCACTAACGACAATTCAACGGAGAAAATGCTTTATTTTTAACAATGTAATCACTAAAGCCTTTAAGAGTCTTACGTGATTGATATACCACTGGAATTGTGTTGTTTCTTCGTAGTGTTAATGAATATTTACTAATACTTGTCAGCAAACTCATTACTTAAAATCTAAACGTACCTATTTGTGTGACTGACGGGCAAGTAATTTTTTGCCGCCTTGTTTTGCTTTTAAATGATATCTACATTCGTTGTTTTGTGGTTTTAACGCCATTTTTTTTGGTATATATGTCACCGTAAAATTTTGACTTTCAATTGGAATTTTAACCTTATTTTGTAACTCATAGGGTATTTATAAGGTTACTTAATATTGTATAGTTATACACATCTGTTAGAGGGTAATTAACATTACTCTATGACTAATAAATACTGGAAAGGTACATTTCCTGTCACGATTCACCACTTCCTGATCTACTTCCCTATACGATTTCCGACAGCATATGAGATATGATCGCGAAAACTATTTATTTATTTATTTATTTAAAACTTCATTGTACACATAACACTAAAACTAAGGAATACAGTAGAGAAGAAAAGTACAATAGGCGGCCTTATCGCACAAGGCGATCTCTTACAGGCAACCAAGGATGGAGAAGTAGCAAGAGAAATGAAAGGTAGTCGAAGTGTACAGTCTAAACTAAAAAACATCAACAAAGCTAAAACATATCGTTAAAAAAGAAATAAAATAAAGAAAAATAATATAAATATATATATTATATATATAAATACTTATAAATATATTTATAAACATATAAACAAACATACATACATACATGCCTACATACACATACATTTATACATACATATGTACACACTATAACTAACTATATTGTAATATTACTTATACCTCCTTTTATATTGCTTTTTATGTCAGTCAATGGAATGTAGGAATGAAAAAGTTCGCGTCGTGTTCTCGCGGCACTAGTTAGAGCTGCGCGATTTACAGGTCCCGAGTCGAGCAGTGTTTTTTGATTTTTCTATTAGGAAATTCTCAGCTGCAGCACAGTCTGAAAATGTAACTGAGAATCAGTCTATGGGCTTTCTTTTATGTGGGATTTGAAACACATTTGGTGAAACATGGGGGCAGAATTGGACCTCTGCCTACCTCTTCTGGTATACCGGTGTGAGTATGTGTTCATGTTGATTCTGATTTCTATTCTAGAGGTTTAAGGTAGTTAGTTCTAGTTTTCAAATTCGAACATTGGGTACAGTGGAATAAATATGACAGTATATGAAAAGAAGTTTTAAAATCGTGAGTTCATCAAGATTTTCGTCAAGCAAATTTACTATAGAGCCTGATCTATGTACATTTAAATTCGTGGCCTCTCACAACTTAGGAATTTCGGCTATTATTGTCTGGTGTATTAGGAGCATCTGATGTATATGAAGATGTCTTTGAGGTAATATGTAAGGGGAGAGGCAATATAATGATTTAGTAACATACATACATACATAAACTCACGCCTGTATTCCCCGAAGAGGTAGGCAGAGGTGCATTTCTGCACCCACATTTCGCCAAGTATGTATCAGTCCCACGTAATAGGGGGCGAGCCTATTGCCGTTTTTCGGGCACATTTCCAGACTCCGTGCTGTTACCGAGAATTTCCTAATGGAAAAACCCAATAACACTTTGCCCGACCCGGGAATCGAACCCAGGACCTCTAGATCGCACGGCACATACTTGTACCGCGAGACCCCGAGGCAGTCTTTGATTTAGTAACTCATTGAAATAGTTGTCGCAAAATCGACAGTCAGTGTAGAAAATATTTGAAATTAAGGGCGGTAATACTAATATAATAATAAGTAAAATTACATTATAAATTGTGGCATAATTTTTAAGATTGTTATCTTCGTAGGAATTGTAAAAAAGTATTTAAAAAAAATATGTTATACAACGACATTTCAAGTTTATTTGTATATACTGCCATCTATTGAAATAAACGAGTACTAGTTTGCCTGATACACTGCAACGTTTTTGCCTCAATTTGTTCTAATAAGAAATGACAGATGTCGCTAGGAGGCTTAAAAAAAGTACATCATTAACTTGAATTCTGGAAGGCCTTATGTATGATAGCCGCTATTCGACTGGAAAAAAAATTCCAACTGCATATATTCGGGCCTTTATCAACTTCCTTTTTCAAAAAGATTTTTGGGTGGCGGTACTATCTAGGCCAACCCAGTATAGTTGCACTACAGTCACATTATTATGAGCGCTGGCGAGTGACATCAAGTTAAAGTTGATGGTAAGCACGGTGCCGTCTCAACAGAGCATAGGGTTAGTTAAATACACCCGACAGTCACATACATAGTTCTGACCCCACATAAGGATACAAGTCTTGTGTCGTGGGTATAAATACTTGTGGATCACACAAACGTTTGTCTCGGTGCGGGGATCGAACCCGCGGCGCGGCCTCTTGTTTCGCAAGGTGGTATCTAGCCAACTGCGCCACAGGGCTGTCAAAGGGTGGTGATCACCTTGAGTATGTAGAGTGAAGCAAAAGAGATTTGTATCACTTTCTGTAATTCAAAAAAAGGAGTTATTATTTGTGGAGACTTTAATATAAATATTCTAGAAAACACACAGGCAACTATAAACTTATTAAATCTTTTTAAATCATATAACATGAAACATGTATTCTCTGAGCCAACAAGAATCACTGCCACAAGTGCGACATGTCTAGATAACATTTTTACCAATGTTAAAGTTATTAAAAGTACTATTATTAATAGTTTTGATTCTGATCACTGTGGCCAGTTGGTGTCTTTACCTTTGAATACATGTAAAGTATCAAGCAAAAGTATTACATTTATTCCTATTACTGCTAGCCGCTTAAATTACTTTAAAACAAATATGGAACAAAATCTACCTAAGTTGTCCTCTCAAAAAGATCCCAACAAAATTTATGGTTCCTTATTTAATCATATAAACATGGAACACAATAAAGTTTTTAAATCAAAAACAATTACTTTGAAGAACCGTCTGACCTTTAGTGAGTGGGCAACTACTGGTATATTTAAAAGCCGAAATAAATTGTATGATTTATATAATGAAAGAATGTTTAACCAAAATCCGGCTTTTATATCCTATGTAAAATTATATTCTAAGGTTTTTAAACAAGTTTGTTCTGCTGCCAAATCAATGCATCTTAAAAATAAAATTAAATCAGCTCCGAATGTAATACAAGCCACTTGGAGCATTATCAATTCTGAATCGGGAAGGAACATAGAACACCACAAAGAATTTAGTATAGAAGTTAATAATAAAATTGTTTCAAAAGACACTGAAGTGGCCGCTGAATTTGAAAGATTTTTTGGAAATATTCCAATAGTAACTACTCAACATCTTCAGTCGTCTTCGAGGTCTGCTGTGTTACTTCTTGAAGATAATGTTCCTCAATGTGATGCATCGTTTGAATTTTCTGCTATTAGTCATTATGATATTCTTAAGGCTTTTAAAGAAATTAATAAAAAAAAGACTAAAGATTTGTGGGGTATGTCAGTAGTTACTATATCCTCTATAATCGATATTATTGCACCTCACATGGCAGCTGTGTTTAATCGTTGCGTCGCATTTGGAGTGTTTCCTGACCTGATGAAGCTTAGTAAGGTAATACCACTTTTTAAATCTGGTGATACCTCAGACCCTTCAAATTTTCGACCTGTTTCTGTTTTACCAACTCTTAGTAAGTTATTTGAAAAAATTATACTTAATCAATTATTGAACTTTTTTAATAAAAATAACTTACTTCATCGGAAACAGTTTGGATTTACTAAGGGTAGATCAACTATCGATGCAGCAGTTGAACTTTTAAAAACTGTGTTCAGGGCATGGGAAGAGTCGCGGGATGCTATTGGCATTTTCTGCGACTTGTCCAAAGCCTTTGACTGCGTCAAACATGACATTCTTGTCAGGAAACTTCATCATTATGGCATTAGAAACGGAGCTCTCAATCTTCTGACTTCGTATTTGAATAATAGAGTTCAGAGGGTTGACGTTAATGGAAAACTTTCTCCAGGATCGTCGGTTACCATGGGAGTACCACAGGGTTCAATTCTTGGGCCGTTTTTGTTTCTTGTGTACATTAATGACTTGCCTTACTACGTAGGGGATAAAAACGATATAGTGCTGTTTGCGGATGATACATCTCTTATATTTAACGTAAAAAGACGTCTCGATAATTTTGACGAAGTAAACAATGCACTTCGTAAAGTTGTTCAGTGGTTTGATAATAATAATTTACTTTTAAATGCGAAAAAAAACTAAATGTGTTAAATTCACAATGCCCAATGTTAAGCAATTAAAAACCACTGTACAAATTAACGGTGAAGAACTGGATCCTGTTGCGTCTACTACATTTCTGGGCATTACGGTAGACGCAAAACTCCAATGGGGACCGCACATTCAACAATTGGCAAGCAAATTAAGTTCAGCGGCATATGCAGTGAAAAAGATCAGACGTCTGACTGACGAGGAAGCGGCAAGAATGGTTTATTTTAGCTATTTCCATAGCCTTATGTCGTATGGTATTCTTTTGTGGGGAGCTGCTGCGGATATTAACACTATTTTTGTTTTGCAAAAAAGAGCCATTAGGGCTATTTATAATTTAGGTCCCAGGGCTTCACTTAGAGAAAAGTTTAAAGAAATAAATATTCTTACCGTCACTTGTCAGTTTATATACGAGAACTTAATGTACGTCCAAAAGAATCTTGATAAATTTAATAAAATTTGTAATGTACACAATAAAAATACTAGGAACAAATGTAATCTCGTTCAACACATAACTCGTCTCCGGAAAGTTAATAACTCTTTTATGGGGCAATGTATACGCTTCTATAACAAACTTCCGAGGGCTATTAGGGAGCTTCCCTTGACACAGTTTAAGAAATCAATTAAAGATAAGCTTTGCAAAAAAGCATACTATAAAATTTCAGATTTTATTGAAGATAATAAGCCCTGGGAGTAATGTAAATTGATCGGAGTTTTGTTGCTATAGTTTGTATCATTATGACATTTACAATGTAAAATTTAAATAATGTAATTAAAAAAAGACATTGCTATTTAAAAAAATGACATGTCGTGTTGCTGAGGGAGTTTCTTGCCGTTTCTTCTCCACAGCTGTAACACGTTTCGAAGCGGCAATAGTTTAAAAAATATAAAAAAGTGTAAAATGGACGATTCAAAAGAACTTGTAAAAGTCTATTTGAATAAAGATAATTTGACTTTGACTTTGACTTTGACTTCTTCACAACCAAATCGGCCTGCTGCGATATCTTCTTTACGTTAGAATAGATTTTGTCAGACATTTGCAGAAAATTGCCCGGGACACAATCTGCTACGAGAAAAGTAGGGTAAACAAGGTTAAGAAATACATCAGCGACAAAGTAGGTTTATCAATACATAATCAAGTTTAAAAATACATTAAAACACCCAACAGTCACATATGTACATAGTTATGACCCCACATTAAGATACGAGTCTTGTGTCGTGGGTATCAGAAACTATGAGAGACTTTTCGGTCTCACATACACCCAGACCCGAAACAAATACTTGTGGATCACACAAACATTCGAGTCGGTGCGGGGATCGAACCCACTTTCGCATTTACAATATTAAGTAGGGATATGACTGTCTCGATGACCCGACGGTGTAATTGCAGCATACGACGAGAAGTTCTGGATTCGATTCTGGAATTTTCCGTTACAAAAATCTCAGTTGCACGAAGCTTATTAAAGAAAAAGTCGACAAGAGCTTCGCACCCTATTAAAAACGTGGTTGTAGAAATATTTGATACAATTAGGGGGTAAGTTGGCCACTATGTCATGCACTAAGTCAGCGTGGTGGACTGAGGCCTTAAACCCTTTCAGTTGTAGAGAAGGCCCCAGCCCAGCAGTAGGACGTATATGGGCTGATGATGACGCCCTCATCCTCATCATCATGTTGATAAGGGAATAACTTTGGCGACAGAGGCGTAAATGTATGTAAGTTAGGATATTTAATTTTCTACTCCCAACTGAGTGCTAAATTATTAATATTTGCCCCCACAATACAGGATTTCGTGTAGGAAGCTCATTGAAAGTTCCCGAGGGCTCGCATTCACACACATCCCATGTGCAACGGTTCCCGAGGGTAACATGGATTATAATCACGGCGGTATTGAATCGACGCGCACTTGTTAGAACCCCTCGGATTTAGGGGGCTTTAAGAGCATTCTCCGCTATAAAAATCATTTAATTATTATTAACTACGGTTGCTACTATACAAATTGTAACGAGGGTCTGTATTTCTATAAAACCTTTTTTTATTCATATACTTATACCTACAGGGCTTGTCATTTATTACGCAAAACGATTCAGGTTTGGAGGGGGGTCGACCAAGTCTTATTTTACAAGAGGGTGGGAGGGAGTCTTGATAGTTCTTAAAAAAAGATATAAAAAATACACAAAGTTAAGATTTGAAAATGTTATTATACTTATACTTACTAATGATATCGAAATGATTTAAATGATTCCATCCAACATGATTGTAAACGTTCCTAATATTTGAGACTTTTAAAATAAACATAAAAACAAACCAAACTAATTTTTTTCTATATATTCCTATACGTAATAATTATTATACACGGACTGATACATACTTGGCGAAATGTGGGTGGAGAAATGCACCTCTGCCTACCCCTTCGGAAAAAACAGGCGTGAGTTTATGTATGTATGTATGTTATAATTATGAATCGTGGAAGAGGTCAATAAGTAGTAAAACTCGTCTTAAGTAATAAAAATTGGTACCTCTATTTTGTAGTGTCCGAGAAAATTATGGTATCCCAGCGAGACAAGTCGTGTCTAGGGCTATCCATTCCACTGCCTATTCTTTTTGACGGGAAATATATATTAGATAAGTCGTGATGGCCTCGAGGTTTAGGCACGCGGTCGAGAATCTCGATGGTCGCGGGTTCAAACCCCAGGCACACACCTCTGACTTTTCGAAGTTATGTGTGTATTCACAATGAATAATCACGTACTTTAACGGTGAAGGAAAACATCGTGATGAAACCTGCACACCTAAAAGTTCTTAGGAATTTCTTAGGTGTGTAGTCCGCCAACCCGCACTAGGCCAGCGTGGTGGACTAAGGCCTAAACCCTCTCAATGGTAGAGAAGGCCCGTGCCCAGCAGTGGGACGTATATGGGCTGATGATGATATATTAGTGATATCTTAGGTTGCTGAAGTTCATAAAAAACAGAAAAAAGCAATATACATTAGTGAGTAATCTCCGGCAAAGACCATGTTTGTCTTTTTTGAAAGAGTGGTATCACCCCTGTCGAAACGGTTATTTCTACTAAGTATTACAAGTAGACATGGTATGTGTGGCATTCCATTTCTTTTGCCTGTCGCTAATTCTTTAGTACTGTTAGAGATAAGATAGTTGGCTACGTTCTTTCTTTATGACGGTAAACTGGGACTGTTTCTAAAAAAAACTATATTATAGTTTTAGTAAAGCATTGTTTAAATTATACTCGACAGCTTTCGTGGCACAGTTGGTGAGACACCAGCTTGCGAAACGAGAGGCCGCGGGTGAGACAAATATTTGTGTGATCCATAAATATTTGTTTCGGGTCTGGGTGCTTGTGAGACCGGAAAATCTCTTGTAGTTTCCGATACCCACGACACAACGATACAAGACTCGTGTCTTAGTGTGGGTTCAGAACTAATGATGTGACTGTTGGGTGTATTTGCAATGGAAAACGGATCGCACTCTTTATAAACTCTTTTTAAAATGAAACATTTTTCAGAAATAACAAAAAATGACTATTAACTACCAATTACTGACTTAAAAAAAAAATATAGTTTAAGTGCATTATTAGGTATTTTTAAGGAATGATGAATACTTTTACAACATTATTGATTAGTGTTATTCATATATGGTTATTTTTTTATTTCTAATATATCAGATTACTTTCTTTTACTAAGTAGTTGCAAATTTTAGTATGTGTTTCCAGTGGCAGTTACTTACATTTAACTTAAAACGATGTGCTTTTTGCCTTTATTCTAATGTACAAATCCAAATTAGTGTGTTCAGTCATACTGTGAATATAAAGTGAGAAAATCCCTTTTTATTCCAGGGTGCGAGTTTTATGCGAAAAGTTTGCACTCAACGACTCAAGTTGGGCACTGAATTTCTTACACTGAAACCTTACACAGATTCCTCTTGAAAAATTACTACTATTTGCATACTAATAGTTATTTTTTGTGTAGATTACATTTTAGAAGATTTTTTTTTAAATTTACTTTTAAATACTTTATTTAATGCTATATGGTTATAAGCTGGGTATCTTGACAAAGATACGAAAGAAAGTAGTTCCTTATTTTAAAAATATATGCATAATCCATCTTAATAGTCAAGTACCGCGTTCAACAGTGGGATGTTACAAGGTACTTATATTGTATACATTTCCTCGGCGGTATTTCCGAATGGATATGACTTAGGGACCTTCAAGAAAAGAGCCTATATTTTCCTCAAAGGCCGGCAACGCACCGATGATCCCTCTGGTATTGTGGGTGTCCATGGGCGGTGTTGACCACTTAATATCAGGTGGCTCACTAGCTCGTTTGCCTCCTTTCCCATAAAATAAATAAATAAATAAATTATTTATTCATTTACTTATACTTTATTTACAAAGTTTAAAGGCGTACTTAAGGCATTATGTACCAGTCAACCTTAAAGTATATTAGTTGCTATTAATATTATATAATTTTTTAGGATATTGGTGGTTTTGCAAATATAACAACTTAAATTAAACGAACATCTAACTTTTAAAAACAATTAACGATAATATATCTCATTCGATAATGTAAGATCTAATGGATCGGGCTAAGTGTTATTGGTTTTTTTCTGAGTTGGTTGAGTCTGGAGATGTGCCCGAAAAAACGGCAATAGGCTCGCCCCTTATTACGTAGGACTGATACATACCTGGCGAAATGTGGGTGCAGAAATGCACCGCTGCCTACCTCTTCGGGGAATACAGGCGTGAGTTTATGTATGTATGTTTGTATGCACATATGTACCTATGCATCTGTAAATGTATTTAGTCCGTAGCCCTTAAAATACATATTGTAGGGCAGGAGTTATTTTTATATCGTAAACGCGTTGGCGTTTAATTACGTTAAAGGTTTGTTACAATTAACCTCGATACGTTGTTAGTACTGCAGCATGTGGGACGACAGATGTCTTGCAGTTGCATACTTTCCGACCAGGCGATTACACGCCATATTAGTGATAATATGTACATACATACATATATACATAATCACCTCACGCCTATAATAATCCCCGAAGGGGTAGGCAGAGGTACATTTCTGCACCCACATTTCGCCAAGTATTTATCAGTCCCACGTAATAGGGGGCGAGCTTATTGCCGTTTTTTGGGCACAATTCCAGACTCCGTGCTGTTACCGAGAATTTCCTAATAAAAAAACCCAATAACACTCTGCCCGACCCGGGAATCGAACCCAGGACATCTAGATCGCACGGCACATAATATGTCTTTCAAATTATTTGCTCTTTGTTAATAAACGTTTTGTGATTGCATACAAAATATGCTTGAAGTTTTCATCATATCAAAAGGGATATACGGCAGATGCGGTACTTCCATAGAAGCCAAAAAGTGGACTAAGGCCTAAACCCTCTCATTAGTAGAGGAGTATCATGTAATGAATTTATTGGTGATAGAAGTTAAAATTAACATAATGGCAAAATTAAAAAAATAGGCTCGCCCCCTGTTACGTGGGACTGATTTTTCATTGGAAGCAATATTCAATTTCCCTTCTAGTTTATGAACATAAATAAAGGGAAAATATATGTATACTGGCCGCGTTAAAATAGTAGAAATGACTGACAGTATTGGACAGTATTTATTCGTGCCTGGAGGCACGCACGCGGCGCTCAGTTTATTGGCCTCTCGTGGTTCAAAAGCTCCGCCCGAGGCACAATTGTGTCTAAATTACTACTCGATACCACTACTGAAATAAAAAAGGATGACGTAACGATCTCACTTCTTTTCTGGACCTTTGGGAGTGGATAATATAAATAAACTTATATCTTGATGATGTTGAATGCTTAAGATATTGCTTAGGTACAGTGTTAATGTTTAATTTGAGGTTATACGGTAATTATTTTAATTTTCACATACATGCATAACCTCACGCGTATCCCCGATGGGGTAGGCAGAGGTGCATTTCTGCACCCACATTTCGCCACGTACTTATATGTTATATCAGTCCCACGTAATAGGTGGCGAGCCTATTGCCGTTTCTCGGGCACATTTTCAGATTCCGGGCTGCTACTGAGAATTACCTGACCCGGGAATCGAACCTCTAGATCGCACGACACATTCTACTGCCGCGAGACCACGAGGCAGTCTAATGCAACAAGCAGTCCACAATGGCGTTGTGCTCTTGAATAACAAAAACAACTTGGGTGTGATAATGACATTTGCCGAGTGCGGCTACCAAGGCACAATAAACCTCTTGCACGAAGCCAACCCGCGCTGCTAATACAATAGCCGATATTGTATCAATGACATCGTCTTATAAGATTTCACCGTCACGCTCGTCATTTGAATTTAAAAAGAATGTAAAAAGAAGTATACCCAACAGTCACATACAAAGTTCTTACCCCACACTAGGATACAAGGCCTTTGTCGTGGATACCAGAACAGACTTTTCGGTCTCACTAACACCCAGACCCGATACAAATATTTGTGGATCACACAAACATTTGTCTCGGTGCAGGGATCTAAACCCACGGCCTCTCGTTTCGCACGCTGGTATCTAGCCAATTTCGCCACGGAGCTGTATTCCAATCCAATAGATAGCCGCGTAATTTCAATCTGAGATTGCTAAAGAAAGTGATTTTTTTGTACGAAACACTACATTGGATGTTACGCAAACTGCTGCAGAGGATCAGCAAAAGAAAAACTTGTTGCAACAGTCATGCTAGCTTTATTAAGAGAGACAAGCTGTCCTTTCAATGCTATGAAAATAATTAAAAGGTGTATGTCAGTGCATCCTGCCTTTGGAGTTGGCACATAAGGTCGCTTCCGAAACCGGTTTTGGTATACTGACTAAAAATTATTGGTAGTCGGTGCGAGACATCCTAGAGGCAGAGCAGTAGCGTCTGGAATTGTTTATCACTGCCCCTTACATTATGCGCTTCGGTTTCTGATATTATTATTTAAACAATAATGTCGACCGTTTAAAATGCTTCTTCACGTTAAGAATTGTAAGGAAGGAGCATAAAAGGGAAAATAATATAAACGATAATACGAGATACACAAGTATTCACTGAGATCCTGCTTTCAAAAATACCTTTTGACAAGCTTTCGATCCCAACCCACAAGTTGATTAAATGTGCTTCAGCTGTGGCATTAATCATGTTCTTTGTATTTGTTGCCGAATGAAAAAACATTGAAAAGGCATTTAATAAGTTTCTATATTATAAAGATTTAATTATACTCATAAAACATGTTGTTACAATGTATTTGTGCAATGAAACATTATTGACTGCCTCGTGGTCTCGCGGCACAAGTATGTGCCGTGCGATCTAGAGATTCTGGGTTCGATTCCCGGGTCGGGGAAGTGTTATTGGCAGGGTTGGGCAGTATTTGAATTACTTGTAATTGAAATACGTAATTGAAATACAAATACGTATTTTGTATTTGTATTTTATTTATTTATTTATTAACACTTTATTGTACACACGGAGAAAATTAACAAAAGAACACACAAGAAAGAAAATAGTACAATTGGCGGTCTTATCGCTCAAGGCGATCTTTTAGAGACAACCATAGGATGGAAACAAAAAAAAGGATAGATGAGAGGGTAGTCAGTGTGTACAACATACATACATATAATACAACACGCATACGTTTATACAGCATACATACATATATACAAAAATACATACAAAATTAAAAAATTAATAAAAAATTAAAATATATAATATATAAATATATATAATATTACAAAAAAGTATGTATGCGGAAAAAATGGCTTTTTAATTACTTTCTTAAAATGTAATTTGTAATTTGTATTTCAAATACGTGAAGCCGAAGTATTTTGTAATTAGTATTTCAAATACTCGAGGCTTCAAAATACATTTAGCCTTCATTTAGTATTAAGTTTGTGCTCATCAGGACCTGTAATAACAAAATGAAAACTGCCTTCAAAAAAAAAACTATTCTAAAACAAATAAATATGCATTATTTTGTATTTTGTAATTAGTATTTTGTATTTCAATTAAAAATAGCTAAAATACTGTATTTTGTAATTTGTATTTCAAATACCTTACTTAAATGTATTTTTTATTTCGTATTTTAATTACTTGCGATACAGTATTTTGTGATTTGTATTTCAATTAAAGAAAAGCATGTATTTTGCCCAGCCCTGGTTATTGGGTTTTTCCATTAGGGAATGCTCAGTAGCAGCACGGAGTCTGAAAATGTGCCCAAAAAACGGCAATAGGCTCGCCCCCTATTACGTGGCACTGATACGTACCTGGCGAAATGTGTGTGCAGAAATGCACCTCTGCCTACCCCTTCGGGGAATACAGGCGTGAGGTTATGTGAAACATTATTATGTTTCTCAATATGCCTAACATGTTATTTTATTCCTCTTATACTATAATTAGTTCATCATTTTATAACTTCCTGTAATACGGCTCGTAAACAACATGGTGACGCCACCAATGACGTCAGAGTTCTATTTATAAACCAACAATGTACTACTTTAATTACATGACAAAGATTATAATAATTATTATAAATCTCTGAATGTAATGAATCTTTCGATTATTTTAGTTTATCAAACTTCAGTTTGAAAGCGATCGCGTTTCAATTTGTTGTACTAAAAGTCTTCGTTGTGTTGTGTGGGCGAAAAATGGAAACAAGGATTTGTGTTGTCTAAAACTAATTTCAAATATGTGTAACTTTACCAATATCGTTTAAGCCAATGTAATAACAACGAAATTATTTAATTAAAAAATCATGTCGGTAGTCCTTACTTCGATTCGATAGTTATTGAAATGAGAATTTAAAATATGCTTAGATATTAATTTATGTATAAACATTCCACTATGGGCCCCCTCTAAAGTAAGAGGTGTTCTTAGTCTATAACGTTGTCTAGTTTTGTAAAACTAATGAGAATATCTTATAGAAAACTTTCAGCCATGCCGGGTTCCTCACTCATACGAGTATATTATTTTTAGAACAATTAGAGTTGTTCAATATTTAAGAGGATTGGATTTGAAACCGCGACTACCTTCTTGGTAGAACGTATTTTCAGACCTCTTAACATCTCACGGAAAACGCGCTGATGGATAATTTAACAAGACGTTAATATACGTACCCGAATAAACAGTTTCTGGGAACTCGTAAAAACCTCAATAAATCGCAATTGATAAAGAATTCAAGAACACTTTCGCGTGAAAATCGATAACAGTCGTAACATTATTATCTCTATTCCCTTTCGTTGGAGTTAGTGCATAAACTACGGTATAGAATGTGCGGTCTTTTCTATTAGCCAGCGTTGTTTGAGCCTTGGGATTTTTTTCATTCAGAATATTAGGGGTGTGTTTATTTAAATAGCGGTTGTAAATGTAATTTTATCGGCGTGTAAAATGGTAATACTGCTATCTACCTTTAGCTTATCATTTAGGCTAGAACCCTTCTGAAAACCTAACCTACGTAGCTATATCATAGCTACGTAGTTCAGGGCACTGATGGGGCTGCCGCGTTTCTGTAGCGCGTCGGGCATGTTTGCAGACGCCGGTGTTGACGGCTTTGCTGCAATACTTAGGAAACGAGCAGCATCCCTGATGCGGCGGGTGCGTGGCAGCTCCAACGGTTACCTGCAACTCATTGCGAACAGAATGGAGGTCTATTCTTTTTAGCATGGAATCGCCTACATGTGGCGGGATATTTTTTTTTTTTTCAAACTGTATTTTTATAATGGACTAAATTATGGTCTGAAATAAATGATTTATTATTATTATTATTATATCGATTAAAACCTCTAGGTGGCTTTCATATGCATTTGGAAATATATTGTTAGTGTTGCTCTTCGCATAATCACTCGGGATTTCTTCATATTAAGTTATTGGTTTTGAAGGTGCTGATATCCTTTATTTCTCGTGATCTTCAGAGGTTCTTGGCAAGATGAACTTTCGCAAAGATACGAAGCTACGTGTTCGCCCTCCATCTCAGCATTTCAATCTTTTACGACGGAGAGGGGATATCGTGGCCGAATACTTTTATATTTTGAATTGACAGCCCCGTAGTGCCGTTGGCCTGACAAAAGCTTGCGAAACGAGAGGCCGCGCGTTCGATACCCGCACCAAGACAAATGTTTGTGTGATCCAGAAATATTTGTTCCGGGTCTGGGTGTTTGTGAAAACGAAAGGTATCTCGTAGGTTTTGATACCCACGACACAAGACATGTATTTTAGTCGGGGGTCAGAACTATGTAGGTATATCAGTTGCATGTATTTAAACCTTTCAGCTAGTGTTTCGTGTCTTTATTAAAAGTTAAGAAATAAAAAGAAAATATTTTTGGTACTTATAAGTTTTCTAAAATGGCATCTTTCATGATAAAGTCGTCCCATTACACAATTCGTTCATCGTCAAAACTAGGCTACCCTAAATAACTTGAATCGAAAAACGTGTCAGTTGTACAAATCGTGTGTTTATTGTTGAAACAAAAAATGTCTCGATGCGAAGGTCAAACCGCAGCTTTTGGTTTCACAGCTGTTTCTCGTTGACTAGACAAGTCAAAATCTGTGAATCAGTGGCGGTACTTACATAGAAGCCCAAAAGCGTTAAACGTTAATTGTATAATGTCTAGTTTATATTTGCTTATTGTGGGGTCTGTATTTATCAAATTGCTTATGTTAATTAAATATTTAAAGCTTAAAAAATATTATTCGGAATTTTGAAAGGCAAACTAGGCATTTGGGCTTCTATGGTATTACCGCCACTGCTGTGAATAGAATTAAATAATACGCAAATGTTGATAATATCCAACCCTACGACTGAGTTATGTCAGGTGTCTACTTAATTTGGACAACAAGAAAGAGGTGTCATAACTAACAGGCGCCTGTTGAATTTAAACGAGCAATATTTGGATATAACACATTCAATTTCCACATTGCAAGAATAAATTTGATCGTATTTACATATTATTCAGCGTGTGTTGTATTACAACGTCGGCTGGTTTTCCAAAGGGCTTACGTTTGCCGATTTTTATCGTTCGAATCTGTTGCAAGTCGAGGGCATAAAATAGTTTAAATGTTCTATTACTCGTATTACGGTCATTTGCATTCTAAAATCAGCATATTAGTTACGCACCTTTAATCTTTAACTAGTTTTTAATAAAACAACAAAGGTTATCTGCATATCCGTCCATATATTTTTTTCAATAAACGAGTTTGTTTTTATGTTTGTTTTGTTAAATATATTGGATTTAAAATTATATTTATTTTTCTTATTTAATTTAACTCCATATTCAATTACTTTGCCGAACATAAAATTCAGTATATTAGTATATAATTCCTTGAGCAAAAAATATAAATATTCCACAAACATGATCTATTTATCATGCTTCCAAATTTAAAAACTAAAAAATCCGTTCCATTTTTCCATCACCAAAAAGTTTTTGCACTCAATTAATTTTGTTTTAACAGAATGTTTACAAAACGTGAAATCTAAGCGGGTATCTAATCTCCAACACACCCAAGTACCAAAGTCGTGGAGTTTACGTTTAAATATTTCAGTGTATTCTTGTCCCTCGTTACCTAGGTGTGGAGGGTACGGCCGTGAAAATTTTTAAAATATTTACGTCTCGACGCCTTTAAACAGTTATTTTTGGGGAAACTTCTACTATTCTGCGTTCAATTTATTGATTGTACTTTCCTTCAATAATCGTCAAATGGATTATTGAATGCTAATTGGGAAATAACTTCGAATTCCACCTGGATAAAATTCAGTTGATAAATTTACACAATTATTAATTAATTAGATGTAAACCTATTTGATGACGCGGTAATGCAAATCATTAATTGTTTTAAATTTTATTTTAGTTATTTTTGTATAATTTATTTTGTGTTAATTTATCAATGTAAGCGCTATGGTGTACAATGTGTATTTTTTAATATAATTAAATAAATAATACACAATTAAATACATAAATTCTCACTCACGACTGTATAACAAAAGGGGCGGAATAGTTGTATTTCATCACACACGGTTCAAAAGCTGTCAAGTTTAAAGTAGTACGGGCGAGCCCACTGCAGTTTACTGGATACATTTTAAGATCCCATACTGCTATTAAGAATTTTCTATAAAAACTTAACAACTCCTCCTGACACGGGAATCGACCATAAGCTCTCTTCCTCGCACGCGCCAATAAATACCGGTAGTTATAAAAACAAATCCAGATTTATTATCATTAAATTGTTTTTAGAAGTATACAGTCCTCCACTCGAATTCTAGTCGAAAAATTATATTGCGACCTAAACTAAGCAATCAAAATTAATTGTCACGAGTAAGTTGGTGGAAACAATAATTGATCATGTATTTAATAACTGACATATGTCTTAAAATAGCTCATTAAATTAAATACAGCAGTCTGTGTCGTAAACTATACAAGTTATTGTAAAGTGTAAACTAAACGTTAACAAAACACTGTCAAAATAAAGTTGTGAGTGCAGGTAAATGCAGCTTGGTGCCGCAGCGAACGTTGTATTTCTATCTCGCTTACTCATATTCATTACCTTTACGAGCGAAAGGGATGGAGATATTAGGTAGATTCTTAGCCACGTCGAGCGCGCGATACGAGTGTTATGAAGCAGTGTGTTGTGGACGAGCGAAGGTGTCGCTTGTGTCTCCATTTTCCGTGCGAATTACGTATTTACAAAGTTCGTGTTTTGTTTTGATAGCGACTTGTCAGTGAGCGGTGTAGTGACTAAAACGTATTTAAAACGGCTGCAGTGCTATTTAGTGCTAACCTTGTGTATTTGATTGGCGTGTTTTTTTTCTAAGGCAGTTTATTTTGGCGCGTATGATGTAAGCGGCCGTTGGGCCCGGGTTTGATTCCCGTATGGCCGTACGGGGGTGCTGACGGACATGCATACTTCTATGATGATGGTAAGTAGTTATGATAATTAGTTTTTTTTTTAAAGAACATAATAATTTTCGGTCAATGATTTTTGTGTGAATTTAATAAGTATAATAAGTAAAATTTAATGGAGTATATTTTTTTACACTCCGACTTGTTTTATTAGTATTATGTCAGCAAAATAGCTTTTGTTTCTTTTGTTATTTTCTCATAGTCGAGAGTTCCTGTTTATTTTAAAGCTTTATAGCTGTAGTACCTATTTATTTTAAGTCCAGCAAAGACACTAGGTTAAATTTTAACCTCGATATAGCAGAAGGAAAATACAAGTTAAACGTTTTTTTAACACAGTTTTTCCTTAATTTTATTTGCTTTGTATTTTCCTTGTTCATCTATTTTCTATATCGTATTTTAAAAAAATCTGCATTCTTTTCTAATGTTGAATGGAACTAATAATAAAATCAAGAGTCACGAATACTGGTCCTACTTTGATGAAGTTTTGTGTCAAAGGTATATCTACGAAAGAATTTCCGTTTTGTAATCATCTAAATTTGTATAAAATATATGTGAGTTACTCAAATATGCGTCTAGTGAGGACCGAACCCGCTACTTCTCATTTCAAAGGCGGGTCTTTTAAACATTTGCGGTGACTGCCGAGCTCGTTCATCATTCTTACTAATTTTGTAGTGTAGTTCACAGCAATTTGTATATTTTCTTAAAACCAAATATATTTAAGATTATTTTTCTGGAAATGTGCCCGAGAAACGGCAAAAGGCTTGCTCCCTATTACGTGGGACTGATATATACATGGCTAAAAGTGGGTGCAGAAATGCACCCCTGCCAACTCCTTCGGGGAATACAGGGGTGAGGTTATGTATGTAGGTATGTTATATTTTATGCAAAAATTAATTATGCGATTTATGCTGCTTTTATTCGGTTGAAGCATATTATTATTTTAAAAACATGATAATTTGTTATAACAACTGAATTATAGTATATTTCGTATAAAAGGGCAATTAATTTTGAATAATTATAATCGGTCAATCCTCTTGTTTTTCAGCTTTTTGAAACATATCGAAAATAATAAATATAATATTTAGTAATGCAAACATATCAAGTACCGTTTAAATTTTTCTTCAAGAATTTATTTTGATCGTTTAAATTGTTCTTTATTTAAATCCTCTGAACAATGGCTTTTTTTTAAATAATTGAAATGCTTAACGTACCGTAGGTGCAATAGGGATGTTGACATAAATAGCGAATGTATGAAAAGTTATTTTTTTGCCATAGCAGGGAATATTAGAATGCTGAAAATCATATTTTGTAAATGTAAATATGAGTAATAAATTAATTAAAAATAATTAAAAATGTTTAAAATAATTCCAAATATCACGTGACTGCAAACGCCAATCGGAGCGCGTTACGTCACAATGTATAGACAAGTTGTCTAACCTAGGGATGTCCACTGTCCACTTTGAAAAAACATCGATGTTTTTTTTCGATTCGATAAATCGGAACTTTACACTTTTTACAAGTACTTTTTACAAGCTTTTATTTAACTTGCAATGTATGTATGTATGTTTGTTTGGATGAAATCTTGCAACTTAATTTTGAAGCAGCAGATATTTTTAACCGATTTGTGTCGTGGGTATAAGAAACTACGAGAGACTTTTCGGTCTCCCAAACAACCCGACCCGAATCAAATATTTGCGAATCACACAAACATTTGTCTCGGTGCGGGGATCGAATACGCGGCTTCTCGTTTCGCAAGCTGGTGTCTAGCCAACTGCGCCACGGGAATGAAAATCCTATAATTTTGTACTTATTGATAAAAAATACTATTATATTTTTTTATATAAGATTTTTATTCTAAATTTTCCAAAAACGATTTGATACGAGTAAGTATCGATATTTGCCGACCGATACCGAGTAAGTATCGATACTTGACGACCGATACGGTATTGAGTAGAAGTATCGATACCTTAATGGTATTGTTTCATCCCTAGTTTAACAGCAGTTTGTTGTATTTAATACACTGTTACGTCATCAAGCCCAGGTGACAGCTTGGAGCGTTTAGGCGCGAAATTTAAACACTAAACTAATTAAAGTCGTTTTTTTATTTAAAATTTATGAATAAAAAATTTAAGTATATTTTTTCGTAATATTTACGTTCTTATCTATAAAATGAAAACAGTTCCAATTTTTTGTCAACATCCCTATTATAAAACGAACCGTCTAGATGTCAAGGCTTCACAGGCGTTTTATTGGGTACTATTGTTCAAGTTCAACGTGTTTTGGCTGTGGGGAGTCGTGTGACCTTTTTATTTCTCCAGCTGATGTACGAATGCATAATGGCCAGTATTTTTATAATTAACAATACAATTAAGTACACAACTTGGGTCTTGGTATTTGTGAGACCGAAAAGTCTCGTGTAGTTTCTGATACCCTCAATACAATCCAAGTATAGGGTCAGAACTATGTATGTGAATTTTGGGTGTATTTACAATATTGCATAAAGGCCACCACGCAGAAGGCACCTAAACTAAAGCTTTTTTTGGTTTTTAAATCAACAAAACGCTTTTGGTTTCACAAATATTTGTCTATTACCATAAATTCGTGTGCGAGAATCAATTCAATGGTTTCTGTTTGTCTTTTGAACTTATAGCGCAACGACGTTTGAAAATACGCCTGTATCCTCGAAAGAGTAGGCAGAAATGATTTTTTTTATCTATGTATCGCTATTTATTTTAATGTAATCTTATCATCATCAGCCCATATACGTCCCACTGCTGGGCACGGGGCCTCCTCTATAACTCCTCTAAAACTTTTAGGTGTGCAGGTTTTATCACGATGTTTTCCTTCACCGTTAAAGCAAGTGATAATTCATTGTGAATACACACATAACTTCGAAAAGTCAGAGGTGTGTGCTTGGGGTGGTTTGAACCTGCGACCGCCGAAATTATCGACCGTGCGCCGAAACCTCGAGGCCATCACTGCTTATCTGCTTATATTAATGTAATCTTACCTAGGTCTTATTTGAAATACGTAACGAAGTTATTGCCCGTTTTTCGGGCTCATCTCCAGACTCGGTAATCGAATTTGGGATCTGTAGATTGCACAGAGATCGATCTCTGTATTAATTTTATTAAATTTATTTATGTAGCCTATTTGACTGCCTTGTGATCTTGCGGCAAAAGTATGTGCCGTGCGATCTAGAGGTGCTTGGTTCGATTCCCGGGTCGGGCAGTGTTATTAAATTCTCAGTTGCAGCAGTCTGGAAATGTGCCCGAAAAACGGCAATAGGCTCGCCCCCTATTACGTGGGACTAATACATACCTGGAGAAATGTGAGTGCTAAGATGCGCCTCTGCCTACCCCTTCGGGGAATGCAGGCGTGAGGTTATGTATGTATTTATATTACATGCGTGGATTTGAAACATAAAACATCTGCAAAAGTGTTAATGTTTTGTGTACATTAGTCTCTGTGCAGTGCGCAGTGCCCTAGTTTTCGCAAGACAAGCCGTGCATATTATATTTAAATTGTACTTTAATAAAGGTGAATGTCCATAACGCTCGACTGTCATTGTTCAAATAGAATGTATGTGCAAACAACACACATGTAGGTGTCTGGAATAATGTTGTCACTGCAGTGGAAACCGACGTGGTCTAGATTTATATGAAACCTGCGGTCATAAGATAACTGGCTTCCTACGTTTCGTTATTCTAATGGATATACCGTCTATGGAAGAAAATATATGCTGAGGACACATATAAGCAAATAAATAATGAAACCACAATGAAGTAGTGATGGCCTCGAGGTTTAGGCGGTCGAGAATCTCGGCGGTCGCGGTTTCAAACCCCAGACACGCACCTCTGACTTTTCACGTACCATTAATACGTACGTAACCCGATTTATTTAGACACGGTCTAAGTGTTCCTAGATTCTTCTCACAGTAGTGTCTCACAGTACACAGGAGTGGTCGGCAACCTTTTGGCAGGCAAGGGCCGCAATTTGTGATATTTACCCTAGATTCTATGTAATACCTATGTACTCGTATACTTGGTTATATCCCATAGAAAAAATTAAAATGCTGCCTAATACATTCACCCGCGGGCCGCGCGTTGCCGACCGCTGCTCTAAAGCAACTATTTTTAAAATATTATGCAGCCCAGGGTAATGCGAAGTGTAAAAATGTCTTTGAGTATACGAAGTCATTGTTAAATTAGCAAAACACAATTATATTGAATAATCTATACTATTTTGAAGCTCCGTTCTAATTTATCAAGTGCGATTTATACTGCCGAGCAAGAATTAAAAAATCAGAGGTTGTACGTTGAAAGATACACCTCGTGACCAATGTCTAGGCATTCCGTTCCGCTAGCAACTACACTGTTGGTATAGCTATCAATATTGATTGTTAAAATAATTATTTCGTGGCGTATAATATCATTTGATCGATCCAAAGTCCCTTTGAATCTAAGGTTGTGAAAATAGCCCACGTTTTGCCAGTTATTTTGCAAGCCTAAAGTAATAAAGGGTGAGCTTTTTGCCTCTTTTCGGACACGTTTAAAGATACATACATACATAAACTCACGCCTGTATTCCCTGAAGGGGTAGGCAGAGGTGCATTTCTGCACCCACATTTCGCCAGGTATGTATCAGTCCCACGTAATAGGGGGCGAGCCTATTGCCGTTTTTCGGGCACATTTCCAGACTCCGTGCTGCTACTGAGAATTTCCTAATGAAAAAACCCAATAACACTTTGCCCGACCCGGGAATCGAACCCAGGACCTCTAGATCGCACGGCACATACTTGTGCCGCTAGACCACGAGGCAGTCTAAAGATTCCGTGCTGCTTTGAGAGTTCAGTAGTAGAATCGAACTTAGGACATCTCGATCGCACGTCATATACTTCCACCACGGGATCAATAATCATCATCAGCCCATTTTCTTTCAACAGCCGTATTCTGCATCATATGGCTGATTATAACAGTAAACAGTATTAAACAGTTATATGAGCGCTGACTATTTATACTCGTATGCTTAATAATCCTCATCACTCCCTTAATTAAAAGCAGCGATGGCCTCGGGGTTTAGGCGCGCGGTCGACAATTTCGGCGGTCGCAGGTTCAAACCCCAGGCACACACCTCTGACTTTTCGAAGTTAAGTGTGTATTCTCAATGAATTATCACGTACTTCAACGGTGAAGGAAAAGATCGAGATGAAACCTGCACACCTAAAAGTTCTTAGGAATTTCTTAGGTGTGTAGTCCGCCAACCCGCACTAGGCCAGCGTGGTGGACTAAGGCCTAAACCCTCTCATTTGTAGAGGAGGCAGTCCCAGCAGTGGGACGTATATGGCCTGATGATAATGATGATGAATCTGATTAATTATAAGTGACATAACAAAAGCAACACCAATAAGCTATCGCTAGAAAGTATTTTTGAAAGTATGATCGCTCCGATAGCGCATAGCGTGAGGATATCTGGAGGTCGGAAACAATGGACCGACTGTACCGGACGAGCGCTGATTGTATAATAAAGTCGTCACAACTGGGTCACGTGTGCAGGGGAATGCATTCGACTCCTTGAATGTTGACATTGAATTTATTGAAAGTGAAGTGGGTAGTACAATAGCTGTAGCAAATTGTGAGACAATGTGTCGACTTAGGAGACTTCTATTGTAACATACATACATACATAACCTCACGCCTGTATTTCCCGAAGGGGAAGGCAGAGGTGCATTTCTGCACCCACATTTCGCCAGGTATGTATCAATCCCACGTAATAGAGGGCGAGCCTATTGCCACAATTCCAGACTCCATGCTGCTACTGAGAATTTCCTATGGGAAAAACCCAATAACACTTTGCCCGACACGGGAATCGAATCCAGGACCTCTAGATCGCATGGCACATACTTGTGCCGCGAGACCACGAGGCAGTCTTCTATTGTAAGAGAAAATAAAAATAAAAAATGAATATCATCTGATTCTAAAGAATAGGATTGAGATAGGATTAGAATAGTAGAAAGAAGCGCAAGTGCAAATGATCGTGGACACATAAGGAAAGGGCGCAGGCGCTTATGAAATGGTAGAGACACGCAGTAGTCAATTTAGACTTCGTACGAAAGTACTGGTTTGACCGGGGTTTCTACTTTATTACAGAAATCCGTGTGAAGCAATACTGTAACCAGTTGATACTCTATTTCATCGTTTATAGCCAAATAAATATAAAATGGTACATACTATATTTTGCCTCGTATATTTTTGAAAACACTTCGTTGGCTATTCCGCAATATTCATAATTCAGAGCTATCATAACATGGATTTTTAAATTTAAATGTGTCACAACGTTTAGATGACGAATTTCATGTAAAATTCATTTCTGGTTCCTATGACTTTTTAGTTAATTTTCTCTTAGATTACATAGAGTTAATTTGTGTTAATTTTAGACTGCGTCGGCCATTAAAATCGGTATCTCTTAGTGATAGAGACTCAGATGAAGATTACTTTTTCTCTAAATTGTGTATAAAGCAAATCAGGGTCTCGTTTCTGAATCTCGTTTGTTTCTACTTATTACACCAAAATCTCGCTATGCATTTTTTTACCATATTATTTCCCATATGCCAACTATATCTACCATCTAAATCATCTATCATGGCAGGTATGTCCATACAATCTTACCCTTCGCGATCGACACCAACCACTTCGCTTGTCAATTTAAATTGATACAAGGATGACATCCAAACCCAACGTTAAACTCGAGGGAAGTTCTTGTACAGACACTAGCTGGCCTACCGTGTCTATTGCACGAAGTCCCATGGGCTGAGTAGGGCGCGCCCAGGGAGAGATTTATGGACGTGCGCCGATTAAATAAATCACCCCGAGTACTTTGAAACGTGGCCGTATTAGCTACATGTTATTGCGTTTCAAACGTCATTGGGTGAATAAATATTGTCTGACAAGCGGGCTTTGACAGGCTGATGTTATAAAAATCGTTGTGTAAGGTCTATTCATTACTATTAGTAACTATTATTAAAGGTTATTTAAAGGAGAATGAAACGGTAAGCAAAATCGACATTGACAAAAACATTTTAATTCATACGCTCGCTCGTTATTCCTGAAGAGGTAAGCAGAGGTATACGTCGACAACCACGTCTTAGCACCTGTGGCTACGGTGGACTGGGGGACCGTATTAATGTTTTTAGGGTACTTCTTAAGCTTTAATAAATATCTTGACAATCATCATAATGACAATTTTTACTTGGGGATCACAACCGGACCTCTCAATCTGACAGCAATCAATTTGACAGCCCCATGGCGCAGATGGCTAGACACCAGCTTGCGAAACGAGAGGCCGCGGGTTCGATCCCCGCACCGAGACAAATGTTTGTGTGATCCACAAATATTTGTTTCGGGTCTGGGTGTTTGTGAGACCGAAAATGGGATCAGAACTATGTATGTGACTGTTGGGTGTATTTATTTATTTAATCACTGGCAGTCAACTATTAAATCATCTTTTTAAAAATCCAGAGCAGTAACCAGATTTGTATTTACATTTTGATAAGGAAATTAGATTATTTCTTTACTGCTTACTAGCGATAAGATAATTGCTAGTATTAATCAAACTTCAGCATGATGTGAACTCTTAACATCGTATTACATTGTTATACACGGTTAACGTGATGTTATGGGCTTGATAATTATTAATTAACACTTTATTGAGCCGCAAGGTTACGTCAAGGCAGCCGTTCCGCTTCGACGGTTGTATGGGAAAATGAAAATTCTCATTGTTTTGTATCGATTTGTTACTCACGACTACAGGTGAGGGTCTTAATGAGGTTATGCTTATTAAATTTTTACGTATGCCTAATAAAAAATATGTTTTGAACGACTAATAGAAAGTCCTTAGTATCTGCGTATCTGCGGTTTTTACAAATAATTTCGTAGATATTCTATTTTGTTCATTGTAAATGAATTTTATAATTTCGGTTTTAATTTATATGCAAGAAATAAAAGTATGAAATGAGTGAGTTTGAAAATATTTAAGTATTATAGTCATACATTTACCTCCAAAGAGCTCATTTTTATAACCTTGTGGCACGTGGCAAACACAGCTGGTGAAATGCTGGTGTAGAAGTATTTCTGTGTATACATACATCTGCTTGCCCTTTCTGGGATACTAGCGTGTTTTAATGTAATATTGGTAGTTATCATTTTCTGTAATGAAATGAAATAATATTGAATCTATAAAATGTTAGATACATCACTTAGATTCAGTCCTTTCAAAATTTAGTGTACCACCCTGTTCGGAAGGCAGTCACTGAGTCATCACTAGAGAAGAACGGGTAAGAAACTCTAGTGTTGCTCTTTTGCAATCATGAGATAGTTTACTAAATTTTCCGAATTAGAGCAGCTCATTAGTGCAATCTCAGACTGTTGTATTGAATATGAGAATAACATAGAGTCATCTTGAATGGAGAAACATGTAACATAGTTATGTCGCTATTAGACGGAGCAATTGTTGTTTAAACTTCTGATAACTAATACAAATCACATAATATGCTACAACCAACTTCAAAGTGTCACGATTAATAAAACAAAGGATCGATTTCAATTTCGCTGATATCGATAAGTCTGAGAGCGTAAGTTTCTGCTCCATTTCTTGCAACTGATTCGTATTGCTTGTTTATGAGTTTCTCATTTTATTTAAGTACATAATGATGTTTTAGATTGTATTAGTAGTTGCTTTAATTATATATTTTTTTACTTAAAGGTGCTATGGCATAAGGTACATGAGATGGAGAAGTCGTACTCTGTGACATTTAAAACAGATGGTAGAACATGACTGTAAAATATTATATTTTAACTATCAATTCTGGAATACAGGCACGAGTGGAGGTCCTGCATACAATTCGGCCTACACTCATTGGTTTCAGGCAATCTTAGAGATCGATCGTCAACTGTTAATCTTATAAGTATCCTATACATCAGCCCGTATACTCTCCACCGTTGAACGTCGGCTGAACATTCCTCTACAGATAAGAAGCATTAAATCTTAGTTAATATTGACAAACGGTATAACAGCAAAAATCCAATGCATAAATTTAGGTAACAGCCCCTATTAGCTGCAATGTACGCTTCAGCTACACCATTTGACCGATTATCATTAACCTACATACGGTGATAATGTCAATAACACGCGGCCAAATGGCCTGCTGAGCTCAACGCAATCGTACATCCATTACATAAGATACATTGAATCGTATGAATCAGTGCAACGCTTCATGATGGTTGAAACTTAGCAACATTCATGTTTCGTTCAGAGGATAAACTGTTTCACATACATACACACATAAACTCACGCCTGTACTCCCCGAAGGGGTAGGCAGAGGTGCATTTCTGCACCCACATTTCGCCAGGTATGTATCAGTCCCACGTAATATGGGGCGAGCCTATTGCCGTTTTTCGGGCACATTTCCAGACTCCGTGCTGTTACTGAGAATTTCCTAATGGAAAAACCCAATAACACTTTGCCCGACCCGGGAATCGAACCCAGGACCTCTTGATCCCACGGCACATACTTGTACCGCGAGACCACGAGGCAGTCTAAACTGTTTCAATAGTAAAAAAGATTAGAGATTTGATGTTTTTTTGGTGGCAACTGTGGGTGCAATAAAAGATACAAATTTATTACAGTCTTACAGGGTCAAGAATAAATTCAACGGTTTCGGCATTTGTAAAAACATCTTCCACGATTTCTAACTAGTCACAATCAAAGATTTTGAAAAGGAAAAAGCTTGTAACTGTTCACTGTATATAAGTCTCCAATCGCACGCCGTACGCGGTCCTGCTTCTCCCGTCCATCCTCTATCAGCTATTTTTTGAAAAGCATCGTGCCACAGTTACAGCAATATACATTGATATATTTTATTTCACTAAAAGCGTTGGAAATTGGGTTCCATAATATTTACGATGTTTATGAATCACTTCTGGCCATCGACCGCTGAAGTGTTTGATTTTTACACGCTGCAAGCTCGGTGCCATGTATTGAAGTTTTATTCTGTTTTTGTCTGCTGATCCGAGTCGTTGCACTATTATTGGGTGAACGTTTTCCTCGTGGGCTTTGAAATAACGTTCATTAAAGTTATTCCTATTATTTGCCGGGTTTTGATTCTGTAGGTCTAGACATGGCACGCAATCTACAAGTGGATTGGACATTGTAGAACATATTATTTTTATCAGTGTCTTATATTACCTTTATTTAAAAGGAAGTTTTATATATTTTTGTGGTAAGAATGAATGTGAATATTTTTTTAATATTCCGTTATTTTAGATAACATAGGTGTAGGTACCAGTGGCGGTACTTCCATAGAAGCCCAAAAGCGTTACACGTTAATTGTGCAATGTCTAGTTTATAATTGTTTATGGTGTTATCAGGATATTCTCATTTACATACATACATACATACATAAACTCACGCCTGTATTCCCGAAGAGGTACGAGGGCAGTCCGATAAGTACTTAGCCTACAAAAGAAAAACGAAAATTTTGGAAAAGTGGCGATTTATTTCTCATCACAGTCTTCTTTCAACTCGATTCACTTGACCCAGCGATGCTCCAACTTCTTTAAGCTGTCTGAAAAGAACGTTTTCTGGAGGTCTACAAAGTAGGCCTCCGTGGCGGCGATAACCTCCTCATTCGACTCAAATTTCTGTCCGGCGACGGACTTTTTCAAGTTTGGAAACAAAAAGAAGTCACACGGGGCCTAATCTGGAGAATACGGTAGATGGAGCAGCTGTTCGTAGCCTAATGTGACCAATTTGGCCGTTGCGACGGCGGAGGTGTGAGCCGGTGCGTTGTCATGGTGGAAGAGCACTTTTTTCTTCGCCAAATGGAGCCGTTTTTTCTACAATTCAGCGTTGAATCGGCCCAATAGTTCGGCATAGTAGAGCCCTGTGACCGTTTTGCCCTTCTCCAGGTAGTCGATGTAAATCACACCTTGTGAAACCTAGAAAACGGTGGCCATCACCTTTTCGGCCGATGGGACAGTGTTCGCCTTCTTCGGAGCACATTCGCCGGGTAAAGTCCACTGTTTCGACTGTTTATTGGTCTCTGGTGTGTACCAGTGAATCCATGTTTCGTCGACGGTCACGAAACGACGCAGAAACCCCTTCGGATTGCACCTAAACAGTGTCAAACACTGCTCTGAAGTTGTGTCACTGATGCGCTTGTCGTCCGAAGTGAGCAAACGCGGCAGCCATCGAGCCGACAGCTTTCTCATGCCCAATATTTCATGCAGGATATGACCCACGCGGTCTTTTAAGATGCCTACTGTCTCAGCTATCTCGCGCACCTTCAATCGGCGGTCTGCCAATACAAGATCGGGACTTTTCTCACGTTATCCTCCGTGGTAGCCGTTTTTGGGGCACCTGGGCGTGGCTCATCAAAAACTGACGTGCGACCACGTTGAAACTCGTTAAACCAATTTTTGACGGTCGCCATTGAAGGAGAAGAGTCACCGTAAACAGCATCCAAGCGCTTTTTGATATCGCTGCGCGATTTCCCTTCCAAAAACAAGAATCAAATCACCGGCCGATATTGCTCTTTTTCCATTTTTCGAAAATCCGCGGACACGTCCGCTTACACACGCGGTCAAAACAAAACTACAAATCCAATTCGGCTGAAATTTTGACAATAGCCGTCTACGAAGATGTGCTACATGATGGTAAATTTATCTTACGATAGTGGTGCCATCGGGCGGTGAGGCTAAGTACTTATCGGACTGCCCTCGTAGGCAGAGGTGCATTTCTGCACCCACATTTCGCCAAGTATGTCCCACGTAATAGGGGGCGAGCCTATTGCCGTTTTTCGGGCACATTTCCAGACTCCGTGCTGTTACCGAGAATTTCCTAATGGAAAAACCCAATAACACTTTGCCCGACCCGGGAATCGAACCCAGGACCTCTATATCGCACGGCACATACTTGTACCGCGAGACCATCTCATTTATATGTCAAATTACGTTTGTTAGAAAATATTATAAAGAATGATGGTGTTAATAAAGATTTAAAGCATAAAGATTAATTATTTGGAATTTTGTAAGGCTTGCTGGGTTTTTTTGGCTTCTATGGAAGTACCCCCACTGTTAGGTAGGTAGGTACATCAATATTAGAATTCCCTTCGTTTAATTCTTCTCGTATGAAACGTAAACAAAAAGAAATCGAATAATAAGCATTTAATAAATGGCCTATTCTAATTACGTGTATTCACAACAAAACTTTATTACCTTTTAATAGCTTTTACGTGCAAAATTAATTCTAAATCTCTTTGATACGTTGAGTAAGCATCGCGCAAAGATCATTCATGTCCGCAGTAACCTATTTCGAAGCGTGGCGTAATACATTAAGGCTTAAATAGTTTCTAGCGATTGCGAGTTTTAGTTTAGATTATAAACAGGAGTATAAACTGAAAAGTGAATGCCTTGTTGGTCCTGCGGTACTACTTTGTGCCTCGCGATCGAGGAGTCTCAGGATCAATTCCTAAAGTTTCCGTACCCTGATCGATCTGGGTGTCAACTGGTATAAACGGCCAAATAAAATAAATACACCCAACAGTCACATTCATAGGGTCAGCACACTAAGATACAAGTCTGGTGTCGTGGGTATCAGAAACTACGAGAGACTTTTCGGTCTCACAAACACCCAGACATATTACACAAACATTTGTATCGATGTGGGGATCGAACCAGCGGCCTCTCGTTTCGCAATCTGGTGTCTAGCCAACTGCGCAACGTTGCTGTCAACAATTAGGTTTATTTTACAAGTTTGTTTTAATTTCAAACTAAAGAAGAATACATAGTAAAAAAAGGAAAGTGTATTATTTTACTTACATTCATAAAATATATGAGTATTTCTATAGCTCACATGTTTTACTAAGTCAAAATGTGCAATCGTTGTCAAAGGGTCACAGCCATAACCCATGTCTAAAGCCGGTACAATACGGCGTACGCTTTACAATAGTGAAAGCATACATATCAAAGCTTCCCTATTTTTATTGACCGTCTGGGCTAATGTGTATTCATATAATAATAATCCAATGAATTTTGAATCACATCTGTTAATACCATTTAAAGCAGGACGTGAATATAAATTGTATATTGGTTATAACGAATTGCAGACTTGCTTATTTATTGTTTTCATCTCGATATATTACTTTTTATGGGATTACTATTCTGATTAGACACTGGAATTGTAGTTTATGCTATGTAGTTATTAATATTTTTTATTTATGTAGAAATGCAAGTAATTAAAAAATTAATGAAATTAATTTAAACACATTTTTAATTAGTTTACATTGAAGGTATGGACTAAAAAAATTATCTGCGTAACAAAGATACTTTAGCACACTAAAATAAAAATTATGTGCAAATTTACTAATAATATCTGTAACCAAACACATAAAATCCTTTTATATACTATAAATATGGGGTATAAAGCCTCCAGGCCTCATGAGCTTACAGCGGACTGATAGGTAGACAGTATAGTCAAACTCCTTGGTGTAATTATTCATTATGAAGCGATAAATCAGCACATAAGCCAATTGTAAATCTTCAAACGTTTCGAGCGGGTTCCGATGGAGATATTTTACTTATGGAATATGCAAATGCATTTATAATTTACCTTGAGCCGTGGTGTTGCCAGGTAAATCCAATAAAGCTGGGATTTTGTGGCCTTTAATAAAGACATACAGAATATTAGTAGTGATAGGTTAGTCAATTAAATTTGATTGTTAAAAGATCTCATATTCGTCCTTCCTAGATTTTCCTACTCTTATGATTTTTCAAAACAATCACTTTTTTTTCATTTTGGTTTTCTTGTTACTTTATTTGTAAATAATAACTACAGTTTAAAAAATTCACTGTGACATAATTCTCTCATTTATAATTTTGGTGGTATGTTCTCCGTCGTCGTTGATTAATGGCGTTTAATTAAAAATGATCATAAATTTTTAATTAAACGCCATTAATCAAATTGAAATAACTAAGAATCAATAATTATAGTTCAAAATTATCTAAATCAAAATATATTCAGCATTTAAATGTGACCAATTCCTTTCATCCTCACAATGTCTTGGGTTTCTAAAATTTATTTACCATCATAATCATCAGCCCATATACATACGTCCCACTGCTGGGCACGGGTCTCCTCTGCAATTGAGAGGATTTAGGTCTAAGTCCATTAAATTATTTACCATGAACATGTAAAAATTTCACAAAAGTTGAAGAAAATAGCCGTTAAAATTACACCACTCGACTTATTTTTAAACGTCAAGATGTTGCCTTTTGTTTCCCTACCCGCCATTTTCTATTTCAGTCGCGACAACACAGCGGGCGCCGTTCTGGCGTTAATCTCGGCTAAGTTTGCTCGAGTGCCGGCTACAATAACTTCAAAAACATCTCGATCGTTGTGAGTGCATGCAGCGTGCGTTTTGATAACATTACTCAATACGGCTACGGATCTGATTGGATGCGTGAGTTAAGCCAGCAATGTATTAGTACTTGGTATCCTTTATGATTGAAAGAGTTTTAGGAAGAAGGAAGGTTTGTCCTTGAAAATTTCGTAGCTGCCTTAGAAATAAAGTGTTATTTACGAATTTTGCCAGCAATTTTGTAAATTTAGGGGTGAAACTTCTAGCGTTTCTATCACACGAAAAATTACGAATTATTTAAGTGGACGAAATCACACTAGGTTAATTAGTTAATAGGTTAATAGATTGTGCGTTGAACTTACGATGTCAAAATTCAATGATCAGAAAAATGAAGTCACAATTTGTGCAATTGTATTTCGCCTTAGTTATTATCTTTTTGAACAGTGATCACTGATCTAGTTGATATTTATATGCCAGGATAGCATTCTTAAGAAATTTCTTGAGTCGAGGGCCTCGCGTTTCGGAAAGTGTTACAGTTATTTTGTAATGTCGCCATTAGGCCTTATCTTCGCGACGTTGGTTGGTTTTTAGGTCGCCTATCGCGTCCTAACCCTATTACGGCAATACCAAATCCACCAAATGATGACATTAGTTCTTGGAATTTTCTTATATATTTCGGATAACTTTCCGTCGTTTTAGATACAATTTAAAAGCGATTCTGAAATAATGTCACTTGGACTATACTAAAAATAAGCTGGCTTGATCAGTATGATGTAGCGGTCTTGCAGAAAACTGTCTTCAACAACTGCTTTTCCAGTTTATTTCATTCATTTATGATCATCCCATATACGTCCCAGTGCTGGGCATGGGCCTCCTCTACAACTCAGTGAGTTAATGACTCCATAAAATGTCACTCGCCAATTATATTTAGCCATATTTAAATTAACCAGTTCGAAAGGTATCTAATCATAACAAGAGAAAAAGGGCCACGAAACTCTTATATTGTTTACAAAAATAGTTTAGTAGACAAAGATTTTGCATTTCCTAAATCATTAGTTTTGTTCAATTAGGGCATCTTCGTAATATTTCCGAAAAAAAATGATAAAACTCGAAAAGAAAAAGGCAGAAGTCCAGGTGAAGAAATCAACGATTCTATATAATCATAATATTGTTGGGCGATGAAGAACATAAAGAGCGTTTTGCTACTGAAATGGGCGTCAGTATCCAGTTTGAAGCAAGCTATCGCTCATTTTAACGTATTTAATGATGTTACTCATAAATATACTGCTCAATTCTAACGCCGAGGAAAATAAGCAATAATTCATTGTAATGCCGATATATTGTGATAAAATTTAGGCAGCACGATACACTTTATTGCCTCACGTGGCGTAAATCAACAGAATCTGGCAAAATTTATGTTTATTGAAGTAAATGTACGGAGAATTACGTGAATGAACTCGTAAATGCGATCATTTTAGTACGTTACAGCGTTTAATTTAAATATTTTGGGTAGTAAAATGTTTTGAAATCTTTCCTAAAGGTTTATTTGCAGATGTACGGGGCAACCAGCCGACTTCAATTTACATAAAAAACATACATACATACATAAACTCACGCCTGTATTCCCCGAAGGAGTAGGCAGAGGCGCATTTCTGCACCCACATTTCGCCAGTATGTATCAGTCCCACGTAATAGGGGGCGAGCCTATTGCCGTTTTTCGGGCACATTTCCAGACTCCGTGCTGTTACCGAGAATTTCCTAATGGAAAAACCCAATAACACTTTGCCCGACCCGGGAATCGAACCCAGGACCTCTAGATCGCTCGGCACATACTTGTACCGCGAGACCACGAGGCAGTCAAAAAAACATAAAAAAACGATTACTATTTCCAGTTTTAATATATAAGTACCTACTTATATAGTATTTTTGTGTCCCAGTTAAACTAACATAATATGTAATTGTGTAAATGGTATCTCGTCAGATACATTCATAACTGTTTCTTGATTGATTCTGTTAACTCCATTTGTTATAAAAGTATAGTGCGGTTACATTACGATGCTAGTACAGAAGCGAAACGTTATTGGACATAATCATAAAAATTACTGGTATGTGTGCTTTAAAAAGGCCAATATCTAGACACTTGAGGACATGCAGAATGTAGGAAAGATATCGACTTATCAATATTCAATTTTAGCTAGCTAAATGAATATTATTAATTAACTAACATACTGACTGACAGTGTGTTTTTGTGTCAGTATAACTTGTGAAAACGTTTTGGATTGTAGATTTTTATTTAATTGTAACTATATTTATCTGGTGTTTCCTAAATAAAATAAAAATATGTATCCTTAGATATACAATGAATGAGTGTTGAAAAGAAGGAATTTTATGGGATGATATATAGATATATATTGAAATGTATCTATGGAATGGATGTCAATAAGAGTAAGTATAATAAATTGAAAAAGGCTAAGGCTATCTTTGCCCCAAAAACACCAATATCCTACAAATACATTTCCAAGTGTCCTTGAAGCCTCAATGGGCGTCGACGGATGGAACTCAATGTAAATAAAAAAATGCAGTCGGCCAAGGTAGGAGATAGTTATTTTAAATATTTGCTTAAGATACGGCGTCTATCGGACCAATTTAAGGTCATTCCGGTGCTTTATTTGGTTCACGCAAATATTAGAGAAAGTAGATAGCCAACGTTGAAAATTCGAGCTGTTTTTTGTACTGTATCTTAGTAAAACTAATTGTG
Organism: Hemaris fuciformis; assembly: GCA_907164795.1. NCBI lineage: Eukaryota > Metazoa > Arthropoda > Insecta > Lepidoptera > Sphingidae > Hemaris > Hemaris fuciformis. The sequence continues at coordinate 4,388,710 of OU015445.1, forward strand.
ATACATGAGTTGTTTTCTGTGGTCAGCTGGTAAACATTTATTAGTATCATGCCTGCATAACTGTCAACTGCAAGGAGGTAATCGAATTAATTAATCGTTATAAGTTGATATTAGTTAGTCATCATCATCATCAGCCCAAATACGTCCCACTGCTGGGCACGGGCCTCCTCTACAACTGAGAGGGTTTAGGCCTTAGTCCACCACGCTGGCCTAGTGCGGGTTGGGGGACTACACACCTAAGAAATTCCTAAGAACTTTTAAGAGTGCAGGTTTTATCACGATGTTTTCCTTCACCGTTAAAGCAAGTGATAATTCATTGTGATATTAGTTAGTATCGATGGATAAATTTATTAACAACACAATCGATTGTTCTACTTTTCTTTAGGTTTATGAGAATAAAATAGAGTTATTTATTAAATAACCGATCTTAGACACGCCTAAACACAATGATCGAGAACTGATAACAGAAAAAAATAGAACAAACCAAACGTCACGTCCCGATAATGCACTGGGTGATGTAATATTGGCATCTTTATTTATCGTTTCCAAACGATAAATATCGATACGTCTCCAAGGACACTAGATAAATGCTTCGCCCATTTCGATATTGTTGTTTAGTTTGTGACTCGTGCGTGCTGCAAATAGCTTTGTTATTTATATATTAAATACTTTCATTGCCATTAATGCATTCTTAGTTATAAGTTAATGATTCTGTTTCTGTTCGTTAAAATTGTGGATGGTTAAAGTGATCATCAGTTCAGTGAAGATCCAGTGTTAATCCAGGGAAGAATAATGCCTAGTATTCTAGCCAAAATACGCAGGCCGAAAAACAAAAACAAGGTGAGCAAACTGGATGTACGTAATCGCGTTGAATAAATTCTCAGTCCCAAATGTTGTAAAAATACGTTGAGTGTACAAAAATGAATGTTCGCTCATGTTTCACGTGATTTTATTACCGTTCTGTACATTTGTTTCAAGGAATGTTTACTTTGCTTTTATAATACGAGAAATAATAAATGATCCGCTTTATTTTATTGTGTTTTGGATTTGTCTTTTTTTGTTTTATTGATTATTTGTTTTGCGTCTTCAGGACTTATAACTTTCTCTTTGTCTTTATCAATCTCTGCACAGTTAATTTAAAGAGCCATCTACATCGTAGGCACCTAAGAGTATTGGTTTGTAATAGGCCACGGACATTTCAAATATCTTAGAATATAAAGGTGAATTTATTGCTTGTTATTTTGTGAGGCACGCCAAAGATTATGAAGAATCTAGTGATGTCCACTTCGTAATTCGACTCAATTATATTTTAATTTTTTGGAAATACGCTTTAAAAACGCTTTTGCACTTTAATTTTCAAACCGTTTAGAATGTCTTTTGTTTTTTGCATTGTAAAGCGTTTATCTACCAGTCTTAATGCCTGTTAGCGAACTTTACATTGTAGGAAAGGTTTCTACTGTTTCTCTACCCATATATTAATATGGAATACAAGCGTAACTGAGAAAAGTAAGGCATATCTCTTATTTACTATCTCAGCTCCTAGTTAAGCTATTACGGACTTGTGTATTAGAATTGCATTATTGAAAACAAAACAAATGAACAATATGTAGATGATTGTTGTCTCGTCCCGCGTGACTTACGTCCTTGGAGTAGCGCTAACGGAAACGCTCTTCATTTACAAACACATCAATGTACTGACGTACGTACAATTATATTTTTTATTGCTCTAGATTTATATTTGGCACTGGACAATATGACCAGTGGCGGTACTTCCATAGAAGCCCAAAAGCCCAGATTGTCTTACGAAATTCCGAATAATAATCTTTAAGTTTTAAATCTTTATTTAACAAGGGAATATGACATATAAATGAGAATATATTGACCCTAAAGTAAACAATTATATACTAAACTTTACACAATTAACGTGAACCGCTTTTGGGCTTCTATGGAAGTACCGCCACTGAATATATCCTGACACTACAATATAAATCACTTGTTTTTTGTACGAAATTTGTTTAAAGAAAATACCCTTGCATGTATTTTACCAATCCAAACTGGTATTGCATTGGTGGGAGTGCCAATATACCACTTTCGGAAACTACGGCTGTCATTAACTTCATCATACAAGTTTGTCGTTTACAAGAACTCATTAATTTATAATTTCCTTGTACCTCACTTTGATGTCTATTATTAACGATGGTCGCCGTTTGTACGACACGGACGAACAATTCAAATATTTGTTTTTAAATTTTCAACAAAACACATCATGCAATTCGGCCCGTCTTGTGTCACTGCTTCTTAGAAAACCAATTCGAAAAACACTTTTCTTGTAATTCTTTATCCGAAGTATCTTGAATCTCCTCCAAGAGAATCTCTTGTTTTATCTCTTCTTGTGTAGAAGTCACGATGTTAAAATTAATATGGGTAGATATAGATTCCAACCAACAAGCCTGAAGGATTAAAATATCCGAATCTGATCCCTGTAAATCAGTCAAGTCGAGTTGCGGCAGGCGGATGCGTTCCGATGTGTGTGGCTAAAATTAACGCGTCACAGTAAAAACCGTGCTAACGTTAGCGTAAACAGTTTACGTTCGACCTCTCTACTTAGCAACAGGAAATGAAACGAGACTCCTAGACATGGTCGGGTTATAATGCTGAGGATAACTGGATAACTTTGTTTCACCAAGTCTAATTTGATTCATGAGATGATTATAGTTTATAATGAAGTCGTTATGGAAGAATGATGTGTCTGACATTGTAACAGCTTTTTTGGTACAATAGTAATTAATAAGGTGTGAATCAGACAGAACTAGCGATATTTGATGATTATGAAAATTATTCGTACGCTTTTTAAATCGCTCTTTGTGCATTTCTCATTCTCTATCCAATTATACAGGAACTAACAAAAACATAACGCTAGGACAATAGGCAATACCATGATCATCTCTTCTTCAGTTCTTCAGTCCGCCAACCCGCACTAGGCCAGCGTGGTGGACTAAGGCCTAAACCCTCTCAGTTGTAGAGGAGGCCCGTGCCCAGCAGTGGGACGTATATGGGCTGATGATGATGATGATGATCATCATCTCTTCTAGAAACATTAATAGAATCCGATGAAAAAGAAATAATGAAATATATAAATATTTTAATTATTACTGAAACAGCATTGTATATTTTAAATACCTTATGGTAGATTTCTTTTTATACACGTGTCGTATTTTTTTAAACATTCATACAATAGTTACGACGTAGTTGTCCGAATCGCAAATTATACCAGTCAAAGAAAATGGATTGACTGAGCTAAAGAAATAATCGTGATGAAGTATTTTTTGTCGCAACAATCGTAAAAACAGCACCGAAGTTCATGTTACGTTCATGGCCAAAGATCGAAGTACTGCTGACGAAGAATCGCTGACGATGCAAGGTGCTGCAATCTTTGAACAATAACATTGTGAAATTGATACTCAGCGTAATGGTATTTTGAGCAGACTGTATTAGAATATGTATGTTGAAAGTAGTAGTGATGGCCTCGAGGTTTGGGCACGCGGTCGAGAATCTCGACGGTCGCGGGTTCAAACCCCAGGCACACACCTCTGACTCTTCGAAGTTATGTGTGTATTAACCATGCATTATCATGTACTTTAACGGCGAAGGAAAACATAGTGATGAAACCTGCACACCTAAAAGTTCTTAGGAATTTCTTAGGTGTGTAGTCCGCCAACCCGCACTAGGCCAGCGTGGTGGACTAAGGCCTAAAAACCCTCTCAGTTGTAGAGGAGGCTCGTGTTCAGCAGTGGGACGTATATGGGCTGATGATGATGATGATGGGTTTTAAGTTCCACTTAATACAAGAAGGGCCTTTTATTGGGTACATTTCCAGACTTTGTGCTGCTACTGAAGAGTTCCCACACACATCTTTGTGCCGCGAGACTACGAGACAGTCTTCTTGCTTTTTGTCGATGCTGGGCCTTATCGGTAGCTTTTGTTGTAGTGTTCTATATCTGTTCTTTTTCTTACTCGGATATATATATTTTTTTAAATTATGTATTTTTTGTTTTTTTCAGCTTACTTTTTAATTTGTTTATCTTTAATAATACTCGTAGTTTTTTCTTTTTCTTAAAGTTTATAAGCAGTTACATACATAGTATGTATTTGTATACAGTTTATTTTCAGTCTAGACAGCATAAAAGATTACCAATGCAAATCATTTTCTCCAAATACTTTACGTTCACTGTTGAGGAAGGATTAATGTTCAAACGTGAAAGCTTAAGCTTGCAACAAAGAAGTTTATGTCCATTGCAATTTGCTGTACTAGTTTTCTGTAAAGAAATTGTACTTTGTAAACAAAAATCCAAGTCTCGGTTTCGTCTTAAAGTACTCACAGATCTCGGAATATTGCCTCAATGTTAAGAAGACTTTCATTTGCAGATAGGTCATGGTATAAGATGCAATTAAGCTCGATTATTAAATTTCGTGAGAGTTTCAAATATTCTACTTGGCTATGAGTTGTTTCATTTCTTGAATAGACATGTCTTGATTTTTTTTAGAAAGGAGGATTTTAAACACGTTTAAAATCAGGTTGCGTCAGCCCCATAAATATATCATGTGATGGCACTTAGAAGTGTAATATTAAAAAAAGAAAAAAAAAATTAAGTATATATTTTTCTATTCTTTACGTAAGGTGCCTTTATAGTAGATAGCACATATAAATAGAAAACGGATTACATAGAAATAGGCATTCCCTCACGTTTACTGATAACATCCTACCACACCTATTGTGAGTGGAGATGTGTTGCGAATAGTTAGAATTTGTTTAATTACTACGAAGACGGCTTGAGACTATATAATGCCCTCTTTGGTAATCATGAAAATTGCTTTGAGATCTCACAATAATTAGTCATGTAGCGTGTGCTGTGACTGTAAGCAGTAGACTTTTAAAGTAATTTTAGGAATAAATTCCAAAGTCTGGATATTTGTTATTTATTTAGGTCAGAAATGTTGAACGGATCTGAATAAAATTCTCTATCATCATCATCATCATCATCAGCCCAAATACGTCCCACTGCTGGGCACGGGCCTCCTCTATAACTGAGAGGGTTTAGGCCTTAGTCCACCACGCTGGCCTAGTGCGGGTTGGCGGACTACACACCTAAGAAATTCCTAAGAACTTTCAGGTGTGCAGGTTTTATCTCGATGTTTTCCTTCACCGATAAAGCAAGTGATAATTCATTGCGAATACACACATAACTTCGAAAAGTCAGAGGTGTGTGCCTAGGGTTTGAACCTGCGACCGAAAAAATACGAATAGTTAAATTTGACTTGGAAGAAACTACGGGGCACGTCTAGTCTATCATTAATCATGATAAAATTGGTCTCACTCAGCTGTAAAATGAATATTAGGAAAAGTGTAGAATTTCCATATAAAAAGTTTTTGAATAAAGTTTCATGGCAGTTGAAATAGCACAAAAATATATTTATACATTTTCATCTCTACCTATTCCAATATTTTACATTCGTGAAGTGTTTTTATTTGAATTTCAACAAGATGTAATACAGAAAATACACCCATAATTACTTTTTTCGTCATAGCCATCCAAGCGTAAAATAATATTCGTAAATTTCCAATTTAATTAAATGTTATCTTAGTTACTGTAGAACAAATAGTAAAATTGTAAGAGAGTTTCTGGAATAAAACCTAACTCATTCTCTTAACGGAAACTAAATTGAGCGAACATAGTGTTTGTATAACCGTATTATTTGAGAGTTCAAATGGAATTGAAGCGAAATCACGACGTCGATTAGGGCCATTTCAATATTTGGTATTGCCATCAAACAATCGCTATGGTAAGGGATAAGTCAAACACTCGGCTTTTGAATATTATTTACTCTTCACAAGCTTCTACTGGAATATTGGATAGGAATCTTAGCAATTTTTACTATCGTCATCAATATTGCATTGTTCCTGGACGTATCAGTAATTTTACTAACCCTATTATTTGTTTCCTTTAATATTTATTTCGAGTGACCTACGAAATGAAATAAAATATCAATTTCATCACTATGATTCACACATTTTGCAATTTTAGTAAACACTCCTTCGTCTCACGGCATATGCTTGCGATCTAGATGTCTCGGGTCCGATTCCCGGGTTGGGAAAAGTGTTATCGGATTTTTAAATTAGGAAATTCCCAGTAGCAGCACAGAGTCTGGAAAAGTGCCCGAATACCTGCCAAAGGCTCGCCCCCGGTAACGTAGGATAAAAAGAATTGGCGAAATGTGGGTGGAGAAGTGCACCTCTACCTACAGAAATACATAGAGATATACAGAATGCGTATGTACATATGTATTAAATATCAATGCTAGTATGCTGCGTTTCGGTTTTAGCCTAATGTCTGTACCTACATACATGCATCAGGTAACTGACGAACCGGCCAATTTATTTCTATCAGTAAGTGAAAAAAGTAGTCAGAACTCCACTTATACCGCACGGTTCTTACCATCAGGTATAGTCAGACTACTAATTCTACAAACAAAGAGAGTTTGATTCGGCATCTAAATCTTATCTAATATAATTTATGATTGGACCTAATTAAAAACATCATCATCATCAGCCCAAATACGTCCCACTGCTGGGCACGGGCCTCCTCTACAACTGAGAGGGTTTTTAGGCCTTAGTCCACTACGCTGGCCTAGTGCGGATTTACGGACTACACACCTAAGAATTTAAAAAATTTAGGTATGCAGGTTTTATCACGATGTTTTCCTTCACCGTTAAAGCAAGGAATAATTCATTGTGAATACACACATAACTTCGAAAAGTCAGAGGTGTGTGCCTGGGGTTTGAACCTGCGACCGCCGAAATTCTCGACCGCCCGCCTAAACCTCGAGGCCATCACTGCTTCTACTAATTAAAAATAACATCTTTCTAATTAAAAACAACATTGCTAAGATTAATATAGTTGACAGCCAATATTTCTTCCACCATCCAGACATTATTATCGATCTGTACATAGAAATATGCCTTGAAAGCGAACACGTTTAACAAAGAAGGTAAAAACAATAGAGTTCATAAATAACTGATGAAGTCATGGTACATCTGTGGGTAGTGAACTGTGGTGTACATAAGGTTGCCAACATTTTCTCAGCGAAATACAGTATTTTTCAAAATAAGTAAAAAAGAAATATAGTACACTTCCAAAAATATTGTATTTTATGGAAAAAACCGAACAAAAATAAAACCGACTAAAAATAATTTCGAAGTTGTCAATTTTATATTGACAACTTTGACGTGCTGCCAGCGCCTCTAGTTAGTTTAGAGCATAGAGATGAATGGGAGCCAAAGACAAAAGATTGTAGATGCTTTCGGAGTCCGGAATTCGGTTACACGAACTCGCCTCACTCAAAATTTAATGAAAAGGCGCGTTAATTATTTTTTAAATTAATATTTGTTTGTTACATTTCATTCGGTGTTGAAAATATAGTATTTTTGCGTATTATATATTTCTTCAACAGTATATGTACGCCGACCCGAAATATAGTACAATACTATATATTATAGTACGGCAACCCTAGGTGTACATAACCTTGTGCCAGTAATACAGTTTGATCGTATCCAAGCATTTAATATTTCAACAGGCGTATTAATGAGCTTGTAGCACATTAATATCCGCACCGAGAATGAATTAGGTTGATGTGTTTTGAGATTAAGCGGCCCTAAGGTAAAAACTATTTTACAACAGCTTCTAGGTTTAAGCCTAATCTTTGAATGTTGCAAATTACTTTCTTCGTTCCTATGAGTTTCGTATGAAAGTATTTTTTGCCTTTTTCAGTAATATTTACCATTAAAAGGATAGTAGAATAACGACGTGAAACTTTAAAGGAAACATCATGAAGAAAATTGAGAAAAGAAATTTACTCGATGTAGATACTAAACCATACACGGCATATGTCAATATCATTTATGAAGAAATCCGTACCTATATCTACATACATACATACATAACCTCACGCCTGTATTCCTCGAAGGGGTAGGCAGAGGTGCATTTCAGCACCCACATTTCGCCAGTTATGTATCAGTCCCACGTAATAGGGGGCGAGCCTATTGCCGTTTTTCGGGCATAATTCCAGACTCCGTGCTGCTACTGAGAATTTCCTAATGGAAAAACCCAATAACACTTTGCCCGACCCGGGAATCGAACCCAGGACCTCTAGATCGCACGGCATATACTTATGCCGCGAGATCACGACTCACGAGGCATCCGTATATCTATTAGCTTTATTTACGACCAACGAACATATGTGAAGCTTATTGTAAGTGTGCGGTACTTCACAAATTAGTAAATTTAAACTTAATCCTTTAGTGGTAAACGAGGCGAGTATCTCTGTAGGCTGATTTGAAATACAAACGTATGTGATATGACACAAATACGAGTATATCTTTTGTGATAATAACATCAAATTGTGTGACAGAATCGGACAATACTTATGTTTCAAAGACAATAATGGAGGCGTAGTGGGAACACTACGCTTTCTCTTGTAAGCACGTACTTTGATGCATCCTGTCTTGGCTAGGGATTTATCGTTTACGCCCACGTATAGCCTACTATGGTCTAAGTACTGAGTAGCTAATGCGGAACGAGCTTATTGCCATATTTCGGGGTCATATTACGAATTTCTTAATGAAAAGATTTTTTTTTTATCTAGTGCAGACATTTGACCACGATCTCACCTGGTGTTAAGCGACGATGCGGTCGACGAATTAATTAATTAATTAATTCTCGTTTAGAATTTAGGTAACATAATGTTTTGTTCTAAATAAATTAATGCGTTCTAAATATGTGAAGGATATCTTACTATGGACATAGTCTACAACGATGTAATTATTTCTCAATATGGGAGCGTCACCCATCACGCTAGGGAGCAAAGTGAATCAACATGACTCATCCGAGTGATTTAAAACGGCAAACGAGATTCTTATACGGCAAATACTGTGGTACCGCTATTTGGAATTAGCTTTGAAGATGTTGATTAAACTGACATGATAAAATCTACAACTAATTTATTATTCTCCAATTCTGTTAAGAGTCCTTATGCGTCGCGCTACCTAACACGTATACCTACATACATACATAGTTTTTAAAATAATTTCGCAATTGAACTGCATCTTAACTCCAAAATATGTAAGTACTGTCCTGTCGAGGTAATTTGTCTTCCCTATGCTCTTAAAAAAATCATCTCCGGCCCCTCGACACTGTCGTGCACGTCTGCTGTGGGTTTTTTCTCTTGGTTTAATTAATCAAGGTTAGAGATAGGAGGTACTCGTGCAGGGACTTTGTACTGAGCAGTTGCTTCGCAATCTTCAATCTTTAAGCGTTAATGATACTATGTAAAATATCAGCTGGAAATAGAACCCTTAAAAAACGTAAGGTCAATAATTTCAAAAAAGGTATGCAACATATGTTTATCGAAAGCAAATTCATTCATCACGAACAACTTGATTTTCCCGCTTTTAAATTACTATGCTGGTTTCTCGTGGCTCGCGACGCGTGCCTCCAGAACGCAGTGAAATCGAACGTAAGTGAAATGATCTCCGCCGACCGTAAACTAGTTGATTATGTTGATCCAAGAAAAATGTGGGAATTGTGAAATTATATGCCAATATGAAAGTGCACGCGATTTATTCGAGCCGTGATTGGAAATGCAGCTAATTGCAGTGTAAATACTGCAATGTCGGCATAACATGGCCGCTGGACCGTGGGATGCATGCGTGGAAATTTGGCGAACCAACTTCGCCCGCGTCTTCCAATTAATGAGGATTTTTATTGCTATTACTCAGGACAAAATGAGATATAAGAAATAAAGCGTTCCATTTAGTTCAATGTAGAGGGTTATTTCAGCCAGTATACCGGCAGATTTTTGGGTATTTGGTCTTGCTCTCTTTAATAAACAATGACGTTAAAGGAAACAAGATGTTATTATCCTTATTACTATAATGACGTTAACGTGGATATTGTTATTAATTTTATAGCTAAGCTAATTATACATGTAAGCAATTGTCTATATAATACCAAAGACGAATAGATAGACTATAATGAAGTAGTAGTAATAATGTATTAGTATAGGAAGTCTTAGGGAAATGCAGACATCCAAACGACAATTAAGCAGTGATGGCCTCGAGGTTTAGGCGCGCGGTCGAGAATTTCGACGGTCGCAGGTTCAAACCCCAGGCACACACCTCTGACTTTTCGAAGTTATGTGTGTATTCACAATGAATTATCACTTGCTTTAACGGTGAAGGAAAACGTCGTGATAAAACCTGCACACCTAAAAAGTTCTTAGGAATTTCTTAGGTGTGTAGTCCGCCAACCTGCAATAGGCCAGCGTGGTGGACTAAGGCTTAAACCCTCTCAGTTGTAGAGGAGGCCCGTGCCCAGCAGTGGGACGTATTTGGGCTGATGATGATGATGATGAAAACGACAATTAATGTCCACACATTTTATGGCTGATGATATTTTAATGTTATTCATATCTCCATCATCTACAAATCAGTTGTTGACCTCTGGCAAAATTTGTATGCATACGTCGTTCGCATCCATTTCACACATGCTTTATTTACATCTCGTTTAGTTTGTTTAGTGTCGGAACACAGGAAAATCGTGACTGCAACCTCGCTGAAGGTCGGTGAAACGTACTTCGGAGAAACAAAATAATACGCGGTATTCATACTTATTTTATTTTTTCATTCAAAAAAAAAAAAAAATAATAAAAAAATCAATAATATTTTAAGGCTTCTTGGTACATGTCAAGAACGCAAGAAGTGTATAAGCCACATAAAGGCAAGGCTATTCGTCCTACTGCTAAGTGAAAGGGGTTAGGTTTCAGTCCACGCTGGTCCTATGGGTTAGCGATCTACACATTTAAGAAATTCATTGCGCAGGACTCCTAGATATGCAGGTTTTCTTACCATGTTTTTTACTGTTAAAGTGTGTGATAATGCATTGTGAGTTGTAAAAATCTTAGTCACAAACTATATAATGATATGTTAGAACCATTAGCATAAATTGACCTATTGTTTAACCTACAGATATATTGCAATTGTCAATAAAGTATGATTTAGTAGAGTTGAAAAGTCACCGTCTTCCAATTTAGTCTTCAGAAGATGCTTTAGCTGCGCTGCTAAGCATGAAATTGCTTGGTCGTAATTTAAAATGAATTGTTTGTAAAAAAATCAAGATTCATAACATTCCAACCTTGTAATTTTTCATAAAGAGGCATCATTGTATTTTTATTTAAATTAAATCTTTTAACTGTTGAGAATATTAAATATATTCGAATTGGCTTGCATTTAGCATGTTCTTATTAGGAAATTAATTAGATTATTAAAAAATCCTACTTTTATAATATTTTCTTCTGAGTCCCTTAATGGCAGTTGACATTGTATGAGAATAATTGATAATATTTTATGAAATAGCGATATTGCTTCCAACCAATTGATATCTTGGTGTTCTATATTATATGTATGTCTGGATCTCAAATACTACATTCCCTATCAAAAGTATAATAGTCTACAATCTACATTAAGATATCGAAAACAACCTATCATCAAATGTTCCGTCACTAAAAAAGTTACATTTTAGTTTTTACCGCTCCTGACATGATCATTCATTGTTAAGCTATACGTGTCTGAACTATTATGGCATTGTTGTTGATTTACAACAAAAAATGTAGCATTGACAACATCTGTGGATGGCAATAATTTATTCTTTACATCAGCAGTTACCTCGAGATCTCTCGACAAAAACTAGCGGAATCTTACCAGCCTTTTGGTATATGTGTCAATGCGACAGCAAACAAGTTCTGTCGGACCAAGTGTGGTAAATCACTCGCTGCACTTATTAAGCGAAGTTGGTGCCCTGTTGTGCAATGCTTAGTGATTATGGGGCTAAATTATGGTGATGCTTTTAGAGTACTCCTTTTAAGATATGTGGTGGTATTAGATGTGGGCGGGTTATAACTCGCGAGGGATCGTAGGTTGACTTTTTGAACCCTACTGTTTGCCTAGAAAGTTCCGTCACACTTTTTGATTTGTTAGACATTAGTATTTTTAGTTGAAATACGAATTTGTAAATAGGTAGATTCCTGGCAAGTTAATAAATTAATTCCTGACAAAGCATCAAAAATATTCAAGTCTACTTGTGTATTTTTGAAGATGGTCAGATATAACGTAATGCACTTTAGTATGCATATGTATCTTTAAAGAGTTTCTGATGGGACTTTCCGAACTTCTTACGTGACAGGTTAGTTTTTGGTAGGTTTAAAAAATGATAATTAATTAAATTATATTACTACTTCGTTGATCCCGCGACATTTATACAGGGTGTATTCAGACCGTGATCGGAAACTAAGGCAGGTAATAGCTAAGGTGATTACAAACCCCCTGGCGTTAAAGAAAATTCTGCCAAAAAATAAAAAAATTGACTTTTTCCATACAACCATCGGTATTAAATGTACGCGGTTTGTATGGAAAACGACAAAATTTTTATTTTTTGTCAGAATTTTCTTTAACGCCAGGGGGTTTGTAATCACCTTAGCTATTACCTGCCTTAGTTTCCGATCACGGTCTGAATACACCCTGTATAAATAGCGTCCAGTGATCAAAAGGCCCCTGTTTAATTGCTGTATTTTTTTCTTATTACAATTGACAGCAGTGGCAGTCGGGACATGTGCCTGATAATCGGCAAGCTCGCCTCTTAGTACTTCAAACTCAGTAACTACCAAAATCTACTGCTAGATTCATGCCTCTGGCTACCCATATTACTCATAGTTCAATGTAAATTGAACACTCAGTTGATTGCCACCAAGCCGCATGGTACTAGGCGCTCATATATCAGTAGAAGGTAGTACAATGCAAGTGCTCACAAATTACCCGATAAGGATGTTGCACTCAGTAAACACGGCGTCGCGTTACAGATACCGACGGCTCGCTTGGGACAATGCTTGCGCTTTAGGGCTGGCACTAGCATTTGATTTTATAATTCGCTCCTACTACGTATCTGCAGCGAAATAATATGTTAATAGTTGTCGTCGAAAAATTGCATTTTTGTAATAGTTACAGTTATTTAAAATACAAATCTTATCTATTTTTATATTACTGTAATCCTTATCTTTTATCCACCCTGATCCTTTAGAGGAAATCGCCTATAACATATACCTGACATTGATTTGAGCTCGAAATGGAATGCAATAAATAATTGCCCATTTAAACTGTAAATATTTTTTAATTTGATGACAGCCTCGTGGCGCAGTTGTCTCTTGTAGTTTCTAACGACGATAGACTTGTATCTTACTGTGGGGTCAGAATGTGACTGTTGTTTGTTGTTTTCAAATGTGTGTATTCACAAAGAACTATTACGTACTTCAACGGTGAAAGAAAACATCGTGATGAAACCTGCACACCTATAAAGTTCTTAGATATGTAGTCCGCCAACCCGTACTAGGCAAGCGTGGTTGACTCAGGCCTAAACCTCTCAGTTGTAGGGGAGGCCCGTGCCCAGTAGTATGACGTGTATGGGCTGATGATGATGTGACTGTTGAGTGTATTTATTGATTTAAAGCATTATGTACATATCGACACACATCATTTTTTTTTGAGTCAATACAACATTAACTTAAACCTTATGCCCTTACATCCGATGGTAATCAGAAAACTAGCTAACCTGAACTTCGTCAATGGCATTTCCGTTCCGTGATGGGTGCGCGACTCAATCGCGAGTTCCAATTCTGATCGAATCAGTTTCGACGTAAAAAAGTTGTTCAACACATATTGCCCTACTTCGATCTGATTGAGTATATATACATAGTCTTAGGTAATAATGAAGGAATCATTATTTCTTCGAAGGAAAAAGATATAAAGAAGGACTGAAGGATTTATATATAATTACAAATCTCAAATAATGTTAAAAAAATAAAAACATGAAATCGCGTCAGCAAAGGTATCTCCTATTCAGCTACATGCTGCAGTAAAGCGTGAACGATACTGCAACTGATATAAGATGTTCGTAACATTACTCACAGGGTGTCTATTGGACGAAGGTCTCAAGAATTTCAAAGCGCAGTGTCATGTCCTAGAAGAAATGTATAAATTATATTGGAACGTTATCAAAATACTTTTAGATGAAAGTTTACTTTTTTTCTTTTTTACTATTTAGGATCTTTAGTAATTCTGTTTAAAATGTATTTGATTTGTTAACGTGTGAATTATGGTAATTGGCTTTGATATTTCTTATCATAGTTATTACCTTATATTGAACAGAGCTGTAATTATTCCTTTATTAATAAAGTAAAAAAAAAAAAAGATTTATAATCCAAGTATGCTTAAGCGATTCTAGTACAGAACAAAATATTGAATTAGAATTTTCACTGTGTTTCCTGGTTCTCTCGCGGAAATGTTTGTACCACATTAAAAAACAGCCGATTTAGGCGATTCGAGGTTCATATGGCTGATAGACATTTAGATAAAACTATACCAAACAAACAAAGGCTACTTCTTAATAAAATTGGGCCCGGACAGAGCGGGGCTCAACCGAAACAAATATTTGTATACCACAAAAACATTTGTCTCCGTGCGGGATCGAACCCGCGGCTTCTTGTTTCACATGCACATTAATTATACCCTATGTTTTTTTTTTTTTTTTTTTAATCTTTTTTTTATTTATTTAGGGGTTTTTATCCAACAAGGATATGTCAACCCCATCATATACCCTATGTTTACAACGAGGTTTACAGTCCCGGAACGCAACCCACTTTCCACACATAAACACTTGGACTTCTCTAGAAATTTCTGAGAAACATAACAGCTCAAGTTATAAGTTGACATAAACAGAACATGTGAACTACCGTATCTACGAGTAACGGTTACAGTACCTTATCGATTCTAAGAAAACTGACTCATGGGACATATTCACCGTGTTCGACTTTTGTACTGATAACGAGTCTTTTTAATACTTCGATATATTTTTTTAATTGCTTTTACCTGTAAATTAAAGTCAAAGTCAAAGTCAAATTAGCTTTATTCAAATAGACTTCTACAAGTTCTTTTGAATCGTCAATTTTACACTTTTTAATATTTTTTAAACTATTGCCGCTTCGAAACGTGTTATAGCTGTGGAGAAGAAACGGCAAGAAACTCCCTCAGTAACAATTATTAGTTTTGAAGTCTTAAAATGGGACCTAATTTTTACTTGGCAACCGATTGTGTGTCTCATTGTGTTATCACAAAAATAAATATTAATAGACAGCCCATGTGACTTATACATTTCTTGTATCTTGTTTTCTTTTTTGATCGTGTTAATTGTTGGCCTAGAAATAGAGGCATGCATTTCTACCTTTCAAACCATACATCTTTTTCTCATGAGCAAGACAAAAACTATTGCCATCCACTATAGGCTAAATACGCCAGCCCTGGTTCCTGTGGTTTGATTATATAAGACCAGTGTATAAAGATGAGAATTGACATCGATTAGTGTTTCTTTTTCTATATGAGTGACGTCATCGAAGGTCACGCAACCTTAAATGAAAGACAAAGAATCGCCAATCTCTCGAGACTATGTATTACCGGCAGTGATTAGTACCCTCGGGTATCGAAAACCTTTAGAGTTTCCAGCTATTGTTTGTTTGTCATTGTGCTACAGCTTTATTTAGCTATAAATATAGTCCAATAGTTCTTTCGTTTTCTTGTTTCGCTCGATCGCAATGTGCACGAAATCATTGCAATAAAAGGCATGCGAAAGTGAAGTTGCTTTTTACGCGTCGACGTCTTATATGTACTCGTATATGATATATGTAGATGTGATCCTTTAGGTAAACACACATATGATTTGGTTTAGTATCAAATTCCTGGACATGGTGGACACATCATCATCAGCCCATATACGTCCCACTGCTGAGCACGGGGCTCCTCTACAACTGAGAGGGTTTAGGACTTAGTCCACCACGCTGCCCTAGTGCGGGTTGGCGGACTACCCACCTAAGAAATTCCTAAGAAATTTTTTTTTGAATACACGCATAACTTCGAGAAGTTAGATGTGTGTGCCTCGGGTTTGAACCTGCGACCGCCGAGATATTCGACCGCGCGCCTAAGCCTTGAGGCCATCATTACTTATATGTTGGACACAACCCTCCTCTACTACAAAGAGAAGTAGGGCTCTTAATCAACCACTCAGGCCTAAATCCTAATCTGTATTAGTAAATTGAATAATAATACGCAATTATTAACTCTTGTGTGTGAAATTGTCACACTTACAAGCGTCATACTGCATTTACAATCAGGTTCGCATAGCAAAAAAATAGTGCCCAAGAATAGAACTTAACAATAAAAACTCAAGCCATTCTTTTCGAAATGTCAAGTCGAACGAATACAGTGTCTAAAGTCTAATATTACTTTTGCTGGATACAGTAACTCGTGAAGGTGATTTTAAGCAAAAAATTGTCCGCGCTGATGACCCGCTTTTGCTCCATCAACTTTTTTTTCTTACGTACAATAAAGCCAATGTTTTGCTTCGGTAAACTTCATTAATGTTTCGGTTTTAGGTTAATGTAAATAAATTGTCGACATTCGACTCGGTTTTTGGGATGTTGACTTTCTAGAAGCTAATTAAAAAGGTGTGTTCTAATAACAAATTGTGATTTTCGAAAAAAAAAGATTAATCGGTCTTCTTGTTATACAATAATATTGTCATTCTCTCAGTAACAAGCGACTTTTCAATTTCAATCATCAATATTTGAAATAAAATATCCTAAAAAAAATTGTTTTTGAGTGAAAATCGATCGCCCCAAAATTGTAAAATGTGTTTTGTATTACTTAAACTCCTGATTGCTTTGTAATTAGTCTTGCCAACCCTGATAACGTCTCATTATGAGAGGTCGTAACAGCAAAACAATTCACGCTTAATATCTAACAACTCGGACAAATTGTTCAAATCTTTCTTGTCTATGCTCATTTGCGTTGACCACAATATTTCTTTATAGTTCATAATCATTACTTATGATGTAATCATAAAATATGTTCATTTTACCTCTAGGAAGCTACCTTTCTCCTATTATGGCTACTCGTTGACTTGAGTTTCACAACCTAACAATTGCCTTCCTACCGCAGTTGGTTTAAAGAGCCGTTATTTAGTGATAGGCTGTTGATACGTTACCGCACGAGACAAATGTTTGTGTGATCGGCTAATATTTGTTGGTGGTTGGTTGATTTAACTGTTAATGTATTTGAGATCGCCATGTCTCTTATAGTTTCTGATATAATACTAAATCTGTATGTTATTATTTAATACTGCTCTTTTATATCTACTCTATAGGTATTATTTGAAAATGGGTGATTTAAACAAACACGTCGTGTAATATTATTTTATTTTCATAGTATTCTAAGTCGAACGATTGTGCATTGTTCTTTAACGAAAGATCCTAAATAAAAAAGCAACAACTAGGGCATAAAACTCATTCAGACATATAATATCGCTAGAAAAATTTATTACCGCATTTAGCCAATTCATTTTGGATTCCTATTTACGTATCTCTCGACACAAGTGCTTCTTCACGCCAGAATATTGATAAAAATTTAAATATACTTTTTAAATAGTAATTTTTGTCAGGTTAGCAGGGCTACTTGGGTTATTCAACAAAGGTTCTAAGGTGTAAGTCGCACACTGGCTAACCTAGCGTTCGACGTCCACCCTCTACTGGGACTGATGATATAAAAATAAAAATAAATAAAGGCGTTGGATGTAAAAGCCGGATGTAAGTCTACGCCCAGCCGTTGACGTCTTTGTTGATGATGATGAACCAAATAACGACAAGAACACCAACAAAAACTTCATTATCTGATGTAAAGACTGCGTAGGAATGAACACCTTTTCGTATTTTATTTAAATACTTCAATCTACAGGATAAAAGCTAGTGCTTCCTACGCAGTCTTCACACCATATAATGCACTATTTAAATAATAAATAAATAATAAATACACCCAACAGTCACATATATAGTTCTGACCCTACATTAAGATACGAGTCTTGTGTCGTGGGTATCAGAAACTACGAGAGACTTTTCGGTCTCACAAACACCCAGACCCGAAACAAATATTTGTGGTTCACACAAACATTTGTCTCGATGCGGGGATCGAACCCGCGGCCTCTCGTTTCGCAAGCTGGTGTCTAGCCAACTGCGCCACGGGGGCATTTGTTCAAAACATTTGTTGTATTTGTTACCAAACAGTAGTGATTATAAATTATCGTGCTGAGCGTAAGTGATACTGTGAAATACTAGAACATACACTAACGTTACCACTCGACACAGTTCTACGGGAATGGTCGAATGTTCTTTAATAACACCAATACTTGTGCATTGACCAATATTCACGTTGGCATTTCTAATGATATTAAATGTAACAGTGGTAGTATTGTCTCAACCAGTGGCGGTACTTCCATAGAAGGCCAAAAGCCCAGCATGCCTTACAAAATTCCGAATAATGATTTTTAAGCTTTAAATCTTTATTTAACAAAAGCAATTTGACATATAAATGAGAATATCCTGACCCCTCAATAAACAATGACAAACTAGACATTACACAATCGACATGTAACACTTTTGGGCTTCTATGGAAGTACCGCCACTGGTCTCAACGGATTGTAAAGAAATCTATTGTGTTTACTTTATTTGTGAGATTGACGAAGATTTCATTATTAGAATACTCATATTACATATTCGTGTATACATAGTCGTGATGGTCTCGAGGTTCTCGATTGTCGCGGGTTCAAACCCCAGGCACACACCTCTGATATTTCGAAGTTATGTGTGTATTCACAAATAATTATCACGTACTTTAACGGTGAAGGAAAATATCGTGATGAAACCTGCACAACTAAAAGTTCTTAGGCATTTCTTAGGTTAGTCCGCCAACCCGCACTAGGCCAACGTGGTGGTTAGGCCTTAGTCCAATCCATCCCTCTCAGTGGTAGAGGAGGCCCGTGCCCAGTAGTCGGACGTATATGGGCTGATGGGAACACATGCATGTTTGTTACGTTTCGGGTTCAAACTGTATATCATCATTATCAGCCCATATACGTCCCACTGCTGGGCACGGGCCTCCTCTACCATTGAGAGGGTTTTAGGCAAACTGTATATCCGGTTAGCTATTGCTGGCGGCATAATTGTGTCGAGTAGTTGGGGATAGTGTGTAGTGTGTAACCTGACCTTATATTTCTCTTTAACTGACTTCTTTAGTGGTAAAATAATGTTAGTTGGTTCAAAAACACCGGTATATTTAAACTCAAACCTGAAGATTGAACAAAGGGCTTCTTAAAGGGAGTCTTTGTTCTCCAAACAAAAGCCTTAACATAAATGCATTAAAACGCTGTGAATATTTTTAGCGTTAGTTAGCGAACGAAAGCGCGTATTCAACTGAGCGTTAAGTGCTAGCGAAAGTATCCACTGGACAAAGGAATCTAATAAGAACAGATCATGTTTGCCAACAATTAAAAACTGTGTATGTTTTTTCGTCAATATTTGGTTCAGCCGACATCTTGTTAGGTTCTGGGTAAAGCACAAGTTCCGTCGTAAACGGCAACGGAAAACATCGAAATTATACATAGATCACTCAGATTTCTACTCTGGTTTTGAAGTTATACTTCTTTAGGCGCGTTATAAAAAAACGATGAGAGTGAAATTTTAAGATGCGCGTGCATATGTAACATAAAAAGTAAGACGTCAAAGCTGCCTATGTGCTCCAATGTAATTGACAGATTAAAGCTGCCTATGTTAAATGTAAGTGTCAAATGGATCAGAAAGGTTTTAATATGTTTCGGATGGAATATTTTTCAAAAAAAGGTTAAACGTTTTAGATTTTAAGAACGTAGAATAGTGACAGTAATAAAAAGGGATTGACATATTAATTAGTTGTCAAATATTTATGTTCAGAAATGTAATATGTTGTGTAAACTAAGAACAATGTATGTGACTGTTGCGCGTATTTATAAGTTTTACTTCTACTTACCTCTAACGCGTGAATATAAGTAGACACACACTTTTTTAGATACGTATATGAAGTCCACATACCCTCGCAAAACAATCGTGGTGGACGCAGCCCTAACCTCTCTCAATAGTAAATGATCTATGATGCATAAATTTCATTAGTTGGTGAGATTTTTTTGGAAATAAAATCAAACAATAATGCCGAATGTAGGTACGAATTCGTTGTTCCCGCGAATTTGACCCGGATCAGGCAGTGTTACTGGGGTTTTTCCATTATAGAATTCTTGTGTGTGTTGAGTGCAGCATAAATACTGTAAAGTGTGCATAAAAATAGACAATAGCCGGGGTAATTTTTAGATATTTCAGTATAGTTTGACTAGGGAGGGTGATACTAGCCTGGTCTATTTAGCCCATGATAATTGGGTGTAAATACACCCAACAGTCACATACAGGGTCCTTATCGCACATTTAGATACGAGTCTTGTGTCGTGGGTACCAGAAACATCGAAAAACTTTTCGGTCTCACAAACACCCAGACCCTTAACAAATACTTATAAATCACAGAAACATTTGTGCCTCGTGGTCTCGCGGTACAAGTATGTGCCGTGCGATCTAGAGGTCCTGGGTTCGATTCCCGGGTCGGGCAAAGTGTTATTGGGTTTTTCCATTAGGAAATTCTCAGTAACAGCACGGAAACTGGAAGTGTGCCCGAAAAGCGGCAATAGGCTCGCCCCCTATTACGTGGGACTGATACATACCGGGCGAAATGTGGGTGCAGAAATGCACCTCTGCCTACCCCTTCGGGGAATACAGGCGTGAGTTTATGTATGTATGTATGTAGAAACATTTGTCTCAGTGCGGGAATCGAACCCGTGGCCTCTCGTTTCGCAAGCTGGTGTCTTGTCAACTACGCCACGAGGCTGTCATACTCTAATAGAATTGAGTAGGTACAACGTAGCTATACCTAGAAAGGCCTGATCTCGTAATTATTCAGTCGTTTATACAAATTAATTCCACGCAGAAAATGATATTCAGCATTTATCTACATAACATTACATAATAATTGCACGGTAACTGTTGTGTGTGAACGTAATTACTATTTAATGTCAATGAATCATAATAGGCGTATTCAACTTTGTTTATCTTTCATTGAGAAGCATCATTACAAATCTGACCTTCGATATGGTGTTAACTACAATAATCACAGTATAAATTGACCAAGCTAAGACTCTGCAGCTCGTCTCATTTGGATTCATATATTTTAATTAATTTTGACAGCCCTGTGGCTGTGGCTAGCCACCAGCTTGTGAAAGGAGGAGCCGCGGGTTCGATTCCGGCACTGAGACAAATGTTTGTGTGATCCATTAGTATTTGTTTCAGGTCTGGGTGATTTTGAGACAGAAAAGTTTTGCGTAGTTTCTGATAACCACGACACAAGACTCGTATGTTAGGGGTCAGAACTATGTGTGTGGCTGTTGGGTGTATTTATTTACATGTGATACATACATAGATTCGAGTAAATCTCTGGCTCATGTTTACGGTGTTAGTGTAAACTGATCTCTGACTGCCTCGTGGTCTCGCGGTACAGTCGGGCAAAGTGATATTGGGTTTTTCCATTAGAATATTCTCAGTAACAGCACGGAGTCTGGGAATATGCCTGAAAAACGGCAATAGGCTCGCCCCCTATTACGTGAGACTGATACATACCTGGCGAAATGTGGGTGCAGAAATGCACCTCTGCCTACCCCTTCGGGGAATACTGGCGTGAGTTTATGTATGTATGTATGTTGTAAACTGATCTTAATGCTCAGTATAACTTTTTATTAATTCCAATTTTGTGCTATTTTCAGTTTTGTAAACCCCTGGTAGTATCAAATTGTTTGTGGCTAAAACTTAAATATTGACTCGAGAGTTTATATTACCTTTAAAAGCAACCAAAATTAATTTATAGCCCGGTTTAATTCTGTTGACTAATGAGAAAGTTTCCATTGAGGGGATTCCATTGACCTGGTAAATGGAATGGCGGGTAAATGGATTGGTAATGGCGGGTCGTCGCTGGATGCAGGTTGCCTCCAACAGGTCACTATGGAAGTCATTGGGGGAGACCTTCCGCAGTGGACTTGTTTAGGGTGATGGATTGGATTGGAATGAGAAAGTTTATGTCCTTTTTTCCAGGCGATGCGCATTACATACCAGTCCAGTAAACCAGTATAAAAAATTACTCTTAGCTTACAAAACAGGGTCGTTCATAAAATTAGTCTGAATAGTTTCTACAATATCGCAGCGCTAGACAATATAGACGCAAGCACTAACCCTCGGAACAATATTTATTACGATGCATAGCACGTGGGTCTACGTAAAGGGTACGCTGGTGCCTTATATTCTGTAAGATCCGAAAACATTTTTTCATTTATTTGTCTGATGCTACGTTATGAAATACGGCCGAGTACACGATGTAGTTAAGGGAAACAGTACAGAACTAGAGCATAGTCGTCGCCACAAAACTTTGTCATCATCATCAGCCCAAATACGTCCCACTGCTGGGCACGGGCCTCCTCTACAACTGAGAGGGTTTAGGCCTTAGTCCACCACGCTGGCCTAGTGCGGGTTGGCGGACTACACACCTAAGAAATTCCTAAGAACTTTTAGGTGTGCAGGTTTTATCACGATGTTTTCCTTCACCGTTAAAGCAAGTTATAATTCATTGTGAATACACACATAACTTCGAAAAGTCAGAGGTGTGTGCCTGGGGTTAGAACCTGCGACCGCCGAAATTCTCAACCGCGCGCCTAAACCTCGAGGCCATCACTGCTTCTCACAAAACTTTACATAGTACATATTTAACCCCACACTTTGCTTCATATTAGTTTGTCAAATGTTTATTGTCATTGTTATAATAATTAGCATTTGGTTTATTAGTTCCTATAATCAATTCAATTAAATCTAGACAGAATTAAGAAGTAAAAATTTTTATGTTATTACAATTGTAACCTTAGTAAGTGAATAAATAAATTTATATTCATAATTTTTTTTAATTAAAAAAAAAAAAAAGCATAATGAGAAAATAGGTACTTAGCTTTCGAACTAGGAATCAAAGATCTATAGGAAGGCATTCATCTAAACTCTAAATCATAAGGTGACATAATAAACCTATTTTGATACTTAATGACTACGTACAATATTTTATATTACGAATGTCATTTACTCTGACTAATAAATTATTTTGTTGTTTCAGGTACTTACAACACAGTCTATTTCCCGTCGCTCTGGGTAGTGTACAGCGGTCAAGTATAACACGAAATGAAATGAATAATATTTATGGAATCTATAACATGTCAAATACATCACTTAGACAGCCCCGTGGCGCAGTTGGCTAGACACCAGCTTGCGAAACGAGAAGCCGCGGGTTCGATCCCCGCACCGAGACTAATGTTTGTGTGATCCACAAATATTTGTTTCGGGTCTGGGTGTTTGTGAGACTGAAAAGTCTCTCGTAGTTTCTGATATCCACGACACAGGACTTGTATCCTAGTGTGGGGTCAGAACTATGTATGTGACTGATGGGTGTATTTATTTATTATTTATTTAGATTCAGTCATTTCAAAATGTAGTTTAGTGTTCGGAAGGCAGTCATCACTAGAGAAGAACGGCCAAGAAACTCTAGTGCCATTCATTATGATAAATCATAGTAAGCAAAAAATTTATTTGTTGCACCATAACATAAAATTTTCAAATAACTACAAGTCATGCTTGGCAAGAATCTAACTCTTATGTCCAATTAAATATATAGAGATGACTTACTGTATCTCCCATATCTTGTGGCTGGGTGGCTGTCCGTGCCAAAGAAAATATAAGGAAGTTGTACAAAAGCCAGTCAATTTTGCAATCGCTGTGTACTTCACAATACATATAAGTTATTCGAACGGTCGTTTCTGTTCATACTAAAAATATTTATGTTGTTTTAATTTGAGGCGACAATTTTAAATTAATAATGATTTAGGCTTTTTTCCATTGTTATCTTGAATTATATAATACATTTCAGATTTAAAAATATATATCTAAGAAAGTATTAAAGTCTCGCTAACAACTCAAGACTCAATGCAAAGGATTTGATCACACAAACAAAACTTCAAAACTTTGTATTAAATCCATCGGTCGGTTGGTTAAAATTTAACAAAACAAATTGTCTATATCATGAATTAAACTATCGATTAAATTACGTACACATACATAAACTCACGCCTTTATTCCCTGATGGGGTAGGCAGAGGTGCATTTCTACACCCACATTTCGCCAGGTATGTATCAGTCCCACGTAACAGGGGGCGAGCCTATTGCCGTTTTTCGGGCACATTTCCAGACTCCGTGCTGCTACTGAGAATTTCCTAATGGAAAAACCCAATAACACTTTGCCCGACCCGGGAATCGAACCCAGGACCTCTAGATCGCACGGCACATACTTGTGGCCACGAGGCATTCGATGAAATTGTATATTGCAGTATCGATTAAATTGTAAATATCAATCTGTTTTCTGCACTTTATTAGTTTCTAAATGGTTTCACGAGAGCATGTCCCTCATTTTATATTTACCAGTTCCCAGGACGTTTAGGGACCTTATAGCATTGGCTACGATATCTGAAGACACGATACTAGCGATGTTCTCCGTTCTCAAGGCTCTGATTACATCGTTCCGTCCTCATTGCACCAATTGAACTCCGCAAATGTTTTTCCATTAGAAAAAAAGCAAAACTAAACGTACCATAAAAGCCATCACGAGGAATCAAGCATTCAAAACAGATCGCGAAGTGGACTGCAATATTCAAAAAGGCAATATTCGAGATAGGACGGCCATTATACCGGAGGGACAGACAAATAATGAGGGTCCCGAACAGCCCCAAGGAAACGCGTTTTCGCGCTCTGCCGCGTTTATGGTGTTGTTCCATTAAAATTTCATTCATTCACAACGCCGCTGCAAGTTTTTCCTACTCTTACGCCTTATGAATAACAAATGGGCGGCAGATTTTTGGTCACACAAAGTTTTTCGCGTCCACATTGTTCTTAGGATGACCTTCAGTTTTCGAAATTCTCTTTTAATGACTTTTATTGCGCTGACGGATATGACCCAATTTCTCCGCTTCAAAAAACGTGTAAAAGACCTTTTTTTTGTCAACTTTTTAGGCCTGCAATTTCGGCACTGTGTCCTCATGCCAATTTTATCGCAATTATAAGATTTTAAACTGAACTTCTAACGATTGATTACTTTCTGATTAATTTCATGTATGGTCATATAAATAATGTATTCAGTTTAGAGTTCAAATAAAATAACGTCTTTAATGTATTTATATTGTCTAGTTGATCTCGCGTGAAATTGTGTATAATCTATGTATGATTTTCGTTCAAAATTTCGAAGTCCTATTTATTATTAACTTATAAATTGCTGTAACATTTAACACTTAACTTTATTTACGGTAAAGACCCCTTGGTGTACTCGCGTCTATCAAAAAGCCCAGAAACGGATATCGGTCTATTTCTAATTTGTTTTGTTTCTTCAACATTGGGCAGTTATCTCAAGAAATGTCGCATTATACTAATCTACCACGCAGTACATTTTCCATTTAACTATGTAATTGTTCCTAGATTAAACCACGCTGACAATAGTCCCAGCAGCTGTACATAACAAAAACATTCATTAAATTAAAATATGGTTACAAAATCAGTTAACAAATTTTGTATTTATACACTTCAAGATAATTCACGAAATTCAGGCTGGCATTTGCCACAGTAAGTTATCAAAAACGATTGCAATATTTTAATTTGATTACTACATAAAAGCTGAGTATTATTACCGCGTTATGGTTTTCGCATAATCGTTTACAACTTCGTGTGCAATAAGTTTGCTATTTAACACTTATTGTTATATTTTTATGGCTACCAGTATTATTCGTATTTTACGTGATATATTGTTAAAAAAGGCTCTTCAGGCTCTCTAAAGGCTCATTGTGAAATGAATGTCATCTATAAAAATATCCGTTGCCTTGCCGGTCATCTAGATTATATATTATATCAGATAAATCTCTTTGCTTGGTATGGATCTTCTTCTCCACGCTATCTCTCTCTCTCTCCTATCACGTTGGCCTGATGTGAGTATGTGGACTGCACACCTAAGATATTCTTTAGAATTTTCGAGTACAAATTGTCCTTTACCATTTTAATGTTAGGTAATTTATTAAATTCCCCGCTATCTCTTTCTGTTTTGTCCAAATATTCTTTAGATTATACAAGAAGTCCTTAGGGGTTCCGTATCTCGCTTCAACAGCGTTTTCTTCAGATATTAGCATTATCACCAAGCAACAATTGTTCTTATCTTAGTGTCGGGTGACTAACAAGTTTTTGGCTAAATAGAACCTCCAGACGCCATTTTGTTTCAAATACCCTATTTTCTTAGGAACAGTATTTGTTTAAAAATAATTATAATTTACCTTTTAGGATTTGCTATCTAGTTTTTAATTCTACGTTGGTATAACGCGACTTAATATTTGGGTTTGTCGCTATTGTAGTCATTATGACAGCGCTTGTGGCGCAGTTGGTTAAACAACAGCTTGTGAAGAGGCCGCCGGGTTGGATCCTCACACCGAGACAAATCTTTGTGTGATCTACAAATATTTGTTTCGGGTCTGGGTGTTTGTGAGACCGAAAAGTCTCTCGTAGTTTCTGATACCCACGACACAAGACTCGTATCTTAGTGTGGGTTCAGAACTATGAATGTGACTGTTGGCTGTATTTATTTATTTACACTACCCAACAGAATATACATTCTCTCTGAAGTATCAAGTAAGTTTTTAGTAAAATCAAATAAGTGTGTAATCGTATTGTAAACACTGTGTTGTCTGACCGTTATCTAACCATTGGAGTTACATCTTCTGTATAATTTGTATATAGGTACATAGTATATCTTACCAAAATTTACGACTACTAAGACTATGTACTGTAATTCCTTAATGCCTCCAAGCCCCGGAAACGTCTTGAGCTTTGCGTGACTTTTCTCACTGACGTTACATCGCCGCTGTATTAACAGTCTTATCTGGCTTTAACTATCCTTATTTCGATCTTGGACTTTTGGCTTTGACCTCGATAATTACTGCCTACGTATTTGGGGAAAAGGGAGAAGTTAATTAGTTGATTCGAAGGTCAATAATTACCTGTTATTTTTTTTATCAAATTATTCATTAGGAGCACTGCCTCGTGGTCTCGCGGTACAAGTATGTGCCGTGCGATCTAGAGGTCCTGGGTTCGATTCCCGGGTCGGGCAAAGTGTTATTGGGTTTTTCCATTAGGAAATTCTCGGTAACAGCACGGAGTCTGGAATTTTATCGAAAAACGGCAATAGGCTCGCGCCCTATTACGTGGGACTGATACATACCTGGCGAAATGTGCGTGCAGAAATGCACCACTGCCTACCCCTTCGAGGAATACAGGCGTGAGTTTATGTATGTATGTGTCATTAGGAGCAAAACGTATTTTCTAATTTTATTTTCAAAATACTTTTTATATTAAGTAGAAAGAGATATAAGTATGGTATAAAAGTGCTTATGCTACTTTTATCTCTCAAGACAATCACTCCCTGTTATATATTAAAAATAAAGGAGAAGAATAATGGCACCGTTGCTATTACACAAACATGATGAGAAAAATACTACATCTATTGTTCATTTTCTTCTTTGTCATGCAATTTTCTTTTACCAACTTTTCAGAACTCTATGGTGCTTCCAAAAAAATCTTAATACCGTAATCGAATAATACTTGTCCCGACGCAGGAATTCAACCCGGTACCGCTTGCATACTTATGTGGCTGCACCAATGAAGACAGCAGTAACATTGATCATTCTTTCTAAAATTGGTTGTGAAATTGATCTATGAACTAAAAATCTGGGTTGTCTGGAAGAGATCGCTAATAGCGATAAGACCGCCCTTTGTAGCACAATAATTTATAGCTTAGAATTGTTTTATATTTTGTTTCTGTTTATGTGGTGTTCAATAAAGCATTTAAAATAAAAATAAATAAATCTTAGAATCTTATTCTAAAGCGTCATCATTGTTTATATCCTAAGTCATTGTTAAGCAGATACTAGAGAAGTCAAATGTACAGCAGCGTCAGTAACAAAAGGTGTCACTACAACACGTTTCTGAGAATGAATTCGATCTCATAGATCGTTTACAAAAACATTTCTATTGTTATTATATCTACCTATGTTATATTGACATTGAGCTGTGAAAATTTTGTATAGGTACGTATCATACGTACATATATAACCTCGCGCTTATTTTCCGCGGTAGGCAGAAGTAATCTCAGCACCCACATTTCACCAGGTACCAGTCCAACGTAATAGGGGGCGAGCCTATTGCCGTTTTTCTAGCACATTTCCAGACTCCGTGCTGCTACTGAGAATTTCCTAACGGAAAAACGCAATAACACTGTCAAAAAAGTCGTGATGGCCTTGAGGTTTAGGTACGCGGTCGAGAATTTCGACGGTCGCGGGTTCAAACCCCAGGCACACACCTCTGACTTTTCGAAGTTAAGTGTGTATTCACAATGAATTATCAAAGTACGTACTTTAACGGTGAAGGAAAGCATCGTGATGAAACCTGCACACCTAAAAAGTTCTTAGGAATTTCTTAGGTGTGTAGTCCGCCAACCCGCACTAGGCCAGCGTGGTGGACTAAGGCCTAAACCCTCTCAATGGTAGAGGAGGCCAGTGCCCAGCAGTGGGACGTATATGGGCTGATGATGATGATGATGACTGTCACTGCACGGCATATAATTAGATTATTTTTCATAACCTGTTTAGTTTCAATACTGTTGTCTTTAACGATTGTTACTCTCACGCCAGCAAATAATCCATTTTCCCTACTTTCCAACAATAAACAAGCTGCTATCAATCTTTGCATACAATTCCCATTCTAATAACAGAATTCATTACACGATGCCAACTACTTTACTTATCATCCTCGCCAACAAAACAGGCAATGGACGTGGTCTCACCGATTGCATTTACAGCTATACATTTAGACCAAAGAAACGTGACCCAAAACCCGAACAATCATTAGTTGGTAATAAAACTAATGCGACTTATCAGGGTTCAATCAATATGGACCAGCGTCGCTACTGCAACCCAGCAATCAATCACAATTTAACATCGACCTTTTGGCCCGTATTGGCTGATTTGCCGTCCAGTAAACGGTGAGCCCGTAGATTGTTTGATTTAGTACAATAGAATGGTGATAATAGGGGCCTGTTTGAACTGGTTGATGGGATCTTTAGTGATAATACGTAGCCTCTTTCAATTAAGCGCTTTACGGTACTTAGGTTAATAATCGGCTGTTAGTATTATTGAAATGTGTTTATTGATTCGTTTGATAGTTATACCAATTCTGTAGGCTGAATCCTTTGTTCCTTGAAATAGTAAATGCATTGCTGAAATATTTATATTTAGCTTATTCGCCTGGGTATTATATAGATTTAGCATGCACTTTTAAGTTTTTTTTTATGTTTTCATATTATCTTTATGTATAGCTCTATTTTATTACTTTCATTTCGCCCGTTATTACACACGTAACAGAATGCGAACTTATTGATGTTTACCGGACAAATTTCCATAATATAAAAAATAATTTGTACCTTTTTATGTGTATTTCTTATGTTTCTTTTTTATGTTTAATATAGTACATACATAAATACATAATCTCACGCCTGTATTCCCCGAAAGGTTAGGCAAAGGTGCATTACTGCACCCACATTTCGCCACGTATGTATCTGTCCCACGTAATAGGGGGCGAGCCTATTGCCGTTTCTCGGGCACATTTACAGACTCCGGGCTGGTACTGAGAATTTCCTAATGCAAAAACCCAATAACACTTTGCCCGATCCGGGAATCGAACCCAGGACCTCTAGATCGCACGGCACATACTAGTACCGCGAGACCATGAGGTAGTTTAATATAGTGTACAATAAAGCGTTAAATAAATAAATAATTTCTTATGTCTTAAAATCCTAACGTAGGAATTGATCCAGTTAACGTTTCGAACAAAGGTCAAATAGTTATTCATAAAAATAATTTTCTTTTTTCATTAATAAATAACAAAAGCTTTCATGCCTAGCACACCGCACTACAGTCTAAATAAAACTGTGGAGTTAGCAAGGAGTCTTAAATGGGTCCTCTCCGCTTACCTTGCTTTCTTTCTATACATCGTTACGGCATTGTCCCCAGGGTTGGAAGTACTTCGAACAAAACACTGACGTATTTTCTTGTCGTGCCAAGTTTTTTTGTAAATATGACAATCCTTTGTAAGTTAATGTACGTTTTAGTCAACTTGTAATAAGAATTCGATATAAAAGATTTTGGTGGATATAAAATAAATGAAATAATAAATATATCGAGCATTCACATACATAGTTCTAAGACGATAAGTTACAAGTTTTTGGCGTAGGTAACGCTCAGACGCCTCGAGGTTTAGGCGCGCGGTCGAGAATTTCGGCGGTCGCAGGTTCAAACCCCAGGCACGCACCTCTGACTTTTCGAAGTTATGTGTGTATTCACAATGAATTATCACTTGCTTTAACGATGAAGAAAAACATCGTGATAAAACCTGCACACCTAAAAGTTCTTAGGAATTTCTTAGGTGTGTAGTCCGCCAACCCGCACTAGGCCAGCGTGGTGGACTAAGGCTTAAACCCTCTCAGTTGTAGAGGAGGCCCGTGCCCAGCAGTGGACGTATTTGGGCTGATGATGAACGCTCAGACGCGAAACTACAATTATAGCTCTGGGTCCGGGGATCAAACTTCAACCTCTTCTTTCACAAGTTGGTGTGTTGATTAATGCGCTACAGAGGCTGACGTAGTTTTCTTATGACTAACCTTTGCGTGTGCCTGTACCCTCTTTAAAATAGAATCAAACATTCAATCTTAGGAAAATAGCCGATAATTATCTCCAGTGTCCCCATCTGTTTCTGTACTGAAATTCATCGAAATCAGTCTAGTGGCTTAAACGAGAAAGCGAAGATAAAAAACTGGCTTTAATATTCATAATAATTAAGTTTATAAAAAGATATACATAGTTACATATATGCTGCAAAACAAATACAGTATACTGTGGGTCATAAATAATTTTGTATAAAAAAATGTGTGGAATATATTCTACATTCAACACCTTCGACACGGTAGCTCACAATAAATATTCAATAGATATTTTTGTTGCGTAAACTATTATTTGATTAAAGTGCTGTTAATGCAACACGGCACGGTTGTTAGCCCTCAATGAATGATAAGCACGCGATGCATTGTGAATTGAGTAATAAAACCAACAAGTCTTTATTGATTAAATAGTTCTCTACTTCTTTTACCGGGATATAGTCAGCTTCAGCTATTAAATACACCTGCTTGATCGGGAACCAGTTGGGAGGGTACCAAGGAAATAGATCGAAAAAAATATTGATTTCATGCCATAGAACATATTGACAGATACTGCTTCTGACAATTTCCAAAATGAAAAATCTATTGAAACTCACTGAACCGGAACCTTACTCGAATCGGGGTAGTCATGACAGAAACTGACAATAGCACGATTTATTTGAAGAACTAACTAATAAAGTTTTAACAGGCCGAGAATCGAGCGCGATTCGGGGTAGATACGAGAGAAATGTAAATAATCAACATCGCTTAAAAACATCCTAAATCCCTAGTGTGTAGCAAATGTACGTTTAACCTTTGATGAGGACGGAAAGTGACCGCAGACTACATATACCCACGTTGACTAGATATTTGTGTCTCAGTTAGTCTCACAGGCTAATTGCCTCTTCACGCTTCGCTTAATGGATCCAATATAGTAGACAGGAAAACGGGAGCCGGCAAACTGTGACGTAATGTGGCTAAGTCACCATATTCTGATCTTTTATTTGGAGGTGTCATTATTATGAAAGTCTGGTTATGTAAGCATTGATAATGGTCTATTGGGATGTGTGAGTGCTTCACTAGCGTTTAATAACATTTATATTTTAGCCATAATAAAGAATTTAAGTTGGAGACGAGATGCCACGAGTTCGATCACTGCACTGAGATAAATGTTTGTGTGATCCTCAAATATTTGTTTCGGGTCTGGTGTTAGATAAAAACTCTCGTAGTTTCTGATACCCACGACAACAGACTAATACTTTAGTTTGGGGTCAGAACTATGTATGTGACTGTTGGGTGTATTTATATTTATTTATCAGTAGCTAAAATTAGGCCGGCATGTTCGCAGCTGGTTACATGAGTCACTATGACAAGTTTTACACTATGTATATGTGATCGAAGTTATAGGGATGAATATGATTATCCCATCATCTCCTTCCTACAACTAAAGACGTCGTTAAGTAATTTTTCAGCTCCGATTTGTGGGAGAAAATGAAAACATTGAAGGTGCAAAATTTGCCAAAGCAAAACATTACCCTGTATCTTGAGGTTTTGTAAGTCTTTATAGTATCAACAACATGACTACAGGGTAGAAACGAGTATACAATAGTATAATTTTCATTGTACGTTCTTAGATTCCATGTTCCAGCAAATGATAAAATACGGACATTGCTGCTGAGAGAATAAATTCAAGAGTACAAGTTTCCAATGCGACATAAAAAAATATTAAGAACTTATAAGATCTTGAACCAAATCAAGTTAGATATTTCGCTGAGAAAAAATACTTACGTATAGAATTGGAAGAGAATCTCACACAAGGGATTAGCTCTGGCCGAAATATGTTGAATTCCAAATTTAAAGTTATCGATGACTGCGCAATTACAGGCAATACGTTTTCTTATAAATTCACGAGGCAATATCGAATTCTTGCACGCGAAATGGCAATCTCTCTGACCCAACATTACCATTCAAATTCCCTAATTTACACTTGGTAATGGCCAACCCTAGCGTTTGGGGAATACCACGGCACGCCGGGCCATACTACGCGCTTCAAGCGAATATTACCACTGGAATTGTTCAATAAATTAAGTCTATAGTATATAGTAACAACTTACTAAGCGAAGTCGAATTGGGGACCGTCTCACTTTGGCATTCTGAAGACATTTGCATATTACAGCGGTTCTTTTGGAGTTTTATCAAGATTTTCTAGAATAAAATTACCGTTGAAATGATGTATTGCAATGAGCTTGCCCAAAATTAAGAACTTAAGGCGTGGTGGATGTTATATCGACTTACTTTATATAATACATATACTTACTTTATATAATACAAATTGGTAGCTCGAAGCAATTAGGTAATGGAAGGTTGCCTTGGATATTGCGTCGCCAAAACCTAAAGACATTTTTTCCAGAAACACGACTTTGCAAATCTTGATTATTTATACACATATTTCTATCAATTTATTCACTAATATTATCCGAAAAGATCGGAATGTTCTAGAAGGATTTCATTGTGGTTTGTGATTGTAAAAATGATAAAAAGTATTGTTTCTTCGACCAATCAAAAGTGGGTAAAGCCTTTATCCACGTAGAATGTCTAATTTTAAGACTTAAAAAAAGTATGCAATTGTTTTTAAGTTGGTAATTTAGTCTAATTAGGTTCACTGTAAAGTCGTGTGTATTTCCGCGAATTTAATTTTCCAGATTTTTTTAAATACCAATATTTTTACTGTTTGTACAGATGCATTGCAATCTCTCTATAGTGGTGACAAACGAATACGATTCAATCTGGCGAGTCGCAACAATTACGATGACTTTTTGTCAGTAATTCAAACACGCCTTTCAAATTATGAACTTACTGGTAATTTCGCAAAATTGCTAGCTCCCTCAGCGACTTTTCGATGAACAATTATCGAACTATATAATATAATCAAATTAATTTAAAAACTAACTTATAATAACCTTTATAAATTGATATTATGACCAAATCGTTTATAGAGAGGTAATACATGCTTTCAAATTATATACATTAATAAGCATTAGTCGTTTGCAGATAATTGCAGTATGTGGACAGTCTAATTCACTGCACATTATTTGAAGCAATTTGGGGTAACTTATCTTGCGTAATTACACACACCAATAAGTTGTATTTGTAATATATTCATGCACAAAAAATCTACTAATAAAAAATAAAATTAGAAAATCTTTACACACATTTTGCATACAACGTGCTGCAATGAGATCTCTTGTACGGCACCCTTGTACGGAACAATTGAGGAGACTACAAAACATTTGAGGCAGTCTAAAATATCAAATTTTTCATCATCAGCTCCTATGTTAATCCACATATAACTTCAGATGTGTGTCTGTGGTTTGAAGCCGTGTCCGCCAAGTTTTGACTCGACCGCGCGCCTAAACCTCGAGGCCTTTACTATTTTTAGTAAAATTTTAAAACTGAACTAAACTGACTGCTTCGTGGTCTTGCGGCACAAGTATGTGCCGTGCGATCTAGAGGTCCCGGGTTCGATTCCCAGGTCGGGCAAAGTGTTATTGTGTTTTTCCATTAGGAAATTCTCAGTAGCAGCACGGAGTCTGGAAATGTGCCCGAAAAACGGCAATAGGCTCGCCCCCTATTACGTGGGACTGATGCATACCTGACGAACTGTGGGGGCAGAAATGCATCTGACTGCCTCGTGGTCTCGCGGTACAAGTATGTGCCGTGCGATCTAGAGGTCCTGGGTTCGATTCCCGGGTCGGGCAGTGTTATTGGGTTTTTCTATTAGGAAATTCTCGGTAACAGCACGGAGTCTAGAATTGTGCCCGAAAAACGGCAATAGGCTCGCCCCCTATTACGTGGGACTGATACATACTTGTACCGCAGTTGTAACAGTACTTGTTAAGCAGTGATGGCCTCGAGGTTTAGGCGCGCGGTCGAGAATTTCGACGGTCGCAGGTTTAAACCCCAGGCATACACCTCTGACTTTTCGAAGTTATGTGTGTATTCACAATGAATTATCACTTGCTTTAACGGTGAAGGAAAACATCGTGATAAAACCTGCACACCTAAAAAGTTCTTAGGAATTTCTTAGGTGTGTAGTCCGCCAACCCGCACTAGGCCAGCGTGGTGGACTAAGGCCTAAACCCTCTCAGTTGTAGAGGAGGCCCGTGCCCAGCAGTGGGACGTATTTGGGCTGATGATGATACATACTTGGCGAAATGTGGGTGCAGAAATGCCCCTCTGCCTACCCCTTCAGGGAATACAGGGGCGAGGCTATGTATGTATGTGTTATTATTTTAAAAACATGAAATTACAGTAATATTTGCGAATATATGTGATTTTATTTTTTTCGCTTCATCTAAGCATCATTTAAACTCAAAGACGATTAACAATAATTGAACCGCTAGCTGAAGTTAGCGTGACCAGTAGTAGGTGTCGAAAAGTTACTTATTCAGTAGTGGATCGCAGAGCTGTTGCGTTATGTAGATTAGATCTCTGCAGGGTTGCCCCGTCTGAATATCTCAGCCCCGAGTGGCAGGTTGTGAGATCAACCGAGGGAAATAAATCTTGGACGTAATGAATTGATTAACACAGAGTGTGATTAATATACATATGAATAATTCTTTGATTTATTATAATACTTTACTCTACGTTAGCCCAACGTCCAAATACTGGCTTTCTCTACGACTGATAGAGGTTGGCCGTAATCCAACACGCTGGCTTATTGCGAGGTTGCGGCTAAGAAACATTGTTGTCAACTTTTAGATATCCAGGTTTCCTTACGATGTTTTCCGTCATCGTTAAATTCTGTGATAATTCATTGTAAGTACTCACAATGCTTTGAAAAATCATATGTGCCTGGGATTTGAACCAGCGTCAACCGAATTTTCTCGACTGCTCTCTTAACCCTTGTGGGAATCGCGACTTCTACTGTAATCAGTTAATTAATAACTATTATAAGATTATGTCTATTGGTAATTGGATAGTCATGAGCAAAAGGATTCTTCTCAGAACCAAAAGTAATTAACTTAAAACATCGACGGCTGCGCTACTTGGTGCTTCTTCTCAAAACTGCGAAGCACCGCAAGATCTCTGTAATGTTTCTGACATTAGAAACTATACTTTTTAACTAACAAAGTGACGTTTTAGCACTTAGTGTTTATATTCTCAGCCTATCGCCGTCCACTGCTGAACGAAGGCCTCCCCAAGTAGGCGCCAACCATTCCGGTCCTGAACAGCCCTTATCCATCCAGTGTTTAGTGCAAATCAAATGGTTCTAAAGTTTTAGGCGTAGTGGACTAAGGTCTAACCCCTCACTGAAAGTCAAAGTTAAAATAATCTTTATTTAAATAACACTTCATCATCATCATCATCAGCAGCCTTTCTTACGTCCACTGCTGGACATAGGCCTCTCCTATAGCATGCCACTGAGCTCGATCTTCGGCCCTCCTCATCTAACCGCTGCAAGCCACCTTAAAAAAACCTTAATAACACTTTAAAAACACTTTTGAATCGTCTGTTTACGTAAACAACTACCACTTAGGAACGCATAGTGTAGGCCCGTGCTTGACAGTGGATCGTGCAGATGGGCTTTGATAGAGAAATGCGCTTCTATAAATCCAATATATTTAAGTACGTCAATTTAGATTGCGCTAAGGGGCCGTTCAAGTATTACGTAAGCAAATTTCCCACAATTATTAAGCCTCCCGTCCCCGATGTCAGCAAAAGTAAGCAAATATCGTACCCCCCCCCCCCCCCCTCATTTGCTTACGTAAGCATTAGTATATGAAGGTATATTTTTTAAACTGTTCTAGTTTATTTTTTTATTCAAGAAATCGGAACAAATTTTGTAGAAAATCCGAAAAAGAAATATAAATATTGCTTACGTAAGCACTATCCAGACCCCCCATTCCCCGATGTCATCAAAAATAGGCAAATGGAATAACCCCACTCCCTTTAGTGCTTACGTAATACTTGAATGTCCCCTAATGTAATTTTATTAATTTTCCATCCTTACTTCGCAATACTTTCGTTCAGTGAGTCCTGTGAGAATATTTTTTTAATTATTCTTCTGTTTTATTAACTAATATTTTAATATGTTTACTAAAATAAACATCCTAGTTCTATATAAGAATATAGAACACTATACAAGTAAAATTTAATCAATACTGCATGATCGACCTTTTCGTATTTGGAAAAATAGTTTTTCTCAGATGACTTGTTTTAGTATGTTTTTTTTTGTCATAAATGATAAATTAGGACACAGAGGTCGTTACTCTAGCAAAAAAAAATATGCCTTTTTAAACGTGAGGCGAAAGTTATATTCCAGTTGGACCGGTGTAAAGCGTGTTGTGCGTGACATAGATGCCGAGGCCTGATTAATTTTGTCACATTGATGTGCCACAAACATGAATCGATGAATAATAATTAATTTAATATTTATATTTTTGTTCGAATAATTTAAAAATATATATACCTATATTCTTTTTATATATTTTTTAATAAATTCAATTCAATTAAATACTAAAAATAGCTCTGGCCCGCATCTTAGTATGCAAAACTGTTATTAAAAGAAATATTTTTTCCCCGCTTTTGTCCACAGTTTGCATTGATGTTCCGCTCCTATTACTGTAGCTGTAGATGATAAATAGCCCATAGCCTTCCTCGGTAAATGGTCTATTTAATAAAAGAAGACTTTGTTAAATTCCAACCAGTAGTTCCTGATATTATTTACGCGTACAACCAAATACACTTTTTAGGTTCATAAAATTTGGATAGAATTGTTGCGGTCCCGTATGTATAATTATTTTCATCGATGATAATATTTGCTGGCAGAATTAACCGATTGATAATTAAATACGTTGGATTACGATAGTGTTTATTGAAAGTTGTTTAACAAGGCTTAAATTTCCGCAATGTTTACCAACAGTTATTTCGCTATTTGTGATTAAAACATGTAATAAAATTTTATGTGTTTCATAGCTTATTAATTCGTAAATAATTTCGAAATTATTAAACATATGGAAATAGTAATTAATAACTATGATTATAAATTTAATACATATACTTAAAATTCGGTAAAATTCGGTTTATTTACCTTTTTAGGTGAATTGAATAATTATAGAAAACTTATCGATCATCTTGGAAATGACGTAGAGTTACGCTACAGTTATTTAGAATCACATAAAAACATGAATAGAGTTACTTCAAGGAATTTTTTGAGTGTTTTGACCAATGGAATTGCTTAGTTTTTTTTTTAAGTGAAAACTTTAGCGGCGCTTTTTTTGGATGGGTAAAAAATTTTGAACTCGCGTCAGATCACGTGACCCTGATCGAAAATGTGTAAGACGTTTGTTGTCATGCGTTGTTTGTGTACGATAGCACAATTAACATTGTATTTTACCACAAATCATAGCACTTTTATATCGATAAATTAAGCAGTTCGTGCGAAATTATTCCCTAACTATTCCAAAATATTCAAAAATGCACAACGTTAATGTTGAAGTTTTCACTTCTGCCGACACTCCCCGAGTGCCACCCGTTTTTTCTTACGAAGATTGACGTCTTTCAAGAAACGATTAGGATACTTCCATCTGGATACGTGTATCTAAGCTTATCGCACAATATGACACACTTGAGCGCGTCAATGTGGCGAGTTTAATGTATGGTGAAATTATGGGGTTTGTCGCATGATGGCTCAATAAAGGGCTTTTCGTGGCATTTTTTTATATATTGCCACCAAACGTGATTACTTCCCCTACTAGAATCGAAATAGCATGCCATAATACTTGGTTGTACTAAGGCACAAATCCCAAAGGAATATCTATTATACTACAATCCTCACGCAATGTTGTAAAATAGAGAAACACTTTTTAATTAACGTAATATAGTTTATAGTTTTACGCAAAGTGAGAGGAATTACTTATCTTTTTAATGAGGTGTTACATAATTACGTATAATTACTACTACATTAAAATACGCGAAATTGTTTTAATTAAATTTAATTCACTGGCTCGTGGTCTCGAGGCACAAGTATGTGCGTTGCGATCTGGAGGCTCCGGGTTCGATTCTCGGGACGGGCAAAGCGTTATTGGGTTTTTCGATTAGGAAACTCAGTAGCACCACGGAGTCTTGAATTGTGCCTGAAAGACGGCAATAGGTTGGCCCACTATTACGTGGGACTAATACGTACCTGGCGAAATATGGGTGCAGGAATGCACCTCTGCCTGTCCCTCCGGGGAAAGGCGTGAGTTTATGCACGTATGAAGTAAATCTCGGCTAAGTAAGTTAGTCATGTTTGTCGCGTTCCTAGATTAGCCTGTGTATTACGACTACGAACTAGCTGCCAAAGTTATGTTTACCATATAGTCAATCTACATATCTAATTTTGACAGCCCCGTGGCGCAGTGGGCTAGATACCTGCGAAACGAGATGTTGCGGGTTCGATCCCCGCACCGAGATAAATGTTTGTCATCCACAAATATTTGGTTCTGGTCTGGGTGTTTGTGGGACCGAAACGTCTCTCGTAGTTTCTGATACCCAAGACACAGGAGTTGTATTCTAGTGTAGGCAGTGGCGGTACTTCCATAGCAGCCCAAAAGCCCAATTTGCCTTTCAAAATTCCAAATAATAATTTTTAAACTTTAAATCTTAATTTAACAAAAGCAATTTGTTAAATAAAGACCCCACAATAAGCAAATATAAACTGGACATTACACAATTAACGTTTAACGCTTTTGGGCTTCTATGGACGTACCGCCACTGAGTGTAGGGTCAGAACTATGTATGTGACTGTTGGGTGTATTTAGTTATTTAATTTTTTTTTGAAGGACAAAAATTTATTTTAAGGCGTGCAAGTTTTCCATGATGTTTTTTTTCATCGTTACAGCGCAGTGAATTTTAAATGCGAACCTAGGATTCAAATATTATCTGCATTATTCGCACACAATCTCCACAAACGAAGCTCACAAAAATTGGAGTGCTTTTTATTTTTACTGTTCAGCCGTCGTTCAGAGCCTTCATAAAATACTTTTAAGGCCGAGTTCGTTTAGCATTTGCAATGATATTCCCTTTTATTTCTTTAATGGAATATTCTTATTTGAAATGTAATTAAAACTGCAGCATTCGTGTTGTTTAGAGCGAAGAAAAATCTCGCTTTAATTAAAATGTTACTCTAATGTAAATAAATATTAGGAGTGTATAAAACCATTTTTACAGCGTGTTTTAAACTAGAAATATTTTTAAAATGCCGGTAGCGTGAGGTTTACATTAATGGTTTCGACGAGGGATTTTATGTCATTAAATGAATAAAAAAAAAAAATGATAAGAAAGTGATTAATTCGTATGAAATATATGACACAAGGAAGTGTATTTGGTCCTTCTATGTCTATTCTAAACGTACACATATCACTATGTGTGTACATACGTTTCTCTTAAATAAGGATAAATGATTCAAATTAAAGATTTTTTTGTGACAAAATTATTCCGATACGATTCGTTTAATCACATCCTGACAAAACTCGCCAAAACAGCTGGATTAAAAAAGCGTTACTGTACAAATCAACCGGGCCAGCGCCCGCGGTGCTCAAACGACCCGCGCCAGATATTATTTAAATTAAAATTTATTTTATCACGGACACCTGCAAAACTTTTTGATTTATTAAAACGGAGCTCGCGTGTCGCGCTTCGTTAATTTTGCTACTTTGTTTTTAAATACCGACGCGTTTATCTGAATAAACTGCTGTTAGGCAAAATGAATGATTAATGAGATGTGCAAGCGCGGAGAGTTTGTAAACTACGGATTATACGAGTACGTTGAATGGAATTCAAAGGGGATTAACAGGAGACAAATCGAGATGGATTAAAAAAGATTCATGTAAATGATGGTGAATTAAAAAATGAAAATAATTCAAACGGAAGTAAATTATAAAAAGATCCAAAGCGGACTAGAATACGATTTGTATGCGCTTTATGTTTGGATCAGTTATACTCGTATGGTATATACGAGTTCACTTCTGGGAGAGGGGCAGTAAGGTGTTTTATATTTTGTCTAAGAATAAGATATGCCATCATCGTCATCATCATCATCATCATTAACCCATATACGTACCATTGCTGGGCACGGGCCTCCTCTACAACTGAGAGGGTTTAGACCTGTTATATTTTAAGAAATAAATATAGATTAAGCAAGCTTTCATTTTAGTGGATTT
Source organism: Hemaris fuciformis (assembly GCA_907164795.1). Taxonomy (NCBI): domain Eukaryota; kingdom Metazoa; phylum Arthropoda; class Insecta; order Lepidoptera; family Sphingidae; genus Hemaris; species Hemaris fuciformis. Next base: position 4,429,881 of record OU015445.1, read on the forward strand.
TGTGAGTTTTATAAATTCCGCTTAAATAAGAGAAGAGGAAATCCTCAAAGCTGTTAAATTGCAAGTCTTCGTCCTTTTTTATGATTTGTGGTTTCTTGAATATTTCGATGGCGTGACACCATGGCGTGAAATCTCAAATCTCCGGCACTATAATAAAGTGTCGTTTAATATTTGATGTCTTCGGGGACGCGTGTACCAAATCTACAATAAACAAACAACATTACGTCAAAACTAATTTTGCGAACTGATCTCCGCGACATAATTGTTGTCATAACAGTCGCCGGGCGGGTCGTTTGGGCCAAGTTTGCAACGTGACTCGCGCCTATTTTTGCGTGATCATTTACGAGTTTATATTGTTTGCGTGGGACATAGCTCATGTTTTTATTTATTATAAGGATATACATACATACATACATAACCTCACGCCTGTATTCCTCGATAGGGTAGATAGAGGTGCACTACTTAAAATTGCAAAAATGTTAATTATTAAAATCGTAAAACTAAATGACAATGTTTCGCAAGATATTACTATTTTAAGGTAAGAAATGCCAAACAATATTATACTCGTAGTCTTGAAGCAATTTATATTAAGACGTCTTTCATAATAACCTAAAGAATTTTTGATTAGACAAAGATACCTCGCTGATTTAATTACTTTCACCTAGTTTAATTTAGCTCTTCAGAAAATCCGGATTTGTGGCTTAAAGTTACAGACGCCAAATAGCTTTTGATTTTACTTTAAACTAAGTCATAGTCTAGATTCTTGAATGTCATAACCAAATAGGTATGTAATTGATTTTGTTAGAAATTATAAATAAATTAGATTTATGAGGTATAGTGTAGTAAACAGCCCCAGATGAACGAGAAATATTAAAAGGTTTCCAACCTTAAGAATAATGTGTGCGTGTTTGACATAATTATATACATATTTATGTATGTTTGGTTAGTTTTTTACATTTAATAATTAATAAATTAGTCATGTTATACATCCAAGTCTTCATCGAGAATCTCGACGGTCGCGGGTTCAAACCCCAGGCACACACCTCTAACTTATCGAATTTATGTGTGTATTCACAAAAAAATATCACGTACTTTAATGGTAAAGGAAAACATATTGATGAAACTTGCACAACTAAAAGGTCTTAGGAATGTCTTAGGTATGTAGTCCGCCAACCCGCACTAGGCCAACGTGGTGGACTAAGGCCTAAACCCTCTCATTTGTAGAGGAGGCCCGTGCCCAGCAGTGGAAAGTATATAGGCTGATGATGATGATGATACATCCAATATATACTGAGACTTTAGAAGTCGAAGAACAGGAAAGAAATTTAGTAAGGTTAAACGTTATTTAAAACACCTATGTTATTGCTAAAGAAAGTAATACAAACCAAGCTTCAGTTTTTTATGATGTGAAATAATGTTTCAATCATGGCCGAGGTTACTCAAGTTTAAGTTAGAATTCTATAACATTTAGCCCCCAAGACTTATCACTCCATACAATTTTTTATTTAAAAAAAGCTTTTGAGATGATTTTAACTAAATGTATCAGAGATGGTTATCATTCGTTAGTAATCCAAGATGCTGCGAGTTGTCTCCCTACTAACCCATTCATAGCCTCCCGTTTCATGAATGGGTAAACTTGGCGTTTCACGCGCTCGCTCAAATTTTATGACCGTGTCATACACTACGTTATTATGTATCACTGTATTTGCTTTAGGCTATATTTTAGTTGAATCTTATGGGGATGAAAGGATGAAACTTCGTTCTTCCAAAATGCTTGAAATTGCCCGACTCAGGAATTACATCCGAGATCACTCGATTATACCTACATACCAATCTTTCCCCCGGGATCAACGAGAAAGTTGAATACTCACGTCTCCAAAAAATAGCCTCGTCTTGTAGGACTTAAAACTGGTTACCAAATATAGATATAATACATTTCTTATCTCTGCCTACCCCTTCATGAACACATGCGTGAGTATATGCATCATCATAGTCAACCAGATCTGAGATAGAAATGGGATAGCTCATACAGTAAATTAACAATTTTTAAATTACCTAATTACCAAAATCTAAGAATTTCCATTGTGTTTCATTCAGTGAAGTTGCGAAAGTATAAACCGCAGCCAAAGAAGTTAGACGAATATTTTATGTCCTGAATTTCTGCTGCGAATACGTCTCATATATATCTAAAGTAGAAGCACTCGGTTCATTTGAGACGATGCGCCCCGCAGTCACGAAGCAAGCACATTCTCCTTGTATCGTATTCCGACGGATATGTCAGGGCCGCTTGTATTTTCGTGATTTAGCTTTTTAATTATATGTCTTAATTCTACTTAGTACATAAATAAGCAACTAACTACCAAAATGTCCTCTAATAGGAGAAATGATTAGAAAAGTAAAAACAACCAGATTAGTGTTGTGTATCAGAGCGTCATCATTGTCCAATTGGACTGCGGTACGAATAGTCTGGTTCGTCGGGATATCTTAGTGTTACAAGCGATGTGAACAGACTCAATGGCTTGTGTGATGTTCTTGCTTGGCTATTATTATTGCTCTATATATATTCCGCCCAGATTCTCTATTTAGAAAATGTTAAACCAACCTTTTGTAGAGTAAATTCTTTATTCAAACAGCCCTGTACTTATCTTTGTATAACTGCTGTCACTTTAACGTGCAAGTATAAAGAAGACTGCCTCGTGGTCTCGCGGTACAAGTATGTGCCGTGCGATCTTGAGGTCCTGGGTTCGATTCCCGGGTCGGGCAAAGTGTTATTGGGTTTTTCCATTAGGAAATTCTCGGTAACAGCACGGAGTCTGGGAATGTGCCCGAAAAACGGCAATAGGCTCGCCCCCTATTACGTGGGACTGATACATACCTGGCGAAATGTGGGTGCAGAAATGCACCTCTGCCTACCCCTTCGGGGAATACAGGCGTGAGTTTATGTATGTATGTATGTATAAAGAAGTGTCCTGCCACAACTATTAAATATCCATGATACTGAACCAGACGTGATCGAAAGCAGAATGTTTTCCGTGAAGAAGAGTCATAAAATACGTTTAACCATCTTTCAAATCTGTTAATGTATTACATAATTTTATTGCTCTTCAGCTCATTTAATCTTGTTTATGAAACATTTCATATTTAGTGCTAAGAATTTGTTCCTATGTTTAATTTTGTCCACGTCTTCGAGGAAACGTTAGCCGTCTCGGAATATGCTTGCATGTAATACGATCGTCGCTCCACTACCAACAACGCTTGCGAGCTAACGACACATCCGGGTGAAATAGCATACATTGCTACGTTCCTCGGCAAAATTTATGACATATTTTATGTCGAGGAAGTAATGGATGGCGAAGCGATTTAATGCAAAAAGTCACTTACCGATGTCGTAGTTGCGCAAGCGGCCCGCGAGAAATATAGGACATATCATAATGAAGGCACTGATGTGGTAACAGTTGCATGAAACAATAAATTGCATTGTTCGGTTGGCGTGAAATATAGTTTCTCCAGTAATAATAAATTGGAGCCTGGAAATTGGTATTCTTGGAAGATTAACTGTTTAGCTAGATAAGCGAAAAGCAAAGCGTAACAATCGCACACAGTAAAACTCGTCACATTAATCACGTGGCATTAAAATAAATTGCCGTAGAGCGTGCCTTATAAAGCCACAATTCTACTTGTATGGATCATTCCTTTATGGGTAATGATCCCATCGCATCCCAAGATATGATGATGCGGTTGACGTCAGCGTGGAAAGACAAATCAGCATCTGCAAACCTGTCGACAGATTTCACACACAGTTCTCCAGATTTCTACTTGGCTTTAATTGATCAGGGATGGATAGGAGTCGCCTTACTCCGTGGCGCATTTAAAATGTATTTTTTCTAACTTACGTACCTTACGATTTATCTATAATAACTTCTCTAGCTTACTCTAGGAGAATATAACTCTCCTTGCCTCTGCATACTATTGAAACCAATTTCTTTCTTTACCGATCTGCAAATGCAACTAAATAACTTACCACCTACATCGAAGTCTTGAAGCAGCTGTATATGATACAATTGTGTAAGCTAAAAAAAAAAACAAACAAAGCGTTATAGCAATCAACATAAACATTAAAATCGTAAACAAACGGCCAACACTTTCACAAACATAAATTCGAAACAGCAGATCAGATAAAAACGATAAGTTTGTCCGCCGGTTTCAGAGCGCGCGCAATTTGCATTCCCATAAATTAAGACTGTTTTGAAATCGAAACTGAACGCGCAATCCCTTCGCGGGTGTAATTGTATTCACGTCACGCGTACCGCCGAAGATGGAAGATTATTATGAGTTCAGACGGTGAATCGATTTCAAAAAAATCCCATCCAATCAAAATACTGGTTCCACAGCACCGTCTCTGTGGATTCGTGAGCTCCTCAATTTATTCGGTTATTACATTCGGGACCTGTTTCATTATTGGTCTTAACAGATTCGAGAATATGTCGACATTCGTGATTTTCTCCGTCCTTAAGTTACAACACTTCAAGCATGGTTCCGTATTTAAATTGTGGAAGAATTAAAAAATGTAACCGAGGCTTCAAACATATATTCAATATTTTCGATTATTTTTGCCGAAAGAAAAGCCATAAAGGAGGTTTATTCTAGAAACCACTTGTAGTCATCTCCGTCTGCGAGATTTTGTTTTCCTCAATGAATAAAATTTGCATCAAAATAATATACATAATAATGTAAGTAAGAAATTAGCAATTCAATCCCTAAAAATAATAATTTATGAGTACATTATTGAAGCAGTGATGGCCTCAAGGTATGGCGCGCGGTTGAGAATTTCGGCGGTCGCAGGTTCAAACTCCAGGCACACACCTCTGACTTTTCAAAGTTATGTGTCTATTCACAATGAATTATCACTTGCTTTAACAGTGAAGGAAAACATCGTGATAAAACCTGCACACCTTAAAGTTCTTAGGAATTTCTTAGGTGTGTAGTCCGCCAACCCGCACTAGGCCAGCGTGGTGGACTAAGGCCTAAACCCTCTCAGTTGTAGAGGAGGCCCGTGCCCAGCAGTGGGACGTATTTGGGCTGATGATGATGATGATGATGAGTACATTATTGAGAAAAGAACAAACCTATGCACTTTTTATAATACTACCTGATATTATTCACGGGCGTTATACCACAAAAAAAGTCACAAAATGAAATGATAGCATTAATTTTGCTGATGACCTCAAAATATAACCTTAAGTTTTACAGATAGTGGATATTTACTTCCTGCGAAAAAAGGTTGTAACAAAAATCTATATATTTTATTTCTATATTTATTTATTTATTTAACTAAAACAATTTAACATAAATACATTTTCATTTTTTACATTTTACATGTTTTAATAACAGTGGCTACAATATTAGATTTACCTACTGTCTCTACACTAAGCAGAGCTTGTCTCGTAGAGGCAGTATGCTCAATAATTTTCACAGCATTGGATAATAATAATAGGACCGACGTAGGCAAACGGAGATAAATAGTCGTTAAATTACCCCAAAGGCAATGATAAATGGAGTTAATCTCACATTTTACTTAAAGAGAAACGTGCCTCATAAAATTCGACGATCCTCTGATTTACACCCCTCGGATTTCTTTTATTTTTATTCCCTATGGTATTTGTACGGTCTTATATGGAACCGGTTTTGTACTGTCTTATATGGAACCGGTTTTGTACTATGTAGAGAAAGGGACAGGATGTCCATTCTCACGTGAATCACTGGTTTTTGCCCGTAATCGCTGCATATATGAAGCTTGTGTTTACCGTTCCGAAAGGACGTAACTCCGTTAGTTCTGCAATATCATACGGCTTTTTAATGATTCTATTTGCATTAACATGTAATTTTATGGTGCGTTTGTTGGGAACTTTTTTGTTTGAAGGATGGTCGTTGATATAATGAATAGGTACATTAGATATCGACTGCAGTGATCAAATAGTATAACAAACTGATATTGGTAACTCTTGTTTGGTTTTGATTTTTTGCTGACAAGATAAGGAAAATAATATTGCTTATCATGTAGTACCTGACCTAGTACCCGTGCAATCACTTTTCACGTACGAATTATAAAAAATATTATAAAATTCAACATGAGAGTAACCCAATACCGTTGAATATTTGTTTTTGTCTGTAAAGAACGTGAAATTGCGAATAATTCTCGTAATAAAATTCTCTTTATTAATAGCATTAATGAATACACACATAACTTCGAAAAGTCGAAGATGTGTGCCTGGGGTTTAAACCTGCGACCGCCGAAATTCTCGACCGCGCGCCTAAACCTTGAGGCCATCACTGCTTTTTTTATGTGTGTATTCATAATGAATTATCACTTGCTTTAACGGTGAAGGAAAACATCGTGATAAAACCTGCACACCTAAAAGTTCTTAGGAATTTCTTAGGTGTGTAATCCGCCAACCCGCACTAGGCCAGCGTGGTGGACTAAGGCCTAAACCCTCTCTAAGTGGGACGTATTTGGGCTGATGATGAATAGCATTAAAACTATTATCTTTTCTGAATGGTATAAGAAATGACGATGGTTTATAAAATATCTCTTAAAAACTGTGTTTTTAGTCGCGACCCGTCACATGACGTTTATTTTTATTTTTAATTAAATCCTGTATGTTATAAGCGTGGCGCGATATTAGGCAACGCTTACGAGATAGCTGGGGGATGAACAAATTCCACGAAAGGAATTTTGAGTCTGGCATTTACAATGTCCTAAAGCTTGGTGACATAGGATCTCAATTTGCATAGGGCAAAGGTTAGGCCTTGTGATTAAGCTGCATCATAAAATTAATTATCCATAATGGTCCATAAAGATCATAGATACATTTACGCCTGTATCCAGGTAGGTAGATAGAGAGGATCTATTTTTATAGCTGTTCTATCATTTGTAATATTTCTGTTTATCAGGCATATTTCCGGACTGCTTCTATTACTACATACATCAACTCACGCCTGTATTCCCCGAAGGGGTAGGCAGAGTTGCATTTCTGCACCCACATTTCGCCAAGTATGTATCAGTCCCACGTAATAGGGGGCGATCCTTTTGCCGTTTTCGGGCACATTTCCAGATTCCGTGCTGTTACCGAGTATTTCCTAATGGAAAAACCCAATAACACTTTGCCCGACCCGGGAATCGAACCCAGGACCTCTAGATCGCACGGCACATACTTGTACCGCGAGACCACGAGGCAGTCAGTTCTATTACTAAGAATTTCCTAATATAAAAAAAATTACAATAGAACCTTTGCCTACTTGGGAAGAGAACTCCAGACTACGAGGCAGTAAATAATAGCAAATATGACGCTGGTCATAATAAACGTTGGTGTAGGAATCCATATCACCATATCCTTTCTATTTACTAAATGAGGTTAGTAGGATCTAAAATAATATCTTTTTGAAAACAAAAAACATTTGTAAAAGAATGCATTTTGTTTATTACGTCACGTCCGCGCCCTCTAATGAGAGCTGACGTGTTCAGACAGGCACTGTGGATTACGAAGGTTCGAATAATGAGACTAATTTTAGGAATTCTAATATAAATGTAAGCGTTTGCTCTTTTCGCCCAGATTCCTTTTTTAAAGCATTTTCTCGCTTTAAATTGGTGTTGAAGGAATCACAGTAATGAATGTAATAAAGCGGAATCAATGTATTGAGTAAATGGAATTTTCTGGAAGCTGAAAAAAGAAAGGTGTTAAGAGTTAAAAATTTGATTTGATTTTATTTATTCAAAAACCTACAATCATTAAAAAAACTGCATACAATTCCGTTGCTATGAATACACTTTAATGCACACATTTTTTATTTATCTCTGTTTTTTTTTTCAATTTACTGAAGCTGATTTCTTTTTCTAAATGTTTTTCTAAATACCCAACTTGACTGTAAAACATACATAAACTCACGCCTGTATTCCCTGAAGGGGTAGACAGAGATGCATTTCTGCACCCACATTTCTCCAGGTATGTATAAGTCCCATGTAATAGGGATTATTCTCTACTAAAAGCTTTGAAAATATTTCTTGTATAAATACCACACAACAACAGAATTATCCAAGAATTACCTAGCGAGCCTATTGCCGTTGTTAGGGCACATTACTAGACTCCGTGCTGCTATTGAGAATTTCCTAATGGAAAAACCGAATAACACTTTGCCCGACCCGGGAATCGAACCCAGGACCTCTAGATCGCAAGGCACATACTCTCTAAATGTTTTCCTAAATACCCAGCTTGACCCTAAAACAATAAATAAAGTTAACAGTTGACAGGTACTATGACGCCTTATTTCTATTTAATACTATATTGAAACGACTGCCTCGTGGTCTCGCGGTACAAGTATGTGCCGTGGGATCTAGAGGTCCTGGGTTCGATGCCCGGGTCGGGCAAAGTGTTATTCAGTTTTTCCATTAGGAAATTCTCAATAGCAGCACGGAGTCTAGTAATGTGCCCGAACAACGGCAATAGGCTCGCCCCCTATTACACGGGACTTATACATACCTGGAGAAATGTGGGTGCAGTAATGCACCTCTGCCTACCCTTTCGGGGAATACAGGTGTGAGTTTATGTATGTACTATATTGAAAAACGAGGACGGGCGCAAGCTTGTGTATAAATTGTTCTAAGTACGCGCCCGTTGACTACGTAATGAAACTTTCTGAATGTCCAGTTGTATTTTTTATCGCACACTTTCTATTTATAGCAATTGTCGATCATACGTGTGGTAATTATGGTCAGCATGCCTTGTTCTTTTGTACAAGCGAAAATCATTGTGTTCCTTCATTAATATTGTTTTTGTGTTATTGGATTGAAGTTGAAGTCGTACAATACATGATATGAAAAAGGAAGCCATTAATGTTTAAGTGGTTCCATGATTACCACCGAGTATTTTATGTCGCTGGATGCAGGCTGCTTCCAACAGGTCCCTGTGGAAGTCATTAGGAGAGGCCTATGTCCAGCAGTGGACTTCGATTGGCTGATGGATTGGATTGGATTGGATTGGATTTTATGTGAGTCGTGATGGCCTCGAAGTTTAGGCACGCGGTCGAGAATCTCGACGGTCGCAGGTTCATACCTCAGGCCAACACCTCTGACTTTTCGAAGTTACGTGTGTATTCACAAATAATTATTTTTATATACGTACTTTAACGGTGAAGGAAAACATCGTGATGAAACCTGCACACCTAAAAGTTCTTAGGAATTTCTTAGGTGTGTAGTCCGCCAACCCGCACTAGGCCAGCGTGGTGGACTAAGGCCTAAACCCTCCCAATTGTGGAAGAGGCCAATTGTATTGAGGAGGAGGAGAAATTAGTTTAGCAGGTGTAGTGCGAAATCCTTGAAACAAATTCAAAGCGGCGAAAGATTAAGGTTCAATCCAGTATTTCACTTAAAAGAATACCTATCTTATTATCAATGTCGGTATAACGAAATACCACGCAAGATCGATATTTGACGAAATGGCTCACTAAATCGCGGTAGTGAAGTTAACGATCTCACTACTTAGTGAGTTGGCTCATCGCCTCCAGGTAATCTAAACACTTCCCAAACTACACTTTCTAATGATTAAAATGTAGACCGTTTGTTGTATAGGAAACAATTTATTAGAACGGTATAGGGAAGTTATTTATTAATCGCGAGAAGCAATTATTGCTTGATTAAGAGTTTTCATCTGATTCTAGTGCCTCGTAGTCTCGCGGTACTAGTATGTGCCGTGTGATCTAGAGTTCCTGGGTTCGATTCCAGGGCGGCAAAGTGTTATTGGGTTTTTCCATAAGGAAATTTCCAGTAGCAGATCGGAGTCTGGAATTGTGCCTGAAAAATGACAATAGGCTCGCCCCCTATTACGTGGGACTGATTCGATTATGAACTTTTGGCTTTGACCTCGATAATTACTGCCTAGTCCTACATATGTATTTGGGAAAAGGGAGAAGTAAATTAGTTGATTCGAAGGTCAATAGTAACTTGTTATTCAATTTGTTTATTAGGAGCAAAAAGTTTCTTCATCTTTTATAATCATTTTTAAAATACTTTGTATATAAAGTACATGGAGATAAGTGGTTGCCCGAAAAACGGCAATAGGTTCGCCCCCTATTACGTGGGACTGATACATACCTGGTGAAATGTGGGTGCAGAAATGCACCTCTGCCTACCCCTTCGGGGAATTCAGGCGTGAGGTTATGTATGACTCTAGTGTTTATATTTATCTATCAGGTGATTTACGTCATGGTCAATTAGTTCTTCAACGATATTTGATGGATTAAACATGACAAATCATGGCTAACAAACTTTATTGATTTATTGGCAACAATTGGGTGATCATTAAGATTCAATTTCCTCCAATTATTCTGCTCATAAGACTGAATTGGATGACTGGGATTGCTTATTGTCAGTTTTGTTGGGTAATATTGAAAAATTGGGTGATTTTTATGGATGTAAAAAGAGAGGGAATTATTGAATCGAAAATAAAAAGGGAATACAGTATAGAGAAGTTCTACATAGTGAAGAGACAGTATAGATGGTTCTATTTATCAAACAGTCTATTAGTGATTATTGATGCCCCGTGGCGCAGTTGACTAGACACTAGCTTGTGAAACGAGAGGCCGCGGATTCGATCCCCGCATCGAGAGAAATGTTTGTGTTCCACGAATATTTTTTTCGGGTCTGGGTGTTTTGAGACCGAAAAGTCTCTCTTAAATTCGGATACCCATAGACTTGTATCTTAGTGTGGGTTCAGAACTATGTATGTGACTGTTGGGTGTATTTATTAGTCCATAGATCTAATACCACAAAATAACAAAATAGGTAGGTAGTAAGATATTAAGCGTTATCCATATTAACTTAGTCTTGCCTTAATTCCTTTACCGAATTAAGAAAACGTTATTAGCTCGGCATTAGGTGATTCAATTAATTGGCTCAGTACACATTACCGACTAATTGCGTGTTAGCTAACGCAGTAAATGTTTCACTCATTTAATATTCCCAATTAACTGAAGTAAGCTAATTGTATTTTAGTAAATTAATTGCGTCTAATTTCACTAATTGTAATTGTCTTTCTTTTTATGTGAGGGTGAAGCCTCATAGCTCAATGTTTTGTCACCCGCTTTGCTGTGGAGGGAAGTGGGCAATTCTTTGTTTTCCAACTCCTCCTTTATTTGTCTTTCTGATTAACTTCGTTGCGGGATTATGACAAATTTAGGTCCCCTTAGATTCGCTGAGCTTCACTGCTCGGCGCCAATACTGTGCGTGCCGCTGTTGATCCTGGAGCACAGGAGTTACAGTGGTGGGTGTGTGGTGGGATAGGGACAAATAATTGTATTTTATTATTTAATGTCAATGTGTTGAATAATTTTTAGTTATACGCTTGTATTATTACTATGTCCTTTCCCAAGATCTCATCTATGTCCCTAGCAAAAATCATCCAAAACGGTCCAGTAGTTTCCGAGATAATCTTTTCTCTTTATACTACGTATAAGTATAAGTTTGACGTCTTAAATGTATAATATGAAGTGCCTAACTTCTTGTAAGTATTTCAAATTTCAACTGTTTATATTTCTTTGTTTCAGGTATGCTGTATAATAATATTATGAGAAGCTTAGAACATATTCAGGTAATTCTTGGATAATTGTAGTAAGTTTGGTGATACTCATAAGAGAAATATTTTTAAAGCTTTTAGTTTAGAAAATAGCAACAAACTGAAGTAGCTGTAATTTAAGACATATAATTTTTCCCACAACTATGTACTCGCAGGACAGGCTTATGGATCTTACAATCAAATGGATATCGACTTCTAAAATACATTTAATTATTTTTCTTCTTTTTTTTAACTAACTATCCATTAAGATATAAAACGTGCCATGACCCTGTAATCAGCTGTTGAATGTCAATAACCGTATTTCGGTGTGCGCCGATAATCCCATCAAAGGCGGCCGCCTCACCGCGCGCGTCTTTGCAGCCGTTCCGGCGGTCTCTTTGATGAGCCGCGCATTTGAGCAAACTTTTCCTGTATTAGAAAACTTTCGTTAACATTTTCCGACAGTTAGCGCAGATTAATTGAATAAAGAACGGCTGATAGGGTACATAGTTGAAGTTATGTAAAAGGTTTGTAGAAGAATCAGCGCTGAATCGAATAGTGACAATCAAACAAATTGATAGAGACGCTCACCGAAAAGGCAGATACAAAAATGCCAATCTTGGCAAAAAATAATCATACAAAGGCTTTCCCATTCATTTATATGATAAAATAAATGAAAAATATTTTTAATTGTGCCGTTTAATAATAAAAATAATTATCAAACATTAAGCTAAATAAGTGACAGGCAAATAACTAAGCAAAAGCGTGAAAAATGTATGAAAGACCAAGTGAACCAGAACCTTCTTTCTAAAATTTAGATTTTGTTGGGGCAGATAGACTAGGAAAAAACTATTTAAGAGCCGGCATTTGTGACATAAGACTGGCATACATAAGATACTTTAGAGTGAGAATGTTGCATACAATCTATCATTAATAATTAATTTAAAAGCATAACGTAATGTAATTTAATAAAAAATGTCGACGCTATAGTTCAACGACCGCGGATATTGAGGTCTGTGTACAGTACATTGCGGGTTTAAAATATTCGATTTTATAAATGATAAAGCATATAAATTCTTATTGTTTTAAACAATTTTTTTTTTGTATCAAACACACTGTCTACTACTAACTGTATCTATTTGTGTGTTTACTGATTTAAAAGGTTTTATATAAAAGTCGTGATGGCCTCGAGGTTTAGGCACGCGGTCGAGAATCTCGACGGTCGCGGGTTCAAACCCCAGGCACACACCTCTGACTTTTCGAAGTTATGTGTGTATTCACAATGAATTATCACGTACTTTAACGGTGAAGGAAAACATCGTGATGAAACCTGCACACCTAAAAGTTCTTAGGAATTTCTTAGGTGTGTAGTCCGCCAACCCGCACTAGGCCAGCGTGGTGAACTAAGGTCTAAACCCTCTAAGTTGTAGAGGAGGCCCGTGCCCAGCAGTGGGACGCATATGGGCTGATGATGATGATAATAATTATATAATGGAACGACTTTTGGGTAGTAAACTTTTAAATAAAATTACTTTGCTAGCACATGATGGTAAGTGCAGTGCGCTCCGAATAGTATGTTGACTACCAAAAAAGAAATATCTTTTAACGACACAATTTTGACAGCCCCGTGGCGCAGTTGACACCAGCTTGCGAAATTAGAGGCTGTGGGTTCGATACATGCACCGAGACAAATGTTTGTGGAATCCACTAATATTTGTTTTGGGCATGGGTGTTTGTGAGACCGAAAAGTCTCTGGTAATACCCACGACACGATTTGTATCTTAGACGATAGATCCTAAAGGTACTTACATAGAAGCCCAAAAGCGTTACACGTTAATTATTTTATGTCTTGTTTATAATTATTGTTTTATTTGGTGTCAGAATATTCCCATTCATATGTCAAATTGCTTTTGTTAAATAAAGATTTAAAGCTTAAAGATTTTATTCGAAATTTTATAAGGCAAGGTGGGCTTTTGGGCTTCTATGGAAGTACCGCCTCTGTATGGGATCAGAACTATATACATATGTGACTGTTGGGTGTATTTATTATTAGTACCTGGATGACCGAGCTTTGCTCGGAATGTATTTTTTTTTTAATTGTGTTTTTTGGAAATTATATTTAAGTACGAATTACTAATAAAATGATGAAATATGAATAATGTTACTTAACAACGCCATCTGCTGTTGTGTCGTTAAAGCAATTAGTTGCTCACAAAAAATAGTATTATTATTCGCCAATTCGCCAATAGATGTCAGGAAGAGTCTACTCAAACGCCTCCTTTTTGTTATTTTTCTTCCAAATGACATTTTCTAAAAATGATTCCTAGCTAGATCGATTTATCGCCCCCGAAACCCCCTATATACTAAATTTTATGAAAATCGTTGGAGCCGATTCCGAGATTCCAATTATATATATACAAGAATTGCTCATTTAAAGATATAAGATTATTAATTATGTCATTCTGATGCTGTCACGGAGATTGTTCAAGATTGTCTACTTACGGCAATATGTTATTAGTGAAATATTTTTATCACAGTTATCGCAATGTGACCTATAGGTATAAGTGAATCGTTGAAACTGTGCATGATGCATGGTTTCCTAAATAGACATAATTCTAAATCTAGAATTTCGATATATATCTATGAGTGCCAATTGGCAAGTTTGCCGTCTGTGTGTTACATTCCCAGAGATCCCGACAAAAGATAATCAAGACGAATGGATATTGCGAAACGGGCAAAAACTTCACGTTCCTAAGTGCTTGTTCGTGTATTTGCTAAAACTTATAATATTACTTAGGTATAGCGCATTTCAACTGAACAAAGCGCTAAGTCTATCCCGACAGATCGCACCCTCAATACACTAAAGCACTAAAGCATAACTAAAGATAGTTATTTTTCAATAAAACGCACAAATGAAACAGATCACGAAACGGAAGTAAAAAGACGTATAGTATTCATACATACATACATACATAAACTCACGCCTGTATTCCCCGAAGGGGTAGGCAGAGGTGCATATCTACACCCACATTTCGCCAGGTATGTATCAGTCCCACGTAATAGGGGGCGAGCCTATTGCCGTTTTTCGGGCACATTTCCAGACTCCGTGCTGTTACTGAGAATTTCCTAATGGAAAAACCCAATAACACTTTGCCCGACCCGGGAATCGAACCCAGGACCTCTAGATCGCACGGCACATACTTGTACCGCGAGACCACGAGGCAGTCATACATACATAACCTCTCGCCTGTATCCCCCGAAGGGGTAGGCAGAGGTGCATTTCTGCACCCACATTTTGCCAATCTCGTAACAGGGGTTGAGCCTATTGCAGTTTTTCGGGCAAATTTCTAGACTGAGCTGCTACTGAGAATATTCTAATGGAAAAACCCAATAACACTTTGCCCGGCCCGGGATTCGATATATATTCCTTTATACAAATTTGTTAGTTTCATCTTACTGTTTAACTTAATTGTGATTATTTTGCTACCTTTACATTCTTACTGTGAATTGGGGACCACGAGCAATCCGATGTTATTTAAAAACTCAAATTTGTCAACGTGATTATCGATTTCAACTAATTGATTACTGTTTTAGTGCTGACAACATAGACTAGATGACCTGTAAAGATTATTTTAATCCGTCTGAGTCGTTTTTTAACAAACGTTGATAAGAGCCATGCAGTACTCGTGCCTTCACAAGGGTTAAGTTTTTTTTTCTCTTTAATTTTTTTGGGACTTTTATCTAAAATGTCAGTCCCATTGTAACAAAAAACAAGATTACAAATTAAAAATTATTTCACTCTTAGTCTATATTTGTGTGGAACAACGCAAAGCAGCCAAGTCGTACAACATTTTAGCTTTATCAGATGTAGGAATGGCCAAAATAGAAACTATGGTACCAACATCTAGACAATTTATTTTCATCTAAGGGTTAAGTATTGGCTCGTTACGTCACCAGCAGTCAGGGTAACACGTCCTCTCTCACCAACAGCTCGCACGAGACTGTTCTCCCCTACCCGTGTCCCCGAGACAAGTATAAAATACTACAAGCCATTATATAAGTTTCTCATAGAAAAACATTTCGTCATTTCATTTCAGTAATTTCATTTGGATTAAGTCTTATTCTTTGCTTTAAACATATAAATATAAATAATATACAAATCCCGTTAGAAACACATATGCTGGATATTTTAATATGATAAGTGTAAATAATACTCGTAGACTAGAAACCGTCTTTAAAAGTAAAAAATACCATATCAAAATTTTATATTATAATGCTAAATAATAATTTATGGAGTTTAATTTTACTATATTTAAGGGTTATGTATAGATGGTAAAATTCAAATTCAAAAAATTCTTAGAAATTTCTTAAGTGTGTAGTTCGCCAACCCGCACTAGACCAGCGTGGTGGACTAAGGCCTAAACCCTCTCAGTTGTAGGGGAGGCCCGTGCCCAGCAGTGGGACGTATATGGGCTGATGACGATGATGATGATGATAGATGGTAGATATAAAACTGAGCGAATTTCCAAACTGCTGCTACTGAGAAACGTATCGAAGAACTCAAACAACACTATTATCAAATCATAGGGTGATTGAACATATATGCTATTAAATGCCGCGTTAAGACCGAGGCCTACAAGCTGTCATTCTTATTTTAATATCTTTGCCACATCTAAAACTTTCAACTGGACGTCATAAGCTGGCTAATACGTTCGGCCGTCATACGTCAATCGGATCGTGGCGAAGTAATCACAATTGTTATTGTAAGTGCAGAAGGTAAATGAACTCCAAATACCGGCTCCACGGCGTGCCAAGGTATAATACACGGGTTATATAATTACTTGGCTATAATTCCAATGCTCGGTTCAGAGAGCACGTTAACCCGTCCATCCAAAGAGTTTCAATTTAGCAATACTATACGTACTTATAAGCAGTGATGGCCTCGAGGTTTAGGCGCGCGGTCGAGAATTTCGGCGGTCGCAGGTTCAAACCCCAGGCACACACCTCTGACTTTTCAAGTTATGTGTGTATTCACAATGAATTATCACTTGCTTTAACGGTGAAGGAAAACATCGTGATAAAACATGCACACCTAAAAGTTCTTAGGAATTTCTTAGATGTGTAGTCCGCCAACCCGCACTAGGCCAGCGTGGTGGACTAAGGCCTAAACCCTCTCAGTTGTAGAGGAGGCCCGTGCCCAGCAGTGGGACGTATTGGGCTGATGATGAATGATGATTAATACGTACTTAATAGATACATATTTCATCGTCATCGTCCCACCGTTCGGCAAGGGCTTCCTGTACAACTGAGAGGGTTTTGGCCTTAGTCGACCACACTGACCTATTGCGGATTAGCGGACTACATACTTCAAAAAATCTAAAAACTTTTAGGTGTTCAGGTTTCCTCACGATGTATTCTTCACCGTTAAAGTACGTGGTAATCTACTATATAAAAATAAGTCGGGTTTTCCTCCCTGACGCTATAACTCCAGAACGCGCGAACCGATTTCCACGGTTTTGCATTCGTTGGAAAGGTCTCGGGCACCGTGAGGTTTATAGCAAAGAAAATTCAGGAAAAATTTCAACAGAAAAGCGGGAAAGTCTTTTTTCACATACAGCGCCATTTTTCTCATATAAACTGTTCTACCTAATATCCTGTCAGACATTTTATGTTTATCCTATCAATACGGTTAATGGTCCCCTCAAATTAAAGAACGTATTTAAATAAAGGGATGGAATCGACAACATATATCCACAATATTCGAATAATTGCGTATTTTGGATTTTAAACATGTAGAATAGTGTCAGTAATAAAAAGGGATTGTCATATTTATTGGTTGTCAAATATTTATGCGTGCGTTCAGAAATTTATTTTTAAACTCCTTGGTTTACAATTTACAAACGAAGGCGGGCTCGGTAGTCATCACGCTTTGAAATCTAAAACACTCAACTATGCACTGGAATGCACTTGGTGTTAAGAAAATTGTTGAGTAATGTTATTCACGTGACGATACTCAAAAGACAACTTAAAGATGAATAATTGGTGCTTGAGAATTCATCAATTAGATTGATCTAAGGATTTCATTGATCCCAACGGGTATGACCATTGAGTTCAAACGAATTCAGTTCCCAATTCGTATTTCCTTTGCCTTGACGATTAACAAAAGACTGTTTTTGTGATCTAAATTTAAACAATTGAAAAATATATAAAAAAATGTATATCACAAGGTGCTTCATCATCATCATCATCAGCTCATATGTGTACGTCCCATTAATTGTCATAGGCCTTTTCTGCAACTGAGAGGGTTTAGACTTCAGTCCACCACGCTGGTGCTTCAATGAAGAGAATTGAAACCGACTGCATCCCATGCTGCACAATATGTAGGTACATGTGTAATTTAATGACACACGATTGATGCATTTAATTTTTGTACTCTTTTTGTTTCTGTATTTTTATCTCAATAAAGAGCTGAACTTAATATTTATTTCCATACAATCAAAAATAAAATTCAGGTAATATGTAACATAACATTCAATGACTGTTAGGCGGTACGAAGTTTGCCGGGTCAGCTATTTATATTATAGATGTGAATGTAAATTTCTTTGTTACGCTTTCACGCCAAAACTACTTAACCGATTATTATTAAAATTTGTACACATAGTCTTCGAGGTATTAGAAAGGAGATAGGATAGGTACTTCTTATTAAAAAAAAACGGAGGGTAAATAATAATTGGACAATGATTGAAAAAAGATTTGAATGACTTTTGGTATGCAGATAGGTGGGACCCACCGATGTACATAGGATACTTTTTATCTCGGAAAATTTAGTGTTCCCGTGGGAATGGTTATCCTTACTATTATATAAATGTGAATGTAATGTTGGTTACGCTTTCACGCAATAACAATTTTTTTTGTTTGAACATAAATAAGACCCTGTGAAGTACATAGGCTATGCTTCATCCCGGTAAAATGTAATGTTCCAATGGGATAAACATATTATAAATACGAAAATAACTTTCAGAGTTTTACTTTTACGCCTAAACCATTTGATCGATTTGGGTGATTTGATGTGATGGATAAAAACGGGACCTTAAAAAAGGACATAGGCATCGTTTTTTTAATTCAGTAAGTGCCATTTTGGGCACTTGAGGAACGATTTATAGATTCACTTATTATTTATCTTTCTGCACCCATCTCTGTAGTCTACGCGGACGGGGTCGCGGGCAAAAGCTATAAAAATATAAAAATTGCGATTACAAAACAGGTGTTGTTCGTAGAAGGGTGAAAATTTGGGGTTGTATGTATTTTTCAATGTCCATAAAATAAAAAAATTGCTTTTGGGTTGGACCCCCCTTAACACCTAAGGGTATAAAAAATAGATAAAAACCTATTCTCAGACTTACTGAATATACATATAAAATTTATTCTATACAGATTTTGGCCATATTTTTTGTTTAAAAATTAGAATGGCCAGTAAAAAAATAGAGGTTCATCGTAGCAGGGTGAAAATTTAAGATTATAATAATTTACCAATGCTGAATCATAAAACATAAAAACGTTAGGTCAATAGAAAGAAAATAATCATACCCTAAATATTAAACCCTTAAATGTTGGGCGATTCTCAGACCTACCTACGATATACACATAATATTTCATAAAAATCAGTCGGGCCGTTTCGGAGGAGTTTGCAAAATAACACCGCGACACGAGAATTTTATATGTATGGCAAAACAACGTTTGCCGGGTCAGCTAGTTCATTATGAAAACACAGATACGTATTTTAACATGCCTATTGGAGTCTTTTTAACACATCTCCAAACTGCGTGCTGCTACTGAGAATTTCCTGCTGTAATAACTCAATAGAACAAAGTTGGACTGCAGAATAGAAGACGGCATCTCTCGATCGGCCGCCGCACAGAAAGCAACTGTGTGAAATTGAGGCGCAGCCAAAGTCTTCAAATAAGTAAATTGATATGTAAATTTGTTGTTATTGATAAGGTTTCTTAGCCATGAATAGTCAATACTCGTAACAAAAGCAATCATTGTTACTATACATGGTTTTAGACAAATTAATCCGTCTGACGGTAAAAATATGTATTTCGACATATTTCAAAGAAGCCGCTTTTATTTACTTTTCTGCTTTCCTTTACGTGAAATTTAGTGTTTGTCATCAATTCTTAAAATGGCAATCTTTGTGCCAATGCCTGTGTTTACCGGCGTCGAATTTCGCGCTTTCGCCATTTTGGTCCGTGACGAGGTGACTCGTTTGTGCTAAGTCACCGTCTCCGCTTTGTTAATAATACCTTGACGATTTATTTCAATTGGATCCCGTTGGACAGCATTATATAGTTATTTTCGTATTGATATGATGTTCTGATAGCGAGAAAAAAAACCTTAGAACAGAATTTAAAGTTTAATTTATGCAGCTGTATACCTGATATTTTTTTTCTTATATGCCATTTTTATCCAGGGCTTTCTAGAGAACAGCTCCTCTAAATTCGTGTAGACTAGATAAAAGTCTTCCTACGGTAATTTACTATCGTTTGACCTTCATTGTCACACAAGTCAAAAGGGCGCAATACTAAGAAACTATTCTTATATCCTGAGTAATTCAGACAGTTTCGTTCTCACAAATACCCATATCTAACAACACTAAGACATTAGGCTGTTATTATCTTTATGAAAAACTCAATGAATTTTAGGTCTCACAAATGCCCAGATCGAAACAAGTTGCATAAAAACATTGCCCCGGTAATATAGACTCCAATTTAATAGACAACTTTGCATAGAACAAAAAATGCAACATAAACTGTCTTTTAATGCAGTATTTCACAGAGATACGGCTAATCAGTCGTAATCGGCCATCGAGTCCTATATTGGCTGATAACATTGGATGGGATCAACTATAGATAATGTGCTCATAGAGTGCAAACAAAGGGATCTTTTGTAATTCATTTAACAAAGCTTTTGTTTTGTTTATCATTTATATTGTTAATAAATGATTAAATTCTGTTGTGACGCGTTGGATTTCCTTTGCAGCTGTGGATATATTATTAATATTCGCATTCAGAGTAATTAAGTCTTAATAATAATTATCAGCTATGGTTATTGCATCGGTAATGTAATCTAATGTATCTACATTAAATTATAATTTATAGTTACAATCTCACTGCGTCGTAGTCTCGCGGCACAAGTATGTGCCGTGCGATCTAGAGGTCCTGGGTTCGATTCCCGGGTCGGGCAAAGTGTTATTAGGTTTTTCCATTAGTAAATTCTCAATAGCAGCACGGAGTCTAGTAATGTGCCCGAACAACGGCAATAGGCTCGCCCCCTATTACATGGGACTTATACATACCTGGCGAAATGTGGGTGCAGAAATGCACCTCTGCCTACCCCTTCGGGGAATATAGGCGTGAGGTTATGTATGTATGTAGTTATAATCTACATATCTAGATTTAGCACGGTGTAGTTAATAGCCACTTGTTTGTCAAACGAAAAGATGGTTCAAGAAAACGTTTGCCTGTTGCACATATATTTGTCTCGGGTTAGAGTGTTAGCGAGTCCGAAGTCGTGATGGCCTCGAGGTTTAGGCGCGCGGTCGAGAAATCGACGGTCGCGAGTCCAAACCCCAGGGACACCTCTGACTTTTCGAATTGAATTATCATTTACTTTAATGGTGAAGGAAAACATCGTGATGAAACCTGCACACCTATAAGTTCTTACGAACTTCTTAGGTGTGTAGTCCGCCAACCCGCAGTAGGCCAGCGTGGTGGACTAAGGCCTAAACCCTCTAAATAGTAGAGGAGGCCCGTGCCCAGCGGTGGGACGTATATGGGCTGATGATGATGTTTATTTATTTACTCTGGCTACTTCCGTAACAAATTTGATACAACTTTTATGGCCTGAACAAGTTACAAACATACCAACAAACTCTCGGCTTTATCAGTGTGATTAACAAGTACGGGCCCCTTTGCATTCTAATAAATCATATTCAAATGTAATCTACAAATTGGTACGAGTGTAAAGGGCGTGAGTCCATGAATTATGCAGCTGTTTAGAACTAATTTGCATTATTTACGCTAGTCGCGTCTCTATTTATACGATACGTTTCTATTTGATGGAAATGTAATTATGGAGGCAATAAGATGTGTTCTCCCCCCTCCCCTTCTCAGTTGAAATGTAAATGAAGCCCGTGCCCAGCAGTGCGACTTATGAAGATGTATTTGGAGCAATATTTTTTATTTTTTGCCTCGTGGTCTCGCGGTACAAGTATGTGCCGTGCGATCTAGAGGTCCTGGGTTCGATTCCCGGGTCGGGCAAAGTGTTATTGGGGTTTTCCATTAGGTAATTCTCGGTAACAGCACGGAGTCTGGAAATGTGCCCGAAAAACGGCAATAGGCTCGCCCCCTATTACGTGGGACTGATACATACTTGGCGAAATGTGGGTGCAGAAATGCACCTCTGCCTACCCCTTTGGGGAATACAGGCGTGAGTTTATGTATGTATTTTTTTAACACTACCTTGATATGAAAATATTGCCTCTTCGTTTCTACAACGCACGGCACATACTTGTGCCGCGAGACCACGAGGCAATCATAGTGCATGCAGATGCAGAATGCAGATTATAATCCCCACTCTCGCTATTTTCATCGTTCCTAGTGGAATGAATGATTGGTACAAATCTTAAGCTCCCCACTAATTATCTCAGATTGCCGCTGATGCTAGTGCAGTGACCCTGCAGCGTGCTCAGTGACCCCTATGACCCATTTATTTACCCTCATACGAAGGGGTTGCCGTGAGCATCCCTTTAACTCCAGCTATGTATTCACTTCTATTTAATTTTTTTGTTGTTTATTTATTTATATGTATTATATGTAAACCGAAGTCGTGATGGCCTCGAGGCTTCGGAACGCGGTCGAGAATCTCGACGGTCGCGCGTTCAAACCCCAGGCACACACCTCTGACTTTTCGAAGTAATGTGTGCATTCACAATGAATTACCACGTACTTTAACGGTGAAGGAAAACATCGTGATGAAACCTGCACACCTAAAAGTTCTTAGGAATTTTTTAGTTGTAGTACACCCACCCGCACCAGGCCAGCGTGGTGGACTAAGGCCTTAACCCTCTCAATTGTAGAGGAGGCCCGTGCCCAGCAATGGGACGTATATGGGCTGATGATGATGATGATGAATGTAAGCCACGACATACAAACGTATTTACTCTCATGTCTGTATCCCCAAACCAACAGTAGTTGTATTTCTTAATAAGTATTTAATTAAAATTTTATAAACTTCAAAATATACCACAAATAAAGCTAATCAAAATCTTCAGCATTGTTAAAAACACTTACAGTAAAAGACTGCATCAAAATTTTAAAAAGAACAAAGAATTTGAAGAGGTTGCCACAATTTTTGGCTCTCCAACTGTAAACCACTCTAGTTATTAACTTCAGACATCTTAACGTTGAATACGACTTTCTTTAAGAATTGAAAACCTCTTTCCGAAGAATCTCGTCAAAAGAAACATTCAGTAAAAGATATTAAATAAAAAAATTCAAGATCATTCTCGTAATTCGGATATGCTACTTCTATATAATAAAGTAAGTATACTAGATGATTGCTTCGTGGTCTCGCTGCACAAGCCTTGCCGTACAGTAAAAGTCCGATTCCTTGTTCGATTCCCTGGATATTGGGAGTGTTATTGGGTTATACTTTAAGAAAATTTCAGCAACACTGTGGATTTTGGAAATGTGCCTAGAAACGAGAATGGTCTCTCTTCCTATTACGTGGGACTTATAAACATATTTAACTCCGTCGGGACTATAAGTGTGTGCGT
Organism: Hemaris fuciformis; assembly: GCA_907164795.1. Lineage (NCBI taxonomy): Eukaryota > Metazoa > Arthropoda > Insecta > Lepidoptera > Sphingidae > Hemaris > Hemaris fuciformis. The sequence goes on from OU015445.1 coordinate 4,453,320, forward strand.
ATGTTGTATAATTACATAACTATATACATATGTACTTATGTATACGTTCCACTTCTGAGCACGGGCCCCGTTAGGACTCCGTCGCACTTCCCATATTTCATGGGGTAACACTAATACACGACCCGGGGTTAAACCTCAAACGTCGCTTGAAACCTTTAGACCAATGAGTCAAGTGTGTATGAAAAGTACCGGAATTTTAAACACTTAATCAGAGTATAAAATTTCACTCACGCCTCATACAATAATCTACTTACTGACGTGTAATTTGCGCGTTGAATTATTCATGATGCCGGAGGATTAAAATCCACGCGTGTGATACAACTCAATATTCCGGACGCTTCTGGACGGCAGTGGGTGACCTTGTAAGGACCCTGCATTCTGACCTGTAGTTTGTAGGTTAACGGCCAGGATATTAAACTCGAATATTGCCTATGTAGGATTTTTATTGACACCGAATAGACGTATCAAACCGAATAGACGTATCGTATAATAGTTTAGAATCCGGCTGTCATTGAGTTTTCTCATAAAGAAATTCTCAGTAGCAGCACGGAGTCTGGAAAAATGCACGAAAATGACTCGCCCGTTATTTTGTTGGATTTAAAACTGGCGAAATTTGTGTGCCGAAATGGTACCTGTGCTTACCTCGTTGACGATACAGGGGTAAGTATTTAAAAATTATATTATACTTTATGTAAATATTGGTCATTATACAGGGTGTATTCAGACCGTGATAAGATCAGGTAATAGCTGCGGTGATAAAAAAACTGATTGTCGTTAAAAAATCCCGACAAAAAATAAAAATTTTGACGTTTAACAAACAATGGTAGATATTAAATGGATGTGGTTGTAAGGAAGACGTATTTATTTTTGTCGCGATTTTTTATGTCACGGTATGTGTAATCACCGCGGCTATTATCTGCCTTAGTTTCCGATCACGGTCTGAATACATCCTGAATAAATTTATGTAATTTAGTCAAACAGTTTAGTTTTAATTTTTTAAGTGGTAAGTTTAGTTAGTAAGTTTATTTAGTTATAGTTGTTAGTCCGCCAACCCGCACTAGGCCAGCGTGGTGGACTAAGGCCTAAACTCTCTCAGTTTTAGAGGAGGCCCGTGCCCAGCAGTGGGACGTATTTGGGCTGATGATGATGATGATGATTAGTTAGTAAAACCAGCTAGCTCTTAGCCAATACAGAAATCTTAAATAACCGGTTCACGTACGACATCTTATCTCGCAGAATAGTTTGTAACATGTCAAATACAATCGCACCGAAAATCCGTATCTAGCCCATTCAATTCCATTCAGTATTGATACAAAAAGCCGAGTTACAGGCTTCGGGTGTATTTAAACGAATACGAAATAGTAATCTTTTGAAAGCCTTTTTTATTTATCGTTGGAATAAATAAATTGACAAAGATACGTCCTTTCTCCTTTATTAGCCAACGTCCAAAACCAAGGTCTAAAATTCTTACTTTTTCATTGTTGTATCTGCATACGAGGAGGTAATTGACGTTCAAATAAGACTAATTGCATAATTTTTCTGTGCTTGAAATGATAAAACAAATATTTTTGCGAATCCTTATACATACCCCCCTTAGGTTTGTATCCGAGAAGAGGAAGACGAAGATGTAATTATTTATGAATTAGTCTCCCAATTTCGCCAGCTTAATAAGGGTTTAGCCTATTGCCGTTTTTGAGCACGTTTCTAGACTCCGTACTTCTACTGAGAATTTCTTAACAACAAAGACTTGACAACACTTGACCTGATCGTGAATCAAACACGGGTCATTTTATTGATGCCCAATCAACGAGTTAGTGAACAAAGCCCACTCGTGACAAAGAGGAATTTCTAATGCGTAGACGAATAAAGTCGTGACGATTACCTTATTTTACATATTTTAAATATATTTCGAAGATAAAATTCACAGACAGTATTGTCTGCAGTTAAGTGGGGAATGGTTGACACTTCATCACGGCAGTTATTCTTGCAACGCATTTCTTTATCTATGACGACTTTTATGACGTCATGGTAATTGTTATCTGTAACGATGACTCAGACGTGAAGACTTTAAAGTATATGCAATTTGACTTTCAGGGCTTCTTTATCTACTAAATTATTTACTGCCTTGTTAAGCTTGCCTCATAATTGAGCGCCGTACGATCTAGATGACTTAGGTACGTTTTTGGCAGTGCTCCGTGAATATTCATTAGGAAAAACTTAACATCTTGAACTATTTGTCGTAACGTGACGATATTTAGCCTACATTCTTCCTCGATAAATAGAATACATAACACCAGCTTTTTTTTTCAATTAAACCAGTAGTTTTTAGCTTTCAGAGCATTGAACCAAACAAACTCTTGAGATTTATGTATTAGTATCTATTGGTAACTTGGTAAGTAACAAAAATAAAGATTCCATACCCATAAGATTCGTAAGTAGTGATGGCCTCGAGGTTTAGACGCGCGGTCGAGAACCTCGGCAGTCGCGGGTTCAAACCCCAGGCACACACCACTGACTTTTCGAAGTTATGTGTGTATTCGCTATGAATTATCACTAATACTTTAACGGTGAAGGAAAACATCGTGATGAAACCCGCACACCTAAACGTTCTTAGATGTGTAGTCCGTCAACCCGCACTAGGCCAGCGTGGTGGACTAAGGCCTAATCCCTCTCAATGGTAGAGGAGGCCCGTGCCCAGCAGTGGGACGTATATGGGATGATGAAGATTCGTAATAAAAATCAACCTCTGACGTTACAGATGAAGTCCCAAATCCGCTAAACCAATGCGCCCACTTATAATATATTCTATGTAAAATATCACCTCGCGAACCCATTCATCATTCTCATACGACAAAGAATATTGTCTCCGATGAAATATTGTGTAGATAATGTTATCCACTTTAATATATCACGCGTTTGTAATGGATACTGAAATAAGACACTGCGGTGAGGTGCGGTCATTTTCATTACTTTATTCAACTGATAGTGTGTCATAGCTTCGACAGGAATGCATAGAATGTGACTTATGTGCGTATATTTCTTGCATCTAATAAAAATCTGACTGAATGACTGCCTCCTGGTCTCGCGGCACAAGTATTTGCCGTGCGATCTAGAGGTCCTGGGTTTCGATTCCCAGGTGGGGTAAAGCGTTATTTTGTTTTTCCATTAGGAAATTCTCAGTAGCAGCACGGAGTCTGGAATTGTTCCCGAAAAACAGCAATACGCTCGCCCCCTATTACGTGGGACTAATACATACCTGGCAAAATGTGGGTGCAGAAATGCACCTCTGCCTACCCCTTCGGGGAATACAGGCGTGAGGTTATGTATGTAATAAAAATCACCCTATTTAGTCCTGAGGTCTGTCTGTCCATCAGAAATCCAGTGCCCCTTTTACAGCCTACGACGCTGTTCTAAAACCTGCCTGTGCCTTTTACGTTATATCTTAGACGCTGCTGGCTAAAAGTAAGTGTTAAATACGCCTCTCTCTAGCCTTTTTAGGATACGGGCGTATGATCGTGGGGTGGGTCGAAGGGAGCAACTAACCACATTCATTTCACCATAAAGTCCCCTACAAGTAATGCGTTTAAAATTAGAGTTCGTGGACAGTTTCTTAAGAAACTAGCAGAGTCATCTCGCTGAGTTTTATATATGTATGTATATGTATTTATATATATATGTATTTTTATGGTATACACCCACCGCGTTTCATCTCTGCACCCCCCAAAGGTAGACTGGCAGAGAATGCCTATGGCATTAAGTCCGCCTTTATACATACATGTATGTATATGAAGTTTAAATAAATAAATAAATAAAGCTTCGAAGTGATCTTCTTTCGCTACCAAAACAACGAAACAAAAATGAAAAATTCGCTGATGCCGAGATAGGTATGCGTTGATAAGGCACCCCGGCGTCAAACTTCGCCGCTCGATCTCTAAGACAATACGTGATTCGTTTCCAAATAGCGCGTTCATTTCTGACCGAGATCCGATCAGTTTTGTTGGTACAAGCCCCTTCGTTACCGACTTGGAATTTTGTTCTGGAAGATTGTCGCTGTTCGGTTTGTTTTGTAAGATATAGAAAGGGTTTGTTCTAGCGAATTATGGAAGTTTTGTTTTGGGTCGCGGGGCTTTTGTTGGCACTGTTTGCTGGAAACAAACGAAATAGCTCGGACTCTGCACTGTGTAAATTTTGGAAGTATTTATTGGAAGTGTTTTTTTTTTGTTTTGTGTGATTGCGTAATTGTAATGTACCCCAAGCTGACAAGGATGGCTCTACCACTCATAAAAACTGCTAATTCGTGGACATATCTTCTAGAGTATCTTGTTTTATTCTTCGTAACAATTTTAATAAGCATTTTTCCACTGAAGTTAATACTTTGGTGGGAAGATGCCTACGCTACTCCCAGTATAGGAAATAATAAGAATTCCACTACACACTTCTTCGTGCCACGTCAATTTGTTGCCGCATTAACTGCATCAAACAGTTTAACATCCTCACTGTTTTTTTCGACTTCCCTATCAGATATAGTTCCTTGATTTTACTTTCAAGAGGGAATTTAGCTATCGAGGTCTTTATAATGCTGGCATACATATTAACAATAGTAATTATCTGATCTATGAAGTTGTATTATCGTTATGCTATGTCAGATTAGAAGAGGCAGCGAACAAACCATTTGAGTTACAAGCAGTCAAAAAACGCATTAACAAAATTAATTCACGTAAACGTATCAATATAACTGAAAAGCATTGAGGTACGTGATACAGCTGATTCACTCAGTGCTTTTATTGCCGGCGCGTTGATCCACGACGTCATTTAGTATTTATGTGCGTCTTCAATGAAATATTAATGTGCTCGCACAATATAGAGATAGGTGCCGTGGATGTATCGGATATGGTGTAATATATGACTAAAGTAAGTGAGTATTGACCATGACTTATCATGGATTTTAACGGTGAAAGAAAAGTAGGGAAACTAGAACATCTAACGTCAGAACGTCATGTGTCTTTGCAGAGATTTGCGGGCTTCATAGATCGTGCTTCCTTTATTATTATGACGTTTTAGTTGTGCAGGTTTCCTAACGGTGTTTTCCTTCACCGTTATCGTACGTGATAATTCATTGTGAATACACACACAACTTCCTGGATTAAACCAGCCTGGGATTTAACCCGCGACCGCCAAGATTTTTTCTCGACTGCGCTCTTTAACCTTGAAGCTTACCAATAACTTTAAAAACCAATTAAATATCTAACAAACAGTGTTATTTACAAATAAATAATTGTGAGGGACTTATTAAAATACAAAATAAATCGACACCAATGCGAAAACAAAGACATTGTTTTACGCTACCAGAACGGAGTAGTTGTTTTATAAACAATGGTCGCTTGAATAAGTAACGCATGAATGTCTGCAACACATACACCTATCAGCTTTCCTAACAAGAAATTGTCCTATACTGTATTAATGGTATTTTCTTCTTTTTCAGGTAATTGATTTTTATTACAAGACTTCAATGGATCCGTGCAGGGAGCCTTTAGACTGGAAATGAGTTAAGTAGCTATTGACACAAAGTGACTGCCTCGTGGTCTCGCGTTACAAGTATGTGCCATGTATGTGTCGGGCAAAGTGTTATTGGGTTTTTCCATTAGGAAATTCTCAGTAACAGCACGGAGTCTGGAAATGTGCCCGAAAAACGGCAATAGGCTCGCCCCCTATTACGTGGGACTGATACATACCTGGCGAAATGTGGGTGCAGACATGCACCTCAGCCTACCCCTTTGGGGAATACAGGCGTGAGGTTATGTATGTATGTATGACACAAGGTTTAGTGTACCTAGCGTTGGACATGCACCACTAAGATGGACTTAGGATCTCATAAAGATCGCAGCTGGCTGAAGTTGCTGGATGAAGGCCGCTTCTGACTAAGCGCTCTGGAAGTCTTTGGTGGTCTATGATCAGCATTGGACGTCTTTTGGCTGATGATGATGATGATATTGCACCTAGTCAGTTGTTTTTTTTTTGACGTCTACAAAGATGCATTTGTGAACCCACGTATCGTTTATTATTTTTAAAGTCTCACGGAAGCGAGACAAACTTCGTGCTTCTACTGAGAATTTTTAAATGGAAACGTCTAATTCTTCGTCCGGGAATCGAACCCGGGGTATATAGGTTGCACGGCACAAATTTGAGCTGCCACACGAGGCAGTCCTCGTTAGCACCAGTAGTTAAAGTGAATATGACTATATTGTAGGTATCCATAAGACGTAATCCGGCAATAAGTAACCAATTACTTCCACTCGATGGCTCGATGGCTCATACCCTCTCGTAATAGCTAAATCGCTTATTCCGCCTTATAATTGGAGAGATTTTGCTCGATGTTAAGGAGCTACTCGACTTACCTTACTTCAAAGCGCGATACTAAAATGTACCGCATTCGCCTTCGTACCGCAATTTCCTTTAAGCTGGTAATGACGAGCTGCGAATTTTATTCGTTTAACATAGATAAAATTCATGTGTATGTTTACTAACTTCGGTGCTTTTATGTCTGGGTGCAGGTAGCTGTAAAATAATAAAATGCTTAGATATTTACATGCGGAGAGTAAACACCATGTGAACTATTTTTATTTGTATAGTGTAAGGTAGTTTCAAAATTTTCGATGTAAACATGACGTCACGCGGCCAGCCTTTAAAAGGAGTAACCATAGCGTAGCGGGGTGGACTCACTTAACAAGTGGACGGCTAGCAAGACGGACATTTAATATTTTATTTTATCTTTGATTTAAATTTAAATCTAAACTTTATAGTTTAAAATCATTATTTAATGATGATCTTGCTTATTTTGTTTAGTTGTTTTTCTTTAAATTTGCCAACTTTGTGTTGATTATGAAAAAAAAAGGCCAATAATAATAAATTTGTGTTTTTTTTTTGTTTTTTTCACTTCTGATAAATAAAAATAGCTTATGTAGCCTGAAAGTAGTCTTACAAGTAAATTATTAAATAAAATTATATTGTGTACGTTTTTTGTTACAAAAACGTCGGTCTTATCTATTTTTAGTTTGTAGTTAATCCTTTAGGATCATAAATTATATTTTGTTGAGGCAAATAATAATATTATAACCGTCTCTAGGCTCTTCGCTTTGAACAAAAATCGTCTTAGCGATTTTGGCGTAACAGTACGCTGTTTTATATTAAATTTATATCAGACTAAATACATACATAACTTCACGCTTGTATTCCAAGAAAGGGTAGGCAGAGGTGAATTTCTGCACCCTCATTTAGCGATGAGTCGTGATGGCCTCGAGGTTTAGGCACGCGGTCGAGAATCTCGACGGTCGCGGGTTCAAACCCCAGGCACACACCTATGACTTTTCGAAGTTATGTGTGTATTCACAAAGAATTATCACGTACTTTAATGGTGAAGGAAAACATCGTGATGAAACCTGTACACCTAAAAGTTCTTAGGAATTTCTCAGGTGTGTAGTCCGCCAACCCGCACTAGGCCAGCGTGGTGGACTAAGTCCTAAACCCTCTCAGTTGTAGAGGAGGCCCGTGCCCAGCAGCGGGACATATGTATATGGGCTGATGATGATGATGATGATGATAATGATGATTTCGCGAATTGCGTATATATCCCACGTAATATTGGTCGAGCATATAACCGTTTTTCAGGCAAAAATCCGGCCTCCGGGCTGCTATAGGGTGTAGAACATACGCCATGGAAAAATACAACACTTTTGCGACCCGGGAATAGAACCCAGGACCTCTAGATCGAACGGCAAAAATGTACTTGTGCTACAAGACCAGGAGGCAGTCAGCAATTTCCCGGTGCTACATACCCTTTTGAATGAAATTAACATACCCTTTTCGGCCTCCCCCGAGATAACGAACAAAAAAATACTCAAGTCTAGATAAAAACAACTATATTGAAATGATTGCTCAGTTATAAAGAGGTACATAAATAATATTGTAGGTGACATGTCGATATTTTTCAACGCTGTGTCGGAGCCAAACTTCAGTAATCCCTTACATTCTTTACGATCTCATCGTGCGTCTTCATTATTGACAGCTCGGCGTAGCGTATCCATATTTTATGCGAGCCTGGTACTTTTGTTCAAAAAATGTAAGGGATTTACTAAAATTATGGATTGTCCATTAATCATCTTTTAAGATTTGACGTACCAACCGCCTTACTGATTGTCGTGTGAATTCGATTCCCTGGTGAAAAATAAATAGCTTATTCATATGGAAAATTATAAGTTGTGCTTGAAACTTAATTAACTTCACCGTTAAAGTATACGATTCTTCCTAACAAAATTAACATAAATAAAGACACCCAACAGTCTCATAAATATGTTTGACCTCACAATAAGACTCAGGTGAATATCGTGGCTATCAGACTACGGCCTCGGGGTTTAGGCGAGCGGTGGATAATCTCGGCGGTCTCGGGTTCAAACCCAGGCACACACGTCTGACTTTTCGAAGTTATATGTGTATTCGCAATGAATTATTACGTACTTTAACGGTGAAGGAAAACTTCGTAAGAAAACCTGCACACCTAAAAATGTTCTTAGGAATTTCTTAGATGTGTAGTCCGCCAACCCGCACTAGGTCAGCGTGGTGGACTAAGGCCTAAACCCTCTCAGTTTTAGAGACCCCTGCCCAGCAGTGTGACGTATATGGGCTGATGATGATGATGATAATTTCTATATAAAAAAAAACCGGTAGAGTCAATGCTATAACCTAATAATAACAAAAATCTATGCTAATATGGAACATAAATATGCAAATAATATGATTGAATTGATTTATCCGTTCAGCCTTCACCCAGTTTCATAGTTTTTACCAGCCTCCTTCGAAATAATTGGTCTGTAATTTAATATTCATACTCGAATGATCTTGCGTAATTATACAGCGTGGCAGAATGTTATTGAAGTGAAGAGATCGAGTTTGAGACCTAAATATTACTAACATTCATGCTGTCACGCCTGTTTTCCATAGGGGACGGCAGAGGTGCAATTCTACGTCAGCGTTTCTCCAATTGAATTTTGAGTCGACATACATATTAAGTACCTACGTTTTTTTTACGATGTTTGTTTTATTTTTACTATTTTTTTTATTGAAACTGTACCCGCAGGACTACCTTAATTTCTCTTCTTACATCTTCTTTCTTGGTCTGTAAGAGATCGCCTTGTGCAATAAGACCGCCTTTTTTACTATTTTAGCCTTATTTATTCCGTGGTACAATACATGCATATGTGTACAATAAAGTTTTTTTAATAAATCTGCTGAGAAATTTCTAATGGAAAAAACCCAATATAACGTTGCCGGAGCCGAGAAATGAACCAGGCACGAGTGAACCTTTTTGCTAAAAATGTTAGGTCTATATCGGCGCACATTTTTTTAAACTATTTTTTTTAAGTAATTGCCTATTTATATATGGAAATTATAAGAACACAAATAATGCGTCAGCAATCGCGGCTCGCAGTTAGTCTCAACAAAAGGGGTCGTGATATATTTCCAAAGGAGTTGTGTAGCCGGCTTTTGTATAAATAATACATCCGGAGAATAATTCACGCAGAACCCTTTAAATTGAAATAGTTTCGGCCATTACCTACTTCACTGCTTTTGTTTTGGTATTACAAGCCTTTTGTTAGCTTAAGGTTTTACTTCATTATTGTTTAAATAAATTGCAACAAAATAAGCTCTTCTCTTATAACGCTTCTTAATAAAGGCTAGTAAAGGTAGAGATTAAAACCAATAAAGTAGTATAAGAAGTTAGTTTTCTGTCATTCAGGCAAAATTCTGGACTCTGTGCTGCTACCGAGAATTTCCTAGCAAAAATACTCGGTAAAATTAATTAAGGGACATCTCTGTCGCACGTACCCTTTTATACCATGGATCAACGATAAAAATCATTATGTTGAACCGTGGTCCCTTGGACATTAATACCTGCTCATTCTTGCGCATTTTGACGCTGTATTTTTCACTGCAGGATTCGATTTTTAATTGTTTTTTCCACACAGGCCATTGAACATCCAAATTGATTCTGTGAACGCGTAACAATTGGTTGCAATTTGCAAATTATTGATAATATCATGTCATGCAGACGACTGAGAGCCGAGTGCACGACGTTAGCTCAGCTAATGACCATGCAAGATTGCATTGTGCGCATTGTTCGAGAATTTCTTAGAATCAAATATAATTTACCGTATTGGGGAGATATAATAATATCCTGTATACATTGTATTTAGACAGCTGCTGAATTATCACGTATTTTAACGGTGAAGGAAAACATCGTGGGGAATCCTACACACTTAAAAGTTCTTAATAGTTTCTTAGGTGTGTAGTCCGCCAACCCGCACTAGTCCAGCGTGGTGGACTAAGGCCTAAACCCTCTCAGTTGTAGAGGAGGCCCGTGCCCAGTAGTGGGACCAATGGAAAACCCAAAAATACTACGTTCGACTCAGGAATCAAATCCAGGTCCTCTAGGTAGTACGGTACCATGAGACTCCGAGAAATGGTCTCGTTTAGTTCTACAAACTAAATTCGTTCAGATATTAAGTTATACGTTCATCAAAATATAACGTCATTGCTTTATTCATAAACACATTATTTATCACCTCAAAACACTGTGTACACAAATGACCCTGTTTTGATATACAGACTCATTATTACCCGCCTCCGCTCAGTGCCCATGGCTTTATGAACAAAAAAACGATGGCCTTGGATCTTTTGTTAGGTCTAGGGTTCGGTGCTAAAAGAGTGTCAATGGTCTTTCTTATACAACGACGTCGGCTTCCCATGATTTTTTTACATACTTTCATGATTTTTTACATGTAATAAATTGGATTAATTTGATGTATCAAAATTTTAATTTTTTAGTTTAATAACGTTTAGGGTATGTAATAAAAATCATAACTATAATTATTAATTAATGCCTACGTAAAAATAACAAGAGTCTCAACTAGAAACCTCGACTTTTTTAGCTATAGGTAAAGAAATAATTATCTTTCCACATTTAAAAAAAGTATTATTAGTTAACTTCGTTGATAAAAAACATACTATAAGATTTTCTTTAGTGCCAACTTTTCTTTGTTGGTACGAAACCCTTTATGCATCAAATTAAACTCGCGCTTCGCCAGTTTTTTACTCTTAAAGTTTCTTAAGGAGGCCCGTATTTGGTTCTCCTTAAATCATAACTCAATGCTAAAGCGTAGTGTACATGATTAATTCGTATGACTGGCCGCTGACGCACAAGATAAGGGCGTTCTGAAAATTGCCATTTTTATGATCTAATTCTAGTCGGAATTATTGAATATTTTTCCTTGTTTCAAGAATTTGAAATGAACTAAGTTTTTCGAAGGGTGAAGTTCTACATCATCATCAGCCCAAATACGTCCCACTGCTGGGCACGGGCCTCCTCTACAACTGGAGAGGGTTTAGGCCTTAGTCCACCACGCTGGCCTACTACGGATTGAAAGAAAAAGAAAGAAAAAGATTTTATTATTGGCTAGTGCACGAAAATACAATTTAAAAAAAAAAACAACTAATAACTACTTATATAACTCACACAGCCAACAATGGTCCTCTCATTCAGCTACATGCTGCAATTCCGCTTGCACGGAGTTGCAGCGCTGATTTTCAATGAGGGGACCAAGTGACAAAACGGACGCTAGGTTGGATTACAGGCAATAAAAAAAAAATAATAATAATAAAAGCTTACCAATAATAATATAAATGTAAAATAAAAGTATAGTAGTACAAGTAATTAATTACATTACATTAACAAAGTCAGTCAACAGTGATTTCAGTATATAATTTATATATTCGCCACTAAGTGCGGAACAACCACCTCATTGACTTTTCGAATATTACAAGTAAGGTAAGTACTTCTTGCTACAATTTTAAATAGCTATAACTGATTTTTGTAGTTTTAGAAATATTTGTTTGAGTTCACGTTAAAAGGATATTTTACTTTGATTACACACCATTGATTGGATTGGTGGACTACACACCTATGAAATTCCAAAGAACTTTTTAGGTGTGCAGGTTTTATCACAATGTTTTCCTACACCGTTAAAGCAAGTGGTAATTAATTGTGAATACACACATAACTTCGAAAAGTCAGAGGTGTGCGCCTGGGGTTTGAACCTGCGACCGCCGAAATTCTCGACCGCGCGCCTAAAACTCGAGGCCATCACTGCTTCTACATAAAACTTATCAATAGTTATTTGTTTTGGATTTTACTTCCGCGATTGCCTCATTCATACCCTCTAGAACTCTTAAATGCTGTGTATTGGAACTCTAAATTAAAATTGAAAAAATTCTGAGCGTAATATTGAATTTCCATTACGGAAATAGCTGTTACGCCACGGAGTCCGGAAACATTTCCAAAAATTATCGTATTTTATTTTCTTAAAAACATAGTTGGTGAAAATTACACATAATTAAATATCCGCTTCTTCGTTCACGAATACAGCTCTAGTATTTATGTAAGTAATCTGATTTGAAGTAAATAAATCCTTTGTATTTGCAAATCTAATTGTGTGAACCAAAATAACATGCGGTTTGAGCAAGTTAGCATTCATCATTAGCAGCCGTTTGTACTCGGCCCACGTGTGGTCGCTTAGTTAATTCTGTCATCATTATTATTAGTATTAAGTTCGCGTCTAGAATCATCAGAACCGTTTGATGTTTATACTTTACTCGTTTCCTTAGTATTTTTCGGCTTAGTAGAACAATTTACATATTTATTTATTTTTTATTTTTTTTTTTATTCTGGCACGGCAAAGTGACTCCACTGTACCTGATGGTAAGCACAGTGGAGTCCAAAAAAATACTACCGACCAGCGAGAAACGATATGGTCACCCGCTGGTCGACACAATCATGCCGGCCTGCACAAATGCTTCTTCACGCTTCGCTTAAAGGATCCAGGATCATAGGAAGGAGGGAACACGTGAGCTGGCAAACTATTCCACAGCTTGATGGAGCGAGCGAGTTGGCGAACTTTAACATATAATTTAGTATCGGTTTTGTCGCGGAGTGATAGTAAATTCTATTTAATATGTCCTGTATTTGAATAGTTGTATGAATCAAAATATACTGAATTTGTAATATTTTAAATTTTTATGCATTATTTTATGAGTTATTACTGTATCGTTTATGGCACATTAGATTGTGGCGCGTGCGAACGAATGGTCTCGGAATCGGATTAAGCATAGATTTTTTTTGTTTAGGATATTATTAACACTTCGGAATCTGAATCCAGTTGTTACTACTTATGAGTACGTGGAACTGAAAACATAGTAGACAAAACTATAAAGAAAAATAACACTGCCTACCAATTTGCGAATCCAGTTGTGAGTATATTTACTTGTATGAATCATCACTCACTTTGACGTTGATATTAAACATCGTGAGTTTTAACCATTAAAAACGCAAGACTTTCTTACGACATTCATTATGTCATTAACGACAAAATTACTTAATCAAAAATAAATTCACAACACGACATTATTTACCTTAATCCTGCCTTTTAAGGGGTTAATTCAATATATAAACATCTTATCTCCAATATTAATTTCTTTAATTTATCACCAAGTTGATATGGCCAAGTCGGTTAATAAGGGCATGGCAACTCTCTCTCGAGCCGAGTAGATGACATATCGACAGCTTCAAAACATTAATTACCATTACATAAAGACCTACTTTCTTCAACATTTAAACCGTTTAAGGACGCCCTTTAATGTTTGGCTCGTGTTATGAAAGACTTAAAATTTGAGTGGCTAATTATTCTGAGAATTTGAAGTGTATGATGATAAGAGCACCGTCTCTTATTTACATTTTTTGCGTTAATATTTTGCGATATTCTATCTATATATTTAATTTAGTATTGATATCTTTAATATTTAAATAAAACTTCAAAGTTATCACATTGTCCCAAACCCTCCGAACTATTTTTTTTTTTTATTTTTTTTATTCTGGCACGGCAAAGTGACCCCATTGCACCTGATGGTAAGCGCAATGGAGTCCAGAAAAAGTGCCGACCAGCGAGAGATGATGGTCTCCCGTTGGTCGACACAATCATGCCGGCCGAATACCTCTTCACCTTATTGTGAAGAAGTTTGGGGGACTGTCAATCATGGCGATCAAAGGACCGACCGCGACAAACCGGCCAAAAAAATTGCCGGCACGGTCATCCTTTCACCATGATTGAAGCCCCCCCGAAAACCGGATATACACTGGCTGATCCCGGAACGCGGCACACTTGCATGTGCCACTATGGCGGGTTTTACGCCCTGTGTACGGTGGTCGCCATCCGGGCGGATACGAATATCCTACCACCAGCAAATTTCGGTCTTGGGTTCAATTTTAGTTCGGGCGAACTTGAGAATTTACGTATGGAGTTTTACTTGATAACGACTATTGATTATTGATATGGTGGTCACAGACTTCATATGAAATTAATATCTTTATCAGCTCATATAAGCCTCTGGAAGAAGTGATGGTTTCGAGATTAAGGCACGCGGTCGAGAATCTCGGTGGTTGCGGGTTAAAACCCCAGGCACACACCTCTGACTTTTCGAAGTTATGTGTGTACCTATTCACAAAGAAAAGATCGTGATAAACCTGCACACCTAAAACTTCTTAGGTGTGTAGTCCGCCAACCAGCACTAGGTCAGCGTGGTGGACTAAGGCCTAAACTCTCTCCGTTGTAGAGGAGGCCCGTGCCCAGCAGTGGGACGTATATGGGCTGATGATGATGATGATGGTTTTATTTTAATAGTAAAAATGCAATGGAAACAAATACTTTAATAATACCTTAAACAGAATGTATTAGTTTATCATTGAATTATCACTTACTTTAACGGTTCTTAAGAATTTCTTAGGTGTGTAGTCCACCAACCCGCACTAGGCCAGCGTGGTGGACTAAGCCCTCTCAGTTGTAGAGGAGGCGTATAAGGGCTAATGATGATGATGATGATAAGCCTCACTGCATCACACAAGCTTCCTCTACCACGCTGTCCTTGTTCCGGTTGGCAGACTTATTTATTTATAAACATTTTATTGTACACTAAGAAATAATGAACAAAACAATATACAAAAAGAATGAAGTACAATTGGCGGTCTTATCGCTCAAGGCGATCTTTTAGAGACAACCATAAGATGGACATAAACAAGTGATAGAAGGGAGGGTAGTTCATGTGTACAATATAATAATTAATAAGATAAATAAATAAATGTGTATATATTTAATTAATGTACATAGCCCACACAAATATATACAAAACATGTATACATACATACGTACATACATACTACATACATACATACATACAAATATACATAAATACATACATTTATACATAAGAATAAGCAGTCGAAACATTATTTTTTTTCAAATGACTGACAGGAGTAGTGATCTTTCACAAGTCTTTTAACTTGAGACAGTGTTTGTGCATGTCGTACTTGAACTGGGAGTGCATTCCACAAAGACTTCTCATATCTAAAAAGCCTTCACCGTCCAATAAAATATGATGGTCCTTAATATAATCACTATACAATTTCTTAACGACCTCGAAGTTAGTATTTGTATAAAGTCTAGACGTTTATTGTGCGCACGTCACCCGAAAACTGCACTTGTGTTACATTTTTTGTTACATGTTATTGAGGTTAATTATTCAACATGTGGTTCCATATTTCGTATTCATAAATGCGAATTGGCCTTAATTTACCTGTTTTTCCTGCTTTTATGTGCAGTAGCGACTAATGGCTTAGTGGGTTAAAACAAATTTCTGACGACTGTGTTCTCGTGGTTACCCGGCGGAATTAAAAAAACATCCATAATGGAAAAACCCAATAACACTTTTCCCAACCCGGGAATCGAACAAAGGACCTCTAGATCGCACGGCACATACTTGAGGAGGCACAGGTAGAGGATTACTTTCGATCCTTTGTTTCGCCAAGCCACGTGAAAATCAAAAAGGAAAAATCGTAACAACTCTGCCTACTTAATTAAACCTGGGATTTAAAAGCATTTAAGTCTTACAGGATATTCCGTAATCCGCTCGATATTTTTCCTTTGCATGCTTTAACTTTTGACTATTATTTTAGCAATATAGTTTTTGTGTCACTTTAAAACGTTGGAAATATTTCGACTAATTTTTATACAGACACTAAACTTTGGGAGCGTTTGTAAGCTATTTTTTAACAAAGCTGTGTACCTATTTTGTTCATACTTCAGCTGAGAGGTGCTGCTTCCATCAAATTCTACATTTATATTATCGCATACTTTAACCACTTATGTTTTCTACTACCACCCATTTCAACATGAATTCTATAAATAAAAACGACACCACCGCGTCTGTGGCTTATATTTTATCAATTTCAAGTACCAGATACGCAGTCTGATAGACGATACTATAGAAATACCTAAAGAGATATTAGCAACCGACAGATTATTCTGAGAATTTGAAGTGTATATAGAAACATAAACACGCCATTGTCTCATCGCTAGGATTATCATCATCATCATCATCATCATCATCATCATCATCATCATCATCATCATCATCATCATCATCAGCCTCTCTTACGTCCACTGCTGGACATAGGCTTCTCCTATGGCACGCCACTGGGCTCGATCTTCGGCCTTCCTCATCCAACCGCTGCCAGGATTATATTACAATGTTAAATGAGAAGTTTTTATTTTAGGGGTAGGTGGGTGCATTTCTGTACCCACGTCTCAGGTATGTATCAATCCCACGTAATAGGGGGCGACCCTATTGCCGTTTTTCGGACCCATTAAAAGACTCCGTGCTGCTTCTGAGAATTTCGTCATGGAAAAACCCAATAACACTGTTTTTGTAAAAGAGCTAAACCATACTTACATATATCTGAGTCGTGATGTATTTATACACCCAATCTTTGTTCCTCCGTAGACTCCTTTTTCATACTCCGTCTTACATTGGCTGCGAGACATCATTACGACAGGTTCGATAGAGGTACTCAATCCAATACCCGTGGATCTGGTGTTTTCATTACGCAATTTACAGCAAAGGGACTGTAAACATGCGTTATTTAAGGAAATAGATTCGCCCTCTATTACGTGAACATAAAACAGATCTGACTATAAGCTGATGTAGGAATACAAATTCTATATACACATTATATTCTAGCCTCCGTGGCGCAGTGGCTTGACACCTGCTTGCGAAAAGAAAGACCGCGAGTTCGATTCCCACACAGAGACAAATGTTTGGCTAATACACAAATATGTTTCGGGTTTGGTTGTTTAAGAGATACATAAGTCTCTCGAAGTTTTTGGTACTCACGACATCAGACTTGTAGCTTATTGTACATACATACATACATACATAAACTCACGCCTGTATTCCCCGAAGGGGTAGGCAGAGGTGCATTTCTGCGCCCACATTTCGCCAGGTATGTATCAGTCCCACGTAATAGGGGGCGAGCCTATTGCCGTTTTTCGGACACATTTCCAGACTCCGTGCTGTTACTGAGAATTTCCCAATGGAAAAACCCAATAACACTTTGCCCGACCCGGGAATCGAACCCAGGACCTCTAGATCGCACGGCACATACTTGTGCCGCGAGACCACGAGGCAGTCGCTTAAGTCACGAGGCTTATTGTGGGTTCAGAATTAAGCACGTGACTGCTGAATTTATGTATTTATTCATTTTATTTATTTACTTTCAGAGTAACAAACGTAATTAATCTATGATAATATTAATTCTATTACGTATGTATAATCGTAATTATGATTGGTAGGAATGCAAACCATTGTTCCTCGCGATGGTAATTAGAATGTGAAACAGCAGTTTTTATTCCGGATGAAGTGTTATTGCCGGCGCCAGACTGCAATTAGGATGTTTCAGCTTTACTAGAGTTGAAATTAATATGTAATCTAGTGTTTTTATGCTCGACTCATAAATACCGTTTGTATACTATGACTATTTTACAACATGGAAAGTGTCTCGTATTTTCTGATAGCTACGCCCATAACTATTATCTTAATGTGGGGTAAGAACTATGTATGTGACGGTTGGCTGTGTTAATATAGTTATAAATTAATTACTTGTCAACAGTCAATATTCTATTTGTAACGCATTGGACTTACCATCAGGTACCAATTAAACACCAATCCATGGGTCTACCACACACAAAACGATTTAATCTATACAAATAAATAAAATTGGAGTGTCTGTTTGTGATATTGAAATAACCGCTTTTTAATAAATGTATATGGATGTATACACGGTACATATACCAAAATAACGTTTTTTACAATTTTTGTCGGTCTGTCTGTTCCCGCTAATCTCTGAAACGGGTGGATCGATTTTGACGGGACTTTCACTGGCAGATAGCTGATGTAATAAGGAGTACCTAACTTAGGCTACGTACATATAAATAAAATTTGAGTGTCTGTTTGTAATATTGAAATAACCATTTTTACTACATGTATATATGAATATATAGGTATGTATATACGGTACATACACCAAAATATCATTTTTTACAATTTTTGTCTGTCTGTCTGTCTGTCTGTCTGTTTGTTCCGGCTAATCACTGAAATGGCTGGACCGATTTTGATGGGACTTTTATTGGCAGGTAGCTGATGTAATAAGGAGTAACTTAGGCTACTTTTAGTTTATAAATTTTCTTATTAAAAATAATTTTCCGCGCGGACGAAGTCGCGGGCACAGCTATTATTAATATGCATGTTTGAAATCAAATTAGAAATGAAATTAAATTACGTATTAACACTACAAACGTTTGCGGCTAATCGTATTAGCATTGAAACCGCTAACGTAAATCTGTTATGCGTCCGACATCTATCAACTATGCATAAAACACGATATGAAATGGATAATCCGTGCATCATGTGTGGTATGTTGTGATTCAGCAGCACAAGCGAAATACGACCTTATGGATGTATAAGTACAATAATTTATAAATGTTTTATTCGTATCCACGTAAATGAGAAAATGAATGAGAAAAGAGATCACAGTACATTGGGTGTAAAACCAGGCTTAATTTAATATGTGACTGCCTTAAGACCAGCTGTATACGGCTAGTTTCGATCATTCCGGCGTGAAGTCTACTGCAGAGTGATCTTCAAAGTTTCCTTACGGCCATAATTGCCCGTATAAAAATTACAATTGTTTTTTTGACTTATTAAAGATTCTTTTGGAAGGAAAAAACGAATGACGCACTCAATTAATATCTTCTTTTATATGGGTCTACAATGTAGCACCTACCTGAATGTCGAATGGCTAGAAACGACAACGACAATTACCCACTAGTCGGTACAGTTTTGCCGTCCTGATTGTATACTTCAGCTTTCATATCCACTTTGTCATATATATACCATGGTTCAGTATTAATTGACGATGTTGTTATTGCAGAATAATTCAAAAGTACCTATTGTATTTTTTATTTACTGATTTTGAGTAACATTATTTATGCTGATTTATGAACACTATGCTATGATATATATATCCTACTAACATGAAGTTAAATTATAATAGAGAATATTTTTACGACGCATATAAAAGCTATTGGTAAGAAAAAAAGTAAAAAGGCATTTAGACAACGACTAAAAATGGGAGGTATTAATTAGCTGCTACTGTAATCAAGGAATTATTGTTAAGTAACCTTAAAGGCGGAGGATCTTGACGAAAGTGTACTAGGTAACGCGGCGACAGCCCTTTCTCCATGACGAGTATACTCGTCAATCACAGTTAACAGGTTAAGCTACAGTCGAAGGTTTTTTCATTAGGAAATTCTCAGTAGCAGCACGGAGTCTTGAAATATACCCGAAAAACGGCAATATAATAAAAACGTAATAGGCTCGCCCCCTATTACGTGGCGAAATGTAGGTGCGAAAATGCACCTCTGCCTACCTCTTCGGGGAATACCGGCGTGAGGTATATGTATTTGATGTTTATTGGTCCGTTATAGATGCAGAGGTGCGGGTTTGAAGTTATATTGACAAAACTTCTCCAATCTGAATACAATTAGTAGAAATAGTTACTCACGACTTGACAGGCAGAAGTGTACATACCTCAATACATACACTACAACTCCCGCCTTTAAGCTGCAGTCGAGATAAATCGTAGTACTACGACTCCCGCCTTTAATGTGTTAAAAATATCCGCATTTTGAACAAACAATAGAAAACAAAATAAAACCTCATCAACATCCGAACCGCACGGAAAATTACTGGTCCCTCGCGTCGGACCTTAAAACCAATTCGAAAGAAACAATTATTTTGTTTGTCGGATGAGGGTAAATTGAAAGATAAATTGTCGGACACCTCAGACCCAGGAGTAACGCGCGTAAAATTGGGACGAAACGGTTCAATCTGCTTAATTAATTTAGTGCAGACGGTCATAGCAAGTATTTAACTCCCATATATTTGGCGCTTTATCTGTCTACACCCCAAGGATTAAAATAGATGGTTAGTTATAGCTAGATTAGCTATATTCGTACATTCACGTCTGTATACCCGAAGAGTAATCACAGGTCATTTTAGCACTCACGTTTCGGGAATGATATTTCATTTACGCGTAATCATCAACCCTTATACGTCCCACTGCTGGGCACGGGCTTCCTCTACAACAGAGAGGGTTTAGGCCTTAGTCCACCAGGCTGGCCTAGTGTGGGTTGGTGGACTACACACCTAAAAAATTCCTCTGAACTTTTAGGTGTGCAGGTTTTCTCACGATGTTTTCCTTCACCGTAAAATAAGTGATGATTCATTGTGAATACACACATAACTTCGAAATGTCAGAGGATTCTCGACCGCGCGACTAAACCTCGAGACTATCACTACTATTTACGCGTACGAAATCAATTTGGGTTCAATGCCCAAGTTAGGCAATGTTATCGGATTTTTCGTTTGGGAATAGGACAAAAGGCCACTCTAACGTGGAACTTAAAGCGCAATATTTATGCCTAAGCGATGCAACTGTTAAAGTGATAATTCTTTGTACTCATAATGAATTATCACTTACTTTAACGGTGAAGGAAAACATCGTGAGGAAACCCGCACACATAAAAGTACTAGGCTAGCGTGGTGGACTGAGGCCAAAACCCTCTCAATTGTAGAGGAGCCCCGCAATGGGACGTAGCTATATGGGTTGATGATGATGATGAAGATGATGATTATGGTGATGCAACTGTTAATGTGCTCATAATATTATGAAATTCCCTGTTATGTAGTTTTTTCAATTTCTCACAATTTTTACTGGTTTCGCACTTATCCATTCACACAATATCAACAGTTTAATACCACATGAAAGCGGAACGTGTGGTATTAACTAAAACAGAGATAGCATCGTGGGAACCTCCGTTGTGGTACATTGCATAATGTCAATGTTGAATAATTGAATGCTTTTAATCTGTTCATGGTTGTGAGGTAACAAGGAAATTAATATGCGTTGAGGCATGAAAGTGAAGTGTGTTTCTCAGAAATTTATTAAAATTTCTCAACATGGGTGGGAGCATGTAATATTTTTCGATTTTTGTGGTTTACGTAAAAAATATATTATTGTTATAAATGATAATATTAATTGATTTTAACATAAAGATTTATTCGACCAGGGATCGTAACAAACATAAATTGACATGACAATTAACATGAAATTGAAATAACAAAATGTTAACATTAATGAGGGTGAATTGAAAACACAAGTAGTGCCTGTGACGCTCAGCAGCGCCCGTTATATATGTCGGCAGCCGGCGTGATGACGACCACCGCTACCCGCGAAGTCGCTTTATTTGTAACAATATCTACAACCTTTGCGCTTAATAGTAATTAATCAGACCTTTCCGAAAACATCCAGTATGGGTATACATATATTGCTGTTCTTACAAAATAAATCGTGACAGTCATGTTGCTTTAAATCGCTTTCTGTTTTTAAAAACTAGTACTAATAGACCCGACTCATTCCAACTTAACCAAGCTGATAACCTGCTCCTCGTAAAACATGTACAGATAAAGGTATTTGGAAAACAATCACTTTAAGTGCACGGGGCGCCCTTCGACTTACCTTCATTAATAACTCATTAGGCAGTTACGGAGTGGTCCCTGCAAAAATTAAATTACCCGTAAGATTTACCAACCCTCGTTAAACATAATTATCCGACAAATTTAAGCAAACAGAGTGGTGACATCGTTATGCTTTTATCTTTTTTCGGTGCCATTGTCTGCTCAAGTTGGGGAAATTGGGCCTGGAGGCGCGGTTTCGAGGGCCGCCGTACTGTAAGTGTGCTAAATTCAGTACGTTATCATTCTAGATCCGTATAATTTTAAGAAAGTGAGGTTTTATCGTCATCTTTATAACTGTTGATAACTACATCTTATTTTAGTGGTATTGGCAATCCTATTTTATTGAATTATACAAGAAATTTAATCATAAACATTACTTATATTTGTAAACGAGTGTCTGTTGTTTAGCATGGCCAATTGACTTGCGACATTATTAGGGGATTTTAATGTTTGAATCCTTAATTTTTGAACTGTATCCGACTGATGTATATATGATTATGGGTTTTATTAATACGGCATTTAATTTACTTATTAAGGTTGAGGAAGTTAACGTTGATCGAGCTGCCATCTAGCTCTGATTTTACGAACTTAGAGTATTTGAGTGTTCGTATATTATACTTTAATAGTTGTTAAAAAAGCGCGAGAAATTTTGTTAATACATTTTTTTTTTTGTTTCAGGTAATATATGGTTGCTGAACAAAAAGAAATTGAAATAAGGATCTTGAGTCGGTAACTATGTTGATTAAAAATTTCCTACAACAATTTTTTTTGTGCTTTCGGTCTCAGAAACACCAACCCAAACCAAATATTTGCGAATGAAACAAAATTTGATTTATGTCCAAATATATTTATCGCACTCATGAACTCTCGTTACTCAAGCTAGTGCCTTTTTTTTTGTTCTCGAGGGGAAAGCTGTTTATGGCTCTACTTCCCGACAGCCCTGGCCCTGGGGGCAGGAAGCGTATGTCGGGGTCACCGGTCTTCCAGCCCGGCGCGCGGCGACGTCATGTACTCAAGCTAGTGCCTAACCAAGTCTGTCACAGAAACATTGACAACCATATCCTAACAAAAATATCATAAGGGTTAATAAACACGTCTACCTTATCAAACTTATCCTATCTTAAATTTATCCAACGGGCCGCGTGAACGTCAGTTAAAAGGCACTAACCCGTATCCATAACAATTTATTGAGGTTCCTTCCTACCCATAGGTGCGTCCTGTGAAGGGTTATTTTTATGTAATGTAAACAATATATCGTTCAATACCACATGACGTCCTCCGAGACAGGAAGCTTAGAGGCCGTTTGCTTATCTCGCTACCTTTTGGGGTAAATTCAATAATATAGCGATAGACGTTGTTATACCCCTTTATATTTGTTGAATAAGATTTTTTTTTGTAAGCGGAGCAAATCGGAACTGTTAGATATTAGACTCTTTAGTATTTTATTTTTAAAAGTTTAATGTGATTGTTCTTTTTTAACTCAATTGATTAGACTTGTAGTTTTAAAATATAAGCCTTTAAACTATAATATTTATATTGCGAAAGAACGCTTGTTTGTTATGTTTTTACATCAAAACCTGTAAACCAATAAAGATGATTTTTATTATAAACTAAACATAAGAAAAAAAAAAACACTACTAACTTTTTATAAAATTACGCTAGTATTTGAATAAAATTGATCAAAAACATACAAACTCTTTATACATTCCAGCAATCTTGTAACAATTTCAAATTTATCAATAAAGACTTCACTACAACGAGTCCTCAATAATTTCAAGTAGCTCTCAGAACACAATTTGAATTTAGAACTTCAAAGGGCCTATAATTAGGTTGTTTAAAAGAAAGTCACAATTTACTGTCTCCCAATATAGTGAAAGGACACGGGAATGTTTCTCAATTTCCGCAGTACATAGTAATTCCATTACATCACTTCCACTTCCGACAGAAACAATGTACTTAACAGATGTCCGCGGGGGAACGACGGTTCAGTATCTTTTAAATACTGAATATTTGGAGCCAGTTTTTGGTATTTTTGTAATGGAATACAAGTTTTCCATGAGATTGAGCCGCATGAGTGTTTCGAGTGACGAAAAATTAAAGATTCTCGCCCCTTGATGCTATTAAGGCGACATCGTCAGTACCATCAGGTACAGTGTCGTCGCTTTGTCGTGCCAATGTAAAAAAAATGTTATTGGATTTTTCCAGTAGGAAATTCTCAGTAGCAACACGAGGCCTGGAAATGTGCCCGAAAAACGGCAATAGGCTCGCCTCCTATTACGCAGGATTTTTTTTGGTTTCTCGAGAGGAAAGCTGATTGGAGCTGTACTTACCGCAAGCCCTGGGCGGAGGGGGGCGCAAGCGTATTTCGGGGTCACCGGCCTTCCAGCCCATGTCGACGTCAAGTCCGCGCAGATGTTAGTGCCGGGCTGTGTCCCTAACGAAATCCCTGCGCCGGCATACCGACCAAAGCCCCCTGATGGCGATTTTCGCGCCAAGTGAGGCGATCACGATTCGTGGGCAAGAAGCGCCCACAATAGAGGCGCAGCCACCTCGGATTTTTGAGGGTCACAGTTGCACCCCCATTAACATGATTCGGGCGCCTCTATCTTGGGCGCCAGCGACGGACACAGGTCGCCGTGCCGCCGCCTTTCTCGGGGTCACCTTCTGTGTGGACGCACTACCCCCGCAGCGCGCCGGGTGACCCCAAAAACCCCAATGAGTCGCCTTATGCGACAGGCAGGGGATACCCTGGTGACATTTTAACTTCCCCTTACCACAGGGCAGACGCAGGACTTACAGTTCTGCCTACCTCTTCAGGGGACACTGGCGTGAGGTAATGTATGTTTAATCCGCCAACCGCATAAGGCCACCGTGGGGAACTAACCCATCTCAGTTAATGAGAAGGCCCAGCAGTGGGCAGTATTTGGAATGATGTAAATATGTACGTTGTAACCGGTGTTAAAACTGGAATGTTATAATAGTTCTATGAAAACATTTCGCCGTTTATTTCTGCTGTTTGTTATGAAACAGATAATTATGATTAATGCTCGCGATTTGTATAATAACAGATAAATTACAGTTATCTGGAATACTGTTAATTGAATTGATTAATGAGGTCTTTGAACTGAAATCTATTGTAGGTTATCGACGGAAAATTTAGCAACAGAATTATTTCAATATTAAATACAATGGTATAAAAACATTAAGTGTAAAATATTTGAATTGACTGCAACTTAAATAGACGGGACGTAAGCTCAATCCCAAAGTCATGACTAATATTTGTGATGATCAGCAAAGTATTTTTCGGGTATAACAATATTCTAAGACTCAAAATACCTGTATGTGTTGAGTGTATTTGTAAAAAAAACACAGGTGGCACTCCGGGAGTGTCGGCAGAAGGGAAAATTTCAACATTAATGTTGTGATTTTTTTAATAAGTAATACTTATTTTGGAGTGGTTAGTGAATAATTTCGCATGTATTGCTTTATTTATCAGTATAAAAGTACTATCATTTACGTGGTAAAATAAAATATTTATTGCGCTATCGTACACAAACATGGCAACGCGACAACGCATGACAACAAACGTCTTACGCATTTTCGATCAGGGTCACGTGATCTGACGCGAGTTCAACATTTTTCACCCATCCAAAAAAAACGTGCACAGTGCCGCAAAAGAAGTTTTCACATAAATCATTTTTAGGTAGTTACAATTTACCAGTAAGAATCATTATCCTTACACGTTGAAGTAAACATTATTTGTATTAACATACATATACCAGTGACCAGTACAATGAAGTGTAAGAAAAATATTTACAAAGCAAGTCTTATATGAAGTTGGTCACCGACTGTCAATTCTTCATGTCATTTAATTACAGAAGCTTAAGATGTTAATGAACTCCCTCGCTAAGTGATAAGGAAATGTTCGCACTTGTCTCAACCTATTTGGCTTCCCTACATACCTATCTCTTCAACGTTGATATTATTAGCTTGTATCTACGTGAAATATTAAAAAGTAAGCTTCTTAACAGGTTGAATAAAATGTGATATTAAAAATTAGAGCATACATACATACATACATAAACTCACGCCTGTATTCCCCGAAGGGGTAGGCAGAGGTGCATTTCTACACCCAAATTTCGCCAGGTATGTATCAGTCCCACGGAATAGGGGGCGAGCCTATTGCCGTTTCTCGGGCACAAAAAAAAATAGAGCCTAGAAGTGAAATACGCTATTAGGTATAGAATATAAAAATTTAATATGAAATGTACGTCATTTCGTATTTTTGATTTCATTTTATTGATTTTTTAATGTGAATTTCAAGATGCAGAAACGCAGGTCGGATCACTAAAGATGAAATAAAGACCTAGACGCTGTCAAACTAAACAGAAGCAACTTCTAATACGAATATGGAGAGATAAAGATAAAAGGTATAATCTTTGACATTTGACAGCCCCGTGGCGCAGTTGGCTAGACACCAACTTGCGAAACGCGAGGCCGCGGGTTCGATCCCCGCATCGAGACAAATGTTTATGTGATCCACTGATATTTGTTTCAGGTCTGGGTGTTTGTGAGACCGAAAAGTGTCTCGTAGTTTCTGATACCCACGTCACAAGACTCGTATCTTAATGTAGGGTCAGGACTATGTATGTGACTGTTGTGTGTATTTATTTATTATTATAATCAGGATTCGAATACATAAATAGGCCAAAACAAAATGTATCCAGTGAAAGGAGTCCAATTTTATTATGCGCCCTAAATAGTTATACGAATGCAACACAATCAACTACAATGACTCACTGACGTATGTGGAGCGGCCATTGTATGTTAATCGACGCGAAATAATTCTATTACAATACGCCATACTACACAGATAATGGGATTTTAATACTTCGGAGAATTCATTGATAGTAAACGAAGCGCGGTCGTACAGTTATCTCGAACAATTAGACATGACACAGTCGATCCTAATGGCAGGCCCGATTTAGCTGTATTGTTGAATAAATTATTTTATCTTGAGATCGTGATAGTTTTCTCAATTAAGCGTGCTGGCAATAATGGATTTTAAGATAATGGTATAAGATATTTTTTTGCAGTTAAATTGAAGGTAATAGATTACTGGAAAAAGAGTGGATCTAAAAAGTAGTAGTGGATTTAAAACCTGACTACTCGATGTTACTAATCTACTATTAAAAGATCTACCATAGTCATCGAATTTAGAAGCTGTGGACCCTTCTAACTAGCTAATTTTATGTATTCTCATAATGAAGAGTTTAATTAGGTTAATATTCCCCTAGAGAAAGACCATTCTGACTGCCTCGTGGTCTCGCGGTACAAGTATGTGCCGTGCGATCTAGAGGTCCTGGGCTCGATTCCCGGGTTGGGCAAAGTGTTATTGAGTTTTTCCATTAGGAAATTCTCAGTAACAGCACGGAGTCTGGAAATGTGCCCGAAAAACGGCAATAGGCTCGCCCCCTATTACGTGGGGAAATGTGGGTGCAGAAATGCACCTCTGCCTACCCCGTCGGGGAATACAGGCGTGAGTTTATGTATGTATGTAGAAAGACCATTCATCATCATTATCAGCCCATATACGTCGTAGCAGCAGTAATGGCCTCGAGGTTTAGGCGCGCGGTCGAGAATTTCGGCGGTCGCAGGTTCAAACCCCATGCACACACCTCTGACTTTTCGAAGTTATGTGTGTATTCACAATGAATTATCACTTGCTTTAACGGTGAAGGAAAACATCGTGATAAACCTGCACACCTAAAAGTTCTTAGGAATTTCTTAGGTGTGTAGTCCGCCAACCCGAACTAGGCCAGCGTGGTGGACTAAGGCCTAAACCCTCTCAGTTGTAGAGTAGGCCCGTGCCCAGCAGTGGGACGTATTTGGGCTGATGATGATACGTCGTACTGCTGGGCAGGGGCCTCCGCTAGAACTGAGAGGGTTTAGGCCTTAACAAGACTGTAAAATCCGACACGACAGTCCACGTACTCGTATCACATCTGGGTTCTGACAATGCAACTGCGTCTAGTCGACTGGCATAATTATGTTATGATGTTAAGACATAATTAATTACTTATTTATTTTATCTGAACGTCGCATAATCAGTTGTAGTTCCTATTTTTAAAGATATAGTTGATCGTTCAGCGAAATTAAAAGCAGACATGATGATGGAAAACAGGCGATCGCCGTAGAAATTGAACGTAATAAATTGCATAGTGCCGACGTGGCTGGAAGCGACGGTTGCAGCGCTCAAGGGGCTTTTATATTGTACGAACGAGTGCACTATCCTGTTATATGCGCTGCTTCACTCCGCACTCACGAGATTTATGGAATCCTGGTACAGAAAATGTACGTCGCCTGAGCTTTTAATTAGGTTTGGAATTCAGGTTTGCTCTTGTTCAATGCATTTTGTACATCAGTATGAAAATTCTAAGATCAAAAGTAAACTTGCTGTTTTCAGGTCCACTTTCTCTGTACCAAAAGGCATCCAATCAAACAAAGTCTTAATTATGTTTTTTAATTGTAACGAAGTAACTTTAACGTTTATAATATTAGTTATAAGTGCAGCGGCATTTACACATTGACAATCTGTGTGCTGCTGTTGAAGCCAGCCAAAAAGTACTTCGTGCCTACGACATAAAACTTATATCTCAATGTGGGATTAGAGCTATGTGTCACTGTATTTGGTGAATTAATGTATAAATTACGTAGTGAGATGTAATTTCTTGATTATACTATCCACAAAACACTACAGTACAATCAGTCCTCAATGAGTCCTAATTTTATGACCTGA
The DNA here is from genome assembly GCA_907164795.1 of Hemaris fuciformis. Taxonomy (NCBI): domain Eukaryota; kingdom Metazoa; phylum Arthropoda; class Insecta; order Lepidoptera; family Sphingidae; genus Hemaris; species Hemaris fuciformis. The sequence goes on from OU015445.1 coordinate 4,482,190, forward strand.
CTAAGAAATAGTAGTTCTTGAAACTGATTCAGGAATAGACACGTACCGTCAGCAACGTCAAGAAGTAAATTGGATTTGCACTACGACAACTTGAAGACGACAGTAAAGATTGGGTTACAAATCGCGAATCCGATATCCGAGTGTACCATGTTTCTTTGCTTGGAAAGCGATGCACGTTCCCAAACTCTGCTTTGTCCAAGAATAAGGAAAGTCACGCCTAATATTTCTAAAACTTATTGAGTTATATAAAAACTTCATTATTAAAAAGTTATATTTCATTATTTTTTTTGCCACTGGAGTGGTTAATGGTGTATTTCGTATAGATATTCTAAAATGATGTATAAAACTTTAACTTTAAAAATTAACTTGTTAACATCATTAATTTCTTTATTTTCGTCATTTATTCGTTTACAATGGATCCTTCTAAAGTATATTCTCGTGAGATTTGTTTTTCTGGCTTTGGATTCCTTAACTTTAATAATGTTTGGTGAAACATCATTAGCCCATATACTTCCAACTGCTGGGCACGGGCCTCCTCTATAACTAAGAGGGTTTAGGCCTTAGTCTACCACGCTGGCCTAGTGCGTGTATACCTAATTTCCTCACGATTTTTTCCATCAGTGTTAAAGTAAGTGATAATTAATTGTGAATACACACACAACTTCGAAAACATATAACAATTCTACGAAAAAGTGGTACCTACATACTAAGTAGAGATGCCGTGTCTAAAACTGACATCAACATCAACAAAATAAATAAAAGCAATAGTATATTCGGTCTCTCTCAAACAACAGTGATGGCCTTGAGGTTTAGACGTGCGGTCGAGAATTTCGGCGGTCGCAGGTTCAAACCCCAGGCACACACCTCTGACTTTTCGAAGTTATGTGTGTATTCACAATGAATAATTATCACTCGCTTTAACGGTGAAGGAAAACATCGTGATAAAACCTGCACACCTAAAAGCTCTTAGGAATTTCTTAAGTGTGTAGTCTGCCAACCCGCACTAGGCCAGCGTGGTGGACTAAGGCCTAAACCCTCTCAGTTGTAGAGGAGGCCCGTGCCCAGCAATGGGACGTATTTGGGCTGATGATGATGATGATATTCGGTCTCTACTTTTCGATCTTACAAACACCTGGACCCAAGGCTTAATATTTATTTTGATAACAAAATCATTTGTTTCAGTGCGGGGTTCATTCATTTAAATAGTTGGTGTCCTACAACTACGCCACAGGTTGTCACTTTACCTCAACCAATTAGTACTAATAATTATCTGCACCTCACATTTAAGCGAAGCGTGAAGAAGCATTTGTGCAGGCCGGCATGTTTGTGTCGACCAGCGGGTGACCATATCGTTTCTCGCTGGTCGGTATTAATTTTTTGGACTCCACTGTGCTTACCATCAGGTACAGTGGAGTCACTTTGCCGTGCCAGTATAAAAAAAATAAAAAAAAAAACAACATGGACAAGTTCTGTTCCAGTATGTACTCTGTAGCTGCCAATTAATTATAAATAACACCTGGCGACCAGAAATACATTCGCAATGGCGGAAGTCGTGTAGTTCGGTAGCTAATGCGGTTTTGAGATATTACCGTTGGCAACGTAGATACTATTCGATACGTATATATATGAACGACTTGCGCATAAGTAATCGATAAATCTTATATATTAATACAATTTAATATAGTCATATGTATTAAATACAGCCCCGTGGCGCAGTTGGCTAGACACCAAAAAATTTGCGAAAAGAGAGACCGCGGGTTCGACCCCATACCGAGACAAATGACCTATTGAGACTCAGCGTTTGTGAGACCGATAAGTCTTTCGGTGATTCTGATACCCACGACACAAGACTTGTGTCTTAGTTTAGGTCAGAACTATGTATGTGACTTTTGGGTGTATTTAAAAAAATACTATTGATAAATGATCACGTAAACGGTGGAAAAAATATGTTTGTACTCATGAACCAGTTATTAATATCATCAGCCTATATGAGTCCCATTGATGGGCAAAAGCATCCTACATAACTGAGAGGGGTTAGGACTTAGTCCACCACGCTGGCCTAGTGCGGGTTTGCGGATTACACTCCTAATAAATTCCTATAAATTTTTGACTGTGCAAGTTTCCTCGCGATGTTTCCCTCACCGTTTAAATACGTGATAATTAAATATGAATACACACATAACTTCGAAAAGTCAAAAGTGAGTGCCTGGGGTTTGAAGCCGCAACCGCCGAGCCTTGAATCTACCGCGCGCATTAGCCTTAAGGCTATTACGGCTTTTTCGCTAATCTATCTTGACCTCACTGCGATTTGAAAAAAGGCACTGACTATAATTCAATATTTCAGTTTTAACAATGCTTGCGGACGCAATCCTCTTCCGTTTATCTCTTCATATATTAGGATTTATGATACCTTTTAACTTCTCATGCTAAATCTTCGATTTGAGATGTGAAATAAGTCCTCCTTAAAACAAGTTAAGTCGTAAATAAGATGTGACTCAATCTCATAATTTTGTTACCGAAGCGTCAAAACTATCGCTGACTAAAACATAAAAACGATATAAAATGAAACTCGAATAAATGTAACGAACTCTTTGAATTCATGTAATAAAAACAAATTTTATTATATTACTTGGAGTGAATTCATGTTTCGGAACAATTGTGTCTTATTCCATCCACATGTGGTATAAAATTTTACGTCACATCTTCCAATACTTTTGGGTTCCAGTACAATAGAATGATTATTTGAAGCAAAAACGTAAAAATATTTTTTCTGTTTTGTTTTTTTATTACAATTACATAAACTTTTTACCCACTTTTTATCTCCAATTTTATAGAATGTGTTTTTGATAGAAAACAATTTTTTCTTTAGACTTTATCCCACGAGACTATTTATCATAAAGTTTAATTTATAATGGTTTATAACATCTATTCCTGTCAAATCTAATGTTAAAATATACTTTGTTGTTTATCATGTTAAACTCTGCGGAACCCTCTTCATATTAGTTCCCATAGTACTTTGCCGATGTCTTATTTTATTTCATTATTATTAGCTATTTCACTTTACTGTGTCCCCAAGTGTCTCTGTTTTGGTAAATAGCATTTCTGATATTACATATTTTCAAATTTATCAGCAGGCCAACTGCAGAGGTCTTTTAATATCACGTTTTTTTTTCAATAAATCTAAATATGATATTTATAAAGTTGCAGTAGGTACTCTATTCTACACTTTTACGTTTATCATGACCATGTCAAGTAGAAAAGGGCACCGTAGTAACCATATAATGCACTTTTGCCTAGTATAATATAACATCAATTTTTATTATTATACTGTCCCTGTGATAAAAGCCATGCTTAGTGCAGAGACCGTAGGTTAACCTGATATGTATCTTTGGAACTGTTTTATAAATAAATATATAAATATATTTTTTCTTAAATTAGATCAACATAAAACTGGTTTAAATAAAAGAGCAGCGAAAAACAGTAAAGAATTCTCGAGAACTTTCTCGAAGTTTATTATAAGGATGGATTCCCCCAAGCAGTATTCACTAAATCATGATCCTTCGCGGACAGTGCGACCGCGTCGATGGCCCCGCGAGTAAAATGATCAATCTTATTAGCTTTTATTATTATCTAGAGAATATTTCCACGTTTTACGAGGGCGGTGGCGTTCCCAAATCATTTTCGGGTTTATTTGTTCGGCGTATTGATTGCATGACGACTATTTTGGTGCTGTTTCGTTCGGACTCGGTTTTATAGCGGTTTTAAGGTTTTTGGTAAACTGACAAAGTTGTATGTATTCTGAACAGTTCTATTGAAGGCTATTGTTTGGAACTCCTAAACCTGTGTCTGTAACTTTTTTTTTTATAAATATAAATAAATAAATATAAATAAATACACCCAACAGACACATACATAGTTCTGATCCCACACTAAGATACAAGTCTTGTGTCGTGGGTATCAGAAACTACGAGAGACTTTTCGGTCTCACATACACCCAGACCCGAAACAAATATTTGTGGGTCACACAAACATATGTCTCGGTGCGGGGATCGAACCCGCGGCCTCTCGTTTCGCAAGCTGGTGTCTAGCCAACTGCGCCACGGGGCTGTCAAATTGAATTGACATTAATAAAGCTGACGTATCAGCTTTAACGAAAGGGAAATCGGGGTCGAAAGAATCTTCTGTAATTATATGAACAGTGATGCCTCCACAGCAAGCTATTTTGTTTTAAACTCCTAAACCCTTAAACTTTTCGCACTGATCAATTGACAATAATAGCGCAAATTAGCAACTTTAACCATACTGATTATATTGATATGGAGTCAACGATTCTACTGTAATTGTATTATATTCTTTGCAGTATTGCACAAAATAGAATGCCTTTACGGGAATCGTTTTGCGCGGCGCACGTGTACCACCGCCATTTTGATAATGGGACAATAGCAATAACACTTCAGCCTGTTAATGAAACTATTTTTTTCGCTCTGTTTAGCCCCGTTCCGCATGCCCATTTCCTATTAATAAAATATAATGGAATTGGAAAGGAAATCTCCTCTTTGTCACGTAAAAAGTTATGATCCGGATATTATTTTTATGCCTTAGGTGTGTTGCGAGAAAATGTATTGGACTTTTAGTACGACTTTATTTGTTATCGGGTGACGTAGTCTATGGTTGATTACGTAATAGTTTTTACTGCCTCTTGGTCTTGTGGTATACGCTGTGCGATTTAGATTTTGCGGGTTTGGTTCCCGAGTCAAGCAAAAAATGTTCAATAGCAGCACGGAGTCTGGAAACGTGCCCGAAAAACGGTAATAAGTTTGCCCCCTATTACATAGGACTGATACATACCTGGTGAAATGTGGATATGAAAATGCACATCTGCCTATCCTTTTGGGGAATACAGTCGTGAGGTTATATAGGTGTGTAATAATTTACAAAAATATCTAGTAACTTGTATGAAGACAACGTGGTGGACTAAGGCCTAAATTGAAATATTCCTCATACATAACTGAGAGCCGGCGTAATTAAGCTGAGTCAGAACTTTGTGTTCATAAACAAGGATATTTAGTTAATGTCTTTCGCTGATGATATTGCAATATTTGTTACTTCGAATCATGCATTGTGTTACTATTGTGCAGATACATAACCTCACGTTCGTATTCCCCGAAGGGGTAGGCAGAGGTGCATTTCTGCACCCACATTTCGCCCGGTATGTATCAGTCCCACCAGTCCCAGAATTTACAAATGGAAAAATCCAATAACACTTTGTCCGAACCGGGAATCGAACCCGGGACCTCTAGATCGCACGGCACATACTTGTGCTGCGAGACCACGAGATAGTCTGTTACTATTGTAAATTTCATATAATTGAGATGTTCTTGTAGGACAACAAAGGTTGCTGAAATAGCCCTACGGATTTTTAAGACCAAAAAGTTTCCTAAACCAATTCTTATTTCAAAATGGAGTAACTTAAAGATGCCCTTATAATTTAAACCCAAGGTAAAACAAAAAATATATTTAAAGAATCAACAGCGCCGTCCCTAAGCAGGTTAGTAGACAAATATGCGGAATTTTTAAGGCAATTAAGGTTAATTCGACTTTAATAAGGCGTCTGTCTCATAAATTGGGACGCGGCCGTGTTGTGTCTAATGAAGTTGCAGCCTGCTTGCAAACCCCCAGTGAACGAGATAAGGGAGTTAAAAACCTCAAATAATGTCTTATGAATGTAGTAATCAGATTTGTTTGTTATTGCTTCTTATACGAAGTTATGTGTGTATTCACAATGAATTATCACGTACTTTAACGGTGAAGGTAAACATCGTGATGAAACCTGCACACCTAAAAGTTCTTCGAAATTTCTTAGGTGTGTAGCCGCCAACCCGCACTAGGCCAGCGTGGTGGACTAAGGCCTAAACCCTCTCAGTTGTAAAGGAGGCCCGTGCTCAGCAGTGGGACGTATATGGGCTGATGATGATGATGATACGCGACACAATACTTGTATCTTATTAAGGATTCAGGTTCAAGTATATGAATGTTGGGTGTGTTTATCATTTTACCCCCGAAAACGTTAGTCACTGAAAAATCCTTTTTTGCTAAGCTATCCTGAACTTAAAAAAATTGTCAGGTCTTAATAAATCCATTAAATTTCCAAAAAAGGATTTTGAAACTGATTAGACAGAGCATAGTGCGAAAAAATTCCGGACGTCGAACGTTTTTGCGGCATAAAAACTTACCTGGGTTTTTGTTGGAGAAATATTTGGACTTACCGTAACCCCGGTGGCGCAGCGCGCTCAAAACTGAGATTATCTTACGTTAAATTGTACCATAACCATAAATAATTCCTTTGTTACATCGGGGTCTCCGGGTGCCTCATTTTTTCATGCAAATATTTTCCTTATAGTTCAACGCTTTGTGGGCAGGAAAAAATTAAATTTGGCTTCCGTTTATTTTTAAAATATTTCATTCAAAACCATAGCAATATTATTAATGCAAAAGTTTGTGTATGTATTCTGTTCCTTTTTTTTATCAAATGGTAAAGGGCTTTATCGCTACAGCGATTATGTTGCCCTGGTAGAATTTACAAAACTATTTACATATAAATCATAAATTATATCTAAATGTATATAAAGGACTATTCTAATTTTCTATATACTAATTTGTAACCATTCTGTTACTTCTTCACGCTTAAACGGCTGGAGCAATATTCATGAAATTCGGTATGACGGTAGCTGACATATGAACTAACTCATAGGTTATTCTTTATATTAGAAAATCTTGTGCTAATAAAAAGTAACTCCGTATATCTCACAGAACAGCTGAATAAGATAAGAAGGGAAATAGACAGTATTTTGTATGGGGATGAGTGTCGCCGCTTGTCTGTCACCTATTCATTCTATTACGATTACACGACAAATAATAAAAAATTCAAACAAAAATGAAGGGCTGCATTGGTCGTCATACATTTATAAAAGACACTACATGCAACCCTAATTACTAAAAAGCGGCCGTGTCAAACATATGATAGTCTAATCATAGGTTCGGCACGCTCGGCATGCTGACATTTCCTTTCTAGTCTTATTCAACTGTTCTGTGTTACTTAATTACGCTTTGACTTTAAAACGGCTATATGCAATTGGATAAATTTTGGCATGGAGGCATACTTATGGGACTTTGAAGACGGACATTGGCTACTTATTTTTATAAAATGCTCGTGCCTCGACTGCCTCGTGGTCTCGCAGTGCAAGTATGTGCCGTGCGATCTAGAGGTCCTGGGTTCGATTCCCGGGTCGGGCAAAGTGTTATTGTGTTTTTCCATTAGGAAATTCTCAGTAACAGCACGGAGTCTGGAAATGTGCCCGAAAAACAGCAATAGGCTCGCCCCCTATTATGTGGGACTGATACATACCTGGTGAAATGTGGGTGCAGTAATGCACCTCTGCCTACCCCTTCGGGGAATTCAGGCGTGAGTTTATGTATGTATGTTTATATAAAATTACGCCCGGGCAATGTCCAAGTCCAAGTAATTGATAATTGGGTAGGCTTTACGCTCTTGTATTTCTGAATGCTAAGCGTTTCGGCTTAAATGTTGTATGCCTTTGACGGCTTGGCGTAGTGCCAACTGCACGCCAAAAAAGGTAAGAATTTCGCTCTCGGAAAATGCAGAGTAAATGATGAATTTTAAAAAGGAGTTCAAATTGAAGCAATTGAAGTTAATTACGTTCCTTATTTTACTTTTATAATTTGAAAAATTGTTAATTTTAAAACTTGTTTTGTACCTAAAAAGACATTATTTACAATTTCTATGGCCGATTTTTATAGTAACATTTGTACTGCCTATCAATATGAGTCTTCCTTTCATTTTCTATGAGTTTACCACAAAAATACTTTTGATGTATAAAAACCACGTCCTTTTTAGTAGTACAAGAGTTAAATCGCCCGCAATTATTTAGTTATTTAGGCCCGAATAGTTCTTAGGTAAATTTCCCATACAAATCTAAATACAGCAATCAGCAAAGTGGTGTGCAATAAATGTCCCGCTTGCCCTACGCTGTTAAAGAGGCCATAAAAACAATGCATTAGTGCGTACTAATGGACTTATGTTGTCGGCCCTTCCTACGGCCTGTCTAGTCCCGGTCACACCTTGCGAAATAGGGATGTGACAATTGATTGCGCGGATATCCGCTGTCGCTTATGCATAATGCAGTTATTGATAAGTTCCCAAGGACCGTTGGCCAAGACTAGCTAGTTATTAAAATAAGGCGTAATTTGCTGCAAGTAATAAAAGACTGCCTCGTGGTTTCGCGGTACAGGTATGTGCCGTGCGATCTAGAGGTCCTGGGTTCGAATCCCGGGTCGGGCAAAGTGTTATTGGGTTTTTCCATTAGGAAATTCTCAGTAACAGCATGGAGTCTGGAAATGTGCCCGAAAAACGGCAATAGGCTCGCCCCCTATTACGTGGGACTGATACATACCTGGCGAAATGTGGGTGCAGAAATGCACCTCTGCCTACCCCTTCGGGGAATACAGGCGTGAGTTTATGTATGTATGTAATAAAAGATTCTGGTATAGGAAATATGTCCTTGATTTAATAAATAATTATGAGGTTAATGGTTAGATAGATAGATAAGCGTAAAAAGCATTATGGACTTTGATTATGATGTAGACTTCGTAATCTCGCTTATAAGCTTATATTTTCCAGTAAATGATGTTTTAAATTTAATTGTTAAAAAAACTACAAACTGATGAAGATTTTTTTCAGCATTACATTTATAACTACATAGATGTATAGATAAATTACTAATAACTACGATCATAAACTATAGATATCTAAATTCGAATAAAATTTAGTAAATATGAGACCATGGAGGAGATATGCTTATAACATTATGCCCATCCATAGTAATTGTTTATATATCTAAATACAATTTTGACCTCATCGACAGCAGAACAAAACTTCGTTAACATATGTATAACAGAAAACAATATTCGATTCACGGCAATTTTTCCCTAGCTTGTAACCCAAATTCGGTTTGTTTATTTGATCATGTTATTGATGTTTCGAAGAAAAATATTGAGCACAAAGAGTTGTTTATATTTCACAGCGGATACAGAAGCAAAACCGTAGACCTTTTTTAGAAATATCCGCTTGAAATAATCTATTGTAAAATACTTAAGAAGTAAATGTTTGGCAAAGGGCGGCGCTTTGTCCAAAGACAATGTAAGGCAAGTGCTTCATTCTTCGATTTTATCAGTGCAGTGGACATTAACATAGCTTTATGGTGATGCATTGATGATTTTGAAAGAATTTTGTGCCAATAATGAAACGTACATGGTAATTTTGGAAACTTGAGCCGCTTTGAATGCGACATTTTGATGATGAATTATTATTGTACGAGTAATAAAATGGGTTTATTTTATGTTTACTGACTGCTTCGTGGTCTTGCGGCACAAGTATGTGCCGCGCGATCTAGAGGTCCTGGGTTCGATTCCGGGTTCGGGCAAAGTGTTATTGGGTTTTTCCATTAGGAAATTCTCAGTAGCAGCACGGAGTCTGGAAATGTGCCCGAAAAACGGCAATAGGCACGCCCCCTATTACTTGAGACTGATACATACCCACGTGGCGAAATGTGGGTGCAGAAATGCACCCCTGCCTACCCCTTCGGGGAATACAGGCGTGAGGTTATGTATGTATGTATTTGATGTTTATTGGTCCGTTATAGATGCAGAGTGGCGGGTTTGAAGTTATATTAACAAAACTTCTCCCGTCTGAATACGATTAGTTGAAATAGTTACACACGACCATAACCTTGCAGAGGTAGGCAGAAGTATACATACTTCAATCTTTGCCCTCAGAATAGGAGACGGGCCTATTGCCGTTTATCGAGAAAATATCCTGTCTTCATGCTCTTACTGAGAACATCCTAATTGGAAAAACCCTATAACTCTACCCGTCCCGGTAGCCGAACCCGGTACCTCTAGATCACACAGAAATCTGGCTGTTTTTTTTTTTAAATAAAAGTATAAGCAACCAGACACAGTCAATCTCCGAGTGCGCCCGACGTTTCGTAATCGTATTAATCACACTCCACGTGTGTTCCCACCTCTACTAGGTGCGCCCTGATTGAAATTATCGGATTTCCGTACTAAATTACTCTAATGAATTGATGGAGGACTATATTTACTTATTTCTTGTTTATTTATTTTTGCTTTTTATACGTAAATGTATAAAAAGCGGATATAAATAAAGGCGGACTTTGCCTAAGGCATTCTCTTACAGTCAACCTTTGAGTGATGCAGAGATAAAAGGTTGGTGCATATACAACGATAGGATGAAAACAATAAAAATAAAAACAATAAGTAGACCAACTAACAAAATACATATATACATACTAACATATACAGAGATAAATAAATATTTGCACACATACAGATATATTATATCTATTTAGATGCATGTATGACCTACCTATATTAATGTTTCTCATAATATTTATCTGTTTTTAACCGACTTCAAAAAAAGGAGGAGGTTATCAATTCGTCTGTATTGTTTTTTTTTTTTTTTATGTTTGTTATTATTTCTACAAACTCGATGTCTTGTTAGTGCGGCGGCATAAATAGCCGTGTGATCGAGAATCGGGTTCGAATCTCTGGTCGGATAACTAGGTTCTTCCTTTCGGAAATTCTTAGTATGAGATTATAGAAATGTGTCTGAAAACGGCTAAAGCGCGCCCTCAATAATGGGCTACACCTCTGCCTATCCCTTCAAGGATTCTGGCGCGAGTATAAATAAATATAACCAAAGAAACCCAACAGTAACATACATAGTTCTGACCCCACAGTAAGATACGAGTCTTGGATCGTGGGTATCAGAAACTACGTGAGACTTTTCGGTCTCACAAACCACCGGACTCGAAACAAATATTTGTGGATGACACAAATGTTTTTCTCAGTGCGGGGGTCGAACCCGCGGCTTCTCGTTTTGCAAGCTAGTAATTAGCCAACTGCGCCATGGTGCTGTCGCTGGGCTGTAAAATTATCTAAATCTGTCCATTATTTTAAGGATCAACTCGTTTTAAAGTCAAACGAAAATCCTTTTTTCTTCACTAAAGTAAATATTATACGATGTGGTAGTGAATCTCGGTCGCGTTTATTAAATCCTCGCTGTTGAGTCCACCTCGCTGCGTTCTCGAGGGGAATTCCGTTTGACGCAGTACGCGATTCATATGCAATTTAATTAACCTTTGTAATTGCTTCACTTTAAAACGTTAGATGTAATTTTGAGTTTATGAATACTTGCCAGTTGTGAAATGAAAATAGCTTTTTGAATGTTTGAAATGCAAAAGCACTCATTTATTTTATTTGGGAAATACAGAACAATTACAATTATAATCATCATCATCAGACCATATGCGTCCCACTACTGGGCACGGGCCTCCTCTACAACTGAGAGGGTTTAGGCCTTAGTCCACCACGCTGGCCTAGTGCGGGTTGGCGGACTACACACCTAAGAAATTCCTAAGAACTTTTAGGTGTGCAGGTTTTATCACGATGTATTCCTTCACCGTTAAAGCAAGTGATGATTCATTGTGAATACACACATAACTTCGAAAAGTCAGAGGTGTGTGTCTGGGGTTTGAACCAGTGACCGCCGAAATTCTCGACCGCGCGCCTAAACCTCGAGGCCATCAATTATAATAATAAAACAAAAATATAGTACACAATCCAAAACAATTTCCAGTAATAGTTAAAACTTAAAATTGAAGTAGTGAACGACTAATCAGACAAGAAAGAGATAAATTAAATTATAAAAAATAAAATGTTGTTTATGTTGATGTTTCATTTCTGCACCTACATTTAGCCATTTTTTTTCGTCCCACGTAATAAGGGACGATACTATTACCGTTTTTCGATCGTATTTCCGACTTCCTGCTGCTACTGTCAATTTGCAAACCGAAAAACCCTGGGTACCCTGGGTGGTGGTTACTACATAAATACTTTGCCTGTCCCGGTAATCGAACGGCCAGATCCCACGGCACATACTTGTACTGTGAGACCACAAAGCAGTAAAAAAACAAGTTTCAAAATAGTGTAATTGGAATTAAAAATGTTGACGAATTTATTTTTTGTTTCAGGTAATCAAAGTTTGCTGATTTGGGAAGTTTAAAAGAATGTTCGAATTGGTAATTATTCTTATCAAAGGCAATTGCAAAAATACCTCACAAATACAATTATTCTTCTCAGGTACATACATACATATATACCAGTGGCGGTACTTCCATACAAGCCCAAAATCGTTACACGTTAATTTTCAATGTCGTAGTTTATAATTGTTTGTTGTCGAGTCAGGATATTCTCAGTTATATATAAAATTGCTTTTGTTAAATAAATATTTAAAGCTTAAAGATTATTATTCGGAATTTAGTAAGGTAGGCTGGGCTTTTGGGCTTCTATGGAAGTACCGCCACTGATATATACATCCAAACCTACCCATTAGAGAACCAAATTCAAAAGTCAATAACCTGCCTTCTTTCTTTCAACTTTTCTACTTTTATTTCAATTAACCCAAATTACTACTCGCCTTTTGCTTTTAAACGGAAAGCGTTGTCGAAAAATGAAATCTTCTGCATTTGCATAATGGAAATTGTGCAAAAATTGTTTTTCCTTAATACTGGATACCAGTTTTTAAACGGTTGATAAAGTAATAAGACAATATAAAAAATCCAAGGAAAGAGCAGAATATTGAAACGAAAATATAGTATTTAGCGAGATATCATTTTGCTGGAAATCGTGACGTAATTTCCAGAATTCTTAAAGGAAGTTTTTGTAGTGAGTAGTGCGGAAAAAATAAAAAAATACGCTAGTAGTTACTGAGAAGAAACGCTTTAGTTGCTAATATTTTGCATTAGATAAAACTGTTACTGTATTTTATCTCTTTAAACGCTATTTCAAAGACTGATAGATTTTAATCAAGCAATGAAATAGAGAATTTATTTAAAAAAGTAAAATTTGCGTCCGATTTTAAATCGATAAAGCTAATGTACTCGTGTGAATTTTGGGCTATCGCTAAGTATTTTCTATCAAATAATCTCCGTACATGTTTTATTCTATCTAATGTAGGTACTATGTAATTCGCGTTGGGGATCAACGTGTAATATGTGTAAATTCTTATGAAGGTGAGGTATAAAGCTTATCTTTCCATTTTGGAAACTTTTAGGTGCGTGATGTCTTTGTCTCTACATATACTAAATATATTTATGTAACTTGACCTTCGCGGGTTCAGACCCCAGGCACACACCTCTGACTTCAAAGTTATGTGTGTATTCACAATGAATTATCACTTGCTTTACTTGTGAAGGAAAACATCGTGATAAAACCTGCACACATAAAAGTTCTTAGGAATTTCTTAGGTGTGTAGTCCGCCAACCCGCACTAGGCCAGCGTGGTGGACTAAGGCCTAAACCCTCTCAATGGTAGAGGAGGCTCGTGCCCAGCAGTAGGACGTATATGGGCTGATGATGAAACAATTTGACGTGCTTGGATAGGATAATATGTTGATATGATATGATCCGGTGTCAAAAGGTCTCTAGGCTTAGTCATAAAAAGGTAATGTAATACTATCTTTACTTGACGGATGTTTGACCTGAGTGACCCGGCCGTAGTGCGTGCCGCGCCCACACAGTGGGGTTTCTTTTACAACATGTTTATCACACGCCAATGTTTGATTAAAACGCTCTCAGCTTATGGATTCTAATGGATTGGTTATGGCGCGGCTGTAAGTGCTGCCATCTGTTGGCAGTTGTTGTTATTAATGCTTGTAGTAGAAGTTCTCTCTACGTGTTTTGGTGTGCTTTTAAGGTTTTGAAGTATGAGTTTTTTTAGTAAACATACAGTTTGAAGTTGCTATTGTTTTTACTTTTTGTTTCTAAATTGTGTTTAATTATTTCGTTATCATTTTCCTGCCTGTTTCCTCCGTCTGGTATACAAGGTTGCCGAATATACTAGTTTTGATTATATCTGAGCGAATCCACCACCAGTAAATTATTTACTAAGTCATATACGAAAAGATGTAAGGGAGCACGACTTCCAACCTAGTGCTTCAAGCCAACCTCTCCTGCACGTGGTACATCCTGCCGATTAGCGAACGAGGCTCTGGCGACCGACGAACGGCGGTTTAACCGTTCCTTAAACCACACAGACCAGTGATGGGCAGCAGCTTCACTGGTGCGACACTACTGCGATCGCCAACCCGCCTGCCCAGCGTGGCGATTACGGGCATAACCCTCTTATGGCAAAACACGCACAACGGCCCCCAGTTCCCGGTGGCCCCGCTATTCCTGGCCAAGACGGCGGCCATGGTTCCGGCGGGGCAGGGGGTGCAAAGAATCTCCGGGCTACGGTAGGCCGTCAACACCGACTGACCTTGGCTACGTATAATGGACGCACGCTACGGCTCGACGAACATCTGGCTCAACTTGAGGAGGAACTGAAAAACATAAGATGGCACGTTCTAGGGTTAAGTGAAGTCCGAAGAGAGGGAGAGGATACCATAACCTTGGAATCCGGCCATCTTATGTATTTCAGGGAGGGAGACCAACCATCCCAAGGCGGCGTCGGGTTTCTGGTCCACAAGACTCTCTGTGACAATGTTATAGAAATCTCCAGTGTGTCGACGTGGGTAGCGTACCTTGTGATCAAATTAACGGAGAGGTACAGCCTCAAAGTCATCCAAGTGTACGCGCCGACCTCGACCCACTCGGACGATGAAGTGGAGATAATGTACGAAGATATCTCAAAAGCCTTACATACCACCTATAAGGCCCACTTCAATGTTGTCATGGGGGATCTTAATGCTAAAGTGGGAGTACAAACAAGCGGCGAAACGGTAGTAGGACCACACGGATTTGGTAGCAGAAATCATAGGGGACAAATGCTCGTCAACTTCCTGGAGCAAGAGGGGCTCTTCTTAATGAACTCTTTCTTTAAGAAGCAGCCCCAACGGAAGTGGACGTGGCAAAGTCCCGACACTGTGACTAAAAACGAGATTGACTTCATCATGACTGATAAAAAGCGCATATTTAGAGATGTCTCAGTGATCGCTAGGTTTAAAACCGGAAGCGATCACCGACTCGTCCGAGGCACTCTAAATATCAGGTATAAGCTTGAACGAGCCCGTCTGATGAAGTCTACGCTCCGACCAAACCTGCTCAAATCCTTGATAGGATCTGAAGCGTTCCAGATTAAACTGGAGAACCGTTTCGCTGCCCTGGAAACCACAATGGACATTGACCAGGAACTCACCAAAGTGGTGGGTATCCTCCGGGAAGAGGGGACGAAGTTCTGTAAGACGCATCGAACCCGTAGGGAGTCCAAACTTTCTGCAGAATCTCTGCAGCTAATGCAGCGGCGACGTGAAGGGACCACTACCGCTCCGTCAGAGCAACGGGCTTTGAACAAAAGAATTACAAAGCTGGTACGGCGCGACCTCCGAAGCTCCAATACACGCTCCATTAGAGAAGCGATTGAGCAAAATCGGGGGTCCAAAGTCTTTGTTCAAGCGCTGAACCGAAGCAATCTGACGAAGCTGCGAAAACGTAGTGGAGAAGTCGTCGCTGCAAAGCCGGAGATATTCGCAGAAATTCAGGACTTTTATGGTGAACTTTATACATCACATGCATCCCGTTCCCCACCCGTGAGCGAAGACCCAAGAGCCACTTTAACCCGCCACTATTCCGAAGACCTGCCAGAAGTCAGCCTGGGCGAGATCGAGATCGCCCTTGGGCAGCTTAAGAATGGAAAAGCCCCCGGAGAGGATGGAATTACAACGGAGCTCATAAAAGCTGGTGGAGCTCCTACGCTACAAAAACTCAAGCGTATTTTTAACTCCGTCCTCTTTTCGGGGAGAACTCCTAAAGCATGGAGCAGGAGTATGGTCGTCTTGTTCTTCAAAAAGGGCGACAAAACCCTATTGAAGAACTATCGGCCCATCTCCCTGCTAAGCCATGTCTATAAGCTGTTTTCAAGGGTGATCACGAACCGTCTCGCGCGCAGACTCGACGAGTTTCAACCCCCCGAGCAGGCCGGATTTCGAGGAGGATATAGCACCATAGACCACATCCACACAGTGCGGCAGATTATACAGAAAACAGAAGAGTATAATCAGCCCCTGTGTCTTGCCTTTGTGGACTATGAGAAGGCCTTTGACTCTATCGAAATCTGGTCTGTTCTGGAATCTTTGCAACGGTGCCAAGTCGATTGGCGATACATCCAGGTGCTGAGATGTCTGTATGACGCTGCGACTATGACCGTCCGAGTACAAAACCAGCAGTCTGAACAAATTCCAATGCATCGAGGAGTGAGACAAGGGGACGTCATTTCCCCAAAATTGTTCACAAATGCATTGGAAGATATGTTTAAGACTCTGAACTGGAAAGGACGTGGCATAAATATAAACGGCGAGTACATCTCACACCTGAGATTTGCAGACGACATCGTCATCGTGGCTGAAACCGTTGCAGACTTGCAACAAATGCTGTCTGATCTGGCTGATTCTTCAGCACGCATCGGTCTCCGGATGAACTTGGATAAAACCAAGATAATGTTTAATCGGCAGGTTACACCGGAACCGATTGCGCTAGGCGGAGTAACTCTCGAAGTTGTTCAGGAGTACATTTACCTCGGTACAATAATACAAGTAGGTAGGAGCAACTTCGAGAAGGAGACCCAAAGAAGAATACAGCTGGGTTGGGCAGCGTTTAATAAACTTCGTCGAGTCTTTTCGTCACCCATACCACAAAGCCTAAAGACAAAAGTCTTTAACGAGTGCGTCCTTCCTGTCATGACATACGGAGCCGAGACGTGGACACTGACGGTGCGACTAATCCACCAATTCAAGGTCGCTCAGCGAGCTATGGAGAGGGCTATGTTAGGAGTTTCTCTGAAGGATAGGATCAGAAATGATGTTATCCGACAGAGAACCAAGGTTATCGACATAGCCCAAAAGATTTGCAAGCTGAAGTGGCAGTGGGCAGGTCACATCTGTCGCAGAACGGATAACCGTTGGGGGAAACGTGTTCTGGAGTGGAGACCACGTCTCGGCAAACGTAGTGTAGGACGCCCTCTGGCTAGGTGGGGTGACGATATCCGCAAGGTGGCTGGCAGCGGTTGGATGAGGAGGGCCGAAGATCGAGCCCAGTGGCGTGCCATGGGAGAGGCCTATGTCCAGCAGTGGACGTGAAAAAGGCTGTTGATGATGATGATGATGATACGAAAAGACCTGCCTCTACTGCCTCGTGGTCTCGCGGCATAAGTATGTACCGTGCGATCTAGAAGTCCTGCGTTCGATTCCCAGGTTGGGCAAATCGTAATTGGGTATTTCCATTAGGAAATTCTCAGTAGCAGCACGGAGTCTGTAAATGTGCCCGAAAACGGCAATTGGCTCGCAGTATCGTGGGACTAATACATACCTGGCGAAATGTGGGTACAGAAATGTACCTCTGCCTACCTCTTCGGGGAATACAGGCGTGAGGTTATGTATGTATGTACTATGAAAAAAAATGTTTATTCCTTTTATTTTTGCTTTGCAGTTAGAGAATGACCCTGAAGCATTAACTTTGGCGTGCTTTAAAATGGTCTAAATCCAACAGAAGACCGCTGCAGGCTGACGATAATTTTTATTCTTCTATTAATATCCGTGACACATTGTTCCACCAGCAGAAATGCGAAAATTAGTGTTGACATCTCATTACGGTGTAACCGTAGAATGGGTCACAGGAAGGCGTTCTTGCTTTTAACCTCGTGAACAAATTGAGAACAATTTACATCTTCCATCCAGTTTATCTGGTATGCGTAGTTGTATCATGTTATCCAGATTTTCGAGATTTTACTTAACTATGAGCTATAACCGTCTTCGCTTGGGTTCAAGATTAAGAATAAGTATTCTGCGTCACTCACAAAACCCCATCTACGCTCAAATTTAATAAAAATTGTTCAATGACTTAGGTGTGGAGGAATGATGATGATGTTTTTATTTGCACTAAAGAGATGCTCTGGGACCCTCAAAATGACAACAGAGACCCAATGATTACATACACAAAAATTAGTACAAATTAGTACCTAGAATAGACGCTCTAGGCGGGCTGAGGTCGTTGAGATCATTCCGATATAAGTTCGTGTTGCGGCCATCTCGTGACTCCACTTCATTACAGAAGCTGCGGCCCGTAATGTCAATGAGCGGTCACACGCGATGGAAAATGGAGTGAAAACTGCCGTAAATCAACTCGAACGAGAAAAAAAACATGCCTTTATTAATCAATTATGTTAAGGCTTTTGTTACTTGTAAGCAGATCACGCGATGTTGAGTGGAATATATATTTTGCATGTTCAAATAATAAACGGAATGAAAGTGACTGGTAACAGCTTTTTTAACTCGTTTCTTTTAGTTGACATTGTATAATAATGCAATGTGCCTCTTAGATAAATTTTCAAACTCGATATGTCGATAGTTTCATAAAAGTACCTAGGTATCCAATAACTACAAAGAAATAGAAAGAACAGGGTTTAGAAATAACGATAGAATTTTGATGAAGTTATTTTTTAGAAATGATTTATACTTTTATTAAATTATATATAACACTAAAATTGATTCATAACTTAAAATTAAGGCAATAAAAGGTTACGTAAATGTATATTCTGGTCGTGCCATTAATATAGTTTGCCAGAATGAAAAATGAAATTTATTTCGTAAGACATGATGTACATTTTTGAGTATCGACAGGTCCCAATATAGGCAAGCCCGTCTCTTGAGTACCTGTTCATTTACATTACCAAAATTACATACATATACATTAGCTAATGACAATACAATTAAAAGTGACCCAGTCTATTAACTTAAAAATACTTTAACAAAATAACATGGTAAAATAAGATTGGTCTTGGGTCCTTTAATCGTAACGTATGTTAAGTGACGAGTACGAGAGATTTGTGTTTTATTTATCTATTTCACTTCACTTCGTTGTTCCAGTATAAAAATACTCTTATTTTTCTTGATGAAAAATGTCTATATTGTGCCTAATTTTGGTATCTAAAATACGTCAATAGATATATTTCTGACAACAAACGTGCAAAAACTATTCCACAATATTTGGGGCATGGACGAATTTACATAAGATATTGGATGAACCAAATAAATATAATGTTTGACTGGTCTGTTTATGTTTTGCTTAGTAACAATAATATTGTACATCGGCGGAACGAGGATTTATTACGTAACAGGATAAACATGAAAAAGATGTATTTTTCGTTCAGCAAGACAATAAAAACGTTTCTCTGGTATTATTGAATAAAATGTACTGGTAGATTGAATTAAGTTTAACACTTCGCCCGAAAGTTAGAAATTTAACCTATTCCGACCTAAACATTGATTGTAAAATAATTTGATAAACGAATATACCATAACTTTTCAAACACGAATTATCACGTATTTAACGGTAAAGGAAAACATCGTGATGAAACATGCACACCTAAAAGTTCTTAGGAATTTTCTAGGTGTGTAGTCCGACAACCCGTACTAGGCCAGCGTGCTGGACTAAGACCTAAACCGTCTCAGTTGAAGAGGAGGCCCGTGCCCAGCAGTGGGACATATATGGGCTGATGATGATGATGAAACGAATACACCACAACAGTGATGAAGGTATCTTACTTATTGTACACCATACAAAAACATACTATAAAGAATGAAATTAACAACATCGAGATAATATAGCTACAAAAAGTACTTAGTTTGAAACATGCTAATTTACAAGTGTTCTGTTGTGCGTATGGGAAACTACGCGAGACTTTTCGGTCTCACAAAGACTCACACCCTAAAAGTTTTTGTGCATATCTCAAAAACATGTGTCTCGCTGCGGAGCTCGAACCCGTAGTCTTGCCTTTAACGGATTGGTATCTAACCAACAGCGTCATTGGGGCTCACTCAGAGGAAAGACACACTTGTCTGCACTTTCGTAATGCTGATTTTTTAACAGCTATGTACGTGTGTGGCCTTATTTTTAAAAATAATATAATTAATTAAATCCATTTGATAACTTATGACCTGTCAAAGGTTATCATATAAAAAAATATAAGTGTAAAAACGTCATTAAATATACACGTATAATTTTTGCTTTGGTTTTGTTCTGGGTGCTTAAGGTCATAGAGATATATTCAGAATTGAACGTCAAACATTTTTTTACTTCAATTTAACGGTTAACACAACTAACACATATTGATAAACATACATACTTAGATTTAAGGAGAGTAAGGTTACATTTGTAAAGTTTATTATTTTGTGAAAATATTAATAAAATGTGGGTAAATAAAAATAACAAAAATGGGGTTATGGATTTTAAAGTGGGGAATTGGTGGAAGGAGGCTATAAATATGGGCGACACTGACAGATTGGATCATTCGGTACCGAACGTTTGTAAGATTCCAAACTGATGATTGTGTTGAAAAGTTTACGACGTTTACACAGTATAATAATCGAGTGATTGTGTATCAAAAGTAAAGAAAGTGGTTACAAGTTTTTAGTATCATTTCTGGATGGTGTTTCTTACAGGAGTAGGTATTTTATGTCTTTTTAGTGATACATGAAGATTCTCTTTTGGGAGACTGCGTCAAAGTATATAGGTATGTGACTTCCATAAAAAAAAACTAATTATCTTACTCGATGTACAGTTATTGACCTCCAAGCATCGGGTGAACGCGTGGACGTAAATA
This sequence comes from Hemaris fuciformis, assembly GCA_907164795.1. Classification (NCBI taxonomy): domain Eukaryota; kingdom Metazoa; phylum Arthropoda; class Insecta; order Lepidoptera; family Sphingidae; genus Hemaris; species Hemaris fuciformis. Next base: position 4,502,944 of record OU015445.1, read on the forward strand.
TTTACATAGCCACGAATATATATAGATACGCTGTCTTGTGCTCCTGTATACTATTGATTTAACAGTATTGAGAATGAAGGCCATCGACAGGTTGTGGGTTTGATTGTGGATAGCTTTAGTATGTAAGAATGAAGTTGTAACAACTTAATTCAGAACAATCAAGACGGATGTGTCATCATCATCATTAACAGTCTATCTTTTTTTTTATACTGGCACGGCAAAGTGACCCCATTACACCTGATGGTAAGCGTAATGGAGTCCATAAAAAGTGCCGGCCAGCGAGAGATGATGATCTCCCGTTGGTCAACACTATCATGCCGGCCGGATACCTCTTCACCATTCTTGTGAAGAAGTATGGGGGACTAATGCCATAGTGATCAAAGGACAGACCGCGACAAACCGGCCAAAAAATGCCGGCACGGTCATCCTTTCACCATGATTGAAGCCCCCCGAAAACCGGATATACACTGGCTATATCTCAAGTCCACTGATGAACATAGGCCTCTCATGTAGCTGTCAGTGGGCTCTATCTTCGGCTCTTCTCATCCAACCGCTGCCATCCACCTTGGTCGTCACCCCACATAGCCAGAGAGCATCCTACACTACGTTTCCCGAACCGTCATCTCCACTCCAGAACACGTTTCCCCTAACAATTTATCTGTTGTGCGACAGATGTGACCTGCCCATTGCTCACAGACGAATGTGTGTGAACATTAAATATAAGTGTTAAATAAGCAATGTATGTAAATTGTAAAAGTGATTTTTATACACTTACAAGCCTAATAAAACTGCTGTATGTATGCTGCTTTCGATGTAATTATAAAAAAAATAGACTCGGAAACGGTTAAAGGTTTTTTTTAATGCCGTAATTGTCAAAATTAGTTGACAAATTAGTGCTTACGAAACCACAGACATCAGCTACATCAGTTACGACCTAAATTGGTAACCCTACTAGTGGTTCAGTTACCTAAATCAATTACTCTTTCAGTAAAAGGAAAATGGTAATTTCCTAATGTTGGAAGGTGAAAAGTTGAAAGATTCATTCATTCATTAACAGCAGTCATCCATCTTGAATATAAGGATGTTCTCACTGCGTTATCGATACTAATATAAATAATACTAGCTGACCCGGCAAACGTTGTTTTGCCATACATATAAAATTCTCGTGTCGCGGTGTTTTTTTGCAAACTACTCCGAAACGGCCCGACTGATTTTTATGAAATATTATGTGTATATCGTAGGTAGGTCTGAGAATCGCCCAACATTTAAGGGTTTAACATTTAGGGGTATGATTATTTTTTTTCTATTGATAAATTATTATAATCTTAAATTTTCACCCTTCTTTTTGATGAACCTCAATTTTTTTACTGGCCATTCTAATTTTTAAACAAAAAAATATGGCCAAAATCTGTATAGAGTAAAATTTTATATACTATATTTAGTAAGTATGAGAATAGGTTGTTATCTATTTTTTATACCCTTAGGTGTTAAGGGGGGTGCAACCCAAAAGTTTTATTTTTATTTTGTGGACATTTTATTTTTTATTTTTTTATGATTCAGCATTGAAAAATACATACAACCCCAAATTTTCACCCTTCTACGAACAACACCTATTTTGTAATCGCAATTTTTATATTTTTATAGCTTTTGCCCGCGACCCCGTCCGCGTAGACTACAGGGTTGGGTGCAGAAAGATAAATAATAAGTGAATCTATAAATCGTTCCTCAAGTGCCCAAAATGGCACTTACTGAATTAAAAAAACGGTGCCTATGTCCTTTTTTAAGGTCCCGTTTTTATCCATCACATCAAATCACCCAAATCGATCAAATGGTTTAGGCGTAAAAGTAAAACTCTGAAAGTTATTTTCGTATTTATAATATGTTTATCCCATTGGAACATTACATTTTCCTGGGATGAAACATAGCCTTTGTTACTTCACGGGGTCTTATTTATGTTCATACCAAAAAAATTGTTATGTCTATTGTCTTTTGAGTATCGTCACGTGAATAACATTACTCAACAATTTTCTTAACACCAAGTGCATTCCATTGCATAGTTGAGTGTTTTAGATTTCAAAGCGTGATGACTACCGAGCCCGCCTTCGTTTGTAAATTGTAAACCAAGGAGTTTAAAAATAAATTTCTGAACGCACGTATAAATATTTGACAACCAATAAATATGTCAATCCCTTTTTATTACTGACACTATTCTACATGTTTAAAATCCAAAATACGCAATTATTCGAATATTGTGGATATACGTTGTCGATTCCAAACCTTTATTTAAATACGTTCTTTAATTTGAGGGGACCATTAACCGTATTGATGGGATAAACATAAAATGTCTGACAGGATATTAGGTAGAACATTTTATATGAGAAAAATGGCGCTGTATGTGAAAAAAGATTTTCTTTGCTATAAACCTCACGGAGCACGAGACCTTTCCAACGAATGCAAAACCGTGGAAATCGGTTCGCGCGTTCTGGAGTTATAGCGTCAGGGAGGAAAACCCGACTTATTTTTATATAGTAGATTTAATTAAAACAACTTCTGACGGTGTTATGGCGCTGAGATCAACATATCAATTCGTCGTTTCAAGACCAAACTCATGTTCCAAAGTTAAATTTTGGCAGTTTCTTTATGCTGCTAATTTCCTGGCTCTTGTAATTCTTTTGTAGAGTTTTGATAAGGATACATTAATAGTATATAATTGAGAAATACATACATACGAGAACGCGCTGGAGGGACAGTCTAAAAGCCTTCGAAAAGGAGTAGTGTAGCCTGGCAAGAGAGAGAGAGAAGAGTGGAAGAACAAAAGGTAGGCCTTTACCCAGCATTGGGATCTAAAAATGATATATGTAAATATATACATAATTAAGAGTTCTAAAAGTTGTGTCATTGCCTCATTGCTCTCAGCTAAATTTGTAGCACGTGCAATTGAGAGGTCCTAAGATCTATTTTGAAGTACGAGTTAATAGCAGTATAGAGCCTTGGGATGCTTCTGGAAACGGAAGCAGGCCAGTCCCCTGTCACGTAGAACTTAAACAGCTGATTAAACCTAGTTATAGTAGTACACGTCCTCTTAACCTTTCAGGTTTGCAAGCTGGAATGTAAGTTGTTGTAGTTTCATGAGGTATCTATAAAAACTATACATACATAACCTCACGCCATTATTCCCCCAAGGGGTAGACAGACATGCATACCTGCACCCACATTTCGCCAAGTACATAAGTATCAGTGCTATGTTATGGGCGAGCCTATTGCCGTTTTTCGGACACATTTCAAGACACCGCGCTGTTGTTGAGAATTTCCTAATAAAAAAAAGTTATCGCTCGGTACATCCTCGTGCCGCGAAAACTCGAGGCAGTCATCAAGAATACCCAGAGTCATTTAATCTGATTTACGGCTTAATGGTATGTGTTTTGATTCGTTAGGAAGTCAAGTAGTTGAAGCATCCACCTATTGCATACTGGGTCACGCGAGTTGTGTCCTACTTCGCACACTAAAATAACTTTGAGGACGTTGGTCAGAAAGGCATGCGGCCCGTATGCAGCAGTATGTGTGTGACGTTTTTTAATTGCATCCAACTCAGCTGGTTGGGTAACTGTCTTAATTATCGGAGTGGAATTGGAATTGGTATTTGGTTGGGGGATTTTTATTACTGGAATAGCCATTGAATGTCTTAATATTTCTATTGAGTTTTTATCCTATTTGTTTTATTTCGTTGCGAGTTAAAGATAAGCAATCGATAGAGATGCGCTGAATCTAAGAATATGTTTTATAATGTATTATTCAAATGTACACAGTTTATAAAGAATCGATTGATTGATCGAGTTCGAATAATCTCAATTCATAAAAAGTTTTTTTTTCAATCATCGTCATCATTATCAGCCCTTACACCTACGTTCCACTGCTGGGCACGGGCCTCCTCTACAACTGAGAGGGTTTAGGCCTTAGTCCACCTTAAACCAGTTCCTAAGAGATTTTAGGTGTGCAGGTTTCGTCACGATGTTTTCCTTCACCCTTAAAGTACGTGATAATTATTTGTGAATACACACATAACTTCGAAAAGTTAGAGGTGTGTGCCTGGGGTTTGAACCCGCGACCGTCGAGATTCTCGACCGCTGCTCAAACCTCAAGGCCATCACGACTTCATATACTATATATATCACTATATGAAGTCGTGATGGCCTTATAGTCGTCTTCATATACTATATATATATATCACTTTCAATATTCAAAAGTATCGATACAAATAATATAAACACAGTCAAGCCCTGTTGACTGCCATGTTATTGCGTAAAAAATATAAATTGCGTAATATACCTCACCTTTATTTCTGTCGTGCGGCGGGAATGCGTAAACAAAAATTCTCGCTATTCCCGCAATTCCCAGAATTGCACACCGGAATCGGGGGAACCATTCGGGATGGCCTTGGCACGTCCTAATAGACCGTTCCGGTGGACGATTAGGGCATTCCCGCTGACCTACCACGATTATCTTCATGTATAATACAATTGGCAAGATGTGACCGTAGTTTTACAAGGGGACAATTTTCCAATGCTTTTGTAATTCTAACCTTGACTTATACCAAGTAATGTTATAAAGAGGAACAGTATTTTGTATCTTTGTAAGGAATAAATTATAAACTACTAAACCGTTTTGAATTATTTTTGATATAGACAAATATGGTATCTTGGGAATGAAGTTAAATTAGTACTGTATCTATTAGACAAGACTGAAAAAGTATTGTTTGGCTCACTTAAATTATAATTATGATGAAATTATAGCAAGCTCATATCCTACACGTTTTTCAGTTAGGACAGACATAATTAATTAACGCTTTGAATACATACATAATATATAACGTCACGCCTGTATTCTACGAGGGGTGGGTAGAGGTGCTATTATGCATCCACATTACGCCAGTAAGTATCACGTAATACCGGACGAGCCTATTGCCGTCTTTCGGGCACATTTTCAGACTCCGCGCTGCTATTGAGAAAATCCTAAAGGAAAAGCCCAATAACACTTTACCCGACCCGGGAATCGAACCCAGGACCTTTAGATCGCACGGCACATACTTGAGTCGCGAGACCACGAGGCATTCACGTAATTAACGCTTTATAAGGGCAAATATGTTCTGTTTCGCGTTATCCAGCGTTTTTTGAAAATTTGCCTTTGTATATGAAAATACATGACGAAACAAAATATGTATGTAGTGCTCTGACAGATATTGTTTTGTGTAAAGCAATGTCTGTCTGAACGATTGATTGGTGAATAAACAGATTTGAAACGCCGGTTTTCAGATTTTTGTCTATTGTTTTAGTTTGTATTCGTTGGAAGTTTTGTTTGTTTGTCGTCCGTTGCATTTTGTGATCTCATTTTAATAATAATAATAAAAACACCTAACAGCCACATACATAGTTCTGACCCCACATTAAGATACGAGTCTTGTGTCGTGGGTATTAGAAACTACGAGAGACTTTTCGGTCTCACAAACACCCAGACCTGAAACAAATACTTGTTGTAGATCACGCAAACATTTATCTCGGTGCGGGGATCGAACCCGCGGCCTCTCGTTTCGCAAGCTGGTGTCTAGCCAACTGCGCCACGGGGCTGTCAATAGTTGTGGTGTCATGCATGTACTAAATACACCTATAAAATATACCCTTCGATCAAACTTCGAGCCACTGCCTGAGATCAAAGTCACGACTTATGTTCGTGGATCATATTAACATTTGTTTGATATTAGGAATGAATCTGTAGCCTTTTCGAGCCATCTACTTTTTACTAATTCACGGTGTTAAATATTTATGTATGCGTCAATCATCATCATCTTGAATAAAACAAAAGTAAGCCTTTAATACGCGTAATATTAAAGTGAATATTTTACCTTTAATATGGATGTAAAAGTCACATTAAATCTTAATATATCAGACTAGATTGAAACTTAATACCTTTCTAGACAGAATATGGCCTTAATGAAACAGTTGGCCGCTACACAATTTCTAATTTTATTACATTTTCCTTGGGATTACCTTTAGCTTGTCTCAGCAAAGTTATATCTGTTAAGTTAGAAAAAAGCTTACGAGTATATATATTATAGTGTGTCAAATAGACTATTTATAATATTTATAAATAGATATTCGGGGAATACAGGCGTGAGTTTATGTATGTATGTATGTATATATATTATTTTCACTTAGTTTTTGCGATACAATTTTCTTTTAGGGACACATAAAACATTTAGCGGTTTAGATAACTATATTTTATTTACGCGCTACAGTGATGGAATAAGGGATAAATATGCTGTTATTTTAGTTCTTTCCCAAGGCAGAGGGCTGATAAGAACACGTATGCCTACTCCTGGGGTTTTCCGCTATTGTAAATGTATAAATTGTCACTTATATACCCTTGAATTGGCAGATAGAGGTGTATTCAAACAATCATGTTTGTCTCGCATAATATGGAGTGAGTCTGTTACCCTTTAGTATGCATATTTTTTACCTCCTTGACGCTATTGACAGATTACATTTTTGCCTTTTTGCTACAAACATAGTTTTTAAGTGATTTATGTCTATTTTATTTTATTTTTTGTTTTTGCATGTTTGTTAACAAATAAACTTTTTTCTTTCTTTCTTTCTTTCTTATTTATAACAGAAAAAATAACTCTTAGTCCAACTAGGTGACCGAACACAGAATCTGGGAAATGATTATACATAAAAGAAATCATCGAAGAGTAACTTGCCAAACTTAGAGACTTCCCGCCCTATAGATTGGGGGGGCATTATAACCTAGTCTATTGCAGGTCCAATCCCTCGCAACAAGAGATGATAGCAGTTCCCACTGCGGCGTTAAGGAGCTGAAGTTTTTACTCGTCTATAATATAAGGAAATCGCCGACAAAAATGTGAAAAAATTCACCGTTCACAAGTTTCACAGTTCGTCAACAAGCATTATCTATCATTCCTAACGTACACGCGCTTGAATATTTATCTCAGTGTTCAGCGTAATGTGAATTTCACGCAGATGTAGTTTACAACCGCTCCGTCCCTCTCTAACTCCTTATAAAAGAGGGAGAGGAACGCAAACAAATGCGCGGTCATGTTTAGACACTGTAATACAAAACGACACGGGTATTAAAAGCTGGATATGTGACTAACCCGGCTCGTTAGGAAGCGTAATGTTTCAACAGAATGAGCTACATAATTAGGTGTACCGCCCATGAATATATTTTCATGGTTGGGTTGTTGGTGCGAATGGGGGATGTTAAGAGTTTCATTGTTTTTTTAGAGATGTCACTGCTAGGGTCAATGGAATGTGAGTGGAAAGGCTTAGTTGGACGTAGCTTAGTTGTATGTGGACGGAAACGCCGAAGCGAAGTTAGGAAGTTCGAGACCTGAGTACACACTTTTGTCTTTTTAAAGTTATGAGTGTATTGTTTCATCATCAGCCCAAATACGTCCCACTGCTGGGCACGGGCCTCCTCTACAACTGAGAGGGTTTAGGCCTTAGTCCACCACGCTGGCCTAGTGCGGGTTGGTGGACTACACACCTAAGAAATTCCTAAGAACTTTTTGGTGAGCAGGTTTAATCACGATGTTTTCCTTCACAGTTAAAGCAAGTGATTATTCATTGTGAATACACACATAATATCGAAGTCAGAGGTGTGTGCCTGAGAAATTCCTATTAATTAGTGTATTGTTTACGTGTCTTTTGCCGTGAAAGGAGGAAATCAAGAGAGTTATTTCGGACTCGTGGTAACCTGATGAACACATGGTGATCCTTTTACATACTCGAATCACGTTATTGAATCATTACTGTTTTATTTTTTTACAATATAATCATAAGATATCAAACATCTTCATATGTTGAGTATCTATGCACATGTTTTTGAAGAAGAAAATATTCATATTCAATACATTTAAAAATAATTTGTTAATGTACCAACATACAGACAAGTTCAGTCTTATTTATTATTCAAAGGAAATTTAGATGATACCAGAATATTTAAAACCGTGGCAACATTTATAGGTGTTGCGTTGTGTTGTTCAGACTCTAGGATATTAGTCTAGAATACAAGCTTGTTCTTGTTCTATTAGTTTTCTAGGAAAAAATAGCTCGTAACTTTTTATGGCTTTTAAATGCAATGAAAATTTTCTGAAATAAACTTTAATGACTTCCCATGTGTAAAGATACAGCGCTATATTTATTGATATTTAATGTAATTGTCGTGCCTAATTTAAGTTGTTAAATTAATACCAGTTATTTGCCCGACCTTACACGTGAATGCAAATCATCTTTATTTTTTTGGTTTTCTAAAGAAAAAGAATAATAGACGCAAATTAACAAGCACTGATCACAAAATTTGTGAAACCTGCAGTATCTATTGTTTTATACAACCAAACTACAAGATACTTGTTTGATCAAATTCTATGTTTAAATATTTTATACCAGAGGCCACTTGATAAATTAATATGACTTGTCTTACGCAACAGAGGAAGCCGTCACATAACTCGATGCTTTGAAGTTTTTTAACTTATTACATCCCTTCACCTCGTTGTTAAACAATTAACATTCAGTGACAGCGAGTGCATGGGAACCTACGTCATATCCTGTGACGTCAACGCGACCTAGTAACACGTGTGTCCAAGTTCACACATTAATCCGACACAGATGGGCTTTGTGTCTGAGATTGTGTTTACATTGACATTGTTGGTAGTACTGTATAACACGTATGACAGTAGTAGGTAGTATGAATCTTTAAACGAAATGGCATTTATTTTGGCAATACAAGGAGACCTATGGGGTACTGTATTGTTAATTGTACTGGCATCATCATCAATCCATACACGTCGCACTGCTGGGCACGAGGCCTCCTCTACAACTAAGAGGGTTTAGGCTTTAATCCACCATGCTGCCTTAGTGCGGGTTTGCGGACTACTCACCTAAGAAACCTTTGTTTTATGTGTACATGTTGACATGTTGACAGTCAACTGGCAATAAATGGTGATTATCTGTAACTTGTCGAAAAATTATGACGGCCTTTTATCAGTCTCTAGCTAGCGATGGTGGAGTACATAAGTCTCAAAAGTGTCACATTTGTATCCTATCATTTATGTAGTGTAGCTATTTATTATGTCCCTCATGATAGAGGGTAGTCTTATTGCCGTTTAAGGAGTAATTTCTCAGATTCCGCAAGAATCAATCGATCATCAGTCAAGAATTTCATGACGGAAAAATAAACTGGAGACTTTTAAGTTATTTTTCAACGAATTTAGCTGATCGCAAAAAACTAACACGAATTTTAGTGTATCCGCAGCCATTCTCTTAAAATACAGACAAATAATTATACAGAAGTCTGGGCTGAATAACATTCAGTGCTTACTAACAGCAACAATACCTCGGAGAATATAAAACAAACGTAACAGGAATGGTAAAAGAAAACAGTACACTTATTTATTTCAAGTCATGCCCGGCGGGATAAACGAGGTGGATTTACGCCGCACCGTGTATTTTACACGTCTTTATCTTGAAAATAAAGATTTCCTGAAACATGCTAGTAAAGAGGATATGCTCCTTACACGTCTGATCTCAATAAACAATCCTCATATTATGTACCTATTTATAGATTGATCTCAATCGTGACTGCCTCGTGGTCTCGCGGTACAAGTATGTGCCGTGCGATCTAGAGGTCCTGGGTTCGATTCCCGGGTCGGGCAAAGTGTTATTGGGTTTTTCCATTAGGAAATTCTCGGTAACAGCACGGAGTCTGGAAATGTGCCCGAAAAACGACAATAGGCTCGCCCCCTATTACGTGGGACTGATACATACTTGGCGAAATGTGGGTGCAGAAATGCACCTCTGCCTACCTCTTCGGGGAATACAGGCGTGAGTTTATGTATGTATGTATGTATGATCTCAATCATTACTGATCCAGTTGACCAATGAGGTTTAAGTTTGTGAGTGTCGCTATGAAATAAATCACATAATTTTTCTTTTCTTTCTTTTTTACAATTTTGAAGACAACTGCTGGAACTACAACCTTTCATTCCAGTCCTGTAGGTTGTCTGAAAGAGATCGCAGCTAGCGATAAGACCGCCTATAGTGCCTGTATATTATTGTAATAGTTCTTTCCTAATGATGTACATATACTCGTATATACAAATCACTTTCATTGGTTAATTTTTATATCAATTCGTAGATACGTATCAGGATTGTTTATTTAAATTGGCCGTTTTTGATGTTGGCATAAAAATACGATGCAATAATAGCATATCTCCTTAGTGCTACAGTAAAAGTGAGTCGCATCAAACTAGATTTATTTTGATATTGGGTTTTTATTATTTTTAAATTCTTTTCTTTTTTACTGTTAGTTGGTTTCCCAAGATAACAGGCTCTGCCTAGTTTAGGAACCCCTGTGAAATACGTAGGTTAAGAACAATTATACTAGTTTTAAGGCATTTTAACCCATATATCTAATTTGAATAAATTGACCCTGGAAATATGCTCAATATAGTTGAACACTCGCCTCGTCGGTAATTGGTCTACCGTCTGGTCGAATATAATCACAAGGAAGTTACAATAATGCATTTAATATTTTTTATGTGCCCAATCAAAATGATTTAGACTAAACGAATGATTGGAGTCTCATAGCTCTACCGTTCCATTTCTTGGAATTTACGTTTAGAAGTCTAAGGCCTTAGTTCACCACACCCTATTGTCGGCACACAGGTTGTATGTTAATTGTTAATCAAAACAACAATGCGAGTGAAAGTGACTGTATTATGTCCCAACAATGTAGATTTATCGGAGATCTCACGGTCTAGTTACTGCTTTTTTTTTATAACATACAATAGATTTTTTTATATAGATACTATTTTTTTTTGCTTCGCCGATTTATCGTTTTCTTAGTTGCAAAGATAAATAGGTACAAATCGCACCGAAGGGGTAAGAAGAGGAAGAGTATTCACCACGGCACCAAGGGTCTGCAACAATTTGAATCCATAGTTTTTTTTAAATCATATATGGATAATTAATTATTACTTATAATAAACGTCAACCAGTGTATTAATAGTATTGCTTTGCCTATATTCCTCTTCTTATTATGTTAACGACTCATCATCAGACCATATACGTCCCACTGCTGGGTACGGGCCTCCTCTACAATTGAGAGAGTTTAGCCCTTAGTCCACCACGCTGGCCTAGTGCAGGTTGGCGGACTACACACCGAAATTCCTAAGAACTTTTAGGTTTGCAGTTAACGAATAATTATCTCTAATCAACAAACTCATGATAAAGAAGCCGGTTTGCATTTATGACAATAATAATACTCGTATTTCTTATCCGTTCAATACGTGTGGTCTACGCAACATGTGTTCAGTATGGGTTTTGATGTTTGCAGAAAAAAAAATAGGTCATGGTTTTACGACGGCAGGAAACCAATCTAAACTTTGTTTTTGTAAAAAAATCACACAAAACTCAGCCCTGAAAATAAACTAACAGATCGAAATCGTTACTTGCCAAAGGAGTTAGAAAATAAATAATAAATAATTACACCCAACAGTCACATACATAGTTCTTACCCCACAGTCTTATGTCGTGGGTATCAGAAACTACGAAAGACTTTTCGGTCTCACAAACACCCGGACCCGAAACAAATACTTGTGGATCACACAAACATTTGAAAATTATGTTATGTTTACCATCAGGTGTCAATGCCGTCACTATGTTATATCTCTGTCTACCTCTTCGGACGCAGGAGTGAGTATACCATCACATAACAGGAATTAGCAGATAATGTATGACTAAAACTCCGAACATAACACCTGAATGGAGCTCTATAAATAATTCAGTGGATGAGTCAAGTGCACACCGGTGTTTTGAAATGTTTAATTCCGTACTATCAGCGCGAGGTCAGTACAAGCCATCGTTCATACGGGCGTGTGATGAGTTACACCAATTATTTTCTATTAACGATGCCAGAAACACAAATATATTTTTTACTAGCAAAGTGAGAACGCGATGGTAAGTATATGCTGTCATAATGAGCATCAATGACGAGAGACTGTCAACTCCCGTGGTCTGATAAAATGCTTTTAATGGTACACTGAAAGGACCTTATATAAGATTTATCTGATTTTTATTGACAAAAGAAGGAGGCAAACAATTAGTGTGTTGTTGTTTTTTCGCTTGCATTTATTTTTTTAAGCACTGCATCTGAACACTGTCATTTTATATTTTATTAGAGAAATATTTTATAAAAAAATATTGTAACTCTTTTTTCGGTTATCATAAATTCTTTTAAAATGTAAACCTTATTTGCACTACAATAGAATTATTTAATGAATTTATATAAAAATATAGTGTTGTAGTCAAAGTATGTTATGTTAAGGCATGGAATTTTTATAACGCAATGAATGTCACAGTCATTATTTTTACGCCTCCAACACCTTTGCTATTGCCCCAGTAAGTGGTGTTTGTGGTTACAAAAATAACAAAAAGTTTTTGTGCAGTAAATAACCGTTAGAATAGATAAAAAAGTAAATTCAGGTTACGAGACGACATTGGCGATAAACTATTTGCGTCCACGAAACATTAAAATATACTTTATATCATAATAAGCATATACCTACGTGCTGTTTATGAGGACACATGTATTAAAGTATTCGATAGCGTTCCAACTTCCAATGTCTTTTGGTAACATAAACTATACCATTCGGGGCTCAGTTCCTTTCCACAAATTTAAAAAGAAGTGGTTTTTGTAATAGCCAGCCTATGTTTATATTTGTAAGCTTATATGTATGTATAACAATATCCTTTGGAATTTTTATCGGGATAAAAGGAACTACCCGTCTTCAAGGCCTGATCTATCTTCGTATAAATGTCCAAGCGTAATAAATAAATAAACTCACTTTGTATTTTTAATATTACTAGAAATCATGATATAGGAGAAGAGAATCTACGCCATGACTACTCCATTATTTATAGCGACATTAATTTTACCTAGATATTTACTAGACAAGTCAATTAAGCCAGTTCTAAGATATTTAATTTTTTTCATCCTCAGCTTCGCCGAGTCTATTTATAAAGTCTTGCATCCTTTCCAATTTAATTACAACATATTTTTAGACCGACATCGGGCGTCTCGTCCAAATATATTAACCCACGGTGTTTATCAGAACTGGCTGTTTAATTAGAAGTGAAAAATGTCTGGTCTTCTCTCCTTCTGCGTCGGTCGATACACTCCATTTAAACAAGACAGTTCCGCCGCAATTTATATGTTGCCGGAATATTTTATTATGAAACAATAATTGGATGAGACATGAATCGGGAAGCGCAAAAGTTGAAGCGATTTCTAGGAAATCGGCCTAATTAGTACTATATATAGATTTTACAGCTCAGATAAGGATTCAAAACACAAAATGTCGTTTTAATAAATAAATAAATAAATAAATACACCCAACAGTCACATACATAGTTCTGACCCCACACTAGGTACAAGTCCTGTGTCGTGAGTATCAGAAACTACGAGAGACTTTTCGGTCTCACAAACACCCAGACCCGAAACAAATATTTGTGGATCACACAAACATTTGTCTCGGTGCGGGGATCGAACCCGCAGCCTCTCGTCTCGCAAGCTGGTGTCTAGCCAACTGCGCCACGGGGCTGTCAATTAATGATACAAAAATCTCGAAAGAAGTTTAAAATGTCTTGTGACAAATAATTTGGTATGTAAGGTAAGGTATTTAGATATTAATTGATAGTTCTACATCAATTTGATGATATTGGCATCTGATGTTTAGGGGTGTGCGTTCCAACTTGTATGTAATAAATATGAATTTCCTCTTTTTTACGAATAAAGTTCTTTAAACACAGACATAAATCTTGAGACAGGCTCTTGTCTCAGCGTAAGTCTGCAGCGTACGGTCCAGAGGTCTCAGTAATGATTCCTCAAGTGGATAAAGTGTCATCTAGGATTTGCATCATAAAATACTCAGTTGTAGACGGCAAATAAAAAAAAAATGTAATAAATATAAATAAATACACGTCACCTTACCCTTTCGGAGGCATGGGCGTCAGTATTTATTTATTTATTTACTTTTTCTTATACATTGTATCTTCATTACAAGTGAATAAACGGAAACTAAAATTAATATAAAGTACAAGTAGCGGTCTTATTGCTTTAGGCAATTTCTTACAGACAACCATTGGATGGATAATAGCAGAGGAAAAATAAAGAGGGTAGCATAAATTGAATAGAAAATAAGACTTATTGTATAAATAAGTATAGTTATCATATATTTGCATATGATAAAAAATACTATCCTGGTGTAATTAAAAACTTTACATTAAATTGTACGTCTTGACCATTTTCTTTTAATTTGTCATAACTAAGGAGCATTCAGATCAGCAACTACAATCGATATTCTCATCATACTTTGAATATCTGACGTGCTAGATAATCGAAGAATGTCAGTAATTTCCTGTATATACTCCCGTACAAAGTTAGTGCGCCTGCAGCTGATCTCGACGATAAAAATAGATGCGCAGAGTTTTCTTCTGTTCCCGTGATGTAACATCGTGACGTCACGGGATGTGTAACGTGATTGTTTGAGGTCGCTCATTGTTTAGAAATAACGCACGTTCCATATCCCTTTGTTAAATATACTTCGCTTTACAAGAAGTCTGTTGAAATACTCGATTTTCAATTTCAAGGTTCGTGCAAATACCAAAATATTTTTTAGACTTGTTCTACTATTTGAGCTCTTTATATTTCCTTTCTTTTTCTGTATTATTTATATAAGCCAATATTACTGCTTGAGTTCGTTACATTGGGACTCATATTTTTACTGATGATAATTTCATCATTCTACCGCTTCCATATAAGTACTATGTTGGCTTCAAACGACAATGTTCAATTTATTGCTTAAGATTTGCGAGTCTATGATTATGCCCCTGTATGGGATATATTTCTAATTAGCCAAGGCAATGATCACGAGGTACGTTTAATAGCTTAACACAACCAACTCGTGGATCTACTGAAGTTGTTTTCCCGATATCTGACTTAAAAAATTAATAGCGTATGATTTCACCTGCTGTTTTGAGCCTATTTTAAAATCTACCATTAATTCCCGAAATTTATGGGCTTATTTTCGCTGTCATTAGTTCGTTGATCTCTCGCTGGTCCCAATTTTAGCAGAGATATTTACGGCGTGCAAGTTAAAAGGAATTTTATGACTTTTTGTAATGTTATTTTACGTGTGTATCACCGACAAGTCGATGGTTTCGTCAAGATTACGAATTGGACCGAAATACTCCATAATAAAGCGTAAATGAAACTCAATGCATCATCGCCCTGATACTTTGTAATGATGTATTTTAAGCTCAGTAATATTACCAATATTAGTATTTCTGTATGCATTTAATGACTGATTCCTTTCTGTAGAAATATTTGAACAGAAATAAGAAGCCACTTTTCATTCTCTGGACCGAGAAATATCATTTTGGTCTGGGTCTTATGAGACCATAAAGTTAGTTGTGGGAACTGATATCTCTATACTAGATTGATGTCATAGTTTTGTGTCTATGGGGATATATTTAACATCAGGTGCAGCGAAATATGACATTTTTTCGTTTCGTTATTCAGACTATAAATATATTTTTCAAGAGTGCTATTAAGTTTGGGAGTGCCATTACAGAACGAAAAATTAGGACAATGCGAACAAAGAACAGTAAAATTATAAACTTGCAACGGTGCTTTAAAGCTTAAATTAACCCTTTTGTGAAAAAATGATTTTTAGGTAAAGTAGCATAAAAAACTGGAGTAGAGTAAATTTCTGGCGCATTGGATATAAAACTGGCTTTCAAACAAAAAGCAGTGAATTTGAATTCACGCACTGTGATCATCATTATCATACCCCATTATAATAATATAATAGGAGTCATTTTTTTTACGATGCTGATCTAATGCAAAACATACATATTTTATATTTTATTTCTTTTGTGAGGTAAAATAAAATAACTCTACCATTTTAGTTATTGATACTAAAACTAGTCCTACACAATCGAAAGTTTTGGTTTTCAGTTAATTTCTGGTAGCAAAGGAACTTACATATATTAAACTTTCAACAATGTCGGTGTTTCTAGAATAGTCAAAGAAAATGTATTATTAAAAGCAATTTCAAATTGTATTTTATAATAACCAACAGGGATAGTAAACACTACTAAAAATTGTAGAAACAGCATGTGTTTTTTACTGAGCCAACGTGACACTGACACACTATCCAACCCATTCAAAGATGACAGAGGTCTTAGTTCGTTACATAGCACCAACAGCGGAGTCATAACGTATGTAGGAATTGTTCTATAAATATCCGCAAACATACCTGTATTCAACGCATGAATTTTCTCACATTATGTCGTGGGCGGTATGAGTAACACTAAACAGCTATTAAACAGATGTTTGACCAAGCGAAGACGGGATGCAAAATAAATAGTTTCAACTATAATAAGTTGAATAATTACAATAGCCATTTTATTGCTTTTCATATAGTTAGAAGATAAAACTAAGTTTATATTGAATTATAAGTTTTGACCTCTAATACTTCTGAGTTTCAACCTGATATTTTTATTTCGAGTAATATCATCTTGTCATAATTCATAACAATCTACCAATATTCGTCTTCTGCTGGGTATTAACCTTCCATGATAGATTAAATATTTATTCATCTCTTATTATATTCTATCTAGTGTTATTTTCAATAAGACTTCTTACTGGGCTTGGGGTTCCGCTTACTCGCCTCTACTTTGATCTTCCATTGTATGAGTATTGAGTCAAACATCTTTTTAAATTGAATCACATCTCATATTCAGACTCTTATGTTCCTTGTTTCACCGTAAGTCGCGGACTCCGTCTGCATCTGATAGGAAATAAGCTTATGGCTATTAATCCCCAAACTAGGACATCTTGAGCTATAGGATTTCTACTAAAAATATCTCGTCTTGTATCGATTTTGGTGATTGAAATTGACGCTTTCCATTTTTAAAAATGTATAGAACACAAAAAACTATTTCATTTGGAGCTAGCAAATAAATCCGACAGTAACCAATTCACTCTAGTTTGTTTATTTCTCTTGCCGAAATCTCGTTTTCTGGCACCGCCGACGTCATCCATCCGCTCGGCGATCCGTCTTGTTCCACGTGCGACTGATTGATTGGCGTGACAGTAACAACTGACAGTCCCTACCAGCACACCTATTTCCGTCATATTTCCTGTTAATATATTGCTGTCTTTATTGATTTTAAACAGTTCAAAGGCGAAGTAATGAATACGGAGTTGAATAGCTCCTATATGTTTTTTTTATCGTTTTGATTTGCCAAACAAGTTACTTCCGTCGATGTATATTTGATGTATAGAAATAATAGATGCGTTATTGATCTCAGAAGAAAAATCATACAAAAACAAAAAGTGAGAAAAAAAGAGAAAGATTAACGTTGTCATGTTACTGGTAACATCGAAAAGGAAGTTTGGATTTCCAGTTTATCTTTAAATAATCTTCCACCGTGCCGTCGAATAACTCAAATATTACATACCTACACATACATAAACTTACGCCTGTATTCCCCGAAGGGGTAGGCTGAGGTGCATTTCTGCACCCACATTTCGCCAGGTATGTATCAGTTCCACGTAATAGGGGGCGAGCCTATTGCCGTTTTTCGGGCACATTTCTAGACTCCGTGCTGTTACTGAGAATTTCCTAATGGAAAAACCCAATAACACTTTGCCCGACCCGGGAATCGAACCCAGGACCTCTAGATCCCACGGCACATACCTGTACCGCGAGACCACGAGGCACAAATATTATTATCTCAATAATCAATATCTACGTCTACGATATTAATAAAGATTTGGGCGTTTTGTAACAACAGTCAACGACAATGCGATGGTTAAACTTTAAAGATAGAATAGATTTTTGTCAAAACACTCAACATACGTGGCAAGTTTCTGTTGAAAAATTTGCTCAACACATCATATCCGTTTGGGATCGTTTAATAACACCCAACGAGCAATTTGTATTCTCATTTTACTGTTCATTTTATTTTCATGTTTTTAATTAATTCATCCTCATATTGTGCATCAATGTATGCAAGGCCATTGTCTGTATTATTAATGTGCAGATTTTATCTATTACGTTTTTGGTCATGCGCAGAATATGTCAAGTCCATTGCTTCATTAAAATTATTCATGCGTAGTATTAAATTTCAAATCACTGATTTTGTTCTGTACACATCCTGACAATGATTTAATGATATTTACGATACTCTAAATTTTTGCGTTTTATGTTACGGTACTAGCTTAATATTGTACATACATACATAAACTCACACCTGTATTCCCTACCTACCCCAGGCAGAGGTGCATTTCTGCACCCACATTTCGCCAGGTATGTAGGTATCAGTCCCATGTAATAGGGGGCGAGCCTATTGCCGTTTTTCGGGCACATTTCCAGACTCCGTGCTGTTACTGAGAATTTC
The DNA here is from genome assembly GCA_907164795.1 of Hemaris fuciformis. Lineage (NCBI taxonomy): Eukaryota > Metazoa > Arthropoda > Insecta > Lepidoptera > Sphingidae > Hemaris > Hemaris fuciformis. The sequence continues at coordinate 4,521,483 of OU015445.1, forward strand.
CTAATGGAAAAACCCAATAACACTTTGCCCGACCCGGGAATCGAACCCAGGACCTCTAGATCGCACGGCACATACTTGTACCGCGAGACCACGAGGCAGCTTAATATTGTATAATATTTGGAACCGATGAAAAAACCCTTAAACATTTATGTCTTTTCCATTTAAAATAACAAGAAAACATCTGTGTGTTTGTTTATTTGCTAATATAGCTTTTGAAATATAATGTTGACCGCTGATTTTGCTACCCGATTTTACCAGTATCATGGCAAAAATCTAAATATTAATTTTAAACCTCTTCAACCAAGCTAAACATTTTAATCCCACACGAAAACATCTTACCGCATTATCCTACTTTACCGTCTTCAGTAAGCGCGTCGAAAGTCTTTCTAAGAATTTTTTGGAGTGTAGGCTTAGTAATTAACGTTTGCAGACGTTGGGGCGCCGGCTTAAGGACTACTTGACACGCGAGTTCCGTGCTAAGCCACACTATATGCCTTCAGAGGCGGTATTTAGGTACATCCTTGTATTATGAAACGCACCCTCTGATTAAATCATAAGCTTTTGATTTACATAATGCATCGTTTACTTTCAGTCTGTATTTTCATATCATATTAAGTTCAGATATTTCAAATTAAAGTGTAAAATAACAAACTTGTATCATTAAAAAAAATCATAAAATTTGTCATTTGCTTATGAAACTAGAATTATACATACATACATACATAAACTCACGCCTGTATACCACGAAGGGGTAGGCAGAGGTGCATTTCTGCACCCACATTTCGCCAAGTATGTATCAGTCCCACGTAATAGGGTGCGAGCCTATTGCCGTTTTTCGGGCACATTTCCAGACTCCGTGCTGTTACCGAGAATTTCCTAATGGAAAAACGCAATAACACTTTGCCCGACCCGGGAATCGAACCCAGGACCTCTAGATCGCACGGCACATACTTGTACCGCGAGACCACGAGGCAGTCTACTAGAATTATGTTCCATATTTTTGTAAAACTTTAAACAGTTTTATAACAGACTTAAAAAAAAAGGAGGAGGTTGTAAAATATTCGTCTGTATTTTCTTTTATGTTTGTAAACTCAGAACTTTCGGCTGGGTGAACCGATTTTGATGATTCTTTTTGTATTTTTTCTTGTTAGCGTTAACAAATACGTGCTATTGATAAGTTGAAAAGGTGATGCAAAAAAAAGATAAAAATATTTTCCTTCGCTCAAAACTACTCATAAACAAATCTGTTGAGACGAGTGATAAATCTATTAAAGTGATGCGTTGCGATGAATAGGAACTTTCACACTTTACGTTACCGTATTATGTTGTCGAGCTGTAAAGGAGTAATAATTTCTGGCTAGTCGTTACTCCATTGGACCGTGTCGCCATGCAACTACGGAAAAGTACTGACTAAAAAGTCTATCAATGAGAATAATAAGAATCATATTGCTTAATATATAGGAAACAGTCCCGTAATTACTTCAATACATATTTACACTACTGTTTTAACATACAATTTAATGTATTAAAAAGCCGCTATACAATTTTTAAAAGTGTGTCGGTAAGTTTCTATCTCGTTATTTATGATATTGCATGTTTTTAGATAAACAACGGAGCTGTGGTACAAAAACTAAACTTTGCGCACAGCGCTACGGTCCAATGAATTTAATTTAACAAATGGATTGGTTAAACACCGCTACATAGGTACGAACAGATATGTTCCAGTGAAAATGAACTCAAACGAAAACACAAGCTCACATTCTCGGCTCCAGCGCGGGGATTGCATTTGAATAAAAAATAAAAAACACTAGACGTTCCTGAGTGTATAAATAACTAGATTTGTGGAGCATCGGGACTCGGGAGCGACGCCTGTGTTATTATGGCGAAGAAATATAGGATAACGACGGCATCTGTTGCCACACAACCAAAGCTTACGGAGATATTGAAATCGTCTGGACTCCCGCGTATTGGCATTTTGGAATTATTCATTTGCTAACTTTATATAACAAAGAATAGTTCCGTTAAGAAAAGTTTGCAATTTAAAAGGAATTTATATAAAATTTATATGTAGGAAGTTATATAAATATTTGTATATTATAACGTTAACGGAAGACCTTCTCCTACATAGAAAGATCTGTGTCGTCTTATAGTTCTTCCTAATAATTTACTACAATGTTCAATATCTGAAGCCTACGATTCTTAGTCAAGTGTTGAGTTTTCTTCTAGTTTCGTGGAAGTTCAAGTTTACATCTCCGCTGTACATCAGTTCAGACCAATTTATATGTCTGCTATTTCACAATGATGTCTATTTCGTTATAACTGATGTTTATTATATGTACGAGTAAATACCTGCGTAAGTTACTATACGATACGTGTATAATCTGATATCAGATGTCTTCGCAAATATATTTTTGCATTTTATTATTTTTCGCATTTTTATGACAAATAAAACAAAACCACAAATTTTTATGACAAAAATATTGCAGTGATTAATGATATCAGTAAGTAGTAATGTCATCTCAAGGTGAATCTAAATACCAACAATCATCTTAAATGAAGCATTCAAAATGTTTATTTGATAAAAAAAATTGCTTCGTCATACAGATTAATGGAGACGCGATAAGGGTTGTTGGCAAATATAAATTTGTATTTTAGTGTATAAAGTCATTTTTACACGCATTTAATAGAGATTTTACCCTAGATTTCAACTGCATGGCCTTCAGAATTCGATTCAAGGAGAAAAGTAAAATTAATGGCTTGTAAAACTGTAGATATATCGACTAGTTTTTATAAACGCCTGAGGAATCTAACATTTCAGGGATTAATAAAGGTGACCAAGTTTTCTCCCCCGTGCTAAAATGAATTAAAATAAATTGGCAGTTTAATTGAAAACAGTGAATAACAAACAAACTTACTCTCCCACCTACAAATGGAGATTGGAATAAAAATAAAATGAATGAATTGAAGTCTACTTGTGATAAAAAAAACAGCTATAAGAACTTTTCGATTTTGTTTTCATTTGCAAGTATTGTTATAACATTAAATAAATATTTGTACGTGAGGATTTCAACCATAGTAATTACTATTTGGTTACAACCTAGTATTTTTCAAATCAATGTAAGTCCTGATAAATAAGTGTTTTAAACCATCAGAACGCCAAAAATAGTAAATCTAGTTGAAAGCGACTGGTTATTTATGTTAGTATAAATGTACAATTTAATAAAAGCTAAACAGTAAAAAAATGCATACGGTATCAAAATGACGAAATACAATGTATACCAATTCAGTTTTTGTTTACTATCTATCAAGAAAAGCTTTTAGAGCGGCGCCAGTAGTTTTGTAAAAAGACAAAATTAAACTTTTCCCGCGGCGATACATCGCGTTAGCCGAAATTATAGCGAGTGGACAGTAGTCGGGCTCTCAGGAGCGCCGCGGCCGTGTGTGGTTCTAGTCTACGCCGTCTTTTGTTCGCGTTTCTGTTGGTGACGCAATTTGTGTATACAAAAACAAACTGTGCTGTGCGAAATGCCTATTTCAATCCTATTTAAAACAAAAATAAATTAAGATTAATTTTATATTAAAATTATTTTTTGTGCTCAAAAATGTGTTCTCGTATATAGATTAATTTATTTTGATAGCTCGATATAGAAGTTAGTGTCGCCATTAACGATGAACTAAAATCATCGTGGACACGAATTATGTGCGGGAATATTTTGCGTGATATTTCGTGCCAAATATGTGTGGGAGTGGTCTTAATATAGTTATGTGTATTTAAGTGCGTGTAATCATGGTGGCAATGGTAGAAGTACCTGAGCGGACTAACAACGACTACTTTAGATCCTTTCTTCCTGTAAGTCTTATTGTTCTGTATGTGTTGCGAACTAGATTGTGTTCGTCGCGGGATCGAACTTCGAACAAAATCTAACTATTCTAATATGCGACTGTACTGTGTACTGTTAGTTTATCATCATAATATTTTGATTCATCATCATTATCATCATCAGCCCTTATACGTCTTACTGCTGGTTACGCCGTACGGGCCTCCTCCACAACTGAGAGGGTTTAGGCCTTAGTCAACCACGCTGGCCTAGTGCGGTTTGGCGGACTACACGCCTAAGAACTTTTGAGGTGTACAGGTTTCCTCACGATGTTTACCTTCACCGTTAATAATTGTGAATACATACATAACTTCGAAAAGTAAGAGGTGTGTGCCTGGGGTTTGAACCCACGACCGCCGAGATTCTCGATTGCGAGCCTAAACTACTTCGATTTGTCACTACTTTTGATTGATTTCTCTAAACGTCGAGGGTAGGTGAAGATGTTGGTAATTCAAATACAAATTTAATTATGTAAGAAATTGCAACTAATACCTACGCACCGCCGTTGCCTGGTTAAACAATTTTGACCTAATAAATTAATTATAGGCTTCGTAGATACAATTGAAGGTGAGAACCGTAGTAGTCAATTCCTGAATGAACCAACAAAAAACACAAAGTGTTTGATTAAATTGGAACAAATTACCACGGGAAAAAATATCCTTTCTTGGGTTTTGACCACTGATCAGTGTAATAATAAATTATTACTTACTGCTTTAAAATACTTTAGAAGGAACGTCCGTCGCACGACGCCAAACGCAACTTATTTCAAATCATGTTATATGAAAACATATCAGGAGGTCCCGTGGTACACGTGTGTGTCGTGTAGGGGCAACAGGTTCGCTTCCCAGGTCGTGCAGAGAATGGTTATTGTGAATTATTAGATAAATGGATACACCCAACACTCACATACACAGTCCTGACCCCACACTAAGATACGAGTCTTGTGTCGTGGGTATCAGAAACTACGAGAGAGTTCTCGGTCTCACAAATACCCAGATCTGAAACAAATATTGTGGATCACACAAACATTTATCTCGGTGCGGGGATCGAACCCGCGGCCTCTCGTTTCGCAAGCCAATTGCGCCACAGGGCTGTCAATTTTTCATCCATATTATTGGTTTAATAAAATAATTCAATATTTTAATAATATTGCTTAAATTATGTTGCTTAATATTATTGTTATTGATTTACAAATTATTATCGGTTCTATACGCAATATAAATGACGCTTATTCGATATCGTGGCCATGACCCCATAACTGATAAAATGTATTCGTTTCGTCTTCTCTCATTAAATTTAAGTGTGTTTTGAGTGCAGCGTTAAATCAGTGAAGCAATTAAGTATTAGGAAACCCGTATAAAAAATAACATGAAATTTTTATAATGGGCTCGACTGGTGGATTAAAGCCTAACTTATATTAAGCCTGTAAGAAGCACATTACCATATGCGCACAGTAAAAATTTGTCCGGCCCAGTAATCGAACCCAAGACCTCTCTTTCGACTCACAGGAGTCATGGTCATCAATCGCAAGTGGCATTCCTTAAGTATAACAACAGCACGGGTCTCCTTTACAACTGAGAGGGCTTTCTGTGTTTTCACGGACCTCGGTCTAGGCCACCGCCGGAGGCCTACTTGATGGTGGAGGGCGTGCGGATTCCCATCGGCTCCCAGATGAAGTACTTAGGTCTGATTCTGGACAGTCGGTGGAAATTCCGTGCGCACTTCGAGATGCTGTCGCCGAAGTTGGTCCGGGCAGCGGGCGCTCTCGGTCGCCTGCTGCCCAACATTGATGGTCCTGGCTTCCCTTGCCGAAGCCTTTATGCTGGAGTCGTGCGGTCCATGGCCCTGTACGGGTGTCCCGTGTGGGCCGATTCCCTCGGCCTTCGCTGCGTCCGCCTGCTGCGTCGTCCGCAGCGTATGGTGGCGCAGCGAATCGTTAGAGGGTACCGCACGATTTCGCACGAGGCGGCCTGTGTTTTGGCGGGTACTCTGCCCTGGGAGCTGGACGCCCAGGCCCTCGCGTCAGTGTTCTTCTGGCGGGAGGAGGCGTTCCGGCAATCCGGACAGAGACCGGCCCCAAGAGAGGTCGAGGCCATGCTGGCCTCCCTCCGCAGCGCCGCCGTGGAGGAGTGGCGTTCCAGGCTGGAGAGTCCAAGTGCTGGCGTGGCGACTATCGCGGCAGTGCGTCCTGTCCTCCAGCAGTGGATGGACAGGCGCCACGGTGCGCCGACCTTCCGGCTGACGCAGGTGCTCACCGGGCACGGCAGCTTCGGTGCGTACCTGTGTCGCATCGTCGGAGTGGAGGAGACCGCCGTGTGCCACCATTGTTGTGAGGACACGGCCCAGCACACGCTTGAGGAGTGCCCAGCCTGGGACGAGGAGCGCAGCGCTCTCGTAGCGGTCGTGGGGAGAGACCTCTCGCTGCCGACTGTGGTCGCCGCCATGGTCGGCAGCCGGAGGTCGTGGAAAGCTATGCTCTCCTTCTGCGAACGTGTCATTTTTTCAAAAAAAAAAAAAAAAAAAAAGGTCTTAGTCCACCACGCTGGCCTAGTACTACACACCTTAGAAATTCCTAAGAATTTTCACGCTTATGCTTACACTTACACGCTTCAGGATTAATAATATTGGTTACTATTAATTTTAAGTCTTACCATAAAATTTGGTGTAAAAAAAGCTTATTTATTGTGTTTTATCTTGAGATCATTACAGTACTAATAAACCCATTCTTTCCGCTCCATCTTTCTCAGCCAACAAAGTCTGGAAACTTCATTCATTTTCCTAGGTGTTAAGATCAAGTGTTTCAATATATTACCATTAGCTTAACCGCTTGGTACAAGTACCAAGATCCAAGGATCTTGATGGAATGCTTGATTAATTGAATAGTTCTGGAAAAAAGCAAAAATGGTTTAATGTTTTTATTAGTTCATAAATGCGCATAATTTTGAGACCATACATGTGTTACCGAAATGATAAAAAGCCTCAAGATTTAATGTTTATCTATAGCAAAACTTAGACCAACTGAAAACTGTTGATTGTCCACGGTTTTGTAAAAGTGGTACAACCCCGGTCGAGCCGTTTCGTTTCGAGGTCAAGGTGAATCCGTGGATCTACCGCTTCTGAACTAGCTTTAATGCACCTAAAAAATTCGAAATGTTATTGATTTTTATCAAATTTTGACACAAAGCCAAGCGTCCGTCCTTGCGAGTACGTCTGTAGACAGCAAGGCGAGTTTATTGTTAGTGGATTTTATTTTTGTATCACGTAATAGCCGTTTATTGGGTTGAAATATTTAGTTCATTCGAAAACCTCGTAATGATAGCGATGTGAGGTATTATAATAATAGTGTTTGGTATTTTTATCAGGTCTAATTAATGTAGCAAAATTTGATTGACGTATGAGTCTAATTTGACTCTCAATTTAATTTAAAACGGCGTTTGGGGGAAAGTTTATCAATTGGTACTCTTAGTCACGATCTTCATATTTTATTTTAATCAAAAAAGAATTTGCACATGGTTATCCTTGTCTTTTAAATTCTAACTAAATCTGATTATATTTCGACCTTTGAGATGAGGTCTACCAAATTCTATAATAAGTGTTTTAAGCAGAAAAAAAAACCTGTCCCATAGCGTACCTTACAAAGTTATTACTGACCTTCAGGCCTATAAAGCCGCGCCATATCATAATAATAAGAAGGTTATCCATTGAACTAATTCCATCTATAAATATTACTTATGACATATTTTATGATTGATAACGGCAAATGTTTAGTAATTTGGGTTCTATTTCTACAAGGTATTTAGAACCATCCTACACACTCTCAATAATCATGGCCTGAGTTACAAACTTTTTTACTATAACTTTATGTTACCATCACATTCAGCGCCACCAAGTAGCCATCCGTCCACCTTCCTAACAGGCTTCAATCGCTGGTTCACCCTTTCTTCTGTTGTATTTAAAAGTTAGAACAAATTTGTCCTCTGCTCTTTTTTGACTGCCTCGTGGTCTCGCGGCACAAGTATGTGCCGTGCGATCTAGAGGTCCCGAGTTCGATTCCCGGGTCAGGCTAAGTATTATTGTTTTTTTTTCCATTAGGAAATTCTCAATAGTAGCACGGAATCTACAAATGTGTCCGAAAAACGACAATAGGCTCGCCCCCTATTATGTGGGACTGATACATACTTGGCACAATTTGGGTGCAGAAATGCACCTCTGCCTATCCCTTCGGGGAAAATAGGCGTGAGGTTATGTATGTATACATACTTATTTGTCCAAAATATTTTTATAATAGATTCTCAATAAACCACTCTTCGTTAAAAAAAAATCACATTTGGGTTCCTCGCCCCCAAAAGAAATAATAAAGCCTGTTTTCTTCAGTAACGGTTCTACTTTCTAGTCTATGATTTATTTTCTTCGATTAGTCCAAAAAATAAAAACTGTATTTAACAAAAATATCTTTATTTAATTTCAGGCAGTCAACTCACCTCCCGTTCCACATCGGGACGTATCGAGCGCAGCAGCGGCTGCCTACAGGCCCTACAATGAAGAATACGCAGCGATACCGCGCAGGATCGACAGGGCAGTACAACCGGAACCAGACGTCGAACGCACCAAGAAAGACAAGAAATGGTCTCTGGGGAAACTGTTTCGAAGAAAGAAGAAAGAAGACGAAAGCGCAACATCATCGGAAAGCGATGAAGGCGTCAGCACTCGTTCACCCAACAAGAGGAAATGCAAAAAGAAGAAAAAGGCATCTGCTGTGAATAATTTCGATCACATAGTGATCAGGGACACTCGACGAGCTCAGAGTTTAGCCAAATCTAAAATTCATGATGCTGCTGACGACGGGGTACTGTCGGATCCATCAGCAGGCTTCATCAACTACAGAGCAAAGACGCAAGAACTGTATGGAGTGTCAAAAGAATCCCTCAGTTTGAGAGATGACATTTCTAACAAGTCGGGAAGGTCCGCTTTAGAAACCCCTTCTCGAAAATCAAGGAAAGGACGCTTAAAAGCTCGAGTTGAAGCTCTGAGAAATAGCATGAGAGGCGATTCAAGTAGCGACGAAGAATCGCTGAAGTCATCCAATTCATCATCAATAGTACGATTTAGAAGCGACGACTCTCTCATGCGATCACGTGACAGCTCTTTGAACAAAAGATCGAGGAGCGCCAGAAACGAACGATACATCAAAAGATTATCTCGCGATGAGGAAAATCAATTGAACAAAGAAGCAGAGTTGTTACAACAAGGTTACACCAAGGCTGAAGTCGAATTGTTAACCAGGACACCAACGAGCCAAAGTAGTGGTTACGGAACCTGCAAACGAGAACAAAATAATAAAATAAAACCAGAACATATTTATACTAATGACACTACCTGCCGTCCCATGAAATCTGAATCAATTTCATCCTTCCCATCTACTACTCAAAGTTATCCGTCATCTATTAACTTTAATGCCAAAGTTAACAACGAACATATTAATTACTCCATACACTGTCCAGTTAACAACATAAATAAAGAGTCGCTTTATGCTAATAATAACCGAGAGAGGAGTGTGAGCCATCAGTATGAAAACCCTGAAAGTGTTATGTGCGTTAAATTCCCTCTAGGAAATCTTACGAATGTTAAAAAAGAAGAAAGAGCCCCACCAATACCGCCGCCGAGAGATATGCACAGAAAAGTAGCAACACCACTGTCAATGTACTATGAAAACAACCCAGCAGTGACTGATAGAATGGGCAATAACCAAACAAATCAAAATGTCACTTACGGTGTTCCTAATAATGATTTTGAGCGAATAATGAGGCGAAGTCAAGAGAGATCAATCGGTCACGGGTTTAATGGTTTACGACGACCTATCTCAAACTCGGAAGATCACATTGCTATGCAGAACAATGAACATCCACATAATTTCCCGTATAGGAGCGACCAACCTCGAAGGCCGGCATCGGTGTCCGCGGAACCTAATCATTATGGTCTTTACATGAATTCACCTTGGCGAAGATCTAATGATCATTCCAATGTTGTTAAACCAGAAGCTGGTCAACTTAAACATGACTATTTATATTATGCTGATCAGAGTCCTAGATCTCGACGGCCTATAAGCATCAAAAATGGTCAAAATACTCACGAACAACAATATTTGAGTGACTCACAAACGTGTCAGAATGTTGCCGAAAGCGTATACCGACGGCCACGAAATGCATCCGCCGAGTTCTGGAAAAAAATGGATGATGCCGAAAGGCAGAGAAGACAACAGCACGTTTATGCTAATCCTAGAAGTAGCAGTGACTTCTCAAATTATCAACTACAAAGAACGAATAGTTGCACAGATCAAAATAGGTTGATGCAAAATAGCGTTGACATTCAGAACAAAAATAGATCCAGTTTTAGGGCTGCGTCAGTAGACACAACAGATGGTGCCAAAGTATGGAAAGCTACAACAGAATATAAGAGATCACTTACAGAGGAACCACCCAAAACCGAAGAGTCATCGACGCCTAAAACTCACGTGAGACACAAGTCTGATACTTACGCTTCTAACAGTATAAATCAGTTACCATCGGACGACGAGAAAAGTTCAGAAAGAAGAAAGTCTACGAATCTTGACGACGCTCTCAACGAATTAGAAGCTATTTATAATAGTTTAGGCTTAGGTGACGAAGATTTGTTGGATAGAGCTGAACGTCGAGAGCTGATGACGCCGAAATTCAACGACCATTTCAATGACTGGAATGGAAACGATGACGAAGTACAGTTACGAAGTCAGCCTGTAACACCCTTAAGGCGTGTTTCTAGAAGGTCAACATTGCCGGATAAACTCCAAGACGACATGGCATTCCGGAGATTGAACTCACTAACTAAAGATAAACCAAATTATAAAGAAACTCAGGCACAAATAAGCTACATGTTAGCATCGCCGGTGTACGTCCCATATGCATCCGACGACGACAGGCGATCGGAACGTACTGAACCAGATATTGTACATGACGATGTAATGTATCGTAATATAACTCAAACTAACAATCGTTTAAAAACTATCGATCCTCAACCACCATTTGGTATACCTGTTGGACCCGTATCACCCGCACCACAGAGTGACTATTTACATGCTACGCCCGAAAATAAAGGGCGTTCACGATTTATACCTCGAAGATCACCTGATCTGGTGTCAGATGACTTAGCCTATAGAAGCCTTAGGAAAGATGGTAGACATTCATCTCTTTTCAATGGCGAAGAATACAATGGCATCATTAACAATAACGGCTATAGTGAATTTCCTCTTAAAGAATCAGCTGCAAGTCTTAAGAAAAAGAGAGCAGTTAGATCTTTGTCTGCAAATATATTCACTATGATTCAAAAAGAAATAGATGATGCTCTTAATATGAGCAAAACAGCCACGTTACAAAAGACTAATAGTAACAGTGACGTCATGAAACGGCTGCGTGATACTTTCGATAAAAACGACAACCAGCAGGAGCTCTATCCACGTAATAAGGTAAAACAAAGACATAACACTGTCAGTCTCTTTGTCAATAACATTCATGCACCTACACATCATTTCGCCAAAGACGATTCATTCATTCATTGTGATGATAAGCATCTCGCTAAGCCTCCTTCTTGTGATAAGTCAAAAAGCTCATCTCCGTCTAATAGATCGCCACAGATTACTAAACGTTCATCTAAAGATGAGTTTCAGCACGTCCTAAGTATGCTAGCGCAGGAAGCTATGGACACCAGTAATAAATTAGGAGTAGCGTTAGCTGAGCTAGACAAAAACCGCAACAACAATGAAAAGAAGTCGGATGTCCAAGCCAGAATTACAGACAGCAGGTTAAATTTTTTAAATGGTCTTACAAATAAATTACTTGATGCGTCAGTACCTGATGTTAAACATGTAAAAGTTAATACTGAAGTACTTAACAATAAAAAAGACGATGATTCAAGTAACACAGTTGATGAAGATTCGAAAGCTAGAAAAACTGAAGATAGTCTTTTAGTGATATCAGATCAATTGCATAAAGTTGAAGATCAGTTAAAACATAGTTACGAAAAAGAATTAAATTTCGAAGACGAAAGCCTTAAGCTTTCTAATTACATAACAAAGGCTGAAGAACAATTAAAAGCCCAAGAAGCGACGGTAGTAATACCAGAAACCAAACTAAAGCCTGATGTCTTACCTTTGACTGTGCAAAATGATTCGTTGACAATAGAAAATACTCAAGAAACACATAGTGTAGACTTGAAGCCTAAGATGCCAGTGATAAACTCGCTCAATCCCTTTTTGAATACAGATGACAAAATAAAAGAAATTAATGAGATTAATGCATTCAAGGAACTAAAAGATGGTATATCAGATTTGATTGCCGGTATTACCCAAGTTAACGAAAAACTATTTGCACCCAAACAATCCCAATATGACAAAAATAACGCGAACCCGGTAAAAGTCTCTGGTATTACAGAAGCTACTGAAAAACTGAACCAAGTTTCTCAAAATGCAAATACGCCAGAAGTTATAAACAGGGCTTCCGTTAATCTGTCTATCTACGAAGACGATTTCGACTTTAAGAAAGATGCTGATTCAACAGAGTACAACTCTTCAGAAGAATTGGCTACTATATTTAAATTAGACAGTAACCTTAAATCTCAGCATAGTGACAATCAAAAAACAGAGAATCATGACGAACCAGAGAACAAAAAACGCGAGGATTTAAGCTCGCCAAAATTGGTCCAGAACATAAATCAACAGCTGAGAAGGATTTCAGTAGATTATACGGACGATATTCCTAGTCATAGCAACTCACTGCCAAATAATGTTGTGCCGTGGAGGACTAAGAGGCAAAATAGTTCTCAAAAAGAAAATAGAGGTATGTGGCCCGTTGTCATGCACGGTGTTTGGTTTTCATTTTAACCATTTTGCATCCAGCTTTTTTGTTTTCATTCCACATGTTCACGTTCCCCGATGTATTTGAGTCAATCCGATTTAGCCGCACCGTTTTTGTACTAACTTTGTAACTAGTTGTTTTTTTACCGTGTGCATTGTTTTGTTGTTCCTGCAGGCGATAACACGCAGCAAAAGCGCGATTGGCACGACTCAGGCACGTTGATGTTAGCTTGTACGTATACCCTGATGATCTCCCAACACCTGGCCGACCTCGACTGGCTGACGCTGCTCGGCTTGCTACTGGCAATGATCACCATTATCGCTATGCTAATAATTTAACACGTTGACTACCATATGAATTACGTACTCAAGCGATTTATTTATCTGTAAAATAGAATAAGGCTGAATAAGGTTGTTAAATTTGACTAAAAATAAATTTAAAAAAACTGTTGAATCTTATTGGTAGTGAAGCTATATTTCTCATAGTTTTTTTAGAGAATTCGATATTTTTCTATATCTTGGTAATAATTACCGTTCAGCATATAACAATTTTTATGTACTTTAGCTTTTACAAAATTGGAAATAATAGATTTTGCTGACTTATTTATATTTTAAATTGTGTAGCCAACGTGTTATTACCCTATAACATATTTGAATGTATTTATTTTAATTGGCTAAGATGATTTTCAACGATCAATTATGGTATTCCTATTTCTAGTTTTACAATACTATTGTATTTTTTTTAAATCAAATGTTTAAGTGTAGTAACTATTTGCTATACGCAATAATTTTTATTTTAAATTTAGTAGCTGTGATGTTTATTTTACCTTACTGTCAAAACCTTAGATTTAGTTTTACTTTGCGATTACCTTACACGCCTAATATTAAAGATAAAATTATGATTTATATTTTTCAATGATGGTAACATTTTTATTTATAGTGGATCTATAATATGTTGCCTTTTTTCATAAGCACTCTTGAAATTTTTTAACCCACAACCAATCTAATCATTATACAATTACATGTATCGGTGCCAAAATAAACAATCAAAAAAATAAATGTTATCATTTTGAATTTAACTTTAAAAGCATGTTTTACTTTTAAGTTGTTGAGAGATTCTTTGCATGTATTTTGTAGTGTTTATTTTATGTAGCGAAGTGTTAACGTAAATTACAATTTATTGATGTTGCTCGCTTTAAATGTACTTTATTTCTAACTGCTAAATAAAAATATTGTCTGTACTTATGTCTTTAAAAAATGCAAATTACTTATAAGGTGTATTTAGCCCGCTATCAAAAACAAAGGCAGGATTATTTTGATTATTTTTTTTACTACCCTGACCATCAACCTCTACAAAAAGAAAATAAATTTGAAATGGAAAATTAGAAGGACTGCCATAGTGAGGCACAGTAAAATAGTTTTTTATATGTATCGTGCACACATTCTATCAAATAAAATAAAAAAACTGTAAAGATTTCAATATTTTTTAAGAATAGCAGGAATATAAATGTCTCATAGCAAAAATTTAGGAGTTTTCAAAATTCTGTTAAATATTTTGGCTTTTGGAGCGTTCTATTTACATCTGTATATGTACCACTGAAATAAATGTGTATAAACAACTGCCAATACTGCATGCTTTATGTTGTACTACTTATACGCTATACGAATGCTACAGTATATGTTTCTTTTTATACGGTCTGAAAAGCCATCACGCTGAATTCTGATGGTAGTTTCTACGGTAAATGCAGTATGGTCCCAATATTAAGTGGACTTGTTAGAAAAACGAGTGTTTCTTTTTAGGTGACAAAAATATTGTCTGTTTTAAATCTCAGTGATAAAAATAAAAATAATATGTTATAAAAAGTCATTCTATTGTGCCTTGTTCTTTGAATTGTAAAACCATTATATTGAATTCAAATGTTACAATTTGTATTTATTGTATTCTCGCTAATTGTATATTTCTCACTTTGAATATATATTTTTAGGTGAATCCTAACTGCCAAAAGTGCTTCACCAGCGAGCCGCATTGACGACATCGACGTTTGTTTAAGCTAGTTCTAATTTCGCCTAAGCTATTGTATTTTCACCTATACTATCTTTATTGTAACATTTAAATCTTTATTATGTTTACTTAGAGGCTTCCAGTTACGATTCAAAGAGAGCATTATTTATATGAGAGAGTTATAAATCAAAAATAAAATGTTTCAGTTTTATACTGTTGTATTATTTATACCACTCAGTCACGGTACTTCTATAGAAGCCCAAAGTTAGCTTTATAAAATTTCGAATAATAATTATCTTTAAGCTTTACCTTAATCTTTATTTAACAAAAACAATTTGACATATAAATGAGAATATCCTGACCCCACAATAAACAATTTTAAACTAGACATTACACAATTAACGTGTGACGCTTTTGAGCTTTTATGAAAGTATCACCACTGATTCCACTGTTGCAGATGATTCTGATTTATGCCGTATCCCTTGTCGACCGTATGAGGAATAGTTTCATAAGGGGTCGTTGTGAGCTGATGGTTGATGTGGTGACTAGGATTGAACGGAGCATGCTATGGTGGTTCGGACATGTCGAACGAATGGATGAAAGACGACTTACCAAAGAAATATATCGAGTGAATGTGAATGGAAGGGTCAGAAAAGAGCGACCACGGAAAACCAATAAAGATCAGATTCGTGATGTTCTCTGCAATTGCCAAGTTAGGAGTACGCATAATCGACGTATATGTATATGGAGATGTATGGATGTTGAAAAGCAACAGAGGTGTGTCAGGAACTTAGCTTGTGGCATCTAATATAGAATTATGTCAAGGATTAATGACAAAATTTACTACGGCGAAGACTCCGATGAATAAAAATAAGTTAAAAAGAGGCTACGGAAATCTTTAGGAGAGGCCTATTTCTGCTAGAAATTTCTTGCTGTTTTATCGCTGATCGAGATGACGTTAAAACAACGGTTAATATTAGGTGAGAAAATTATTACTCAAAGTAATTGAATTAATAATATACACATCATAGTCACAATATTTTAAAATTCAACATACGGTCACGTTTTTTTTAATTCTAGATCTAAGAATCTTAATGCAATAAGACTAACAAACGCCATCTATTGTTTAAAACAAGTACTATTTTATACTTGAATGTATTGTGACAATAGACGGAGACTGTTACAAATCTCGAAGTACTTCGAAGCTTTAGGCATAGATGGCGCGATTCCCCAAGTAAGAAAAGGAAAGACTATTCGTAGCATAATTTCCATACATACTCTATCTCTTTTACTCTTATGGAATAACGGACTGCCATTTCATTAAAAACTAAATTATTGTTATGGAACGCAGCGCAAAAACAATAACTGTCACAACTGTCGCATCTGTCAGATTTATCGTAAGAACGTACGAATGCGTGTTGTGAATTTTGTTTTGCAGATAGATTTTTATTATTTTGGTTTTAAAATTGTTATACATAGTTTGAACAAAAAAGCTGTTGACAATTTTTAATAGTTATTGTTTACAGTTGTTATTTAGTGTCGCCGCACGTGTAATTTTTGTATTGTAACTTCAACCTACTTTGTTCCTGTTGACCTGCCTCGAACTTTGTTCGTTTAAAAGGTAACGGTTTTATTTATTTTAATTTTGTATATGAAAAGCGTGACTAAACATATCAATTCATTATCCTGTATGTTTATTCTTATATAATACAGATTATTTATCAGTGTTTTTGTGGTTATTACCGATACTTAGATCGTGAGAGTGATCTTATCATGCCTGCTTGTATTTTGAATATTTGTGTGAGTGTTCGCAATGCTCTCTTATCATCATTATTTTCCATGATAAAATGCAGTGTCAGTGTATTAATTTACAATGCACAAGTTAAATGTATCATTCTTTAACAAATTAACGAGAAAAATCATGCGTTAACTTCTAAACAAATAAAAACAAACTAGTGTCGTGACCTTCGCATTGCCAAGTAATGCCAATTTGTTTTGCATTGAAGATCTTATAAAAGTAAGAAGTTTTTATGTTTGTCTATAAGCTTATCTTTAAGTTGCAAACAAATATAAAAAAATATATAAAATTCAGCCTATTACCATAATTGGCTGTGTATTGTTAATTTCGTTACCTGTTAGCTAAAAAAAGAAATAATTAATATTTTTGACGTAGGGAATTTACGTATTATTTGCATTTGTTCAGTAGATACTTTTTTACCTCTATAACATTATTTTAGGAGTTATGAATAAGAATATTTTTTTAAGAATGATTATATTTTGTCACCTAGATGTATCAGGATATATTCATTTGAATGCTATATCAAATGGGGAAGTAGTAAATCTTATGCAATCAAATTGGAAGGGGGATCTTCAGACCTTAAACTATATATAGATTCATACAATTTTCTTGTTAACTGGACAAACTAGTTTTCACAAGTTATAAATACATTGGCTGTAGGTGAGATTAAGTTTTGTTCTATTCTATATCATTTACACTTTTGGTTAAAAAAAATATTAGTTGAGTTTCAATGATAATTTGAGCATTTTATGCTATATCTTAAAAAAGTTTGAAACATAATAGTTTCCCTGATAATTCTATTCTAACTGAAACATGAAATACAGCTTCTATCCAATAAAATGTTGAACATATAATCCTCTATGGGTATTTTTATAATATAAAGTTGATAACAATAAAGTTAAATTATGTAAGGTGTAAGTGAGGAAGCTATATGTAAAAATGCCAGTTTTATCTGTTTCATACTAAGTATTGATATTTATGTAAATATTTCATTATCTATGCAACATTTTATCAGTGTTGATAAATATGTTTTGTTACATTCAACCTTCTTTTTTTGTTCTACCCTTGGTCAATATTTACTTTATTCTTGTGTTATTTATAGCTTGAAGTAATAAGGTCAGTGAAATGAAAAATATCTTGACAATACCTTTTAGTTTCCTTGTGTTGTTACATATTTGGAGTTCGGTTATGTGTTACTACACTAAATTGATGGGAAAAAGTTTATTATAAATATGAATTGTCTCTTGAAAATTTTCTATTTCATTCAATACACTCAACTCACATATTCATTTCTCTTCCTAGCGTAGCAAAGTGACCGCTCAAGCACCGCTTAAAGTAGCAACGCAATATACTAATGAGGATAATTAGACATTTACTTTTACCAATTACATTGGAATGTGTTTCTTACATAAACAAACTTGGCATTGACCCCATGACAAAAGCATGTTAATTTGTTGGCATTTGTTTTGTGTGCATACCTATTGAGATCAACAAACCAAGGTTACGTAACAAATGTTTACTAGTAAGAATAACTGAATGTGACTTGGTTTTCTTGATACTTATTGGTCAGGTAGTGTTACATTTTCGATAAGTCATGTTTTCAAAGATTTAAAATTAAAAACACATTAATTCTATGTTAGATGCTTATTTATAATTTTGACAGAAATTCTGCCATCTGATGATAAGTTCATTGTCAAGCAAATAAAATGGCAACTGGTGAAAATGGATTAAAACTATCTCTTGTCAAGTCGACTCAATTTTGACTGGTTTCTTTGCCTAATATACAAATATTCACAGAATGCACATTTACACTTATGGATGATGGTTGCTAGCCAGACACACACAATCAATCTCATTACCAGCCCAAATTTTCCTCAAAGGCTGGCAACACACAGATGATGATGAGAATGATGATGGCATTGTGGGTGAATACCACCTATGAACATGGGCGGTGTTGACCACCTAACATCAGGTGGCTCACTTGCTTGTTTGACTCCATTTAAACTCTTATAAAAAAATACTTCCCTGATAATTTCAATATATGTAGTAAATACAACTATGAAATTGTTTCATTCCTGTTATGTTTGTGGGAGACAATGAATAAATTGAACCTGCCCATGTTTACGATACTTAAATTTATTAGTGCGTGTTACCCACGTGCGCGACTATATTTTTCACGAATGAAATAAGTTCGGAATTCTAAAAATGGAAGGTCTAGTTTTTAGTTGAAAACTGTAGTAGCACACCAATTGATTCAGCTACAGATAATACCTGTAAACTATGCTATTTTTATTAATGCGGCATTGTTTTGCCTATTCTCATCTACACGGTTTAAATATGTATGTAGTTACTATTTTGTCCGTCGAATTCCCAATGGTTCCCAACTACAGGATGGCAACAACTCCATTCACTTCGATTGCCAATTTGAATAAATTGCCTACTAAATTGCGTATTGTACGGAAGTCATTGCAGACTAGCAACTTTTGTAGTTCTTAGTTTTCTTTATTGATAAGTAAAAAAAGTTTAAATGATTTAAAAATAGATAGATGTTGGATGGAAACTTTTAAGTGCCTTTATTATATATTTTTTGACCTTTAAAATGAGCTACCAACTGCGCGATTTGCCAATGACATCATAATGGATTCGTCATCAGTCAAAATACGTCCGCTGCTGGACATATACATACATACATAAACCCTGTATATAGGTCCCCAAAAGATTGAAAAAATTAAAAAGGGTGATTCCATATCTTTCGTTATTATATTTTCAGGCTGCTCTTACAAAATACAGATCTGATCCTTAATTTCATTATGTTTATAATATTTATTGATTGTGTATCATATTTAGTCTATGAATCTGATAAAATAATATATTTTTTTAATCCACACGTGGGTATTTAAATTTCCAACGTGTTCTAAATCAGTTTTGGGCAAAAGTTAATTGAACTAACAATTAATTACTTGTTGCCACTGCAATTAACAATTAATTAATTGTTAATTGTTAGTTCAATTAACTTTTGCCCAACACTGTTCTAAATCGAGGCTGTTGTTTTTGGGTGGCGGTCCAACCTAAGACAGCCCTTATAAAAGGCAACAGTCGTGCCCCAATCTAATCATTAGTTGTTCCCGTTTTGTTTGGAAAATCGATACAAGACGTGCGGACAACGATTGGGTTTCACGGTTGTTTGGACCGACAACAGTATCCTCTTAATTACATATTGGTTTTTCGGATGCGGGACGTAATTGGTTCCTCGCCAGGAAATTAAACGTGTCCGCTTGAATTTCAGCGTAGGTATTTGCTATCTCGTTACACGTCTTATTGATAGAGAACCGTGAAAATAAAATAGAAAACACCTTTTCAAATATTGTATGTATTGTCGTCTGCCTCATAGATCTTGCGACACGTGTATTATTTTGATTTCCATGTCAAGTCACCGCTGACTTTTCTAAGTTACGATTTTTACTAGTAGCGGCCAGGTTCGTCTTTGTCCGGGCGTATTATCGAAAAAAGTACACAATTCAGACCAAGTAACAAAATTTGTAAAGCATTAAGAAACTGCAATACACTTCAGTGTTACACAGACACGAAACAAATGAGAGCGTCCAATAAATGGATGGGATACAAAGAAAATATGACGTTTAGCTTTATAAAAGTTAAAAAAGTTACATAATTTACTATGATTGTCGCAATGCAGCGGTGGTCTTTTGACCGGTTTTCAGTATAAACTTTAACTTGTAAGTTTAATTATACTGTCGTTTTTCTTTTAAGATTTAAATAGTTCGATGCATTTAATATTTATTGGTACCACCTATTTATGTAAAAATGCTTAGGGATTGCTTCGTTATTCCCGAGGAATAAGTTTGCTGCGTGCGGTCGGGAGGCTTCGATTTTTTGATTGAGCAGTGTTGTTCCGTAAGGAAACGAAATTCAGTAAGAAAATGGCTGACTTCTTCACGTTCATGTCCAATTAAAACTGTTTTTGGATTTTATTTACGCTATTACAATAAGCCTAATCCTTTAAAGCTTAACACACATTTAAAGCTTAACCGCTAATTCCGTTTTTATAATATCAGCCTCCTAATAATATTGTAAAAGTATTCTTAACTTAAATAAACACATTACATCGGCGACATTAAGAAGACTGATCGGCCATTATACGGAAGCAATAAACGGGAACGACGGAACCTAATCGAGCGTAGTGTAGCACTTCTAAATGAATCACCGATTATAGCTTTATTTCTGTGTAATTTAAGTCTGTTGCTCGTACATTGGCGTATAGAATGTTATCGGATTTAAGTACATATATAATACTACGTCCAAAGATGTAGTTTTCGAAATTTGAGAAGTCCTAATGGCTAAAATTAATTATCAATCTTAATCCATATTAGCGGGTAGATTGTAGTATTGGATCAATCATGTGTCTATAATATCCTCAGTCATAAAATACTCGTTGTAGTTGATTAATTTATAAGATTGAACCATAGATAGAGATAGAAGGATTGAATAATAAATTTGACGGCACTTAACCATTTTGTTTGATGAGTAGAAAAATACTCTGTAGAATAATCTTCCTAGATATTACTGTTACAGAATGCCTGGGCATTAAGTGTATTTTAAATAATAAATAAATGAAAATTCTTCTTGGAGGCACTTTTTCTTATTTTCTGTGCCATTAAATAGTGTTTTATCACCCTAAGATTGAAAGTGCGAGAATCAGTTTGATTTTACTTTGTCTCGTCTCCAGTGCTAACAAATTTTCTGCTTGAAGTGGCTTGCATCACTTATGCATTTATCTTCAGCCCATAAGTCAGTCATCCATCTTTTAGGAATACGTCCAATATTATGCCAATAAGTTGGGTCTACTCACTTTCAGCTTGCTAGACATATAGTTTATATGTCAAGATTGTATGAGGTTCGTGTAGTATGATAGGCCACGCTTGATATGTGATGGACGTACATACCTATATCGTGAAAAGCAACTTGTGCCAGTTGCCTATAGAGGCCGGTGCAACGTTCGCCGAGTCCGACGGAGCGTGACTACTCATGCGTCTGTGCGAGTCAATAATCGTCTCTTCCGTTCCGATTTAAATTGTCTTGATTATAAAAAAGGGATACGTCAATGACATGTTTGGTTGGTGATTTCGTTATAATGATTACAAGTGGTAATATCGTGGTCACAAATGTGGGCCGTCTTTAGGGAGTTCTTAGCAAAAGCAACGGCAATATGGTACCCTCCGTGATGTGGTACTCAAAAAACCTGTACGCAAAACTTAGATACTGTTTTTTTTTATTAAAGAAAATACGTGGTAATTGAATCGGTTTAATCTCGTAGGTCGCTAAAATAGTTATTTTAACTGCAAGACGAAGTCTTTAATAATAAGGAGTTTTCATAATACAAAAGGAAATTTGGAGAGCTGCAAAACTATAACTTTAACTTATAAATTAAGATGATGACGTCCATTGACCCGCATCTTTTTATGTAAGATACGCAGCAGGATGTTTATAGGTAGATTTTATGGGTAGATCTTATGACGACAAGTAATCATATTCTAGGCCACCATTGCCTGAGATCAGGCCAAGGCATCAATTAGCGACGTGCGTATGTAATTTCCTCAAATCTTGACAACCTTAAGCAACATTGTGGGTGCCCGCTATGCAATGTCTCTCGAGGTTACTGTATTACGGTAATAACTTCTTCTGAACACATTGAAAGGTGTGGTTCTTCTAGATATGTTTATATGACATCATCGATGGCTCCTTTGCCTAAACACCAATTGTGTGAAACGCGAGGCCGCGGATTTGATTCCTCCCAAAGAGACCAATGTTTTTGGGATCTAACAATAGATTAGTGTATATAAGACCGAAAATTTTCTTTTAGTTTCTAGTACCTACTATTACATAAAACTTGACTTAAATGTTAACTCTTGGGTCCAAACCCACAGCAACAATCTTTTTTAACATTCTTTCACTTGTTCCCGCGTATATTATTATGTGATAATATATCTACATGTAACGCAGAGGGTAGCCAATGACCAACACTGGGTCATTAACTGATGTGTCGTAAGAATGTGTTACCTCAATTATCCGAGTGTAATTGTTGTCGCGAAATAATTGGGCTACCGCCAAACATGTCTCATTGAACCGTGCAAACTCAGGATTCAGGTCATGTTTCTTTGATTGTCTTGAATAGTTTTCAGTATTTTTATCAAATTCATAAATAAATACGAAAGTGAAACAAAAAAAAAACACTTATCATATGATAGCCTAATGTGGTTTCAGAAACCACGTGTCTCTCTTAGCTCTATCAAACCACACCCGAAACCAATTTAATACAATATTTGTGAAGCACACAAAGATTCGTTTTCATCGTTTTAAAAGGAGGTAGTTAAACATTTATTTCAAATTCCTTCCGTTGAGTTTTAAATGTCTAATTTCATAACGTCTAAAAACAAGCTATAATATCTATAGGATAGTCTACACTAGAGTTACTAGTACTGTTTAAATACAGGAGTCAGTAATGAAAAAAGATTATCTCGCCCTTTGACACAATTATTCCCGCCTTGTATGATTAGAAATTCATCTCATAAAAGGACTTGGAATTAAGCTTAGTATTCATAAGCTTTTGCTCATTTCATATCGATGTTTGTGATTAAATATCGGGAGTGAAACGATCTGCCTAATTACTTTCGCTCGTGTAACGTTTTCTTGAGTTTAAGTAATTTAGCCGTAAACCTTCAACGGAGCGGAAACCATTAATAAATAATTACGTTTTAAAGACACGATCCTGTCTTTAACTAAAATTTCTTAAATCCTAGCAGTTTCAAATTGCACGACTTCTATCGTTTAGCAATGAAGTAGATTGTTGAATAAACAGTTGAAATGGTAACACCAGAACAATGCTGAGTAGCGCGGTTTAGTGTGATGGAAAAAAAGATCTTTTTTTTTATGGGAAAGGAGTCAAACGAGCTAGTGAGCCACGCAGCACACAACACCGCCATATAAGAGTACTGTTGCATCTGAGAATTTTTCACAGGTTCAAAATAAAAAATATTTTTTTTTAAGCTTAGTCAAGCATTTCAGCTGGTCGGCATGAGGGTATCGAGAGATCGCAATCTCTCCCCACTTGACGCTCTATTTAGACTATCGTATTAGGTATAGTTGTCACTTGTCGTGCCAGTGTTCAACACATGATTGCGAATATGAACAGTCCGCACATCATATCCTTTGGGAGTGTAATCTTTGGTCGGATGAGCGTAACATTATGCTCAATAGTATGCATGTAACTTCTGGTGTTGTTTATTATACAGACCTCGTGGAATCTAGGAAGAACTTCCGTGCTTTTCAGCGTTTTGCCATGCCTATTATTGGAAGTGTACATAACAGCTCGCACCTTAGGTCCAATTTACTCAATAAATCTCATATATGTAAGTAGTTATTTATCCGTGGTGCGTTAATTGAGTCTTATTTGACTAATTGTAATTGTCTTTCATTTTTATGTGAGGGTGAAACCTCATAGCTCAATGTTTTTGTCACCCGCTTTGCTGTGGAGGGAAGTGGACAACTCTTTCTGATTAGCTTCGTTGCGGGATTATGACAAATTTAGGTCCCCTTCGATCCGCTGAGCTTCATTGCTCAGCGTCAATACTGTGCGTGCCGCTGTTGATCCTGGGGCACAGGAGTTACAGTGGCGGGTGTGTGGTGGGATAGGGCCTTTGTCGTGCCAGTGTACAAAAAATATTTTTGATAATAAAATTGGTAACATATTTTATTGGGGGAGTCCCTTAGTCATACCTTTGTTTTGTACATAGCCAGTACATTTAGACATTCCTAATATACAATAGTAAAAGTGAGCTCATGAGTGCTCAGTAGCCACGATTGCGGTCGATGTCGTCGCCTCACATCGGTCGGCGACTATCAATATCCCGCAAGCGTTATTCATATAAATAATTGTGGTGAAACTGGAACTAATAGATAGAAACTGCACGTTTTATTTTTATGTTACGTTTTTCAATGTGAATGACTTGCGGCCGAACGGTATTGTGATTGCGGTGTTCATTGATCGCGGTGTATGGACTAGCGGTGGGCGATTATGAGATATACTAATGGAATCATTCGATTATGAAGATATCTCGAGATATCTCGATTATGAGAATTAGTAATTACTAATTAGTAAAAAAAATATCATAATCGATTATCAAAATTAGTAGTATCATTCGATTATCAAAATCATTCATAATCGCCCACCTCTAGTATGGACGTGAATGATGGTATATGCTTATATATATATGTACATTACATATATGTATTTACACCAACGCCTTTATCCCCAAAAAGGATGGCAGATGTGCACTTCTATAACCACGTCTTTAAAATGATGTGTTTTGTTTTTATCTACTGTAGTAAATATTTTATTATTCCAAATATTAATTCGGTGAATATGAGTCTCTTTGAGTAGCTTAGAATGATAAACTAATTTATTAAGTTTTTTATTCATGAATATTACTGCTTATATGTAGGTGTGCTTTTAATTTACTTAGCACGACCACATCGTAAATATCATGTAATATGTTACATGTATCTTATAAAAGTGTAGCTTATGTTATTATCATATACTTCTACAGTTTAAGTCAGCATGTAACAATTTAAAGATTTTTACAGTTTTCCTTTTAAACCGGTGTTCACTCAAATTCCCGCTATAATTACTTCGTAAAGATTCTATCTCGTTTGAAAGCTTTCTCGGCAAATATTTGTCTGTGAAACGATCTCAACGTGTCAAACGTTTGTGTACAATTTGACAGAATAATAGCTGTGCGATCAAAATTTGTTGATATTTGGCCGCGTTCCACGTGTATTGTGGCGTACGATGTTGCACATCTGCCAACCGAGGCTCGTATTGTATTCTCTTTGGTGAGTTCGTATTCCCTTGTCTGTCTATCCGACACGCGACCAGCATTGAACATAATCCAATTAATTTTCGACTTTTACTCGTTAGTAATTCACCATTAAATATGCAACTCCGCCCTCATTCTACAGCAAAATCTTTCTGTAATTGACGTTTTATTGACTGCAACGTTGGTTTCGTGACATGAGAGTAAGGCGTGCGAATGTGAGGTTCCAGATTCGATTTCTAAGTTGGACAAAGTGTTTTCCATTAGTAAAATCTCTATGGCAGCTCGGCGTCTAAAAATATGACCGAGAAACCGCAGTAAGCTTGTCGGTTGTTATGTCCGACAAAACACAGCTGGCGAATCATAGGATACCTACACGCCTCGCCTATTTCTCCGAGTAGGTAGGCAGAGGCCAATTCTGCTTACGTTACGCCAACTGTGTTTTATGTCCCAACCGATACAGGGAAGAGACTTTTGGCGATTATCGTGCATATTTTTCGGTATGTACGTGTTTGGACGAAAACGGGATGGAAGACATTCGTCCAATAAAAGTAAAGCTTTCATCAATAGCCCATATACATACGTCCCACTGCTAGGCACGGGCCTCCTCTACAACTGAGAGGGTTTAGGCCTTAGTCCACCACGCTGGCCTAGTGCGGGTTGGCGGACTACACACCTAAGAAATTCTTAAGAACTTTTAGGTGTGCAGGTTTCATCACGATGTTTTTCTTCACCGTTAAAGTACGTGATAATTCTGCTTACGTTACGCCAACTGTGTTTTATGACCTCAACCGATACACGGAAGAGACTTGCGATTATTGTTTATAGTTTTGGGACGAAATGGGATAGAAGGCATTCGTCCCATAAAAGTAAAGCTTTAATGTAGTGCAAATGTTTTCGGATATTGAATTGGTGTCGTCTTCGCTTCCGAATGGTGAGTCAACAGTTTGTCCCGGTGCTTGTTGATCCCGCGCCCAGACGTTCTTTGGTCACGTAGTGAAAATTGGAGCAGAACTTTTCAATTGGATATTTGCTTGTAGGTAACAGCTTGCTAATTGTGTTTTGTGTTTGTTTATTTTTGGATGGATGTGTTACGTTTTCTAAATGGTGTTTGAGTATTGACGAGTGATTGTATTTTTCTAAGACTTTATTCCAGATTTTGTTTTCTATGACACATGATTAAACCAATGATATAATTTATTATGGTAAAAAAGTTACAGTAGGAAAAACCTTTTTTAAGCGAAATAAGGGATCACATTATTAACGTTAATTTCCAAAAATAATGAAAATAAACTACTGAGGAGAATTTCAACGTTGACATCCAAAATAAGTACACACACGAATTAACTTTTTAAAGAAATAAGTATCTGCCCTGGATTCGATTCCGTGACCCCTCGCCTTCGTATCAGTAGTCTGGTGCGCTCGCAAATAGGCTATCAAAGACATTGAAATATATAATTAGGTAGGTATGTCATATACACACACAAAAAAAATAAGTACCAGTGCTGGGTCTCGCCTAGTGGGAAAATCTTGGGTATGCAGGTTTCTTTGCGATGCAATGTTTTCATTCATTATTTGATAGCCCCGTGGCGCAGTTGGCTAGACACCAGCTTGCGAAACGAGAGGCCGCGGGTTCGATCCCCGCACCGAGAAAAATGTTTGTGTGATCCATAAATATTTGTTTCGGGTCTGGGTGTTTATGAGACCGGAAAGTCTCTTGTAGTTTCTGATACCCACGACACAAGACTCGAATCTTAATGTGGGGTCAGAACTATGTATGTGATTTTTGGGTGTATTTATTTATTATTTTATTATTATTAATTCATCATTAAAATAGTGATAATTCATTTTTGTAAATACGCAAATATTAATCAAAAGTCATACGTTATTAAGAGAGAAATATTATCAAACTCAATAGAAATGATTCATATATCCCAAAGGACCATAATGATGGTACAAAAGTACTAGGTAAATTTTGGAAAGTTACATCTGCCCGGGGAATACTGCAGTGAAAGAACAAATTGTTTCAATTCCTCCGGGGATCTTCCGCTAGTTTCACGAAGAGAATGTGTTTCCCAGTTGAAAAGTGAAATTGTCCGATAGGGGTCGCCTACGACCACGTCTAGTCTAGACACGTTTAAGTACTCAGAAATAGCTATTGCATTTGCTGTTGTTCGTGCTTTTATAGTTTTGACACCATAATGGTCTTGTTTTTATTGTTCTATCAAAATAGCTTTTAAAATATGTTTTATAATAAAATATATTTAAAATATATTGTTTGGATTAATATAAAACGAATTTAAACAGGTCATCCTGGTACGTTAGGCTTGGAACAGATTTTTACTTTAAATGTATTCATGGAACTTGTGAATGTAATATGGCGTATGATATTATTGAAGACTATGAATCCATTGAACTTTTTTTGGCCCTATCCCACCACACACCCGCCACTGTATCTCCTGTGTTCCAAGATTAACAGCGGCACGCACAGTATTGACGCCGAGCAATGGGAGTTCAGGGAATCTATATTACCTATCTATTATCTCAGTGAATCCATTGAACTATCTGACAAAAAACCGACATCAAGATAAGACTTCATTTGTTGATGAAGTGTTGGATAATTCATTATTACTTTCCTAAAAAAGTCTAGATGGTACATTTTAGCTTAAAACAGTTTCATCACGATTAACTAAGCTATCACACATAATATTATATTCTTCTTCAAAATGACCTTCAAATAAATGAAAGATACAACCATTAATTCCATTTCACAATCATGTACAATAAGTTCATTGTACAACACAATGTTACAATGATTTAAAAGTTGTTGACTCATCGTATCATCGTGTCGATCGATAACATTTTACATTAAACAAATATTAAGCGTTCAATATCAATGTTAATAGTACGATAGCATCCCTTTACATTTCTGCCCACACCTCCAAAGACTCAAAACCTGTTTGGAATAACTAGTAGGGATTATAAACACGCGGTTATGTTTTACGACCCAGATGTCAGCGCGTTGACTTTCTCCGTAATCTCATTTGTAAATTAACAGATTTTTATTTGTGTTTGATAGCCGTCATTCGTCTGTTAAATTATCATACAGGCATGATTCTTTCCTATCCGAATTATCTTGAAGATATCTAGCGCAATAGAGATATTTCAGTCAAGAACATTGTTTTTGCCGCAACAAGTAATGCTTTCCATTGATAACGATGCATCACATGACTTATTGTAAATTCGAAGAAACATTACTATCTTGTGGTGATCTTTGAACGTAATAACGTGGAGAATAACTTATGTCCTTAAAATCAGTTGGAAACTTACTCTCGCACGTAACAAATTTAAAGTCGAGATTCGAGTTAAGAATATAATAAACGCTCTTCCGAGACGTGCTAACTGCACATTCACGACCGTCTCCAAGGATTTATTTTCGTGTCGGCCAAAATGCGTCATTATTCCTTGCAATATATCTGGTTTTGTACGTCCCCATTCTGCATTGCATTTTTATCGCGATTTTCTTCGAAGGCACCGATGCCGCGAGAACCGGCTTCCGTGTGACGTGTTCGGAGTGCGACTAATGGGCCGCGCGCTCGGCCAGTAACGCTCTTCGCGTCGCGCTAACAGGTGCGCTACTAAACATCTCTTGCGAATTCATTATATCCTGGTAACCCGAACGATTTCGATTATAAACTCTAAACGAACAGTGCTGTGTTTTTGTGTGTGACCTGGGATTTTTCTCTTGTGGATTCATGAGGTACTCTTTTTAAGTCATCAAAGTTTGTCACAAGATTTTTTAAATCGTGTTTCAGTGGTTATGATTGATGAGCAGTTTTATATAATCTGTGGATGAACGGATCCAATTTAAACAGAAAGTCAGAGAAAGCTTACTATTTATTTTATAATAAAAAATGTCTCATAATTGCAATTTATTTACGTATTTTAGTTTTTTACGAAAATATTCAAGAATTTGTCTTTGCTGATATCGCCGTGCGGACTAGTGAAGCCGGTGTTTTTTGAATATAATTAGCATGATAAGTCACGTACAAATAGTAATGTTTACAACATAATGAGTTCATTAACTGTTCTAATTGTAACCGATTGATGTTATCCG
Source organism: Hemaris fuciformis (assembly GCA_907164795.1). Classification (NCBI taxonomy): domain Eukaryota; kingdom Metazoa; phylum Arthropoda; class Insecta; order Lepidoptera; family Sphingidae; genus Hemaris; species Hemaris fuciformis. The sequence goes on from OU015445.1 coordinate 4,551,050, forward strand.
TTGCAACATTTCTTTATTGGGTTAAACTCAATGTAATACTCTGATTTCGTCATCTGTATTCATTATAGTAAATCTTTTAATAATGAGAACATTACTTAAAAGGTTACTGTTGAATAACTGTTTAACATTATCATTTGTCCGCAACTTTTTAATCACAGTATCACATAAAGTTTAAAATATATTGCGAAATTTCTTTAAGGTCGTGCGCAGACCATTAAAATATGTTTTTGGTGATTCTGTGTGGGACATGTGACTTTAGTCTGCCAGCCAGAAATGGAAAGGCTAGAATTATTATCTTAGTCTTTTATATTTGTCCTTCCATTGTTCTAAAATGGTTAGACCGATTACGAATGGACTTTCGTTGGCGAATAATATTATACTTGGTTTTATCGTGGGTTTTTTGGCTTTTCCATAGCTTTTAGTTTATAGAAACAAGAGCTAGAATTCCATTCTCATTTTGCGGCTTATTTGTTCTTTTATAGAAAAAATACTAATTCCTTTCCACAGGAAAAATATAAATTTTGATTTTAGGAAATTTGATGTGGAATTAAAACTTGAATTATATCTGTAATTTTATAGGCTTTGCGGAATCTCTTAGGCTACAGTTACTTCTAAAAACCTCTGGTAACATTTAACTGTAGCACCGGTTAAAAAGAAACGTAAAGTAGAACGGTACATAAAGAACTTGAGTCACAAACGATCGTTTGAAATTATGTTTCTCCTTACTAAGGCTTCTAAAACAATAACATCTATAGAATTGTTGTTATAATAAGGTTATTTGCGCTTTAAAAGAACGTTCCGAACTCACCATTCAAATGCGATTTGACCATGTTCTAATTTCCATTACTTGTGTTCTTTGCGTTGAAAATAATAATAAGATGTATTACAATGGGTATGTCTATACTCCGAATCTGATCACGTTTCATCGTCGAAGTGCAATTAAATGTTCTCGTTTTTACAGTATTGTAAATTTAAATTATCGTTACATAATCTTGATTTATTTATTAATAGATACATGCTTACGCATACTTATTATAATATGTAATGAATTTTTTATAATTAACTTTAATATAAAAAATAAAATGTTTTCATAATTTAGGTGTTAATAAAGTTTGTCTTTCCTATATTATGTTTTGTATCGTTTCATCAAAATACAATTTCAAAATCTTCTAATATCGCCTTTTGTTCCGTTCTGTATTTTTGTCTTTTAAACAGCTGAAGCTTTAAATTTACCTGTGTGTAAATTATTTATAAAATGGTACACTAGGTATTTGCAAGTAGGTAAGTGCAGTGATGGCCTCGAGGTTTAGGTGAGCGGTCGAGAATTTCGGCGGTCGCAGGTTCAAACCCCAGGCACACACCTCTGACTTTTCGAAGTTATGTGTGTATTCACAATGAATTATCACTTGCTTTAACGGTGAAGGAAAACATCGTGATAAAACCTGCACACCTAAAAGTTCTTAGAAATTTCTTAGGTGTGTAGTCCGCCAACCCGCACTAGGCCAGCGTGGTGGACTAAGGCCTAAACCCTCTCAGTTGTAGAGGAGGCCCGTGCCCAGCAGTGGGACGTATATGGGCTGATGATGATGATACACTAGGTATTTATGGTATACTAGGTATTCGCTATGCAGTCATATTACAATATGGCTTAGATTATATCTTCGTAGTACCTAATTAAATCATGCTATTGAACTAATATTTTCAGTATGACATCCATATTATAATTTATAAAATATGATGTTTGTTTTATTAATGTTATATCTGTTGCCAAAACTTCGAAAAATTACAATTATTTTAACTAAAACTTTGCGCAAAAAACTTTGTAGTAATTTTGATAATTACTATCAATAAAACCGAAGCATTTGTATTCAATTAAATGCACAAAATTTTATACTACATCACCAACATAAATGCACGACTTTAAAATAAGTGTCAACGGTACACATCTAAAAATATTCGCCGTTCGACTTTGGTTGAATCATAGTGTGTTTTGAGTGCATCTGCTCGAAAGCTTTTGTTGTGAGTCTATTATGATCGAAAATGATTTGTGTCGGTCAGATGAGTGTTGCGAAAGTTGTCTCAGCTGCATGCTAAATTCATGTTATTGGTAGTTATTGATTTCGCATGACTTTGTCTCATAAATGAAATGAAATGACAAGGTCTATACTTCATATTTTTAAATGCCTCGTTGGTCCCGTAGTAAAAGATTGTGCCCTCAAATCGAGAGAGAATATCCATTAGGAAATTCTCAATAGCAGCATGGAGCCTGGAAATTCGCCTCCAAAAATAGCAATAGACTCGGCCCTCGTCGTTGGAATTAAAGCTAGCGAAAATTTAGTACAGAAAAACTTAATGCATCAATGTCATAACCTGTACATCAACTACTGTAACATCAACCAATGTTGGTTCTCTGCTGGACATGAGCCTCTCAATACGCTTTACTGATCCCAATGCTAGGCTCTCCACGCTCATGCCAAGTCAGCCATAGTGTGAAGATCATCTTACGCATTGTCTTCAGTTATACTTTTAGAATCTATTGTATCATGTACCTGGTTTTGATAAGTAAGATTTACAACAACGTTTATTATTAAATTTTACGATCTCTCGAGTATCTGCGACATTTACAAGATGGTATTAAATATTATCACGGGACTCGTGTGTGTAGTATAGCAGTGTGAATGCGGAGGCAACTATGTTTCGTATTATTTTAATGAATATTTGCTAGGTATAACATATTCCTATTCAAATGCGGATCAGACTTAAGTTATTTTATGACTGAAGCTGGTTAAATCAGCTGAACGGATAACTTTTAATGCTTTAATATAAAATCAAAAGGTTTTAAGGTGTAGAACGAAAACCCTTGTGTGTTTTGGGCGAATTTTACTCAGTATTCCGTTTTATATTGAAGTGTAATTAATTTTCCCTAAAGTTTATTATAAACCTGAACCTTTTTCCGTAATCCGCCGCTCTATATTTAATCCGTATCAATGTAAACAAACCGACGCAATTCGATAAAGATGCAAATCCAGCGGAAGGCAAAATTGAGTCAGTATCTTCAATAAATATTATCTTTTTGTACCGATTCTGTACTGATGATACTGCAGATGAATATCTGGGTGAATATTTTAGATGAAAGAAATAATATTGATATGTAAGTCTCGAATATTATGTAGAGATATCCGGAGATGAGGTTTGTACAATTGTTTGTAAATTGCGAGATAAGATCTCCAGGAAATAGGCAATTCAAATAGCATAGGGATAATAGCCGATATTTTTAAAAGCTTTCTGAAAGTAGGAGAGTTCTGTGTCCACCAATGAGACGTATATTGGCAAATATTAATGTTATTATCCTGATATGTCTACCTGTGGAGTTACAAACAAAAATTCAGAATGTCTGTTTATATTAATTAATTAAATAAAAGTGAGCGTTACAGTTTTTTAAATAAACTATTATTCAATGATTCTATTAGTGTGTCTTGACAACATCGAGACGATTAAAGCAAAAAATAATTTAATCGATAGCGGATTCGGTGGCCAATAAAGCAACGGTCCTCAATGTCGTGTGCCAAAAAAGTCCACACTGCTTGCTGTAAGTTACCGTAGTATAAATTAAGCGAGATTCTCCCAAGGCGAGACTGGCTCGCGATAAAATCCGGTCTTGGTACCACTTTTATTTGTACCTGGCTGATGTACAGCGTTCATTGCCGGCAAAAAGTGTATTGACTTACGTGGTAGTAAAGTTTATGATGCATAGTAAACTATACGGGTTAGAGGTCTCGCATCAATATCATCATCAAACCGCGTGTGGTTCATATTTATAATTCACTAAGTTGAGTATGTTTCAAAGTGGATGTAGAAGGTAGATAAGAAGGTAAAGGTGTAGGAAATTGTTTAAGAAAAATGATCTTGATACTGTTTGGTATAGTGCCAAGTAAAAAGAAAATAAAGTAACATTATTACTTTGTTAACGTTAGTTATAATTTCCTTTCATTTTAGTACATTGGTGCGATTATATAGACATATTTCCAACCAAAATTATTACTAGTTGGTGAAATTCCCTTATCTAAAATTCTCACTGATAAGAGTTCACAGAAGTGCAAGTTTCAAAATGTATAGGTAATACATTCTAAAGTTTATATAGCTTAAGAAAAGAAGTTTGTGCCTTGGTTACGAACTCTTGACTACCATGTCTGCAATCATCTGAAATCAACTCAACCATTCACTGCATTTTTAACCGCACAAATATGTCAGTCCCTAACTTTGATCAAGTTGACATTTAGCACATGTCGCTTGGCTGTCTTGTCCACTTTTGATCTAAGTTATGACCGTGTTTTCTCCATGCAAAAACTCAAGTAACAAGTCGTTGGGACCGCCTGACTCATACTCCGCGATTCGCTTAACCCAGCCAAGATTTCCAACTCGTGATTTTACCATGTTCGGCAATTAATTATCATAATATATGTTATTAATCATTCACTCTTTTGGTTTAGCTCTGATTTAATTTAATATTGTAGTAATATGCTAATGGTTGCGGCGAGACATAGCCAGATGTTAGGTTCTTAATTGCCAAGGAAGTTAGACGAGGTAACTGCCCACCTAATTCTAAACGGTTAGGGCAATGCCAAGGCTACAGTTTTGCTACTGCCAACCAAACCTGAATTTAATAACATTTTTAAGAACGTGTTACACCAAAGGGCAGACACTGCGGGAGCATCAGTAATGAGATGTGTTGAGTCCTTAACACATCAAAGTTTTGAATGGAGAAACTTTTCTATACTTTAAAACAAGATTCGCGAATAAAGAAAGTAGCTGTTCCACACGGATTCTGCAACAACGTGACTTCGTATGGCGCGTGGAAAGTCCGCAGACATTTTGAGATTGTTCGAGTTATGAGCTATGCAAATATTGACGTCGGGTATTATCGGCCATTACGTGTCTCCTTGGCTGTGTTTAAACATGTTTCACTTTCAAATGGGCCGTAGATAAGTGTATCGGATAACAGGTGAGCGATTCTTTAGCAACTGTAACTAGAACAATGCAGTTGCAGTTCATTTTACAGTAACTTCATTAATTAATGTCAATCAGACATGTTAAACGAAAAGTCTAATAAATACAAATTTTAGAATTGACTCTTCTTGTCAGTAAAGGTGCAATGTAAATTAAATGACAACAATCTAATCTAGGGCTACTTTTTTAAAGAACTTTTTGCGTAAAGAAATCGACATTTTAAATTGTACTCATCAAAGATGGTTTAAAGAGGAATTTAAAGCATAAATTTTGCTGTCCTTTCCCATTTATCATATTAGTAGGAATTTTATGTAAACCATCTTTGCGTCCTTGTGAGGTTTGTGCTATTTGCCTAATATGTCTATTTCATTTGAAGTCTGTTTATCTAATAATAAACCTGCCTATTCTATCTGCCGATTTATACCGTGTGTGGCAGATTTAACCTAGCATCTCTTGGTACACATCGTATGTCCGCTGGCACTGAATATAGTAATATTTGTATTACTTGATCTATAAATAGTCATTCTGTTTGCAACACTCATAACTGGCCCCGTCTTTAGTGGTCTCGTTCTTTTTTGCGTAAGTTGATATTCCATTTAAAGCATCCCACTGAAGATATAAGCTTACTCCAACTTCAATATGAATTTGTTTTTTCGAAAGCATAAGAATTTCAATATTTCAAGCATTTAAGGCGGAAACTAAGATGCTTAATCGATGATAATTGATTAATCCTTTTGAATTAATTCGCGATTTCATAATCCGCTAATTGTATTTGCATGCCGTGCAGGTCATTTACCTTGTTTTCACGAACTTAATTGTAGATAATTAAAAGTTAACGTACGATTTTGGTATTGAGGTTTGAGAGTGAGTCATGTTTAAGCGTTACCTGATTGTTATCTGCTAACGTTAAATACTTGGATCTTACATCTTCTCTTTTTATTTTTTTGTACTCATCTCTTGGCCTTAAATTAACTCGGAGATTTATTTATGGGGTTCTGTGAATATTTGTTTTCTCATAAATAAGCATGTTCGATTTTTGGGTCATGTGAAATGTTATTTGTTTTTCCGTCAGCTTCTTCACTTTAAAACGTAGGACTTAAGCCAGCAGAACGTGGTACTGCCTGCCCACTGGTCAGGGGATAAATGCGTAAGCATGTGGATAAGTTAAACGGATTTGGATCGAAATCGCTTACTGGCAGTATTGTGAACTACTTAATGCTTATTTTTATTGTGCATTCATGTCATGAACATTCAACGGGCCGGTTATGCGGATCCGTGCGTGTTTCGCCGGTATTAAACGACGTAACCGTGGCGCGATTGCTCGTGTGAACTAGACTGAGAGGGGCACGCGATGTCGTATTCCTATTGAAAAAGAACAACAAAAAACTGTTCGAGTGTGTGTCGGAGTGCAATTAGCTTTTTGTCGCCCCGTCGAGGATTGTGTTGGCGCTAATTTTCAGAATTCTCGCGTTATCGCCGAGATAAGCTGAGTTATGTTGAGAAGTAGTTGAGTGTTTTTTTAGTTTTCCAAGAATTGCAATTAAGTTAATGGTGTTAAAATGGGGGTAGTCGAGATATTGTCATGCCTTGTTTGAATCACGTCAAATAAGTTACAAATTACGCTCTATATTTTATCCGTATATGTAGCTTCATATATTTCTTTTATGACTGTATTCCCCGAAGGGATATACAAAGAAGGGATTTCTGGACCCACATTTCGCCAGGTATGTATCAGTACTACGTAATAGAGGCTGCTATTGACAACATTTGCTATTACATTTTATTAATGATCTAATGTAAATAGTATGTTACATTGCAAAAATATCAGGACCACAAAAAATAAATGTGACCTCAAATATTTACCTCTAAATAACCCAATTTCCAGTCCTAGATCAGCAAACGTGACAAAACGTAACATATGTCGTAAATATTCAAATTTTTACAAGGACCGCTTGAAATCGCGTGAAGCATTATTCAGTGAAAAACCGAATTGGTATTCCCAGTCTGGATTTACACCTGCAATGCCTTTGCTAGGCAACCGTGTATCGATTAGTGAGGAACGGTCTACATTCTACAGAATATATTCTGAAAAAGTATGTGTTAGATATTGGATAGAGTATCCTGCAACGCATCTAATGTCTAAATATCGACATTATTGGTTATGCATAAAATGTTAAGGCTGAAAAACATCGTAAGGAAACCAGCCATCTTAAAGTTCTTAGAAATTTCTTGGGTTTGTAGTCCGCCAACCCGCACTAGGCCAGCGTGGTGTACTAAGGTCTCAACCCTATCAGTTGTAGAGGAGGACCGTGCCCAGCAGTGGGACGTATATGGGCTGATTATGATGATGCTGAAGGTTGAAAAAGATAAACGGTTTTATTATTAAATATGGAGATTACCGTGGGATGTGGGTCGAATCATCATTGCCCCCATAGTCATTAAATGTTTTCTAGAGTTGGAGAAGAGCTTCAGCGGAAATATTCAGAGGCTCTCCTATTAGATGTTGCATCTAAATCATTGTTAGAAGCCAGGCATTGTAAGTTTCTTACTTAGGATTCTTTAACCATGGGTGGCCGTGAGCCCGTAATATTATTTTGTATGAATATTTATAGTATGATGTTCTTATTGATTTTCCATGAAAACTTCATGAAATATTGCATACAACGCTACCGATATTGATAGTAATGTCTAATTCTCCAGAAGCGTAAGGCTTACTCACAATGTCATCTATCGGGGACAAAGTTACGACAGCACAATGTGCCGGTATCCTCATTTTGATAAAGTCGTTCACAATACAGCCAGATGTTATCGCGTCGGTGGCCAATCTAGATTCATATAAGTGCATAATCGAGATAAACGCGAAAATGGGTTTCGTCACGTTATTTATCATGTATGTACAGTTGATCACCACCACGTCTGTACGTACATATTACATCTACATTTATTACTCTACCTTTGGGTAGCTAAGGTCAACATTATCTTTGGGCAGTTCGGTCCTGTCCTTATTTTGAGTTTCGTGCTAATTCCGCGGAAACACTCCATTTTCCTAGATTTAAAGTAACCTATGTTATTTTCCAAGGTCTCATTTATTTCCATAGTAAAAATCATACAAATTGCTCAAGTTCTTTTTGAGTTTATTTGTTACAGATATATAAAAATACCTTTCATCTTTATAATATTAATATTGATGTACTTTTGGTCACCTCCACATGCACCGCATTAACGTTTGGCTTAAGTCCCACATTTTGCACGAGACTATTAGCATTCTTAATAAAAAAAAACTATAAAAAAATTCCGCCTATCGGACAATAAAAAATTGATAAAGAACAATACAACTCTTTTTAAGTTTTGTAAAAAAAATGCAAAGGAAATTTACCAACCATTTTTCTGTATTTAAGCTTGTGGTTAAAGGACTTAAGTCTCGCAAATTTTGTTTTAAAACCAAAGTGGAATTAACCGTTGGTGTATTAAAACGATATCTTAAAAAGGCGCGTTAAATTCACGATTTTCACACCACTCGATACAGCGCATTTATCTTTGAAAACATCTGTAGGTCTTGTGAAAACAAAGAGATGCTGCCGAGGGTGGTACGAACGTTTTCGACTTGCAAACGAGAACAGTCACCACTTAGCGAGTGATGTCAACGCCATGTTTGCAAACTTTCATAAAATGACACTGGGCGATAACCAAACGAGGTTACAGTTCGGATGCGATAAAATTGTGACATGACATAAATCTTCATTTTCATCAATATCGAGGAAATACATTAAAAAAATTAAGTACATCATGATATGTCGAGTCATTGGAGATAACGGCTTCGTTTATACTGACAAGACAAGAAGGACGTTATAGTTGGTAGTAAGTGCAGTGCTTTGAATAACAATTACGACTATCTGACCTATTGTCACAATTATGCCGGGATGATCGGTTTTTGATGCTTAGATGGCAGTCAGTATATTTGGTACTTCAATTTCTTTATATTTTGTACTTTATTATGCCTTTACTTACCATCTGTTGTGTTGTTTAGTTAACCTAGCCAGTACAAAAACAACAAGATAATCAAAATCATTTTGGACTAACTTTTCAAAATTACTTTTGCTGTCTAAATTAATATTTCTAAATACAAATACAGCACAAGTAATAAAGTCTAGACAGCTTTGGAACTGTTGCCCGCATCTCTGCAGAAGTTACGTCGTAATCTCCGCGGGTTGGCCTTTAAACTCCCAACGTATTATATCTGCATAACTCGCAAACTTAGGAACTGGATTATAGCTAAATGAAGGAGTAGCATCTGCTCCGTACAGTTTGATGCAGATTGGATGGGTTCCGCTGAGACGATGAAAACAGATGTCGCAGCGGTGGACGGAGTAAATATGTTTTGAAACATCTTCTGGGGCTTTTATTGGAATATAATTAGAGGCTTTAGTAAGGAATAGAAGAAACAATTATTAGATAAGAATGACTAATGAACACGGACCATTTATAGAGTAGAGAGGTAAGTTAAATATTTAACCAGTCCGATCAATAACGAGTTTTTAAAACTATCAGGTGCTACTTCCAAGCTGCATATTTCGAAATATGCAATATGACAGCCCCGTGGCGCAGTTGGCTAGACACTAGCTTGCGAAACGAGAGGCCGCGGGTTCGATCCCCGCACCGAGACAAATGTTTGTGTGATCGACAAATATTTGTTTCGGGTCTGGGTGTTTGTGAGACCGAAAAGTCTCTCGTAGTTTCTGATATCCACGACACAGGACTTGTATCCTAGTGTGGGGTCAGAACTATGTATGTGACTGTTGGATGTATTTATTTATTTATTATTTATTATATTCTCGTGGTCTCGCGGTACAAGTATGTGCTGTGCGATCTAGAGGTCCGGGGTTCGATTCCCGGATCGGGCAAAGTGTTATTGGGTTTTTCCATTAGGAAATTCTCAGTAACAGCACGGAGTCTGGAAATGTGCCCGAAAAACGGCAATAGGCTCGCCCCCTATTACGTGGGACTGATACATACCTGGCGAAATGTGGGTGCCGAAATACATCTCTGCCTACCCCTTCGGGGAATACCGACGTGAGTTTATATTTCCAAAATAATCAATGTTATCCTTATATGTCTCCATAAGATTTAGAAATGAGACTTCTGTCGCAGTAGACCCGACGGGTGGACTAAGGACATATGTAGCTATATAAATTTATTTTTATATGCAGCTTGTTCTCAATAATGGAACGTACATACATGAGCTGCTATAGAATGCTAATCGTCTTTATATTTCACCCTATTACGTGCTTCTTTAAGACTAAGCTCCACAGTAAGTAAGCTACACAGTCAATGCCAATTACAGTTTGTCGTGTAGACATTGTTTCTAAGCGAATTCGAGGTCGTTACTATGGGCTGTCGTATTATTATGAAGTATTATTTTTTTACAAATTTCATGTTACAGTACTTAATTATTGCGTACTTTGATAAAGAAACAACATTTATTGCAAATACAAGTATATCCCTTGACCTGCAAAATGAATCCAATACATTACGATTACCATAAATTATACATGTGTATATGCATGTCTTTTCCCCCGCAGGAGTAGGCAGAATTATTCTTTTATACTCACGTTTCGTCATTTGTTTTCAGTCCCATATAGGTAATGCGCGAGGTTGTTGACGTTTTTCATGTACATACATTTAAATCTTCGTACTGCTATTGAAAATTTTATAACAGAAAAACACAAAATGTCGATCACATGCCCTATAAGAGGACAAACGATACCCGCTATATAATTTTACATTAAAAATGTTTTAAGCAATTTTAATAGCCTTCGATTTTCTTCGTATAAAACTATTGAGCCGTTGATGATTGAAGCGAAGGAAGATATGTGGGTCGATTCTCTTCAGATTGTCCTACATTACGTGGAGTTGAGCACGCTAAGCAAAAAACATTGTTTGGAACACTTAGAAAGATTCTCCTAGTATGTATGTATTTAGGCTTTTGTCTATTTAACATTCTTGCTGTTAGGATATGCTTTGTTTAGTAATTTAGGATTTGTCCACTTATTACCATTATTGTTTAAATCCTTATCCGAACATTTCATTGTTTAGTTAGTTGCTTTTACATGTGGAAATTATGATGAGTTAACGCATTAATCATATAGGGAAAATCCTAAAATTAAGCAACTTAAACATAATTACGAAAGTTTCCACGGCCTAAGAAAAAAATCTATATATAATAAAAAAAATAATATAAAAACAATAACAACCGCTCTAATTATCGCGACACATACCTTGTGTCTTGGGTACAAGAAACTATGGTATGAGAGACTTTTGGTCATACAAACAAATATTTATTTAACTTAAACTTTTTTTCTCAGTATCAAACTACACCAAAGAGGTTGTCAATCGCCAACGTTCAGACGAACTAGTCTAAACTACCGTGGCTCTACCACTCGATATAGATGTTGTTTGACAAGAAACAATAGAAAAGGAATTTTTATCATCGTCTCCATTCCTACTGGAATGACGTTTTTAATGATTCATATATCACTTCCTATGTTCGATACAGGAATGTTAGCTTTGTAACATCACGAGGTTAAAATAGATCGTTTAGTTCAGTGGGCGGTGTCGATGTGGATATTTTTAAAAAGTATTTGTCACCTACTAAGAGGAAGCCTTTGTTTAAACACTTAAAAATAATGTTTACGATTTCGGTCACGTGAAAAGAATGGTGGGTATTTAATTATCAAGATATACCTCGCTTCTTTCGAGTTTTCACTTTTTTTTATAAATAATAAATTACCGCTAATAATAACTTCATATTTTTAACAAAGATATTTTTTCTTGTGTAAACACCTGACATATTTCTTTATGAATTATAATCATCCACCAAAGACTTGAGGAAAATATTACGAGAATATCATTCTATATCCTTCTAACTGAGATGGTTTAGGCCGTAGTCCACCACGCCAGCCTAATGCGGGTTTGCGGACTACACGCCTAACAAATTCCTAAGAACTATTAGGTGTGCAGGTTTCTTTGCGATGTTTACCTGCGCCGTTAAAGTACGTGACAATCCATTGTGAATACACGCATAGCTTCAAAAAGTCAGAGGTGTGTGTCTCTGGGATTTTGACCCGCGACCGCTGAAATTCTCGACCGTGCGCCTAAATCTCGAGGCCATCACTATTTTTTCCACCACGATTACCGAGTGTGAATTGGTATAGCAAAGATATAATATTTGAAGGAATATTACTTGCAGTAATGTGGTATGTAGACTTGTTCACGACGCTTTCCGTCACAGTTGAAGTGCTTATAATACATGATGAATACAACAGTAAATATTAGTCATCTCATTGGCAACAAATGGTTTTAGTAAATGCGTATGCACTGACTAGACCCTCCTTTTTTGTAATGTCAATACCCAGATCTGGACAAAGTCCATTTTAATTCACATTTATTTTATGATGTATTTTTTATTATCATAACTTCATAATTAAGTTTCGTTTATTTATTTTTTCGATAGCCCCGTGGCGCAGTTGGCTAGACACCAGCTTGCGAAACGAGAGGCCACGGGTTCGATCCCCGCACCGAGACAAATGTTTGTGTGATCCACAAATATTTGTTTCGGGTCTGGGTGTATGTGAGACCGAAAAGTCTCTCGTAGTTTCTGATGCCCACGACACAAGACTTGTATCTTAGTATGGGATCAAGCCTGTTCTGTTTTTAGATTTCTTAGTTTATTACATTAGTAACACTTTAATACACTTAATAAGTCTTAAAAACTTCTTCTATATAAAGTTAAAACGACTTAGGAACAAAATTTTCTAAGATCATTAAGTAGTTTTAGTTTCGTAACGAGTTCATCCAATTTCAGGATTATACTTACACGGTCGACAACACTAAGTGTGACTTCCAAGTGTAATTTGAGGACTTCTTGTATTGAACATAACATGCAATAATGCCTCGTTAGAAACACTCATTTTATAAACAGTCGTGTTTTTATAACATAGAAATGATTCACCTATTGTGCTAAGAAAAACACTGCAGTGTTACGTTTGTTATTGATGAAATAATGGGTGTTATGCATAAATCATAATGTTTTTTTAAACTAAAAACCATTAAGCGGAAAACCTAAAAGTCATAGGTCTATCGCCCATAGACACCTGCATAGATTCACAATATAAGGGATAGGTAGAATAATATAATACTTCACGAAGTTGGGGATGAGCTTTATGCCGTTTACCGGGTAAAATTCCAGATGTCGTGCTGCTATTGAGAAGTTCCTAATGTCAAATGTCATTAATACTTTTATTAACATCAAGTTAGGCTTTCGCGACTTTGGCTATATTTTACTTCACTAGACAAGTCTAATCACAGTAGAATTATTTCATATTTCTAGATATTTTCATAACTGGTAATATATGTGTATTTTGGCCAAAGGCAAAATTTTGTTTATGAAACTATGTTCTGGCATGTGCATTGCTAACCAACAAGAGAGAAACACGGTAACATATAAGCCGCAGAAATGTGAGCTCCAAAGTTCGCAGTGCGAATCTTTTTAGGGTCACATGTCTAGAAGACACCTATAAAGTATAAGTGACAATGATGATAAATAAATATGTCATTTGGGCTTGGACTTCCACGTTCAGCCTCGGTTTAAATATTAATTATGATGTCTCTCGCTAAATCGTCAATTCATTATATTTATTAAGTTATTTAAATAGATTTACGTTATTGATCTGCGTTAACACCTTGCCCAGACAGAGCTAAAATTTCATCATCATCATCAGCCCATATACGATCCACTGCTGGGCACGGGTCTCCTCTACAACTGAGAGGGTTTAGGCCTTAGTCCACCACGCTGGCCTAGTGCGGGTTGGCGGACTACACAACTTAGAAATTCCTAATAACTTTTAGGTGTGTAGGTTTCATCACGATGTTATCCTTCACCGTTAAAGTACGTGATAATTCTTTGTGAATACACACATAACTTCAAAAAGTCAGAGGTGTGTGCCTGGGGTTTGAACCCGCGACCGTAGATTTTCGACCGCGTGCCTAAACCTCGAAGACATCACGGTTTAAACTAGCTAAAATTTAAACGGCATCAATTGGTTTTATTGCCTTACTTTAGATATTTTAGTGGTCTAATGATCACAAAAACATTCGTCTTGCCTTTCTAGATTCTAGAAAGTTGTTTCTGAGAATTCAGCGCTAATAGGGCTCGTTGAAAAAGTTAATCTCACGATACGCCTCTGACCAAAACGAATAAACTGGAATTGCGTGACAACATTTAGAAAAGTTTTCTTGGTAAACTGATGTTATTTTATTTGGAGATGTGTTAGAAGTTGTATGGAAATTGTGCAGATCAATCTAGTAATGGCTGCTTGAAAAACGTGTTTCCATTTGCTTTCTTCGTATACAAGTTCCATTTTTAAATAGGAAGAATGTACTAAGTTAGTCTATATTACTACTTGATCTAGGTCCCGGATGATCTAAATTTAAATGCACTCACATCGTGTATAGTCATAAATAATACAGGCAATGCAAATTATACAAGTTAAATGTAAGCACCCAAATTCAAAAAATAATTATTTGTTAAAAACATTACCTCTCCCTACGATTTTACACACGCCTATGTTATTTTTTGGAGTTATGTGTGAATTCTTAAAGGAATATTACTACTTTCGATTGTTACTGAAAACGTTGTCAGTTAATCTTTTAAAATATTTCTACTAAGGGATTTCTTCGGTATGCAAAGTCCACGAACCAGTTTTTTCCTTTGCACAGGAGGCTCGATCCCAGCACAGGAATTTATACGGGCTGTTAAACATTTGAAAACTTTTAGTGACACAGGCTGTTGCTGGAGGCAGGCAAATAGTTAATTTTGTTTGTGACATTTACGTTATTCTGTTACAAAGACATTAAAATTATCCACACACATACATACATAAACTCACGCATGTATTCCCCAAAGGGGTAGGCAGTGGTACATTCCTGCACCTACATTTCGCCAGGTATGTATCAGTCCCACGTAATAGGGGTCGCGCTTATTGTCGTTTTTCTAGCACATTTTCGGACTCCGAGCTGCTACTGAGAATTTCCTCCTCATCAAAAACCCAATAACACTTTGTCCGACCCGGGAATCGAACCCGAGATCTCTAGATCACACGGCACATACTTGTGCACATATTTGTGCGAAACCACGAGCCAGTCCGTAAAATTATCCTACTATTAAAATTTCCGTTATTCTTGTTATAAATTTCCGACAAACCTTATTAAATAGAAAATTAAGTAAGATTAAAATTCCTTTTTAGTCCAATAGGCTAGATTGTACTTTGTTAGAAGGAATGTAGAATTAGTTTTGTTATTCATCCAACGCCTAAATCCATTTCGCGTTGCTGAGGGAGTTTTTTGTTTGCGTAATTAATCCTTTAGCAACTATAAGTATAATTATCAGTTTGAAAGCCGTGGTGGTTAAACATAAGCCAGTTGGAAGATCTTTTATAAATACAGTATAAACTCCATGTAACGACACTCGATTGAACGACAAACTCACTAAAGCGTCGAAATCATTTGGCTTTGGTTGATTTAGCTTGCCTTCCATACAATGATTTTCCTCCATTTAACAACAACTCTATAACGCCATAAAATGCACAGTCCTTTCAGTGTCGTTATAAGAGTTTACACTGTACATAATATTTATCTCAATAGAATATTTTAAATTCAGCTTTAGGTACTGGTCGTGGCTCTGTCCTATAAGGGTAGACCAACATACCAATAGCAAGGACCCATAAGGTTCTCCATTTTTTAAATAAAATGTACATATTGACCTCTAGAATTAGGTGTGCGGCCTGTGACACTTACACTTGTAAGTTCAACATAACCCACATTAATTACAAATACTAAAAATAGTCAAGGAACCTCTATATTTCTAATTTGTTATAAAAGGTCTCACTTAAACATGATTTTGCTTACGCGTTTGCCACACGAAAGTCGACTTAAACAAGTTACTTCACACTGCAAATAAATCAATTTTAATTATATACGCTTGAATGAGCATAGTATTACGTTGCCCCTATACGATTGTGAAATATATAACCTATTTGTGAAGTAAATAGCACGTATACTTGATTAATGAACACTTATTTACCTTGGAACAACGAGAATAGAAGTGATCTGCAACACAAATGACCGCTCATTACATCGACACATCGAGATATTTTTGCATGTACAGGTGACGAACGTGAGTAATCAAGTCAATTACATCTTATTATTAACTTTTCCAAGTCATGTGTCTCCGTTAATTGTTATTGTATTGTTTGAACATCGTCTGTGATGCTCGTTTGTTTCATTGTAGGGAATTGTTTTGTTTTTTCGCGGTCTAAGAGCGAACGTATTGATTTTGTATTGACGTACAGACTTAACAAAGTGGCCTTAGTCGGGATTAGTGAATTGGACTGTATTTTTAAATATACTCTTATTTCGGCTGATGGTTCGCTTACCCGCATTAGGCCAGCGTGGTATTATAATTAGATGCTAATGCCTAGTAGCGCCAAATTTTGGTATAAAATTCTGGTCTTTATTGTATTATAAGTAATTTATTGTAAATATTAAAGGCCAATTTATTAGTGGTTGACAAGATGGCGTTGTGGCACAAGGAAGAGCCATTAAATTGATTTACGACTGTTTGTAAAGGTTACCTTTAAGATAACCGTTTCCATTTTATTATTCTCAAGTGGTCAAACGTAAAATATTGTCTATGCAGATTTCTGATTATGACTTATTCCAATTATATTGATGTTTTGTCCTCCTAGCTTATTATTTTCTATATCACTGCGATGGTTCTGGATGAAAAGGAATCCAATTCTGTCACAGTCAACCCACCATATCCCCGCCACTGAAACTCCTCTACACCTGAATCGACAGCAGCACACAAAGAAATAACACTATGAGATTAAAATCAGCATTTTCTTACTACCTTACTTACCCTCTCAGTTGTAGAGGAGGCCCGTGCCCAGCAGTGGGACGTATGTATATGGGCTGATGATGAATGATGATGATGAATTTTCTTACTAGGACCTAGCTTGTCACATGAAAAAAGCGAGGGGCTATGCTGACCAGATTTGAGTTATTGAACTTCACTTTTCTAATTGATTGATTTTTCATTTGTTTAAATCATAGCTTTGTTAATTTTTGTGGTGTACAGTTAAGTGTGATAAATAAGTAAATAAAAATTCATAATCTCATCAAAAATTTGTTCTTTTGACAAATTGTCGTCGATATTTTGTTAGTGGTTAAAAATATGTTTGTAAACTTTGTGTACCTGAAATACACCGCTTCGTCCAAATTAGCTTAATGTATCCTAGCCTAAAGTTTTAATACTAATAAATCTCGGATTAGAGCTGTAATCCCTGAGCTAGACGAGGTTGGCGGGAAAGATACACTAACGTCCGTTCTTGACTTTGTACGCGTCAGTAGTTTGCTTGGATTAAGCACCTGTTTCGTGACTTTGTTTTCGCTATCTATCAGTCTGCTTTACTAGGGTAAAATTTAGCCTTTTTAAGTAAAATATAATGTGACCTTCATAATATATTTATTTCAAGCCACACTATTTCCCTTTACCAATTATCTATATCAGCCTATAAAAGTCACACTGCTGGGCACGGGTCTCCTCTACAACTGAGAGCCTTAGTCCTAGTGCAAGTTAACGGACTACACACATAAGATATTCTTATGCACTAACTGCGACCGCCGAGATTTTGATTTGAAAGCGTACTCGAAGCCATTATATCACCTACGGTTCATAATCAGTTAAAGGATATCCAACCCACAGATTTCTCTCTGTCTCTCTCTCGACTTTTGATATCGTCCTTCAATACAGTCGATAAAAACTGGAAAGCTGGACAGTTTCTGTCAATTTTATAAAAGTCAGTTATGAATATTTTTCTATATGTATATCGTAGAGTTGTGTAATGCACGAAAAAATACTTGTACATACACATTGATAACACATGCGGTGATAAAGCGATATTTTATTAAAGATCAGTGTTTACGATTATCATCACCAGATAGCGTCGAAACATATTTTTATTGATGTTAGGTATGATAGATTGGTTTTTATTGAGCCGGTATAGCGAAGGTATGATTATATCGCTTAATTTGTATAATGAATAAAATGCTCCATTGAAACTTTAAGAACAATAATTTATCAGTATTCAGTACTAAGTGTTGCATAGATCATCCATTAATCAATCTTCAAATTACTTAGTCTTTTATACTATTTTCTGTTGAATGTGTAGGTACGTATTTACTATTAAAATAAGAAAACTTAACAACCTTTTTTGACATGTATTCTGTTCTGATATTTTTTTCAAGTATCAACGTTGGTTAAGCTCGTCCCACCAGTGTTAAAATTCTAAAATTTTGATAATAATTTCGTACACAAATTATTTTCCTAAGTGATAATTATTTTCCTAATGATTTAAAATTACTTTGAAATTGTAATATAATATATTCTGAATGGAGCGTCAAGATAAAGACCCACTATAAATCATAATGACTCTGCCACATCACCTCCATTGTATGTCAGATGATATTTCACAATTAGCCCAGGACAATTAGCGGCAACATTCCCTTATGTGACAGCTCGCGACAATAGAACAAAGACAAGTGATGTTTTCTCGAACGCCAACTTTTCCGATAAAACATCATTGTTTGCGTTCTGAGATTTTGTCCCCGACCTTTCTGTCTCATAACTCACGCGTCCGATAACGTAATGACGTTGTTTCACGTGTATTCATTCGTTTCCAGGTTGCACGCATCGCCAGCCTGTATTCATCACTGCCAACTATTCCGCCCTTAAGCGCGCTTAATGCCGCAATGCTAGACAAGATTCACAAAATTAACAATAAGAAGACGGCCCAATTGTATAGAAAATTTGAAAGCTACTGGCGCACGTGACAAAGACGAGAGTCAGAGGACAGCGCCATGAGCCAGTCGCAGGATGAGTGCCGAGCAGCCCGGATCCAGAAATATAAGGAGGAGAGAAGGAAACAACTGACGGCTAGGACGGCGACGTTGTTCTCTGCTAATGTAACTGTAAGGTGAGCGTATTATTATTCCATTAATAGCATTATTATTAATAAATTTACTTCGTAATAAATATTATAACTTATAATAATTTTAATCTTTTCTTGAATTCCAGGCGTCCAAAGAAAGCAATCGAGCGGACGCCACCCGATGAACCGCCCATTCCCCTCAAGTCCTCATCGGAGCTAAACCTCAACACAGCTTCGACATCGATGCCTATAAGAACAACACGCGCATCACGTTTGAGAGCTGCAGCCGCTAGTCAGTCTGATTCCTCGCCGTCTCCAAGAAAATCCAACAGGAGCTCTTCTGCCCAGTCCACGCTCGACGACAGCAAAACTAAATCACCTAAAAGTTCCAAAGTAATAGATAGGGATAAAAGAGCAGTCACAAATAGAAGACAAAGTAGCGAAAAAGAGAACAAAAATACGTCTGATAGAGAAATTGGTGCTATTAAAACGAAACTTAAACATTCCATTAATAAGAATATTTTAGAAAAAGACAGAAGCAATTTTATAGTGACTAGTCCTAAAGGTAGAATTGTTGACGAAAAGATTAAGCTAGATGAGACTAGAAAATTAAATACCGTTAACAACGCAAAAAAGGTGAAGAAAAACGAAGAAAAAATACCTTTACTAGTTAACGGTGTTGATATTTTTGACGAAATCGAAAAAGACATCTCTAGTAGCTTAGACAATGACAAGATTGATGATTTATTTAATAACCTAGTTGTTGACGACATGGAAACTCATAGCGTCGATTTGCGGGTGAACGACAGCGTTCCGAACGACCAATCAGGGCTCAAAATTAACTACAATAGTTTTACTAAACCTGCCGCTAGTGAAGCATTAGCTTTTAATCATGTGAAATTAGATGATAGTGTAGTGCCAAATGTGAAAGAGGATGTTGGGGGACTGTTGGGAGCTGTGTGTGTACGCAAAGTGGAAAGATTCAGTGAACTGTTAAGCAATTTATGTTCTCCGTGTGAAGCTGATATTTTGTTTGAGGACATTTTATTTGAAAATGGGATAAATGACGACACTAGCATGGTGAGTACACGCTTAAGCTAATTAAATATTGACGCATGGTTGTCTTGTACGTAATCTAGACGTTAGAACTGTGTCAAGAAATAGTTTGTAGAATGTTTGTATAGTGTGCAAGTACTATATGTTATACATTACACTTATGACGTGTGATTCTGTTCACGTAAGTATGATGCCATTAGGTTCTACAAACCAAGTCATGAAAATAATGACATAAATATTTAAGTCAATATTTGGTGTTCGTCAATTTCAGTAGATGTGACATCAAAATAGCTTGTTTTTTTAACCCGGTACTCAGTCATGGGCTTGGTGAGGCCAGCTAAATACAATTTACTAAAATAGGTAATTGCTAGAGGGTAAGAATAGCCATAAAACGGCCAAACAAATTCTTATCTTAAATGCTATTGAAACGGGCCTATTATTTCCTACGTTTAATACCAGTCAAGAGTTGTATCAACTGATCTTTAAGACCTTCATTGTATAACAGATTCTACTTCTGGCGGAAAAAGGGCGAAGGAAACAGGGAAGTGAATGATTACCTTTGAGCATTATATTTTTGCATATAAAAGTTGAAAGCTATTATGCTCAAGGTAGTTGGGGTTTAAATACATACTACTTGTCTTGTTTATTAGTTACAGTTTATTGTTATTTATGCGACAAAAATAGTTATAAAATATATAAAATCATGACATTCAGTCTTTAACAACTTCCATGGAAGTGTAATATTCAACCTCGCCGTGAAATTAGAGACCTTTGTTTTTATCCCTGAAACGATTACATTTTATGTGACCTATTTTTTTGTCATCTATCATGAGTTCGGAAGTCTTCTTTAATTTACTACACCTACAAAAATACATAGTTTTTTTTTAAATGAAATTAGAATTAAGTTTCTGACCTTTAAATCGTCAGTGTTTGAATTTTCGGTATTTTGCGGATGATGAAGTCCTTTATATTTTCATAATGAATTTATTTAGTTTTATTCAAACTGTTCATCGGTTTTCAAACACGTCAACGGAGCTACTTTATGACTAACACTTATTCAATGAGAATGGAGCACGTAACACGTCAGTCTCATCCCTCAAGTTGTGTACACAAGAAATGCTGATTCATATCGTTTTTATATAAGCAGTCAATATGCTTGTAAATTTTTCCGTTTACTGAATGCCGGGTGCATTGGCCATTGGTATAGGTAGTTCGATTCGATATTCTTTTTGTTATTAAATTATTCTAAAAAAGAGAGCAATGAGGCTTCAGTCCTCTACATATACTACCTATGTAGTTGAGGTTAGGAGACTGAACGTAATAATATGTGCTGAATGTTCAGACATAAAATTGTCATTTATGTTATAGTACGTGTAGCTTTAATTAATTAAAAAAAATAAGGAAATAAAAAACCCTTATATTTGAATGTTTATTAAGATGTTTCTAAAATGTACTGTTTAAGTTTGGTAGTCTTGACTTTCCATAATATTTATGTTTTAAAGGATAATTTGTAGTACATAAACTTAATTAAAAAAATTCAATATTAAATATTGCCGAAAAACGGCAATAGGTTCGCCCCCTATTACGTGGGACTGATACATACTTGGCGAAATGTGGGTGCAGAATTGCGCCTCTGCCTACCCCTTCGGGGAATACAGGCGTGAGTTTATGTATGTATGTATAAACTTAATTAATCCACGCCACATCCTTCTCTTGTTAGGCTAAGCTATGTAATTTGTCGCTATATTATTAAGGATCTCGGGGGTCGCGGGTTCACACCACAAGTATACCTCTGATTTTTTCAAGTTATGTGTGTATTCACAATAAATTATCGCTTACTTTAACGGTGAAAGAAAACATCGTAAGGAAACCTGCAAACCTAAAAGTTCTTAGGAGTAAGTTAAGTCTGTAGTCCACCAACCCGCACTAGGCTAGCGTGGTGGACAAACTCCTAAACTCTCTCAGTTGTAGAGAAGGCCCGTGTCCAGCAGGGGGACGTATGTATATGGTCTGATAATAATGATGATGATGTTTAAGGCATAGTAATATGCAAAAAGTAAATGATTTATTTAAATGAATATACTGACATCCGAACTTAATGATCCAACATTTTTATTACTTTAATTGAGTTTCTTATATTTCCTCAAGTATCATTATGTCATAGTAGCTATAAAAGGAGATGGTTGTTTTGCATATTTGGTCAGCGATTATGTTTTTTAATCTGAGATTTTAATTTGAGACAAATTGTATGTAAAGGATTAGTCACAGCAAACATCAAAATATTCAAATGTTATAAAAAGACCCTGTTAAGTAAAATAAGTTACGATTAAAAACAAAAACGTATTGTAATTCTGAATAGTTTTATTATTTCCACTAAATTCTCACATGGATATGAACTTTGATTAATTAACCTGTGGAAAATAAACAAAAACAGTACTTAATGTATATCTTATAAAATACTTATTGTAATAGTGGCGGCTAAAATATTATTCTCATACTAGTTACACTAATTAATACTCTTTTTTGGTGCAGGCTATTTAATATAAAGTTAATGGACCTTATTTTTAACTACTAATTGTATATGTCTTAAGTAATTAAGTTCGTATCTCGCTTTATAATAACTTTATAGGTTATTCAAAAGAGCGAGTTAAAACTCTGTGTAACTTGCACAAAATGGTACATTGTATATAATATCTTCTCCTGTATGTCATTATGCACAATAATTACACAATACTTTGGGTATTTAAATTTTTTGTGTACTCACTTTTAGCCAGTATGCACCTCTGCCTACCCCTTCGGGGAATGCAGTGTTAGGTTAATTATGACTGTAATGTTTTGTGTGAACTCTTAGATTTGTTTTTTAGTTTTATAGTTTTGCCATTACATGATAATAATTAAAAAATAAATTGTGTGTATGTATGCAAATTTTTAATATGCCTGAGTGGCGGTGGATTATAATATGTTAAATACATTAAAGTGATTTTTAATAATATTCCCTATAATTATATATTGATATAATATAAATGCACGAGTTTTTAAGAAACTCCAATGATGTGTAAATGTAGGCAACTGGGTCTTGGCTGCAGGAAAGCGTGGAAAACAGGTCTATTGAATATTCTCTCACGCCATCGATGAACGAGGATCGGCAAATTAATTTACAATCTAGATCATCGATGATATTAATTAATTGCGTTATTTTATTTAACTTCATTAGAAAACGAGTGCACTGGTCGCGACCATAAAAAGTAACAAAGTCTCGAGCATAAAGTTTTAAATTTGAGATATATTTGTGTGTAACTCCTACAATATGAGAAAGATTGAGCTCCACTACGTTTTTTTATAAGAATCGATTTACCAGAGCTACTTCGATTAAAAAAAATATATTTTGGTTGTTGAGAAATGTCTGCTCTGTATGTAACGTTTTCGTTTCGGATACTTGGAAAAACAAATGATAGATGGCGCTTTATGACATTGTTAAATATTATCGCATGTTTTTCATATTTTCTCGACAGCCTCCAAAGAGAAGCAAGACAGTGAAACCACGGGTAAGATTACTACAGTTATGTTTGATTTTGTTTTTAATTAGATTTCAAAACTTGTCATGCTCTAGTAGTTTCTGTGCGTTCACTGTCGCTGCAAAAAGTCTTTCCACGGGTTTGTATCTTACCTGGGCATTTTCGAAAGCTATTATATAAGTTATCCTGATGACATTTAAACATCGTGAGGACAATAGCGCGCCACAAAATTATTCAGAAGGATTTTCTCAAGTAGGTCTATAAGAAGTTCACGGTGAAGGAAAACTTAGTGGATTATGGCTTAAGTTTTAATTAATATCCAACGCACATATGGATATGCTTTAAGGATGATTGAATTATAACAATTGAAGTCAAAATTACCTTTTTGCGTAGTGTTTCCTGAGATCTTGTAAATCTGTGTAGGAACCTTTGCCTAGCAGTGAGACGTAATAAGCAACAATCCCTATAAATATACACGGCCCACTGCTGAACACGGTCCATCTCAACGGCAAGAGGTTTAATATGATTGCCTCGTGGTCTCGGGGCACAAGTAGGTACATGTGCCTTGCGGTCTAGACGTCCCGAGTCCGGCAAAGTGTAATCGGGTTTTTCCATTAGGAAATTCTCATCACTGAACCTGGAAATGTAACCGAACAATGATATATACCTGGGGAATTGTGGGTGCAGAAATACAGGCGTGATGTTATGTATGTATATACATATGTATGCCTTACAAATTTCTATGAAACAATACACCATTCTATTATCATCAGCGTAAATTCTTACAATTATTACGTAGTATGATGTCGTGTTAGGTGTAACATTCTAATTACTGTATGCAAGCGATAGCCGCGGGCTCGGCTTGAGGAGCAGCGACGCCACATCGCTAAGCCAATTTACTGGGTAATAGCGAATAAACCAATTTCCTAGGATTCTCCCTCAATTTGTAGTTAGTTGTTAGTTGGTCTCCTGTTGTGTTCACGATGACGTAATTGTTTGCTAAATATATTTGAAAATAATAAATGTATTTACTTAAAATTCCCTGCCTCGTTGGTCCCGCGGGATAAGATTGTGTCGTGTGTTTTAGAGGTCCTTTTTCATTCGACCCTCGGGTCGGGCATAGCGTCATATGGGTTATACATCAAGAGTTTGTCACGAGCAGCATGGTGTTCTGTTATTATGCTCGGTTAATAAAACTGAGAGAGTTTAAGCCTTATTGCACCACCCTGGCGTAGTGCGGGTTGGCGGACTACACACCTAAGAAATTTCATCACAGGATTTGCATGCAGGTTTCATCACGATGTTTTCCTTCACCGTTGAAGTACGTGATAATTCATTGTGAATACTCACATAACTCCGAAAAGTCAGAGGTGTGTGCCTGGAGTTAAACTCCCGTTCGACGTTCGTTTTTTTCGTTTTCGTTTTTCGTTTCGACGTTCGACCAACGAGATTCTCGACCGCGTGCCTAAACCTCGAGGCCATCACGACTTTGTAGGACTAAACACTTAAGGAATTTTAAGAACCTTTAGAGGTATGCAGGTTTCTTCACCATGTTTTCCGTCACCGTTAAAGTACCTACTGGATAATTCATAATGAATACACACATGACTCCGAAAATAAATTTATTCAAATTATTATTTCAAAAGTAATTTTGCAATAACATTAAACATTATGATTTTTATAACGGCTATTAAAAAGTAGGGAGATATAATGAATGGGCCATTACAATTTGCAGAGCAGCGTGTATCGCAATGCTGACCTTACTAAGTGAATGGTCAGGAGTCTAGACAACTCAATTAACCGAGAATTGAGATGATATTTTTATTTCGCGTTTAATTAAACTAGAAACTGCTATCCACCTGGTTTGATGTCGCGAGAATTATTCAAAACCTTCAACTTTCCAGTGTTTGCATAATTATCATGAATACGATACGTGACTGTCATTTTTAAAGCCCTTTTTTGTTTCTAGATAATAATTCTTAACCTATTAAGTCATAAAGATAAATGTTTTAAGGGTAAATTTTGTTGTACAATTTAGTAAATGAAGGACATGACACAACTTTGTTCGGGACAAATTGACGCGCGATCTAAAGCTTTCGATTTTCGATTTGCTAAAGTGATTACACTCTCCTGATATCAAATACAATAGGATCCGTAAGAAATGATATAGGCCGAATATATATAAATAGATTTTTTCAACAACTAGCACGTAGTCTTAATAATTTTTTATTAGTAAAACGTCATTCATGCGCATTGTTTATTTAATGTATTGATTAATTATGTTTATAATTTAAATGAGTTTAGATTTAAATAGTGTTTACTTCCCGTTAAATTGTGATTGCTGATTTGATTAACTTTCGGTAATTTGTTTTTAAATACCGCAGTATTGTAAAGCGAGGATCAGTCTGTTGTTGATCGCAATCGAATAAACATCAATATACTCACAAAATGGATTTTATTGTAGACGTTACTGATAACGGCGAGTAAGAGCGTTTTCACAAAGAATTATCACGTACTTTAACGGTGAAGGAAAACATCGTGAGGAAACCTGCACACCTAAAAGTTCATAGGAATTTCTGAGGTGTGTAGTCAGCCAACCCGCACTAGGCCAGCGTGGTGGACTTAGGCCTAAACTCAGTTGTAGAGGACGCTCGTGCCCAGCAGTGGGACGTACATGTGGGCTGATGTTGAAAGCTTACAACTATGATACAACTTTCACAATACGTGTTCTGAAATGAAGAAAAGAAAAGTATCGGAGCCACAATTTAGTTAACAAATCGAAAGACATACCCTTTAAGATCAAAGAACTTTAGCGCGGTCCAGACTCGTGTTCAATAATCATTCGGCATACAATGTTCTCGCTTCGTCTAGACGAGTCCGAGGTAATCTTACGATCATGAGACGTTACGGGGATCGTCTGAGAAGTGTTCTAACTTTACACAATGCGAGAGCTGAAGGATTTTTAAACATTTATCGTGATTGGCTGTTGTGGATTTTTATTTATGATCGAATAGTGCAAGGTTTGAGATAGCTGTATTTTTAGTTTAAGCCCGCGAGTTTAAAGTTCGCGGATTTATAGTTTGTAATTTGTATTACACTAAGTTATTTATAAGAATGTATATAATATTAACTATGTATATAATAACCCGCACTATGCCAGCGTGGTGGACTAAGGCCTAAACCCTCTCAGTTGTAGAGGAGGCCCGTGCTCAGCATTAGGACGTTGGACTGATTATGATGATATAATAACAAAAATAAAATGCTCAAATTATTTTGAAAAATAAAACAACCGCTCAGCTTAGGTATACTGTGTTAATAAGCTGATATGTACATACTCGTATGTATATTGTTAATCATATTGAGTTGCGAAGATAGGTATAAACCAAAATGGTGGAGGTTTCTTTTTAGATACAATAGTATGGCCTATAAATATTTTATGTACATGAAAAATGTATTCCTATACAAAGCAATGTTAAGCAAAATAAATAAATGAAAAACAAGTTCTCGAAACAAATAGAATAGACGTAATATTATATTCAAATAACCCTCTACCTAAAAAAAATCGCCCACGGGGTAAATATTTGAAACTTGAAAGACTTCTCATTCCGAATTGTCAATTTTATCTCATGTCATCGTTTGCCTGCAAATGGGTCAAGTCTTAAGATTGACGTGGCGATGGCGCCTCTCTATAACTGATATTACCATGTGCTAGAGCAACACTTTGGTCGGTTATTGTCAGCATAAATTAACCGGATTTAACATAGAACCTCTCATGTATTGTGGATGTATTTGCGAAAAAAAATCATACACAAAGACTATTGACAACTTTTTGTTGGCTGTACAAATACCTATTAGAAAACTTCTTCTAATAAAAGTATTATATTGGTAAATTAGTACCTCGCAATTAAGTATGCGGTCTTAGTCATTTAACATTTAGGGATAATAATTGAAATAAAAATATATTTTCATAACATATTATTGTAATAATAATAAATTATTGTAATGGGTTGCGAAAATTTTAGAATTTAACTGTTTTAATAAAATATTTCCGTAATGCGTTTTAATCATAACTATTATTTCATAATGACCGCGAAGGGAATTTGATTGTTACGCGTTTGTACTAAACCGCTAAATCGATTTTAATGAGATTTAGAGATAAATAGGTATTTTCTGACATCTTAACACAAGCCCTGTGAGTAACAGAATTATATGTAACATAAAACGATGAACTAAAACTTATTGCATTTTTTTATGTTATAAAGGTCGATTCGCGTATGTTTCTATAATTTGCGAATTATTTCTAAATATTGCTTTCTTTTTCCAGCAAAGTCTGAACTGTTGGAAACCTTACAGAAAATCAGTCCTTTTACGAGCGTTCCTCGTAATACCACATGAAATTATCTTGCGTAATACCATCCAAAGCCGTGCACAAAGCTGATAAATAGCGCGGGCGGAGTAGTGATTATGACTTATTGCTTCCTTTTGTGAAATTATTATCTCCTCGCGTCCGTATTTGTGTCCACGTATATTTCTATCAGCACCGTTAGATATGGGCCTCGTCATAAGTCAATAGGGGCCAAGCCCTGTAAGCCTGATTATATTTTACAGTTCTAGTGCATACGGGAGGGTGGTTATTAATTTTGGGGGCTTCGTTTGTCAACGAGAGATTTTAGTAAAGGTCCTTATCTACCCTGGTTCCCTCCCCAGCCTGGCCTTATTACCGATTTGAATGTCAGAATAGCTTAAGATTGTACGCCTAGTAACCCCTGTAGTACTAGAATACCATTTTTAAGAAGTTTCTGTAAGTGTAAAGGATAATGTGCTTGAATATATTTACGTCAAACAGGTACCTACATACTGGCTTAAATCTCAACGGGTTTTAAGCAGCATCCTTTAAATATGGTAGCCGTGTATGACAAAGTAACTAATAAACTATTATATTTTACTTGAAAAACAATTAATAAATAAATATAATTGTAAAATTGAAAACGATAATTCATATGCTGAAAGTTGAAAACATCAAATTAAGAACAGTAAAAAGACGTGTTAGACTGGTTAAATGGTATGCGCAAAAAAATAAAAACAATTTAATTCAACTTTAACGATTTTTGCTCGAGCTCTTGTCACGGCGCGTGGAATTTTTTGGCTTTAGTGTGGCAGCAAAGCGTCTGGGTATTTGTCTGAAAGGCCTTTTCTTATTTTAACGCTAAATTTAATTTAGCAAATAGGGCCATTCAAGTAATACGTAAGCACTAAAGGGGGTGGGGGGATCTTCGCTTTGCTTATTTTTGATGACATGGGGTATATGGGGGGTTCTGGGTAGTGGTTACGTAAGCAAAACTTTTTTCTTTTGCGGATTTTCTAAAACTTTTTCTCTCAATTTCTTGAATAAAAAAAAAATCCAGAATAAATAAAAAAAATATATGTACTAATGTTTACGTAAGCATAGGAGAAGGGAGTAGGATATTTGCTTACGTTTGCTGACATGGGGGACGGAGGGGGTTAATAATTGTAAAAAATTTGCTTACGTAATACTTGAACGGTCCCTATACCTATTGTGTGCGTCGTGCAATCTAAAGTCCCAGTATCTATTCCCGTTTCGGGTAGTGTTACTGGATTTCTATATGTCAAAATGGTCATTTGCGGAATTTTAATATATGCTGGAAAAAAGGCGATAAACGCGCCCCTCATATCTAAGGACTTAAAAAAACCGCCTGGCATAAAACAGGCGAATATTTTAATAGCAATGATTTCACAATATGGAAAGAGTATATCATTTGCGTGATTTAAATTGATGAGGTATTTCTCTTTTTGCGAGGCATAATTCTTCATACCAACCATCATTCTTCATACGCTACTTAGCTCTGACAACTGCACCTATAATCACGGATACATGCATTGCTGAAACATGTTTTTATCGTGATAGTATTAAAAGAATGTAGCTTTCAGAATACCCTTGCATTTATTACCCATAATATTCAATACTGCGTGTCTATTATGATTATTTAGAATAAAAAAACATAAGGTCGTATACAATGAACCAGATAATGGTACTCTTGCTTCACAGTTATGACCATAGCAAATTTACCTTGATGAAATTGACACGTTGCAACTTTTACACCATTGTGGTCCTGTACTTGCCCACCTTCAAACACTTGTGTGGGAAAAAATGGCTCGCAAACTAACCAGCTCGACTATTCGACCTCCCACGTACCATCACCGACCTTATGCGGTTAAATTTCCAGCCAATCACAAAAAAGTCTTACGTTATGAGCTCTTGGATTCGTCGCATGGTTTGTTGGCCTGCATTCGGATGGAGCCGAGTTGAGAATACCTATTTTGGTAGTGCGGTAATCGATTTATAGGTGAGGCATTGCTTGCGCGCCGCCGACCTTGTCTACCATTCCGAGTTCATAGTTGGTAAGGAGCAGATCTTCTTTCTGTTGAAATAGCACGATTTCCATTGTAAACACTCCATAAATGTACGTATATGGTTAAAAACTGTCACGACAAATATTTTAATCAATGCTGGGTATTTTGTAATATCGCGTGTTGAATCGCTGTTCGCTCCGCTGATTTACTGTCTCGACGTGTCACCGCTTTAGTGATTAGTTGAACATATCGAACGAGTAGGTATTAAAGGGATTTCTATTCCACATTATGACCAGTGGCGGTACTTCCATAGAAGCCCAAAAGCCTAGTTTGCTTTACAAAATTTTGAATAATAATCTTTAAGCTTAAATCTTCATTTAACAAAAGCAATTTGACATATAATTAAATATATCCTGACCCCACCATAAACAATTATAAACTAGACATTAAAAAATTGTCATGTTACGGTTTTGGGCTTCTATGGAAGTACCGCCACTGATTATGACGTACGGCGCCGTACCGAGAACAGACAATTCATTGGGTATTATCAGTGACATTTGTTGGCGTGATGTTAGTCCGGAATCCGAGTCCTCCGTATATTTTGTGCGCTCATGTAGGAATTATTCATGATCAATAGTAAGCCTCGCTATCTAATTTCTGGCAATTTTATGGTTCTTATCTAGTTGTATTAAGGTCTATAATATAAATATAATTTTCTTTTGCCGGGTTATACCCAGTCTGTTATCTGAATGAGATGTTTCATTACCATCTATATAATATTCTTATGATCCCTTGTTGCTTATGATCTTGTATATTTTCCGCAGTGACATATAATACATGGGAATATAATAGACTTAGCCATACGTTTATATAATACTAATAAATTACTTTATATAACCCTGTATACTTTGCTACTTGTTTGTACAAAGAAGCCTTGTTTGCTAATGTTTCTAAACTAGGTAACGACTTCAATACAATAACCCAAGTTATTATTTGTTCCTCAAGTACATTATTAACTTTGTTGGAAGCGGTATGAACAATGTTGGCATGTACGGAACTTTCTTTCTTTCTTCGCTTAATCCAGTCTATTCGATATCATCTACTGTAAGACCATTGTAAGCAGTGATGGCCTCGAGGTTTAGGCGCGCGAATTTCGGCGGTCGCAGGTTCAAACCCCAGGCACACACCTCTGACATTTCGAAGTTATGTGTGTATTCACAATGAATTATCACTTGCTTTAACGGTGAAGGAAAACATTGTGATAAAACCTGCACACCTAAAAGTTCTTAGGAATTTCTTAGGTGTGTAGTCCGCCAACCCGCACTAGGCTAGCGTGGTGGACTAAGGCCTAAACCCTCTCAGTTATAGAGGAGGCCCGTGCCCAGCAGTGGGACGTATATGGGCTGATGATGATGATGATGAAGACCATTGGACGTCATAAATTCTTTGTTTCTTGTCATATAACTGTAACATCCCAGAGAAAGTAATGAGAAAAAGTTGTTTAATTTTATAAATGAATATTGAATGAATAAAGTTCGTACTTTTAATAAGGAGAGGGTCAACAGAGGTTGTATTGCAGCCTTATTAAATTCTAATGCAACTGATTTATTACCGCGATTCATTAAGACAACGAAGGGCTCTATATCAATTATCTGTATCTTCTCTCGTCTTCCTTTGCCTTATCATTTTTTATAGCTCTTTAATAATTACCGGTGATTATTATTATTCGTTTTTTTTCTTAAATATTATATATGATTGTAGTAAAGGTAATAGGTTCTTTTAAGTCTAATAAATGGTGTTGAAATAAAAACAATTAGTTTCATCCGAGTTTTCCCACGCCTAAACTCGCTAGGCTGGTCGGTAGCTAGATGTAAACTTTTGTCGTAATTACTTATTAATTAAAAGCATTATTATTGTTATACATAAATAAATAAAATAAATAAATACACCCAACAGTCACATACATAGTTACACACATAGCCTCACTAGGATACAAGCCCTGTGTCGGGGGTATCAGAGACTACGAGAGACTTTTTCAGTCACATATATGTACATACGTTAATACACAAAACAGAGTTTAATACTTTTGCAGACGTAAGCATTTTTCTGTTTTTCTTTGTTTGATATCCGTATTTGTTTCTATTGCAATTAAATAAATATTTGTTTAGAAAAAAATCTTTGAACGAAAAGTAGTATAACGTCTCTAATTGTTGTTGAACCTTTACTTTCGCTGTACGCTGGTATACGTTATTTTATGGTACCTTTAGTAATGTAATTGTGAATAAATGCCATGTCATCACATCGTAATAGTTGTTAAGGTAACGTAATATCACTTTTTGCACATCTAATAATTACTTTTGCTTTATTACTTTTTATGTTGTGAAATAAACATGGCGTGAAGCGTCTGGCGCAGCCGTGCCCAATTTTATTTCGTATTTTTTGTTTACGTCTAAACGGTATCCTTATTACACAACAAATTTTCATTATTACGTGTTGTGTAATTGATATAAATTTGTAGGCTTATTTTGAAATTGAAATAATTGAATGTAGTGTGAAATATCGGCATAGGATATACTATTGTAGATGGAATGTAAAATATTGTATTAAAGCCTTTCATACGTTTTATACTCGGAAAAGTTTTACGCAAGCATTAAATGTGCTCTATTTAAGTTTGACAACGGATCGAATAATATTGATTCTTTCACGCAAAATGGCTCAACCGATTTTGACTACTATATGAATACTATAAAACATCGTAAGAAAACTTAGGTACTGTAGTTCGAAAACCCGCACTAGGCCAGTGTGGTGGACAAAGGCCTATCCCCTCTCAGTTGTGGAGGAGGCCCGTGCCTAGCAGTCGGACGTATATGGGCTGATAATGGTGATGATGGTTGGACTTACGAATAAATAACTATCCGGCTACAAGAAAAGGTGTTATGTTAAAACTGTTAAAAATGTTATCACTATTTTATATGATACCCTTTTCGTTATTCTATGAAATTAATTGTGAAGTTCGTGCAGACTAATCAGCGAGCAAATGTTAGTAAATAGTTATCCTGTGACAAAAAAAATAGCAATTACTCTGTCCGACACGTGAATAGTTTAACATTTCCAATCAATTACCTTACGCCAACAGTCATTATAAATGCGACTGAGATCACGTCGTGTTGACTTAACAAATGATGTATTAAATCATTCGATTCATATTTATTTGTGGTGATGACGCTTGTTTGAATACCACAAAAAATGGCAACATCCGTTTCTGCTCCATCGAAGGTAAATTTGTGACTTTTCATACGAACCATTTTATAGTATATTTAGACGTGTAAATTTAATCAACAAATTGCTATATATTGTCCGAATGATGTATTTTCTGCTTTAAAAGATCTTGGCTTTTTATCGCAGCGCCACCAGTTAAGTTGTGAAGCTAAACTATCTAGGAGCTAATTTAAAGGCACAAAAATAATCAAAATCACAGCTATTTCAAAATGATTCAGTGTTCATACCTCACGTAGGTAAAATCATAATTGCAAAGTCCTAAGCAAACACTTCTAAATATTTCAAGCTAGTCTTGGTAATTAATTATTTCAGTAAATGTCGACGGAACGTGCTTCAATAAGCTCGTTTCCTTCGTTTGATACACGTGTAATTTCTTAGGCGAATACATTCTATAAAAGGTTAAACTTTTAAGCCCCAAGCCCTAACTTTAATACTAGAAGATGTGCCCAACAGTGGGGCATTTACTGGGCTGATAAGGTCAAGGGTAGTTGTATAATCAAAAGGTAATTTAAATACACTACGACTGCTATCTTTATAGCCCAATACAAGGTAAAGGAAGTCGTTGATTAACCAAACGCCCCACATTTAGGGTAATTGGATAAACAGAAGTTTGTGCTAGTGAAAGTTAGTTGTTTCGTTAATTATATCGCAAGAAATTGTTTGATTAACATCTTTGGTAATTTACCGTGTCGTAAGTTCGAAGAGATCTATTGAATATCTTAGAGACGGCAAAAGAACATTGTTATAAGGTAAAATATTATGATATATTTACCAATTATGCTGTATTTTTTTAATGGACACGAAAAAGTGACTACAATGATGATGGGGTGGGCCGATTGCGATTGTTAATCACCAGTCTACATTTACGCCGGTGAACAATATCGCAGCGGATAGAAGTATTCCACGGGCTTAATGAGAAATTTAACAATCCTGATCACTGCATAGCATTGTTTTCCTGTGAGACAGTATTACCATTAGTTCAGTATGGTCTTCCATAGAGCAATGCGAGACATAATGTACTGCTTTTTGATACAACTTACGTATGTATGTGTTGCACTCGCGTAAAACTAGCTGCTGAACTTGGCTTAATTAGTGTAAGAAAGTCTTCAGGCTCCAATCTCTTGAGTATTGGAATCTACTAAAATTTATACAAAAAGATTCAATGCGTCAAATGTAATATAAAATAACTCTTGCATTAAGAGCTAAAATACTTGAAGTTATCCACCGAAGCCAAACGGAACAACTGGCCAATGTATGGCACACTACGTTATTAGTTCTGCGTTGTTCACAAACTGTTATGCAAATTCCATTATCGATACTAAACAGTGATTATATAAACTATTAATGGTATAGACGTGTAGTCTGCCTACCGTTGTAACGTAGTGGAACCTTCACACAGCGTATAGTGACTGAACATGGTATTCACGAAGTATTTTCGTATACAAAAATTTAGATAACAAAAAAAATAACCTACGATTTTTATAATAAGGTAATGTTTATACGCAATTACTACTCTCTATGTTGAAAGTTTGTATGCGACATCTTTCATCTAATGCCAATTCCTATGGACTTAGGTTTAGACAGTTCTAAGATTAAGTTCGGTAGAGTGATTTATGGCCTTAATATAAAAGTTCTATATCATTCTTCATCAGCCCACATACATCCCACTGCTGGGCAAAAGTTTCTTTTACATCTTCTAGGAGGGCCTTAGTCCACCACACTAGCCTAGTGCCAGTTGGTTGACTATAATAAGCGGATATAAAAAATGTGTATTTAAATCTACATCAAGATATTAACAGAGCAATACAAACGTTTTTCTTTCCATGTTTATAAACAACCAATTATGATGTAAGCTGTGTTTAAAAAATAAAACACGTAGGCTCAATTGGCACTATTAAAAAAGGACATTGACTTGATTGACGAGTCGTCGATTTGCGCGTAGGGGGACGCCACATCTATACCTAGCGTGAATAATTGAATTTATTGATATGTGTGCTCACATGCTGTGTTCATACTGTCGATATATTTCTTATTCATGTGTCCATTCTGGTGATATATAAGTAATGACATTAATCACATAGAAATAATGCTAACTGTACTTTTTATTTATACTTTCTTTTGGTCGCTCATTCAGTTGCTGTACCTAATGTGGATTTGCTACACATAGTTTTATAGGTCTGAATGAATGGATAGTTTGTCAATGACCCACGATATTTTCGTCCTTCATATTTCTTCGAAGACGATTCTTAAAGCTAGCAACAGCAAGAATTTCCCGATGAGTATGTGATATGGGGCGCTTGTTTATGTTTTAACTTTTAGCATTATTTTTTTACACACGAAGAGAAGTGAAAATTTAACTGTATTTTAAGTCCTGTTTAGGTTGTACCCTTCACCAAAAGACATGCATAATATTAGAAAAATGAATATCGGCAAGTGAGCATACGACCTAACTATATCGTGCCTAAACCGATCGAAGTGAAAGAAGGCTGCGCCCGCGCCGCTCGCCTGCCTCAGCCAGTTGTCCATGCACGTACAGTCCGTACACTCGGCCCGCGCTCGCACCGGTACCACGGACGATCTTTTAAATAAAACACCGTTTATGCTCCAATTAGTAAACGTGGTACAGGGGAGATGTGTTCCAGGAAGTGATTGTGTAATCCGATTTCTATTGTATTGTTCTAAGTTGGTTTAAAATTGTGTTTAATTTCTATGACTACATAGATGTTAGTTTGTCGTGCCTATCGATGATCAAAGATTTGTACTGTAGTATTTATTTGGTTGATACTTGTTTGTGGATTTAAAATTATTGCTATACGTTTTACTACATAAAACATAAGTCACATCGAGCTTAGTGACACTTCAGATCCTTTAATATAGTCTTGCGTAAGTTATCAGGCATTGTATAGCAAAATGTCAAAATAATTGCAAACGTTTGATATTCCTTTATATAATTTACGGATGATAAAAATTGGTAATTCAATTTACATTTCTCGTTTTAGAATATTATGGGATCAACATATTATGACATGTGTGGTTGTCACTACTTGTTACGTCCTGCGGTCCTACGTAATTTCTTGTTACGTCTTCATTCGAGATAATTACCTAATCAAACAAATCTATTCCTTTACTGTCCGCATATTTCTTTTCATGAGCTTGTCTTTAAGATAT
Organism: Hemaris fuciformis; assembly: GCA_907164795.1. NCBI lineage: Eukaryota > Metazoa > Arthropoda > Insecta > Lepidoptera > Sphingidae > Hemaris > Hemaris fuciformis. The sequence continues at coordinate 4,587,492 of OU015445.1, forward strand.
ATTGTATATTTTATGTATGTACAAAAACTCATCCGAACAGGTAAATCAAAATATTAGAATACGTATATTACTGTGAATAGTTAATATTTATTCACACCAGAATTTGCGAATTAGTAGAGGACAGTTTTATGAATATCTATAGAAGAAGCTTCAGTAATTTATTTCAATACAGTCAGATAGCCATAACAAAATATAATTGTAAAAAAATACTGGCATTTGCATAAATAAAAAAAATAACATAAATTGCTTAACAAATATATTTATTACATATTTTTGATAAAGAGAAAAAAAAAAATACAAAGACATCACCATGGTTTTCCTCCACGCGCCATCGCACTCCGTCAATCGAAATACGTTCGAACGCCCTTAATTATACTAATTCGCTCGTTTGACTCTCTTCCTGCATACAATGTACCTACTCGTTATCTAAATTGCAAGCGTGACTGAATGGAAAACTTTCCTTGAACTTGTGTTTTTTTCCGGTTCAACGTTGTGTACTCGTGACATTGAGTAGCAGATATCTAAATAAGGACATTCGGAAGTTGTGTTACATGCGACCTTTTTACGCGCAGTCGTGCCTTTTACGCTTGATGACGTCATGTATTTTAGTTCGCGTGAGAGTAAATGATAATTAAAAATATATATAAATCACTTGGCTATATAGAAAATGCTTACATAAAGTCAAAACACTAATTAAAAATAGCGATATCTAAAATGTTCCATTGGCGGCGTCTTTTCATTTTTTAGCCTGGTAAATAACCGATTATTTTGCTTCTTACTGTTAGGTCCCAAGTCGGATTCTCGATCGGGTCACTGTTAATAGAGACTTAAAATAAGTACAAATATTAATCCTGGTATGAGGGCACCCCGTCTCGTTTCAAGTACCTACAGCCGCTATAAATATTTTGATCGTCAAAACTGATTTGCCGACGTAATTAAATTTATTCGAAAACTGTAAGAATTTGCAGAATGATTTATCTCACATCTTTTAAACCATCCAAGTTTCAGATACTCGGTAATATGAGACAAGTTACCATGAGCCAGAAGGTCTTGTATAATAGAATTTCCTAAGAATGTACTCACATGAAAAACGCGAGCGTAACTTTTCAACATTTTTTGTGCGTCTTTTGACGTAACTGTACACGTGTGTTGTATGTATTCAGACTAATTTTATTATGGCGAAAGTATCCCTGTCTGTCTTTTATGAATAAAAGCTCAAACTACTGTGCCAGTTTCAACGTATTTTTGTATGAGGTTAGTTCAGACTTTAGAGATACTACTTACCGAATAAAATTTGAAAGGGATATAACTGGGAATAAAATTTTGTGTGATGGACGATTTTATGGCTGAAGATAAGAAAATATAATTCCATTTCCGCAAATAAGTGCGCGGGGCCGAAGAGTCTTGCATTTGAACGCAGGGTGAGCCAAACTGTTGATTCTCTGAGTGTGAAAATGTGCTCTAAGATACGCCTCTGCATAGGCAAAGAAGGGAAGGGAGCCCTTACGGGATAAAGGTGTAACTTAATTTTTTATTGATTATCTTTTAAAAAGCTCACCCGGGAGAATCGGTACCGAAAAGCTAGTTAAATTGAAGTTTTCTATTGCATTAAATTATCTCGAAGCCCTTGAGGGTAACGGTGTTTCATAAACATTTCTTAAAGATATCCAACAAATTTTATCAAACGCTTGAGTTTTGTACGCGTGAGTCGGTCTCCGGAGTGCCCTTTCATCTTTTTTGACACTAATTGAAATTGTTTTGGTCCGTACGTGTTCCGAGAAAGAAAGTGATGTGTGAAATTGTGATGGATAGTCCTAGTCAGCGTTTTGTAAATTGTTTATATTAAGGATTTTAATGTAGATTTTTACAATCTATATTAGTTTCTAATATCTATATTGCGTATACTACTAATTATAAAATTTTAATGTATTTTTATTTTTTATATTACTTTTAATAAATGTTTATTTATTTTTTATCTATGTCTATGTTGGTTTAAAATTTCATTAATTCTGTAGCATCTACCAGTACCTACTAGTTTGACTTTCTTATTGTTTTTGTGAGTAGGAACTTTTTGCTTTAAAAAGTTTTTTGAGCTGAAATATTGTTTTTGTGTATTCAATTCTCCTTTTCATAATGCAATTAGATCACAACAGAATACAATGCAAGTATTTTGTTATGAAATTGAAAGCACTCGAAACAAAGGAACGATTGGTCAAACGATCTAATTTCAAGGATTATAGAGAACCGATAAGGTTCAATTAATTTTGTTAAATGTTTTGCAATGTCTCTTTAATCTACTTTGATATAATGAAATTTTATTAGACTCTTGCGTGAATACAAGTCTTTAATTGATTATAGTCGAAGATGTTTTTTATTACTTGACTGTAAATTGATTATAAAAATGTGTTGTAACTTCTAACTATATATGATATATCTATGATATCTAATAATGATTTATCGTAAAGATTCTATTAGCCATATTTATTTTGTCCTATAGACACACATGGGATTAATTATTAGGTTTTAATTAATCAATTTATGTTTAAATTTTTATTCCTTCCAATAACGTTGTGGCAATACATATTATATTCACTTATGTGTAATGGTTATGAAGAAATGTATGTAATTTGGTGCATTTTATTTGAATCCCAGTAAGCAAGTCTATTGCCAATAAGCGGTCACATTCCTAAACAAAATTGTTCTGCTGATAAGTTTCCGATGGATAATCTCTAACTCTGCTTGACTCGTGAATCAAACCCAGGTCTCTACGATCCCATGTGTTAATTTTTCTGTTCACTTAAGACACCAGCAACGAGCAGTTTTGCAATGCATCGTTGCATATTTATCCAATAGAAAAATGGTCTGGCTCTTGTTATAGGTACCTAAAGGAAATATAGTGCGGTTTCGAAAAAATCTCAAGTACATTCTTAGAATTCCGAGTGTCCCTCATTTTATTACTTGTCTATGATACGGCCAATAAAAGTAAACACTTAAAGCTTTCTATAACAATATGTCGTCTTACTTTATGAGATTTTCTAACTCCGTAGTTCTAACTTTGTAGATTATATTGCGTTCAATATACTTTTATTACTGTTGTTATTGTTTCGAAAATGTCATTCATGTCCTTAGACCACTAATTCCCAAAGTGGTCCAGGTGGACCCCCAGGGGTCCACGGGAGACTCGGTCTACGTTGGCCGTGACAACAAATGGGGGTCCACAATCCGCACTAGGCCAGCGTGGCGGACTAAGGCCTAAAGCCTCTCAGTTGTAGAGGAGGCCCGTGCCCAGCAGTGGGACGTATTTGGGCTGATGATGATGATGAATCGTAAGCGGGGGTACATGAAAATTAATTTGGTTTCGAACTAAAATTTCGGCTTGACTTCTCCTATTGACTGTTACTTCGATAATCAATACAATGCGTCTTGTTTTTATTTTGTTTTTGGACATTTGGAAATTAGTAGTAATGTTGTAGCTGCAGGGGGTCCACCGGATCCAGCAAAATTTTGAAAGTGTTCTATAAAACAAACGAGTTTAGGAACTGCCATAGACCCTTGTGTTTGCAATATAATAAAACCTAAAACATTTCTTCAGGAAATATTATTCAATTTGTAATCTGCTTTTGCCATTAGGTGTTTTGAGACACATTTTAAACATTTCGAAGAATGCAATAAAGTACGTATAAATTCACTTTTTCGTACTACAGTTTTTATGTCTGTTAGCTCTGGCTTAATTGTTTTACTACTATATAATAGTTATAATTGCAGGAGTTCTTTTATTATACTTTTAATCGCGTGATATTATCGTATATAAAATCAGCAAGTTTTTTTTTTCAAATGAAAATTACTTAAAAATAATCCTTCGTCCGTCCCACTTAACATCAAAATCGAAACCAAGACCTTACGGATCAAAAATCTTTTTTCGTTCAACCTCTGGATTTAGGCACTTTATGTCTCAAACGGTCAGATTTTGCATTCGCTACACTAGCTTGATAAAGAGTTGAGATTTTCTACTTTTTGAATGAGAAGTAAAAACCTAGTAGTGTTCGCGATATAATATTTTCAGTTTCAAATTATTTGTTTTTATAAACACAGTGAGTTTTTTACGCAATAACTATTAAAACACTCATTAATTAATACAATTATTTTTTCGTACATGTCAATATGTCGTATTTAAGTAATTAAAGAAAAAAGTTTAGCATTATTGTAATTATTTTTATTTTAAGCCACCGTTCTCTATGCCTAAGTAATTTATGTTAATGTATACCAATCGGAATATAAAAATCTTATTTTTTATGTAGAATTGTCAGGCTCTGAGATCTCGTTTATTAACAATAAAATTTCATATTAAATTTCTCTAAAATTTCATGTAAAAAATGTCATTATATAAATCTTAATTATTTAGCAAAAATAATATGTTGTTTTAAAGAAATGACTGAGATCTTTACTAATCACGTCAATAGCGTTTGACATTGATACACGTCGTTTTATCGCTAGAAACACAATAAAGAGATAGAAAACCTAATATAATTTTCAGAAATATTTATAAAATGAAATAAATTGCTTCGAGTATATTTTTCTCTTTGTGAAGGTAACTTTTAAGTAAGAGCGATGGATGCGCGCAGTTCTCATCAATCAGCGATAGAAATAACACCAAGCAGACGTTATAAATAACTTTTGCAAATTAAAGCAATATATTTCACTTAGTTTTTTTTAAATTTATAAATTTAGATTTTGCGAATGATTTGTCTAATAGAAATTTAGATTAGAAACAACTTATATTCGGTTATTAGGATATTATAGAGTATTGGACCAGTTTTAAAATGATATTCCAAAAAGAGGCTTTGCTCTTTGTATATACATAAATGTTAGCTCTTTTCTTATTTTAAATAAACGAATGTATCATAGCCTGCTGCAGTTTCAAACTGTTTTTTTTTATTATTCTGCTTGTTAGACGATACGACCGTATGTGACATCTTAACGAAGAGTCATGATTACGTATGACACTTGGTAGCATCAAATCAATCAATCTTATTTACAAATCAAAATATATTAATTAGTCCAGATCAATATTTAAAATTGAAGCCTTAACTTCTCGCATAAGGTTTAGGTATTATCATTGTGCAACAAAGGTACAACTCGATATAAATACAGGAATATAGCTTACAAGATTACTGCGTCGATGTCTTCGCATAGTTTAGGCGCATGCCGATGTTGCGACCCAGATCGTTGCGTAGGAAACCCGGTTAGGTTACCTATGCAGATTGGACATTCTATCTGGCGAGGCAAGGCTGTCGTGTATCTCGGGATCTAGATTCATTTGAGGTTTGTGAAATATACCACAGTCCAGTCGCCTGAAATGGTCGCATAAAGTTGTCTTGAGGAATTTGTATTGTTAATTTTGGAGTTCCTTTATCGAAATACTATATTTTGTCGACCGATATTAAGAATAAAGAAAGCAAGAATATAATTTTGTCGATAAAAAGTATGGTATCGTCGTATACGTTTGCAGGATCTCATATTCATTACAAATAGTCGTTTATGAAGGCGTTGACAGAGGTAGAGTTCTCCACCCGAACAGCTGTGATAAAAGTCTACCGAATAGTCACAAGTCTAGCCAATTTTTAATTCTCTTCTAGACTACGTGCCGCTATTGAGAATTCCTATTTGTAAAAAGCTTATAACGCTGCCTGACCCGGGAATCGAGCAGCACACTTGTAGCCCAAGACCAATAAGGCAGCCAGGAGTTTTTTTAATAAACTTGTACAAAAGAGCGACATGTAAAAGTACCTATATACTTGGTATGAAAGAATTATAATTTGGGGATTAAACATTAATCTTGATGCGCGGATCAAAGACAATTCAAAATTGTCTTGATATTATTTTTGTTTAAATTAAAATTTAAATTATACTCAGCCTATCGCCGTCCACTGCTGAACGTAGGCCTCCCCAAGAAAGCGCCAACCATCCCGGTCTTGAGCAGTCCACTAAAAATTAAAATAATGAGCGTTAATATTTCATCAATCAAATGCAAGTGGCCGTTACAAAATTCACAACTGAATGATTAATGCGTCAGGGATTCACCGAACTATTGATAATAAAGTGTAATCAAATATTTAAGTGCCTCAAGATCAATTTTCTCAAATTCAAAACTCTCTCGAGTTTGATCTGAAGTGCGGTTAAATTTTGCATCGGGTTCGACTTGTTACGAAACTATATGATAGTTACTTGATATATTCAGAATTTTGTATGTTATAAAGTAGCTAACTTAAGTGAATTCTGTAGTTGAATGATGTAGACATAGTTTTAGTTGAAGGAATTATATTTAACTAATGATGGGACCCAGCCTCGCCTAGGTTTTTTTTTTAAATTAGTAGCGTTTGGATAGCTAATCAATCATAATATCATCCAAATTGGTAAAGCAGTTTAGGCGTGAAAGCGAACAGACAGACAGACAAAGTAACTTTCGCATTTATAATATTAGTCTGGATTATTAATTATAATAAAAGCGATGTGGGTATTTTACTTTGTGCTAGATTTAAAGCGAGGTTCTAGAAAGATGGCAATAAGCTTATTATTTGATGTACTCGTAAAAGGAAAGGTTTCCAAGATTGTTGGCATCAAGCAATATATTGTTGCTGATAATAATTGTGGCATATTCATTATTATAAATTGTTTATACATAATCATACAAAATGTCTATACAGAATGTCTATTCTACTCGTATTAATGCATCTTCTCTCCAAATTCTAAAACGATCTCATCTCGATAACTTCACCCACTATTCCCATCAAATCTGTTGCAAAAATTTCTGCTGTTTATGTAAATGTGCCAATGTTCCGAGCAAGACAAAGTTGCTTTTGAAACTACGTCGCGCCCATTCAAACATCCATAATGTGGTGTACTAAAGAGGCATTTGTTCAAAGTTGTGCCGTATTTGGCACAGAAATTTCTAGATGATCCCATACGAATGGTGCTTTATTTTTCCACATAATCTGTAATCGACCGACGTTATGTAAGCTAAATCAAGCATTCTATATTATTTAAATATTTCACTGCCTCGTGGTCTCGCGATTCAAGTATGTGCCGTGCGATCTAGAGGTCCTGGGTTCGATTCCCGGGTCGGGCAAAGTGTTATTGGGTTTTTCCATTAGGAAATTCTCAGTAGCAGCACGGTGTCTCGATACGTGCCCGAAAAACGGCAATAGGCTCCCCCTACTACGTGGGACTGATACATACCTAGCGAAATGTGGGTGTAGAAATGCACCTCTGCCTACCCCATCAGGGAATGCAGGCGTGAGTTTATGTATATATGTTAAATATTTCACGAAGACTTCGTGTGAATTCAATCGTTTTTTCACTAAGTACTAATTATATTGAACGGGACTATAATGTTTCTTATCTAACAATGCGTATTGAGCGCTGTAGGTTTGTGAGGCTGTGCATGCCAGAAATTTTCTAGGTTCTTGTTTAGAGCAATGGGGTTAAAGACCGATTCGTGTAATTCACATTTTGTAACGGTAATGGTATTGTCAATAATTTTACGGCCTAAAAAATATTGATTTACAATAAAAATTATTAATTATTATGTTTTATTACAGGAAATGAAATAGGGCAAATTTTTTCGTAACAAAAGACATGCAATTGGTTGATAACTTTCAATATAATTTTCTACTTATTTTTTATGAAGTGTGACCATCTCGATGTAGCCAGCGCAAATACTTAAAACGTACTAAGTGATTGTTTTTTATTATGATATAGGACGTTTCAGTTGTGCTATATGTTCTAAGCTGTTGTAAGGTCTTGTCCGTTAGTGTCCGTTGGTCCATTAGTGCTCTCATTTTTATGTGACGTCATAAAAACTCGTGAGTGTATCGCCAACAATGAGGGTCTACTTCAAGGATTATAAAGTTAAAGTGGTGAGTTTCATTTGATTTTTCTTTCAATTCTTGTAACAAGACAATATGAAACATTTTAGGAGTAATAAAGTTGGTGGTAGAACGATTCGCGAATAAAATTTTACTTTTTCATATGACCTACCTATAATACTTTTATAGTTCGTATAAGATGATGATGAGAGATGAAGAGAAGATGATCATGATGATATAGATTAGTATTGTATAGAACTTACTATAAAGCGCTGTCATCACTTTCCTTCTTCTGTATAAATCATTATTACAATCTTATTTTTTAAATGTCGGCAACCGACCTTCTTTTCTGTTGACAGTGATGCATCTTCAATGCTTACTTACCATAGTAAACTGTCGGTTGTTTTACTCTTTATCTATAAAAAAACAAATCAACTGATGTATGTATACTAAATAAACAAATAAAAATAGTTTTTTTTTTAATGTCAAAATAAAGGTAAAATCAAAACCCGATACGGTTGAAGATGCAGGCAACAAACAGTTGAATATAAAATTGATTTATGTCCAGATGGCCAGATCCCTATTCATATTTGTGTATATTGCATGTGATTATATGACCAAACCGCATTCTCGTTAATAGGTGGTCTGCGTGTTACAACATTGTATTGCGTTAGATAATATTTAATTACATTTAACGTAAACATAATTAAAACCTATTTGGAATATAACTCTTTGGTTTTGGAGTTTTATAACATTGTTTTCAATTAATAAAAGGAGTTTGGTTATTTCAAGCTTCGCGTTTAAAAATAACATTCAGTCCAAAAAGTAATTGAATAATTTTTATTTCATTATCATCAGCCCATATACATCCCATTGCTGGGCACGATCCTCCTCTACAATTGAGAGGGCTTAGGCCTAATTAATTAATTTAAATTTATTTATCATTAATTATATGAAATGAAGTGACTTTGTATCTTCTAAATTCATTCATATTGATCTACCTAGCTTTTGCCTAAAGCTTCGTTCACGTTGATTTAGATTTTATTATTTTTCCCATAAATAGTATACAGTCTTCCAGACCCTATTTCGCTTTGCACCAGAATTCAATAATATAAATAAATGTATTTATTTTAGCTGAGTAGCTCTAGAAATCTAGAGCTCAGCAAAAGTCACTGCGACGTAGACAATTTGTATTCTCTAGCTCTGGAATGTCCCAATAGCCCGCCTGGTATATCTTGCACTAAGTAATTAGCACAACGCATTATCTCCAAGACGATAATTGTGCCTTTGGGGAGGATTCAGCAAGTTCTCGCTTTGGATTTTGAATGCCAACAGTTTTGGGAATAAAGTTTGTAATAAAAATGCGCTTGGATTTCATGCATTTTGCAAATGGCGGAATACAATGTAAAGCAAACTAAGAAAGGTTTGAAACAGTATGGCAGTCTACGTGTTTTCACTTACCAAGTGAAGTTCTAGCCAGTGTTGTTTTCATCTTATTTGTAAGCGTCCTCTACAAATTTCCCATAAAATTACGTGTTTTTGTGAATTTAGAAGAGAAATTATCTTTTTTTTATACTCTAATTTGTGCAGTTATAAAATAAGATTGGTAGTTGGCTCAATTCGAGAATTGTACGTGTACATTACTTGCTCCCATATTGGAAAGTTATACAGGATTTTCAAAACATGCATTAATTATTAAAATAAATACACCTAACATTCACATACATAGTTCTGACTCCACATTAAGATACGACTTGCGATACGTCTTGTGTCGTGGGTATCAGAAACTACGAGAGACTTTTTGGTCTCACAAACACCCAGACCCGAAACAAAAAAATTGTGGATTACACAAAAATTTGTCTCGATGCGGGGATCGAACCCGCGGCTTCTCGTTTCGCAAGCTAGTGTCTAGCCAACTGCGACACGGGGCTGTCTTTGATACTTATCTCACCTTATAGGTACCGTAAACAATAGAAAAACAATTATTCGTAACAACTTAATCTTTTTGAACTTAAAGATCAGAAGTGTCTGGACTCTGGCAAAGAAGCTTGGTTAGGAATCTCAAACTGTTAATAAAATTAAGAATTTGTAGAATATTCTTTGAGAATTACGTCTATCGTGGCCTCTGCATTGCGCACAGTGGATTTAGCAGTTAAAATGCATATTCAGTTTTAAAACTAGTTCGCAATACTAGCAACTCTAAACTATCCTCGTAGCGAAACGCGTGGAGACAATTATAAGAATAAAGTGCCTGGTTTCCTATCTGCGCTAAAAAAGTGATGTTTTATTTAAGAAATATCGAAGATTTTAAATATATTTCTTTGGAAAATCGGATAAACAATAAAAACCTTTGTGGAACTTGAAACGTGAAGGAAAATATCGTGAGGAAACCTGCACACCTAAAAAAATAAGAATTCTTTAGGTGTGTAGTCCGCCAACTCGCACTAGCCCAGCGTGGTGGACTAAGGCCTAAACGGACGGACCTACATATACGGGCAGACGATAATGAAATCATTTAGAATCGATGATGATAAAATGTTTTCGTGTTGTTTCAGCGCTCTACAGCGCCGGAGTGTACTCCACCGTGTCGCCGCGCACAACCCTCGCCCCGCACCGCCAGCCTCAAGCGGTCTCCAGCCCAGTCCACGTCCACACCAAACGATGACTCTGCTGGTAAGTACTTTTTAATAACGTGATGCCTTCATTCAGTGGCGGTACTTCCATAGAAGCGCAAAAGCCCAGTTTGCCTTACAAAATTCCGAGTAATAATCTTTAAGTTTTAAATCATTATTTAAAATAAGCAATTTGTCATATAAATGGGAATGACTGACCTCACAATAAACAATTATAAACGAGACATTACAAAATTAACCTGTAACGCTTCTGGACTTCTATAGAAGTACCGCCACTGCCTTCATTTAATCTAGGAGAAAATCGTGTAAGTCAAGTTTGTTAGTGCAAAGATATAATATTACACATAAAATTTCTTTTAACAAATAAAACTTTTTATTTTTTTGTATTTATTGATACATACTTACATACTAAGTATTATAAAAGTACCTTTAATTTAAAGCATTCCTTAAAATGATGTAATAGGGAAATCCATTGATGGACTATTTATATTTCGTTAATTAATTATCTTTCATATTTAAGTACTAGCTGACCCGGCAAACGATGTTTTGCCATATATATAAAATTCTCGTGTCGCGGTGTTTTTTGGCAAACTCCTCCGAAGCGGCTCGACTGATTTTTATGAAATATTGTGTGTATATTGTAGGTAGGTCTGAGAATCGGTCAACATTTAAGGGTTTAACATTTAGGGGTATGTTTTTTTTCTATTGACTTTATTTTCTTTATTTTTTATGACTCAGCATTGAATTATTATTATAATCATAAATTTTCACCCTTCTACGATCAACCTCTATCTTATACTGACCATTTTAATTTGATTTTTTTTAAATTAAAATATAAATAAATGATAATAGCACTGAAAAATTATAATGATACGTATAACAGTCATTGCTTTGATCGATATACAAATTAAACAAAAAAATATGGTCAAAATTGTATAGAGTGAGATATACAATATACATATACATCTATAAAATTCTTGTGTCACAGTTCGAAACAGCCTCCGAAACGGCTCGAACGATTTTGATGAAATTTTATATGTATATTCAGTAAGTCTGAGAATAGGTTATCTATTTTTTATACCCCTAGGGTGGTCCAACCCGAAAAGTTTTTTATTTTATTTTGTGGACATTTTTTGTTTGTATTTTTTTGTGATTCAGCATTGAAAAATACATATAACTCCAAATTTTCACCCTTCTACGAACAACACCTGTTTTGTAATTGCAATTTTTATATTTTTATAGCTTTTGCCCGCGACTCCGTCCGCGTAGACTTCAGGGTTGGGCGCAGAAAGATAATAAGTGAATCTATAAATCGTCCCTCAAGTGCCCAAAATGGCACTTACTGAATTTAAAAAAAGGTCAAATCAATTCAAATGGTTGAGGCGTAAAAGTAAAACTCTGACAGTTATTTTCGTATTTTTAATAATATGTTTATCCCAATGGGAACATTACATTTTCCCGGGATAAAACATAGCCTATGTTACTTTACAGGGTCTTATTTATGGTCATACCAAAATTTTTGTTTTTGCGTGAAAGCGTAACAAACATCCCTACATTCACATTTATATAATAGTAAGGATAACCATTCCCACCTATGTTACTTCGGTGGGTCCCACCTATCTGCATACCAAAAGTCATTCAAATCTTTTTTCAATCATTTTTCAATTCTTTTATCCTCCGTATTTTTTTTTAATAAGAAGAATCCTATGTCCTTTTTTATATCTCGAAGACTATGTGCACAAATTTTCATGATAATCGGTTAAGTAGTTTTGGCGTGAAAGCGTAACAAACAAAACATTAACATTTATAATAGCTGACCCGGAAAACTTCGTATCCCCTAACAGTCATTGAATGTTACATATTTACTGAATTTTATTTTTGATTGTATGGAAATAAATATTAAGTTCAGCACTTTATTGAGATAAAAATACAGAAATAAATAAGTACGAAAATTAAATGCATCAATCGTGTCTCCGCAAGTCATGATTTAATTAAACATGTACATATGGGATGGGATGTAGTCGCTTTTAATTCTCTTCATTGAAGCATCAGTGTGGGGGACTGAAGCCTAAACCCTCTCAGTTGCAGAGAAGGCCTATGCCAAGCAGTGGGACGTACATATATGGGCTGATGACGATGATGCACCTTGTGATATACATTTCTAATATATTTTTTAATTGTCTAAAAGATCACAAACATCTTTTGTTAATCGTCATTGCGAAGGCATGACGAATCGGGAACTGAATTCGTTTGAACTCAATGGTCATACCCGTTAGGATCAATGAAATCTTAGATCAATCTAATTGATGAATTCTCAAGCACCAATTCATCTCTAAGTTGTCTGTTCAGTATCGTCACGTGAATAACATTACTCAACAATTTTCTTAACACCAAGCGCATTCCATTGCATAGTTGTGGGTGTTTTAGATTTCAAAGCGTGATGACTACCGAACCTGCCTTCTTTTGTAAATCAGGTACAACCAAGGAGTTTAAAAACACATTTCTGAACGCACGCATAAATATTTGACAACCAATAAATATGTCAATCCCTTTTTATTACTGACATTATTCTACATTTTTAAAATCTAAAATACGCAATTATTCGAATATTCTGGATATATGTTGTCGATTCAAAACCTTTATTTAAATACGTTCTTTAATTTGAGGGGACCATTAACCATATTGACGGGATAAACATAAAATGTTTGACAGAATATTAAGTAGAACAGTTTATATGAGAAAATTAAATTGTTGTTTTTACCATATTCCTCGCAATTTTCTTAACTTTTTCTTTCATAAGATCCTTCTCCTAACGATAGCGAACACAACAAAAAAAGAATTAGCGAAATCGGTGCAGGCGTTGTTGAGTTATGCGCTTACCAACACATTTTGCGATTCATTTTTATATATAAGATATTAAGAATAAAAACACAATTAAGGAGATAAGAAGTAGTAAATAAAATAAACTTCACAAAATTGTATATAGACGTAATGCGTAGTATAGAACGAATGATAATATGATTTACTAAAAAAAATCCTGAAAATCTTTCAACAGTTATGTTTATAAGAGATGAAGATCGAAGGTTACACAAAAGGCAATAACAGGAAGTGTTAACAACCTAAACAAACTTGAACGAGTAATATAATTAATGGGGAAAAATTCGATATCGTGAAAATATCATTAAAAGTTTCGTTCCTTCGAGAATAATAACTGAGGCGTTGAAGATTATTAACAACGCTTTACGAATAATTATTGCATTGAAATATAACTAATATACCTACTACTGAAATTGGTCCGAATAAAGCACAGACAACGACAGCGTTGTGATAACCCTTCCTAGTCAGATTGTAATTAATACCGTAAATTCGTACCCTTTGATGGTTTAAAGAAACTGTAGATTAATTGTCCATTCTCCTAAAATTTAGAGGTTACGTGGAAAGTAATAATCTGCAATAAGCCATCTCGATCTAAACCACAAACCAATAATTGTATGTATTTAACTTCTGTAAGAAGGTTTGGGTCAAAGATCAACACGGTGGCATAATACCACTAGGCAGACTTTACATAACTTCTGAGTATCTTTGATAACCTTCATGTGCAGGTTTTAACCTTTACTGTCAAAGTACATTCTTTGCATTTACTAGAAAATTAATTTTTGCTCACTGATTTCATATTGTTGATTTAGTTTTCAATTAAGCATTTCGTCTGTCTTTAGTAGGTATCCCATCTATTTATGTTTCAAAATTGATATATGTTTTTTTTTATTATTTGCTTGCACGGCAAATTAAGATCCAACTAGTTTGGGACTCTCAACTCTTGGCACTAGACACAGCAATGCTGGCCATATTTTTTTTCGCGGGAAAATCCTATTTACGGACCATCCCGCCCCCGGGGGGCCGAGGGTGTGTCGGACTCACCGGCGCCTTCCGACCCAGCATGGATGTTACCGCCCGTTTTCGGGCGGCCGCTGGGTCGGGTCCCTACCAAAAATCAATGCACCGTAATACCGACTAAAAATCCCGCGACGGCCACCATCGGCGCAAACGAGACGGCCCCGGAATACCCTGAAGCAAAAGCTATGGATTGGACCGGGACCGCCTCAGCGCAGTGCCAAGAGGCACGCCGACTTAACGCTTGTGGCGTCTTCATCTCGGGGGAGCAATGCTGGTCTGCCGAGATACTTTTTCACGCTATTCTTAAAGGAACCAACATAATTAGAAGTTAGGGGCTTAGGTGTGATAGTCTATCAAACACTGATAGTGCTAATTTGTATTTCAAATATATGATTTTTTATGAGAAAGATCTTATATAAGATTTATACTAATATAAGAACTTCAAAATATATTTATCTTACCAAATCGCTGCTCTCTCAAATGTCCGTAAATAACAATAAAGCTACCATTCAGATTCAGATAGAAGCTTCGAGAAAATCCAGCATAGAATTTCACATATAGCCAGAAGCGATCGTGAAAGAGTAGCGATATAAAATGAAAATATGATTTCGAAAACGTTCCATTGCGGAGCTACTCGAAGAGTTTCTGCCCGTGGTGCAGCTTCGTTTGTTTTGTTCCTCCATCCACCAGTTTTATATAGAACGGTGTTCGAATGGAGATTAAACGAGGCAATTATTTAAAGCGGAATTTGTGCATGTACTTCGTGCCGGAATTTTGTTCGGAGTGTTTATGTTTTTAAGTATGTTCTTACGGATGACGTGATTTATTGCCGTTAGGAAATCGTACGAATGTTATGTTGAGGTAATCCCCTAATATCTTTGAAAGCCCTGTACAAAAAAGTATGTCAATTAATGTTTTACCGCTAAAACGATCTGTGTTTATCAATCGTAAATACAAAGCTAATTGCATATATTAACTACATTGCTTATTGTTATACAGGATGTATTCAGACCGTGATCGGAAACTAAGGCAGATTATAGCTGCGGTGATTACAATCATCGTGACATTAAAAAAATCCCGACAAAAATACGTTTTCCTTACAACCATATCCATTTAATATCTATGATTGCTAGTAAAACGCCAAAATTTTTATTTTTGGTCGGGATTTTTTTAACGCCAATGGGTTTGTAATCACCTTAGCTATTACCTGCCTTAGTTTCCGATCACGGTCTGAATACACCCTGTATATAATTTAGAATAATTTTTAGTACAGAATGTTCTACGCAACCTATGTAGCGTTCACATTTTACTTTACTATGCACTAATATCATAAAAATATTCGATCGCATTTTAATTTCTTTAAATTACGAAGCTCTTACCTTTTCAATAAATTTAAAACTATATTTTCTTCTGTAAATTTTACTCTTAAACCACCCCTAGAGGTTTAACATCCAAGTCAATTTCCTGTGTTGCTAATACCGCTTCCTAAACTAGATTGATTTATTCAACGGCGTTGTAAAGATACTGTTATGCTTCGCAAAATTCAAGTATGGATGATTTATTTATCATACAAAACTGAAGCTTTGCAGTTTTATTAGCGTTCATAAAGTCATCTTGTGTTCCCTGCGAGATGTTTGCTCAATTAAAGTGATTTATTAGGTAAACGGCCGGCGCTTCTCTTTTGTTTATAACAGAGGTGGGGAACCTTTGAATGAATCATATGGATTGTAGGGTAAGCATATGCTTCCGAACAAAACATACCCGTAATTATTTAGCGGCATAAGTGTGAGGTATGCGAAAGGTCGCGTATCGTTTTTGGGTGTTTCTATCACAAAATTCTTAGTAGTAAGAAGGAGTCTGGAAATATCCCTGAATATGTCTTAGTCTCGCCCATTGTACTGTGGAGAAGCTGCCTAAATACACCTACTTAAGTACAGGCGTAAAATTATGTCTAGGTTTGAACCAAGATGTTCTCATATTTTTAAACCAATTATTTTCATTAATATAATGAATCTACGAAATATTTTTCATATATGTTCACGTTTTATTCCAAAAATGTTAACCTCTGGTTGCTATAGTTATTTTCTACGCTTCGTGATCTGTGTTTTTGTTGAGACTCGAGGCGGAGATTAAGATCTTACGAATATCCTGCGTTTCGAGTTTGGAGATCTTTGTATTTATATTATTTTTGGTATTTCTGTTGTATTGCTTTTTTACTTATGTTTCAATTCAACCAGTTATAAAATATGTGTAGGTAATAGTTAAAATTACATTGCAGCTTCATATATCTTATATTAGTATCAGTTTTAACAGGCTTTATATATAGATATTTGTCTAAATTGATTGTGTATCGTTTTGTTTTTATAAGTTTAATGCTGACCATACCTGATGGTAATCACGATGCTGTCCGAACAAAGTATTGCTTCACTATTTTTTGTTGTATAGAGCAACGTATAAACATTGATATACATTTATTAAAAATCTTTTTATTACACACGACAGGCACTTCAATATTATTTAACATACGAATGCGATCAGTCTACTTGTCTCCTATCAATCGCCACCTGCTAATATTTCTCTACACACCGATGTGTTGAACTGCCGGCCGTGACCGCGGCTCGTACCGCCTTGCGCAAGAGATGCGATCGATGTGCACTTGATCCGCGCTATTGGCATCACAACGGTCGCCTTGTACCTATTGCCTCTTTAAAATATAATAAGAAATGACATTGGATTGTGAGAGTAAATTTAAAATCATTGACAGATATGGTCAACGTTTACCCATCTGTTAGAACTAGTCATAAGTCAGAAAATATAGTAAGATGTAAAGGAGCCTAATTCCACTGAGACATGCATTGATCAGTAAAACTACTCAGACATAAATAGTGTTTATGAATATAGTAATTATTCTACTCATAAAATAGGCTTCGCTCCCGTTAATATAAATTTTACTTATATTTTTTTATAACTTTATAATCTTAGTAACTTAATTCTAAGATTATTCTAAGTATTCTTTAAACCTCTCCAAGATCAAATCCACTTTGCACCAAAATCATTAAAATCTGTTTAACACTGGCTTCAAAGTATCTGTGGGGGCTAGACTTAGATTAATTAATACTACGCTAGTGATTTTTTTATACTGTCTCGGCAAAATGATACCACCATACCATGCCATATGACAAGAACAGTGCAACCCAACTAGATATGGAAAGAAATATAAAAATTAAATATTTTCATTACAAAGCTAATTCTTGTAATCAAGTTGCTTGAAAATTTGATAAATAAATAAAAATGAACCATGAATTAAAAAAATATTATAGGGATACTGATTTAACTTCATCAAAAAATATTATTCCAGTTTTCTAGTATTCTTGTACAGAATCAAAGATTAACCGGGTCATGTTTATAAAACGACCTATAACAACACCGGAGTTTTCCACGCAGTTTGGCCTTGCGGCAATAAGTGGAATAGCATGTACTTCAGCAATATTTGGAGCAGAGAAATTTATTCAGACTATATATTGTAGTATATGGATAGAACTTAGCAGTGGCGGTACTTCCATAGAAGCCCAAAAGCTTTACACGTTAAGTGTGTAATGTCTAGTTTATAATTGTTTATTGTGGCCTCAGGATATTCTCATTTATATGTCAAATTGCTCATGTTAAATAAAGATTTAAAGCTTAAAAATTATTATTCGAAATTTTGTAAGGCAAGCTGGGCTTTTGGGCTTCTATGGAAGTACCGCCAATGCTAAGTTCTATCCATATACTACAATATATAGTCTGAATAAATTTCTCTGCTCCAAATATTGCTGAAGTACATGCTATTCCACTTATTGCCGCAAGGCAATGGAACTGGAACTTAACAAGATAACCTATCTTGAATATTTCTTTTAAATGTAATAGAGAGATAAATTTTGCATAAATACAAAACCAAACCAAAACGTAATCGAATCGCAAGTATCGTTAACGTTAATTTAATCAAATAACTCATGCATCGCTCTCTTAGACGGGGTCATTAAGCCAGGACTCGACTCGTCTCACCCAGATGCCGCCGACCGTCCTCTACCGGTCGTCGACCCCGTTTAACCTATTAAATGTTGGCCCGCAAAACTTTGTATTAAAAGCAAATTTAAATATGTATAATTGACTTAAAAGTTTAAATGTTCTTCTAGTAGGTACCACACATGATAATATAAATTTTAAAAAATATTATCGGTCATAACCAAACGATTTCGGTTTTTAACTCGACATTTACACTGGCAAAAAAATCTATCGGACCACTAGTTCGTAAATTAGCGCGTTCAAGCAAGCAAACAAACAAACTCTTCAGCTTTATAATATTAGTATAGATATCATCATCATCATCAGCCCATACACGTCCCACTGATTGGCACGGGCCTCCTCCTTTTAACCCGCGACCGTAGAGATTCTCAACACCGTGCCTAAACCTCGAGGCCATCACTACTTACTCAGAATAGCTAAATAATCATCATCATCAGCCCAAATACGTCCCACTGCTGGGCACGGGCCTCCTCTACAACTAAGAGGGTTTAGGCTTTAGTCCACCACGCTGGCCTAGGGCGGGTTGGCGGACTACACACCTAAGAAATTCCTAAGAACTTTTTTAGGTGTGCAGGTTTTATCACGATGTTTTCCTTCACCGTTAAAGCAAGTGATAATTCATTATGAATACACACATAACTTCGAAAAGTCAGAGGTGTGTGCCTGGGGTTTGAACCTGCGACCGCCGAAATTCTCGACCGCGCGCCTAAACCTCGAGGCCATCACTGCTTACATAAATCACTGTTTACACTTAATTTTAAATTATATGACTTTACACGGTTTGTAGTATACACTACAAAGCTTGGAAATGCCTATGTTCATAAGCGAAGTAACAAAGTCGTTTGTAATCTGTTTGATACGGGATTTTCGGGAGTACGTTTGAGATAATCTTACCTGCTAATTAAGTGTAGCTCATTTCCATAACGTTAATATAAATCGATTACTATGACGCAGTTTCATGGCGTTACTATTGGTTAGGTAAGATACTTAAAATTATGGATTGGTTATCCCTGGCTTATTAATGCAAGCAAGTAAATGAATGCCAATCGATAGAGTTTATATCTGTGGTTAAAATATATTTCAAAATAGAATAAAATATTTTAGATTATTTGGTACCGTTAGAATCACGTACACTACCGACAAAAAATTTGGAAGCACTTTTAATACTCTCAATTACTTTAGAAATAATATAACATATAGTATTATTTAATTAAGAATGATTAGGTACTTAATTAAAACAACAATTAAACTATGAAACAAAACCATATTTTTATAACTAAAATAATATTATATTTTATTACAACATCGATAAAATTTGTTATTATCAATTTGCTATTTGTTTTTACAAAAATTATAGGTGCTTCCAAACTTTTTGTCGGTAGTGTATATGTAAGTATAATTGAGTAAATAATAAAAAAATGGAATATCAAGAAAATCTGCAACTTCGTTCCTAAATTATCATTTGTTATGTAGCCCGATTTCATATAAATAATGTGTGCCACATGTATGATGGAAAAGCAAAAAGATTAATCTTTCAGCGCGGTAAATGTTCTTATTTCCACTCGTGTTAAGTGTAGCTTTTAACAAATGGCTATAGATTTTCACACTTCCAACGGATCTCGTGTGCACTGAGTTGCGTATTTACCGATGCATTGAAAATAATTTCGAGCTGAGAGCATTTTTCATTTGCCAACACTGACAATAGTATATTACTCAAAATTATATTTTAAAACTAACTATCGATTGGGTAAATATTTTCCGGGCGTATAATAATATTCTAATACCGACTAATCGGGCCTCGTCCACGGTATAAACGCAACAATATTTTTTCTCCGTTTTTTTTGTAAGACTGTGGTATAGCCCCGGTCGAGCCGGCCCATTCGTGAAAAAAATAAAAACAGATTTCAATGATTATTACAACGGACCTCGCGACATAACACAGGCTATTTTTGATCGTGAAAAAACGTAGTGTTCTCGTAGAATGAGTACCGCCCCTAATTAGTACCTATTATAATATAAATGTGTATGACAAACAGGGCAAGTGTAACTCTAACTAGGTTAAACTTTATAAACGTACCGAAAATTTCACATATTTCTGACGTCTGCTCGCTCTCGACGAAGTCTCTACCTCAATGTTGATGTTAGAGCTCACTGTGCGAGATTTTATGAAGAAAATATGTCCCACGTAGAAAGGGTTTGTGCATACCTCGAATTCCTTTTGCTGAATTTGCACAGCCTCATTACATGCCAGTCTTCTCTTTGAATACGATTTTGTTTCAGTCAACTCGGCGGTAAATTCAACTTGCGTTTAACGTCATGCAGTTCCTTAAAAAAATAATAGTGAACGCGGTGTGAAATATCCAAAACACTGATAATTTACTGAAGATAATTAGGTAACTTTCTTTATCACAATCGTTTACTACTATCTTCAGGGCAATTCGTACCAAACGACTACTTAAAACGTTTATAAGGTTACCGAGTGTGTAAACTGCCTTGCATGCTTAAAGTTATGCTAGCTACGTAACGTTATAGTATGTTTGGGATAACTAG
This sequence comes from Hemaris fuciformis, assembly GCA_907164795.1. Lineage (NCBI taxonomy): Eukaryota > Metazoa > Arthropoda > Insecta > Lepidoptera > Sphingidae > Hemaris > Hemaris fuciformis. The sequence goes on from OU015445.1 coordinate 4,608,499, forward strand.
ATCAAAGTTATTTTTTTTATCTTAAATTCATTTTTATATTACAACCTTTTCGGAAGATAAAAACAAATTCTATGCATTTTAATATAAATTCAAATTTAATTGTTGCTGAATCCTTGAACAAATGAAAGTTAATAACGATGGTATATTGCAGTTTAATGATACAATACCGGTATACTCGGAAAGTTAAATATATCGTGTCGTTAAATACGAAACGAAAAGTGATTAATCGAATTTAAATTACGAATGTGCGTGTCTGTCAATTTCGCTTCGTTTCGCACATATATTGTCGGGCCTGTCGGGATTTTAATTGTACAAACGGTTTTTGTTTGATGTTAAACATTTAAATCGTTTACGTTGAGTGAATACTTCAAGTTATACCTTTAAGGTATTTAATAATTGAATTACAATGTTAATACAATTGAAGAATAAAGGAAACAATTTTATTGTGAATAATAAAAAGGAATGTTAATTAAGGCTTAATAATATTGTAGCTTCATCCACATACACTCATGCCTGTATTCTGAAAGGGACAGAGATGGTGCATTTCTGCTCCCAAGTTTCCCCAAATACGTTTCTAATTGCCAAGAAATAAAGAGGCGAGACTGCTCAAATATTTCCTCATGAACATAACTAGATGACACTTCGATCTGAGAAACAGGTAATCTGTATTTTTATGTTTCTAAATTCATAATTTTCCAAATCACTTTAAGTGAAGGGTTGTGATTGGTAGTCATTTTATTGTAACCTAAATAAGAATTATTATTGTTACACGATGCTAATATCGTGTTTGTGTTTCCATGGAATAAGCCATTTCTCCTGTACTGCGTGTTTAATTCGTGACTTTTTGCGGACGCCAAATAATTCCCACAATCTTAAAATAAAGTAAAATTAACATTTTAAACAATTTTAATACCCGTTTGTTTTTAAATATAAAATACCCTAATGTAGAACTAACGAAGATTTTTAAAGGCACGAAAAATTGTTACACGAAAATTTAGGTCACGGTGCATTACCATATTAATTACTAGATGACTAAGCACTGAACACTATAAAGAACCACTCTGTTGTTGAATAAATTACCCTCACGTGACTTATAAATGAATTTTCTATACCTTCCCTGTATAGCGTTGAATTAAAATAATCTAAATTTATAGGCTTCCCGAGACGACGTACCAGGAGAACAGTAAGCCTTAGAGCTCTACGTGAGACGTAAGTCGCGGAACGAATAAGACATCTGTTGTATTACGACATGGCTGGTTTTAAGAAAATAAAACTAATAACAGAATAGAATTGAATTTAGAATCAAAAGAGACCAATTCTCCGGTTAAGCAAATTTGCCTCATAATCCGTAGAACTTAAACGACAGCTACTGAATGGTTATCTTAGTAATTAACTTCTGCATACCCATGCATAAATCCAAAAAGGCAAATTATTTATAACAACATTAAACGTAAAATAAAAAAATCATAATTCGTTTATCAATGTGGCAACAAAAAGTTCGATTATTTGGTTGAAATATTTCTTTTGTATAAGTATTTCCAATTTTTATTGCTATTTTCCAATAATATTCATTACCAAGGAGTCGACGTTTATTTAATTCAACACGGCGTGAATAGAAAATACGTTGCAACTCCGGTGTAAGTCGAGAAAGAATTCCCCCTGTAATCCTCTGAAAAATTGCAATATTATGCATTCCGGTCTCGTTGCGAAACGTCGGATGTGACAAAACGATCGCGACATACACGTTAGGTAGCGTCTGCATGAATTATTTAGCGCGGTCCCCGGTGAATTCAAATATTATGAACGCGGTTACACCGTCGACCGATGTATATAGGGCGAGGCTGTTTGCACAGGCGCCATAGTCTATGCATCGGTCCACATTGTTCCCAAGTCTCACCTTACATTTTATAAGTCGCGTCAAAAGTTTGTCATGCGAGAACAAAGGATATGTCAGCGAATGCCATGGAAGCTCCGTCCGGAACATTTTGAATGGAAAATCCGTTCACTTTTCTACTTTGAAATGCGATTTTGTATTGACGTTGCAATCTACTGGATTCGAATTTATTTTAACATTGAAGTTATTTATATGTGATTCAGTCGGATCGAAAAAGTCTTTCACTCTAACAAAGGCATTATGTCAAAGATTGAACTGTCAGCGATGTTTCACGGATAGTTGGATGTTAAGTCTTATCTTAGCTTAAGTCATATCAATAATAATTATTGATACAGATTTTACTAAATTAGCTTTTAAGCTGAGGTGTAAAAAAATGGACCACAAAGACAATTACATATTAAACTATATCAATCATATATCACGTGTTGCACCATAACATAAAGATATAAAAAAAACATTTTGTAGTTCCGTCATAACTACATAATATAGTGCAGATTCTTAGTGTATCTCGGAAACTGCTGTAACATACTAGTATCCGTGTGCAAACACCAGTTAATTAGTGATTACTTAATGGAACGCAGACGTTACGCTCCTGCTCCACAGTCGGATATTGCACTACCGTCTCCAGACACTGAAGTTAGAGACTAAATTATGATTAAAAGACATTTTTTATGTGGTTTCATGTGCGATTAGAGGAAAATTGAAGTAATTTTCTTCCCTTATTTCTTTTTAGCTAAGACAGAAGAAATGAAAAAATATTGAATTGAGTCAAAATTGGAGAGATATAAATTAAACTTCTTGGTACTCGTATAATCCATGATACATAGCAAATAGCAGACCATACTATCAACATTATTGGGAATACTACCACATACAAAGTTGTAAATAGAAAGTGACTGAATCCGATGGTAAACTAATTCGAAGTACAGCCAAACAGCCCGTGAAATGTTTGCTTTAGTAAACATATTTAGGAGACACGTTTCGTCCCGTACAAATTGGAACCGACGCGGCGTCTCTTGAGCGTGAATCAGTCAAGCAATCCCGCAAGACTCAATCACGCTAATGGCTTCGTTCAATGCGGAAGGTGCTGTCGCCTCGCGAGTCCTTCGGAGACGTGTCTCAGACATCTTGTTACGGCAAATGGAAGACGTATGATCGATCAAATGACCGTGAATGGTAGGTTTCGTCTAACGTAGTCTGTGTCTCCGGAACCAAGTTTTTAGGTGAGATTGGACGAGGATTTTTATGTACAGGCAATGTTTTATAGATTTATGCGTGCTTGGTTTTTAACATAATTACGCTTTAGAGAAATAATCCAATGCGATATTTATTTACATTTTAAATTTAATCATCTAAGCTCAAAATTACAATTAAATCTTATCTATACATCTATACAAATATATAAAATTGGAGTGTCTGTTTGTAATATTGAAATAACTGTTTTTTAATAAATGTATATGGATGTATAAACGGTACATATACCAAAATAAGGATTTTTACAATTTTTGTCTGTCTGTTTGTTCCGACTAATCTCTGAAACGGGTGTACCGATTTTGACGGGACTTTTATTGGCAGGTAGCTGATGAAATAAGGAGTAATAAATAAATTAAAGAATCGACTGTTAAGCGGAATGAAGTTCGCCGGGTCAGCTAGTTTTACATATTGTGTTTTATCGGGACTAGAAATAAGAAATCATTTATTTTTCCTTTGAATGTAGGTGCAATTTATGGTATTTCCTTATAATATCGTTCCCAGAACATTCTGCCAGGTGATGTTAGGCATTAGTCTATCTAGATAGCTTAATACTAGCGAGTAATCGTCTAATTTCTACGTTTTTTCAACTCGATTTTACTGTGAAATATAATTGGCTATTAATAAACACGTAATCACATAAAGAGGCTTATTGCCTGGACATCGAACTCAATATATTACGTTTCACTGCCCCTGTGGTACGTACAATATCGCCTGTGAGACTATAAAAGCGATGTTTAACAATAAAACTTTATTATTCTATCTACAATTTCTATTCAGTATAGTTGGTACTAAGATAATGTCGTTACTATTGATATCTTTCTGTTTCCAATAAACATTATGCACTTTTGTACAGTCAGTAAATATATTCGATTTCTGCAGTTTTTAATTTAAATTTCGCGGAAATAATATTTTGTTAGGTTAAATATAATGGCTGAGAGTGATGGTGCACGTAAATTTGTATTCGTTAATAACATTGATACGAGTACAAACTTCTTACTCAGGAAAATATGAGAGAAGGGCTAAGGGGATTCGGATTATTTTATTTTCGTAAACCGAACTGATTGTATTGAATATATGCTGCAAAGAATCATTAATAACACAGGAAACCAATGATAGTCGCATGTGGTTTTAATTGTATTATAATCTAGAAGACTAGGTCAAGGAGATCTTTCGTGCCTTAGTATATTATGTAGGGCTTTTATAGGAGTTGATTAAATTCCCAATAGCATGATGTTTGAAAATCGGACAAACAAAATCTACCAGCCCCTTCTTTACGTGGTACTTAAGAGGTTCCGAAATTTAGGTGTTGATTATTTCAACAAACATTTGATTTGATTATTATAACAAACAAACCATTGTCTATTTTTCGAAGTTTAGCATTGAAAAATTATTTCAAATTTCTTAAAGACATATTGTCGCAACTCGCAACATACGATGTGTACTCGGCATAATATTTTTACCGTTGAAATACGTACGACGAGTGATGTTTTACGAGTGTAATTTTATGTATCTCCTAATGCACTCCGAGTCTCGGTCGCTCCGGGGTAACATGTGATACTTGTGTACTTTAATTGGTAATTGACTTGTTGAGTTTATATAGCCTTTGCCAGTTACTTCGCTGTCTTCTTGGCCCTATCCCACCACACACCCGCCACTGTAACTCCTGTACTCCAGGATCAACGGCGGCACGCACAGTAATGACACCGAGCAATGAAGCTCAGCGGATCTAAGGGGACCTAAATTTGTCATAATCCCGCAACGAAGTTAATCAGAAAGACAATATAAGGAGGAGTTGAAAAACAAAGAGTTGTTCACTTCCCTCCATAGCAAAGCGGGTGACAAAACATTGAGCTAAGAGGTTTTACCCTCACATAAAAAAGACAATTACATTTAGTGATATTAGACGCAAGTAACGCACCACGGGTAAAAACTGTATGAGTTTTATTGACTAAATTGGACCTAAAGTGCGAGCTGTTATGCAGACTTCCAATAATAGGCATGGCAAAAACGCTGGAAAGCACGGAAATTCTTCCTGGATTCAACAAGGTCTGTATAATAGACAACACCAGACGTTACATGCATACTATTGAGCATACAGTTACGCTCATCCGACCAAAGATTGCACTCCCAAAGGATATGATGCGCGGACTGTTCATATTCGCAATTATGTGTTGAGCATTGGCACATAGGAGAATCAACCAACTTAAATGAGAATAATTTGCTACGAAAATTACCGTGACCCGTCAGAAATTGCGACACGTAATGATCGATCTCGAGCCAAGTTTTTGCCAAACGATCGCTCACCGAAGGAAAATATTGATAAAGATGACTTCGCTGTCTTATGTAAACTTAGTAATCATCATCATCATCATATACGTCTCACTGCTGGACACGGGCCTCCTCTACCATTGAGAGGATTTAGTCTACCGCACTAGTCCACCACGCTGGCCTAATGCGGTTCGGCGGACTACACCTAAGAAATTCCTAAGAACTTAGTAATAATTGTTTGCATTAAACTTAAGCGATGTCTTAAACTGTATTCATACATAGGATTACCCTATTGCGTGGGACTTAAAATAGCCTGTGGATGTAGAAATACACCTACCCCTTCTGCAATACTAATGTGAGTGTATATAGAATGTGTAGGTACGTTAAAGCGTTAGCTATGTTTGCTAGTTTAGTACTACGCAACTGACTTTTATTTTCAAGTTCCCAAGACAAATATATGTAAGCTATTCAAATATTGGTCCATAAGAAGTCTAACCCTCGACCTTCGTCATTTCGAATTCTAAAGTCATAACCTCGAGACCAATATCACAAACAAAAAATATAAAAATGATTACCTAAATAAAACTGTATCGTGAATCACTACTAATTCAACTTCTATTTAGCTGAATGCCCATTCCAGGCAAACTAATTAATTGACTCCATTCATCCATTGGATTGGATGACCATTAATAAACGGTCATGAGCGGAGTTAAAAGGTCGCGGTGCATGTTCCCGGCGAAATGGGCCAAGGTCGGACCCCTCAGCGCGCCGACACCTGACGGGAAAAATTAGGGCTGCCACACCTAAAGGTTGTGTACATGCGTCTTGTAGGGGCAATAATAAAAGCAGAAATAAAACGTGAATAGGTACATTATTCATATTAAATAGGATTTTTGCCAGGTAAAATGCAAAAGTTATCAGTTTGATACTTATCACAAACTTTTGCCATACTGCAACACAGTAGTATGAATAATATTTAAATCAATTTTTAAGTACAGTAATGTTGTATATGAAGAAATCTATAGTAGGTATATGTATCTTTTATCTCCTGGTCGTAAATCAAACACCCCTTAAGCATAACGTGACTAAGCATCCCAAATGGATGAAGATGAATTAAAAATCAACGTAAACAGCTTTGAACCTTTGAAGCGAGCTGAACTGCCCTGTGGTATCGAGGTACAAGGATGTACCGTGCGATTAAGAGGACCCAGGTTCAATTTCCAGATCGGGGAAAGTGTTATTGGGTTTCTCCATTAGCAAAATCAGCAATAGGCTCGATTCCTATTACGTGCGACCGAGACGTACCTGGCGGAATGTGGGTGCAGAAATGCACCTCTGCTTACCCTTTCGGGGAATCCAGGCGTGAAGTTATTTATGTATTATGTAGAATTTAATTCACGTATAGTTGTAATTTCCGTTTCCCGACTGCCATCCCTAGTGAGCGGGAGAAGAGAGCAACTTTAATAACAATATATAGACGTAGTTAACATTACAAGGTTAATGTCTACAACATAATGTTTTATATAACAATGATCTCGTTTCAAAGGTTTTTACAACCGCAGAGCGCCTTGTGTGGTGTAAAGCGTGTATTACTTCGTGTGTTTTGTATAAACATTCGTGTATGAGTTGCTTGAAGGCACAGTGAGATTTGGATGGAGATTTGAAATTTCCATTTCGGTTATGATGATTTGACAATTTGTGGGTGATTGTTGCATTTTGTTTCAAGTATAATATCCGAAAAAGAAGTTATTACATGACGTTTTGGTGGCCCCTTCGTTGTAGAAGAAGCCAAGAATTTCCTTTGAAATGAAAATAGTTTCCGCTATGAAATTTCTCTAAATTATACTGTTTTGCATAACCTCAAGTTACAGATTACCTCATATAACAGGATTGCTATAATGTGAGAAGTAAGTAAGCCATATAAATTGCTAAACGCTGAAGAATATGAATCAGTATGAATGAGAAATATCTACAAATGATTGCAAAACATGGCTCTTGTTTCGTTCCAATTGCTACTAAGTATTTTGACAATAAGCAACTAAACCTCATAAATGTTAAAGGATTACCAGCAAAGGCGGGTAAAAAAAATAAATTTGATAAAACCACGAGTTCATCTAACACACAATCCGTTGAAAACAAAAGCCTTCGAGCTAATCCTCCGGTGTGCCACACGAATCACGATAAACAAAACCGGCGAAACGAAAACAAATTCTGTAAATTTCACAATTTTGTACGCTATTATTTATCGATTTAAAAGAGTTCGCAATATGACCTTGACTTGATCGGGATGTGTTAACTCTTTTAGACCGCAATAATAACATTGGGGAAATCGATTCTTTTGAATAAATATGGATTTTGATGTAGATACTGCCGTCGCCGTCAGACTTTACTTTTTATAAAAAAATAATATTCAAGTATCGCATATTTTTTATCAATAATTACTATTCCACACGATGATATGTCTTTCCATTAGTTTAGTGATGATTAACAGTTATGTAGTCAATTTATTAGGTATGTAGTCCGCCAACCCGCAATAGGCCAAAACTAAGGCCTAAACCCTCTCAGTGGTAGAGGAGGCTCGTGCACAGCAGCGCGTCGTATGTATGTCGGCTGATCAGGAAATTTATAGTTTCGATTTTAAAAAAAAACTTATGCTAAAAATCAATACAATCGTATCAAGGAACCGATGGTCTCATTTATCTATTCGTAATCGTAATGCTTATCATTATTTAGCCCGCTCTTTGAGGTGACCCCCCCTACGGTTTGAGATCAAAGGAGGTGCTTTTTCCCTGCCCGGTTGAGCGGAACTAAGCGATGCTACGGTTACTTTACGTTCACGGGATTATGTTCGCCTGGTAACACGATCGGCGCACGATTAAACGATGTTTTCTTTAACGCCATTGTTTTTGATCTAATGTTGTATTAAAGAAGCTCTTTGCCTTTATGAGGGGGTACTTAGCGATTTTTATATGCAGCATAAAACTTTTTCGTGTTTAAATATTTTCGTGCGGTGTGTGTTATGGTATGTAGTATGTGTAGGTATGTTATGCCAATGTCTAATTTTCAAATAGATGATACGGTACGCTTTTGATTTTTAAATGTGCAATGTAATCGTATCCAATGATGAGGGATATTCGTAACCTTTTCTTGTTCGCCGAATTATCTTGGACATATGTAACTGTACATACCTTTAGATAAATTTATTTATTTTTTTACACTTTATACTATAACATAATTTTAAAGGTGGACTTAATGCCTAAGGCATTCTCTGCCAGTCGAACCTTGGGTGATGCAGAGATGTAAACAGCAGGTGTGCAAATAAAATAATTTATAAACATACACATATATACAATACACAAACCTACACATTTATATAATAATAATTTGAGTAGTCTAATACGTACTAACCCCGCATACTGAGGTAGAAGAAGTAATGCCTAAATTCTTTCAATAGTTGTAAAGGTCCGTGTCCAATAGTAGTGACACAATGTACAATACATTCTCAACATTCTTTAATTACTCACACATCTAACACAATTTCGTTGGTATTTGATCAAAAGGCCGACAAATTCCGCTCGATTTCACATCGCCACAGCCATTCAAGCTTCAAGGTCAACAAGGTCGTTTGATCCTTTGTACAGGTCGGACACAAAAGTCCAACATGAATCGTCCGCCATAGTAAAACTTACCGTGTTATGTGAAGCGAATCCTTAGTGAACGTTCGCACACGATTTACGATTCCGTGACATACTCGTAGATAAATCTTGATACTTTTGCACGCATTCTGATTTATGTGTTGCTCCTATGGAGCTTTGTGAGGCTTGCGCGATTTTGATATTTGGCAAATACACTCAACAGTCACATATATAGTTCTGACCCCACATTAAGATACGAGTCTTGTGTCGTGGGTATCAGAAACTACGAGAGACTTTTCGGTCTCACAAACACCCAGACCCGAAACAAATACTTGTGGATCAAACAAACATTTGTCTCGGTGCAGGGATCGAACCCGTGACCTTTCGTTTGACAAGCTGGTGTCTAGCCAACCGCGCCATGGGGCTGTTGAATAATATTATTGACGATTTTTAAAAACAACAGTCTAAAGTTTGTTAGTGTTGCATAGTGGTAGCATAATTGACAATTTATTATAATGTTTTCACAATATGATTTTTATTTTTGATTTTTAAATAAAATAAAAATAAATAAATAAATACACCCAACAGTCACATACATAGTTCTGACCCCACACTAGGTACAAGTCCTGTGTCGTGAGTATCAGAAACTACGAGAGACTTTTCGGTCTCACAAACACCCAGACCCGAAACAAATATTTGTGGATCACACAAACATTTGTCTCGGTGCGGGGATCGAACCCGCAGCCTCTCGTTTCGCAAGCTGGTGTTGGTTTTGATTTTAATTTTCTATAGCAATCTTATCAAAATTAGATCTGTACAAAACTTGTAATATATTAATAATAAGATGTTTTTAAACGGCTTAAAATGAAAATCTATTAATTAATTATTTTGTTAGAAACAGTTTTTTTTTAGTTTGCTAAAATTTCATTACTAGCAACAGTAGTCTCAACTCCTGCGAACAGAATTCAAATCTGCATATTAAAAATCAGTTAGTAAATAATCGAATTTCACCTCATTAAAATTCTCACCAACGAATTTCGTGTAGAACAAAAAGCTTCAATACACAATCAAAATTAATAAACGCGTTTGACATTAATATCCGACAAAATATACCCCACACATATAAAGTAATGAACAACGTAAATAAAAAGGAAAGTTGATATTTCCCAAAAGGCAACGTTACAATATTGCGGAGTAAACAAAATATTTACCTACCTCGGCAGAAATTCTATGTTTATCAATGTTCCTCTTTGTTTATCAAAGGGATTTCACTATGTGATGTTGTAGTTGTAATAATAATATTATTATTTACAGTAAATACTTACAATTACGCCTAGATCTCCGATGGGGTTGGTTGGAAGGCCAACTGTGTTATAAGTTTTAGTTAATAGAGAATGAAGATATTGGAAGCAGTGATGGCCTCGAGGTTTAGGCGCGTGGTCGAGAATTTCGGCGGTCGCAGGTTCAAACCCCAGGCACACACCTCTGACTTTTCGAAGTTATGTGTGTATTCACAATGAATTATCACTTACTTTAACGGTGAAGGAAAACATCGTGATAAAACCTGCACACCTAAAAGTTCCTAGGAATTTCATAGGTGTGTAGTCCGCCAACCCGCACTAGGTCAGCGTGGTGGACTAAGGCCTAAACCCTCTCAGTTGGAGAGGCGGCCCGTGCCCAGCAGTGGGACGTATATGGGCTGATGATAAAGATATTGGGCGTTTAGAGAACTTACTTCTAGAGCCCGCAATGCTACTGAGAATTAAAAAAAAAACCGATTGTGGCATCGAAGACCATTAAGACCATCGGACGCGTATGTATGTGGCGGGACCAAAATTTAGATGTACATACATATATTGTAGCCTAATAAGGTGCTCTGACAAAATGTGATTTTCGTAACGTTGGCTGGATGTTTAAAATATAATTACTTTAAATATTATGTATCTCAGCGTACATACTTTGTAGGTAATTAATTACACGCTTTGAACGACGGACGGATCATATTATAATAAGAAACATTGTAAATTGACTATTGTTGAAATCGATAGCCACGGGAAAACACTTCCATTAATATACAGAACCCGTTACAAGCGGTTGATGCAATGTATACTAATTATGATCTTAATCGTCTGCTGTTTTTATCATTCAAATATTCCTGTCACGTGCACTCAGCTCAGTTATATTTTATTCTACGCGCCATTAAAAGGAAACATTAAGTTTATAAGAATAATTAATCTATGCCGTAAATAAAAAAAGAAATCATATTCATCATCGAACCTTACGTCCGACTGCTGGGTTTGCGCCTCCCCTAAATTAAAAAGTTTTACGTCTTCTTCCATCACACTGGTCTAGTGCGGGTTGGCGGAAACACACCTAAGAAATTCGTGAGAACTTTTAGGTGTGCAGATTTCCTCACGATGATTTCCTTCACCGTTAATGCACCTAAGTGATTAAATACACACATACATTTGAAACATCAGAAGTGTGTGCCTGGGATTTGAACCCGCGATCGCCGATATCTTCGACCACGCGCCCAAACTCCTAATTTTTTAAATGCCAATTTCACGCGCCGATCGATTTCATAGCCAGTGGAATTTTGAACAGTAACCTAGTATTTCAGTAACCAGTTTTACATAACCCCTCTAACAATTTACATAGGTCAACAACACCGGTTGAGAAGTGAATGTTTATCTCATATTTGGCTGTCTTTTTACATACATTTCTCCTTGGGAGGTGTGTTTTATTTTAGTTATCAGTACACGGTCGACAACTACACATGTACGCTAGAATGACGCGTGCGCGAGCCCAGGTCGGTCGCGGTTCGTTAGTTGCGCGTGCTCCCCGCATCATTTAAATAAAATCGATGTTGTAATCTTCAATCACCATCATAACATATATTGTACATTCCAATCGAGAGAGAAAATATTTGAGAGCAAAACAATGCGATCGCCAGTATTTACGTTTTCGAAAACAACTAATTAAATCGTGTGTAAAAGTGAGGCCGACTCCCGCGCATGTGCCAACCGTTTCGAGGCGCATTTCTTTAGTGTCGAACGATGACATCGGGCCGTGCGTCTACCCCGCGCGCGCTTTTTTTTTTCATTTCATTAGCACAGTGTTCCCACAGTGTTCGTAAGGACATCCTAGTACATTCATGTTGATTTATGTCAGGTGTCTAGTGCTTTACGTGCCTTTAAAAGTGTTGTTACGCTAAAATCGGTGTTCGTTCAAGCACCATGGAAACGTTGTTGGTGCAAGACGGGCCCATAGTGATATCTTGGATTGTTTTCCTTGTGTTGATATGTCGGTGCTATTATCAAATCGGTTCTATCAGTGCAAATGGTGAGTTATTTATTTTTTTAATTCTGTCAAACGGCCAGCAGTTGGTCGGTTTTCGGTTCGAATTTGTAAACTTATTGCTTTGTTTGTCTGTTCCTATTTTGTTTTGTAATCACGCAGTCTGTCGTATATTTTCGTGGATCGCAAAATTCATACTTTACAAACGTCTGATGAGGTATCGTCGCTGCGGAGATTATAAGAAATGTTATCTCAAATCATTCGTAAATCAAGTCTCAGTTGTAATGTTTTTTCTCCGATGCAAAACTACCTACGGAAGTTCTGCTAATTCTATCATGGTACATTGTTATTATATTTTAAATCTCAAAAGATAAACGATACCTATACATTGCAATTTTTACCTGAAATTATCTCATTAAAATTTTATTATTGCAACTTACATATGTTTTAGAATTCATTAAAAAAAATTAAATCGTCACCTAAAGTCAAACTTCTTATCTTTTCATACGGGGTTATGATATTCGTTTTATATTATAATTTGGCCAAATGACACCATTTGTCACTATTATAATATCATAACGGTGAATGTAAGACGGAGAGCGATCGCAGGGTGCCTTCGAATGAAAACGAGTTTGGCTGAAGATAATACGATAAAAAAAAAACTTACTGACTCAATTAATGTATTTCGAATAGGATTTTATTACTACTAGGGATTTTTCAAGTCGAGTGTTATTACAATACCATATTATTAATTAGGTAAAGACACCCGTATCATGATCTTACAATGCCTGTACCTAATCAAACACAATCACAGGAAGGATATAGTGTTTGGAAAGCAAATAAAAATGATAATAATGTGAACTGTTTTCGTGTATCAGATAAAGTTGTGACAGAAGTTGAAGTTATTAGTCAAATATTCTATTTACTAGCAACACCAGATATTATGTATACTGCAATTTGAATTTCATATTTAAAACACTTCAAAATTCGAAATTGAAAATTTGAATATTGTTCGACTCGTTTCTAGAATTTTGTAATCGCTTAGAATAAATACATATAATCGAGAACTAGAATCCACATTCAAATTATATGTAATTATCGGTAAAAGTTAATGGATGTTGAGATAAAACTTATAGAACACAAATTAAGGCGCGTGATAAAATTATTTTTTTCTTTGTTCACAGCCATTTACTGATGTAATTTTTTTTATATCTTTACAAGTTAAGCTTTTAAATTGCATAATTTTTTTCTTTGATCAGTCTATGTTTTATTTGATTCAAATTGGATGTTGTCGGTAAAGCAATCCCGATATGAAAATTAAATAAATTTATACCAAATTCCTCATGCTTAAAACCGCATGCGACAACTATTTGATCATATTTATTAAACACTTTAAGGATTATAAGATGCTATGCTATTAAGATCGTCAAGCTAACATTAACATATTTATGAGTGATAAATAACGATGGATTAAGAGTGAGTATTAAACTCAGATCAAAGCAATAATAAACAGGACGATTTGGATGTCTTAGAAATTATAATGAGGTCGTATTTAATACACATCTTCTAGTAATTGTTTATTGCCTCTATATTCATTATTTTGTACAAAATTCATCAAAAGTTCAAAAGGACCGTATATAGTAAACACAAAAAACGTGTTAGAATAAAATATATAATTTGAAGAATGTACATTTAACAACTGATTTTAATAGCTTTTAAAGAATTAACATGATTCAAAGCAATAAACATTTTATACACTGATAAAATAGAAATATAAGTTATCTTCTAAAGCAAGTTTGTGAAAAGTATATTTTGGTGATTGAATCCTCTCAGTTAGAGGAAGCCTGTGCCCAGCAGTGGGACGTATATGGGCTAATGATGATGATATTTTGATGATTTAAGTTGTGAAGTTTGATGATTTAAGTTGAGTTATGACTTTTAACATGTCTTAGGCATTATGAATCTAATATTATTATTGGGTAGAATTTTAAATTGTTCTATTGAAATTGTTACGAAATATTTTTATAAATTCAATATAAATATTTAATCATGTATATTATGCCTCTAAATATTTTCTACCAGTCAACTTTAGGATGATACTTCGATTAAATAAGGTGGTTGCATAATTATTTCTAAAGTGAATGGAACATAAACGAATGTTGTAATACCGTTGGAATAGACAAAATCATTAATCTATTTCTTGGAAACTTATGAACAAAAGGGGCGAAGAAAACTTTGTTTGAATGCTCTTTTAAGATACGGCGTTGACGACCTAGTAAATATTGAATAACTTGCCATACATTTCTTCCGTGTAAATATTGACTATTTCAAGAATGTTTTATTATGGCCGTAGTTTGAAGCTAAGAATGACAGGAGTAAGAATAAATACCGATACAGTCGCGTGCCAACATTTCGTCTCATCACGCCAACCTGCGTGTCGAAGGCAATGTCCGTTGTCTCATACTGTACGAGTACATATTTTACTTGTAAACAGTTCTATGTGTACACGTTATTTTTCAGTACTAAATTATTCTGTTTTTTTAGCCAAGTTCTCGCCACTTGGGCTGTGAAAAGGTTAAAAGTTTAAACCAGGTACCTATACAGACAATATTTTTTTTGCAAACGAGAGAGAAAAAAATATATTTATTTGAAGCTAATAGACATGCAATTAAAATAAAACAGCAGAATAAAAACGATTAAAGTCACAAAGTATATGGAAGGTTCGCAAGTAATTTTAGTTCTACTGGATTGGTACCTCACCTAAGTTGGTTTCATTTCTTAGACTCAGCTGAGCTGATTGGAGCACAAAGTTACCAATTTTACCATGAACATCAATTATTGTGGGCTTGCATCAAGGGTTAGGCATATGATCGTTGAATCGTTGATGAATTATCCCGCACTTTTTCGCCGAAGTAAAATCAAAGAGATTTCTAAGGTGTGTGGACTCGACACGTATGAAACCATCTATCAAAAATACCAAGAAGACGTTTGTTCATAGCAATGGGACATGTAAAAATAAAAACAAATATAAAAAATAATAATACTTAAACCTTTACGAGAATAATTTAGCTTTCATTTGTTTTTTAATCTTGTCTATAATCTTTTCCGCTCTATTACCCTGCCTATATTAAAGCGTATTTTTGTCGGATGGGATTAAATGAACCAAGTCTCACCAACCCAAGCTCGTTTTCTCACACTATTGCACGCTTTGTGTTCATTAATTTCCTTTATAATTTCATGAATCATGTGCTTTTTATTTTCATTTCCATTAAAAAAGAAAAGGATGTTTATGGTCACAATGTAGTACATGCAATTATAAACAATAAGGTACAAGAAGAATAAAAAAAAAAGAGCTACATAAATGTAATTATTGCTCGTCCACATCGCAACAACTAGGTGCTCCACTCAGCATCAACCTGAAACTTGACGTAAATCATGGCACAGCATTGACTTTCAGTGACTACCTAAGTCATCGTGCGAATGTCAAAAACAGCCTTTATGCTAAATAAAAATTCGTGATCAAAACCACTTTAATAACATCCGTAGTCATCACACATCTTGATATCAATATCTTGTTGCTATTACTTGGTAAGTTGGAAAGCCATCTGTAGCCAGAAATAACCCTATTAGTATCGCTTAAAGTACCCGAATGTTGCACCTCTTTCATAGCTGAGAAGTGCCTTTCTTTTTGTCTTCGTATATTTTCGGGAACATATCTCCGTATATTTGTATCGGTGATGTGATTAATCTAATATTGTCAATGATACAACACTGTCATCGCTATATTTTTATTGGTATTATATCATCTAACGCCAGTATCCGGCTTCTCGATACATCATCGATACGATTGACGGTCTTTACTCATTCGCGATTATTAAATATTTGGCAAGCGCCGTTTATTATTCTTCAACGTTTGTGCATTGTTTATTTTCGAAATCAAAAGAAATTAGTACTAAAACTAAGAATTTGCTATTGCTTTTGTGTGTTTTAAAATTTGAAGTGTTTGAAGCCTTTGTTTGTGAGTTTATTGTTTGCTATTTTCTTGAACGATTTGTACCACTTGGATGTCTCAGTAGTCCGCAAAAATGACTACAAGTTAAATTTACAAAGAGTATTGGTTGATTGTTAAAGAATATTTCTTGCCAACTGACAGAATTATGTAGGCTTGACCAATATCGTATTCAGGTTTTACTTAAAAGACCATAAACGTTCTACAACTTAATTAAATGAAGATGCTTAATTCGGCTAGTCATCTAGTGGCGTCGTAAAAAGGTCATGAATCTTGAGTAGTTATGTCGTCGGTTTGAAGGATTAATATTTTGCCTGTTTCTTTCTATTTAACCGTATCATCATCATCATCAGCCCATATACGTCCCACTGCTGGGCTCGGGCCTCCTCTACAACTGAGAGGGTTTAGGCCTTAGTCCACCACGCTGGCCTAGTGCGGGTTGGCGGACTACACACCTAAGAAATTCCTACGAACTTTTAGGTGTGCAGGTTTCATCACGATGTTTTCCTTCACCGTTAAAGCAAGTGATAATTCTTTGTGAATACACACATAACTTCGAAAAGTCAGAGGTGTGTGCCTGGGGTTTGAACCTGCGACCGTCGAAATTCTCGACCACGCGCCTAAACCTCGAGGCCATCACTGCTTTAACCATATATATGCAACCATATAAACCACCATATTTAACCATATGCATTTAACCCTATATGACTGAAAATAATTACAATTCATTAATTAGTAATAAATCAGTCCTATTAACAACCTGGTCATTAAATTTTGTGGAAGATGCCTAAATTATAATCGCAAGAAGCCAGTTAGATCGGTAATCTTGAAATTTCTTCCAATGTGTTGTATTGCTTTCATTAGACTAAGTATTTTGGTGGATGCTTAAATTAATCTTCTCTGTCATAAATTTGATTATAATTGTATTAATAAACTTACAATCGATTTATCGTCCTCATTATAATGTGCGATTTTATGGAGTTTGTTTCAGTTCAATACAGTACAGCTGGTTCTATTCATACATATATTCTAATGTACAACTGATGTTATAAGACACATCGATCATGTATTGTGATGTAACACATTAATCTCGCTGAACCGTGTCGTGTCACGTACAGAATTCTATGTCGGCGCGTTCAGTTGTTTTATGGCTATCATTCCACATAATATGAGGGTCGTCACTGATCGCGCAAACGTCGATATAATCAAAACAGCCTCTACAATCTTCGTACGGCAGAATAGTGATGCCTTGTCAGAATCTCGGCGGTCTCGGCGGTCATGGGTTCAAACTCCAGGCGACATTTCAAAGCTATTTGTGTATTCGTAATAATTACCACGTACTTTAACGGTGAAGGAACACATTGTGAACTTTTAGGTGAGTAGTCCGCCAATGCGCACTAAGCCAGCGTAGCCCAACCCCTCTCGGTTATAGAAGAGGCACTTGCCCAGCAGTGGTACTTGCGTGGGCTGATACAGATCTTTGGTTCGTTTGGTGTACGTTGATATAGCATTTAACCTTCCGTACGACGCGGGTGTTTGTCCCCCACGTGAAACCGCGAGCGGTACCTCAGACCGCAGTAATGGAAGTCCGTCCCTTTGTTGTCGCAAAGGACCGTGAACCGCAATCTTGTTTTACGACAAAAGTTTTTTTCCACTAAGCGAGACTGAGTTGAAACAATGGTTGCATTTGATACTTTTGATGAAATTTAGTTTCATTTTTCAAAGAATTTACTTTAGATGGTAATAAGGAGTTGGTGATCTTATATTTGTTCTAATTTACTTGCAATTTTCTCTTGTATTATAGATGACAGAGTTATAACCTTACTCGTTTTAGATTAAAAAGAAATAATTAATTAGTAATTACAGTAACTTGATTGTATTTTTCTATAAGTCCCTTAATTTACACAGTGTAACAGATATACAAGCATATGTTATACAATCTGTGTAAGCACAATGGTAATTATGACGGGTTTTTGGCATAGATAGTTTCACTGACCTGATACAAATATAGTTAAAGTCAGCAATTCAGTATACCAATAAAGATTATCCAGCGTTTTTTCCCGATCCATCGGTTTATTAGACTAAAGAAAAAGATGATATAAGTGTTGGATCTGATCTACACAGATATGTCGGAGTCGGGAAATGAGGAATGTAACACGTTACGAAATTTTATTGCGTCAAAACTGTAGCGTGATTTTATAATGTACTAAAATATCCTGATGTAATGATCTAATCTGACTTTTAATAATTTTATGTAACAGTTGATAGACATGGACAATGAAATTTAAAGAAAAAGTTTGGTATTGTAAATTAAAGATCATTTGTTTTCATCTTTTCAATCATGTTTACATTGCGAGGGTGCTTAGTTTTTCGGAAAAACATCTTAAACAACATTGAAATACTGAAAAGTCTAAATTTCTTTACCAACAAAATGTACCTACAATTCTGAATGCCAGCACATTCATTCATTTGCCGGTGTTACACTTGAAAAATGTTTTTATAATTGCGCTGAATGTTTTATCAAAGTATTATAAAAAGCATGAGCATGAGCATTTTTAAAACATGTTCATTTGGAAACGGAATTTCTTCAGTGCTCCAAACAAAAGACTTTAAAACGATGATTATCCACTTTTGCCAAAACAGTTTGCCATTATCCCACCCGAGACCTGACTTACTCTAGAAGTTTTATACTTTTCTCAAGCGGAATGCAATTCATACGGCAACTGGGAATTCAACACACGCCGGTCGTAAACAAAGCGTATATCAAAAGTGTAACTTTTGTGCACAACTTGCGGATGGTACGCCATCCGGTGCAGTCAGGGTTGTCAGCCAGATGTTGTTTTATTTATTTCACATTTTTCTTAGATATTGACCACCTCTTTAGTCCCGAGGCGTGTAAATGGCGCAGCTAAATTGTGCCTCTATTACGTAGACAAATGTTTGCAAAAGGAATTGCGGTTTTTTATTTTTTATTGATTTATAAATTCGAAAATATGACCAAAACTGATGATTCACTGTCATTTGAGAGCGACCTTAGTGCAGTTGGTTGGTTTTTGAGTTTTTGGAGTTCATAAATATAAATACATATTATACATGAGATAACAAAAAACATATTATATCCACCCCTCTTTTATAAGATCGATGATTACAAGAAATAATGAACACAAAAATGGTAAGCAGCTCGACCCATTGTTAGTACGACAATGATAAAACCTTACGAACCATTTGGCATGCTTCGTCCGGTTTTGGCAGCCTTTTTATACATGAAATGTATTGATGAATGAATTCAGTGTTGTGAATGAGTGTAAAAAAAGAATTAATATGTATGAAAGCATATTTAGATTAGATTGGTTTGGCTTGTTGTTTATTTTTCTTTTGTTAACCTAATAAAATTACTTCACTGTATTGATATTCTATATTCAGCGCAGTAAGAGAACAATGGCATTTGCTGTTCTTGTTTCAGCCAGTATGTTCATATTTTTCATTCAATTTGATAGAAATTATTTTTAATTTTAGTATTATTTCTTCTTCTAGAATTACTTTATGATTGAGAGTGGTTTTTGATGAGGTTTTTTTTAAAATCATTTTTTTCTGGTTATGAAAAGCAGCCTACCCCCATTGCATCTTATTTATTCCCCCCCAAACTAGGCCCTATTTAATACGCACCTCATTCACTATTAGTAAAAGGGATCTAATTTTTTTTTATTTGAATTTAGATTTTATGGACCTTTACATTTGACCGGGAAATTTTAAGTATTACCCTAATTTTCATCGTAAAATTGTTAACGTTTTTCTATTTCTCTTCTGGCAATCCTAGTGCAGCGCCAGACTTCTGGACGCTGTGCGGGGCGGGCACGGGATCTGGGTGACCTGGTTCCCGTCACCGCGCCGCGCTGCAACCGATGCGGATTACGAAATTGTTCTCTTTGACGTGCATCTATATTCATTGTATGCACTAGAAGTCTCCTTT
This sequence comes from Hemaris fuciformis, assembly GCA_907164795.1. Taxonomy (NCBI): domain Eukaryota; kingdom Metazoa; phylum Arthropoda; class Insecta; order Lepidoptera; family Sphingidae; genus Hemaris; species Hemaris fuciformis. The sequence goes on from OU015445.1 coordinate 4,628,826, forward strand.
AGGGAATATGGGTGAAGGATTTACTATGTTATGAACTGGTGGAAAGTAATAACGGCAATAGTCTCGCCCCCTATTACGTGGGACTGATTCATACTGGCGAAATGTGGGTGCAGAAATGCAACTCTGCCTATCCCTGCGGGGAATAGGTATTTATGGAAACTAATAGTAATCGACATCCTAAACAGTGTTCTTTTTTATTTATTTCCGACGACAGTACGAATATTAGTAGTGTTGAAAACAACAACTTATTTTATCTACTTTGATGATTTATCACACTTGGGCACCCGGCCTTCTTCTACCACTGAGAGTAACTGAACCCTTTATAACTAACTACACTGGACAAGTACGTGTTGATTGATTTTATATAGTATAGAAATTCCTTTAGAAAGCTTTATTCAAATTTCTTGAGGATGAAGAACTGTCTTAAAAATGTCTAAAAAATCTAAATAGATTTACTTAACAATTTCGTTCGCGCGCGTTGTATAGTTTATTTCAGAACGCCATGTCAAGATTCATGAACGAATAGCAACCGATGGAGGTATCGCTTCCGTCGGCGATTCCTTATCTTTGTCACGTATCGACTTGTCCCTGTATACGAATTAACAGGATGCATTGAATTAACAGCGCGCCCATAGAGATACAGTTATCCGGCCCTCGACTCGATAATACTTTTTAAATTGCATTATTAGTAATTTGAAAGCCTATGGTTTAATTTCCTCTAGCATTAGTATCGATTTTAGTGGTTGATTTTTACTAGTTATTAGTTACTCGTTGGGATCTTGATTTATGGAATTTACGTAGTTATTAGATTTAAGGAAATTGTCGGGAATAATCTGTAAGAATACATTATTTCAATGTGGTCAAACTATTTAAGCAAGAGATATCTTGGTCACAGCATCGTCTATCAATCTACATCGTTCCTTTATATTTTTAGTATAATTAATAATATTGGAATTGTTACATACATACACTCACGCTTGGATCCCCGAAAGGGTAGGTAGAGGAGAATTCTGCATCCATATGTTGAGCGAGCATATTCCAATTTTTCGGCCACATATCCTGACATACATTTATTGAAAGTTTCTTAATGGATTAACCCAACAGTTTTCTCGACCTGGAAATCGAACCGGTATGATCTAGATCGTCTAGCACATTATTATGCCGCGAGACCCCAAGGCAATGATAATAGTTATCATTTTCAATTTTAAGTTCCATTAAAATACTTTCTTCTATAGAATCTACAGGAATAGTTGATGAAGTTATTTAATTCACATTTCACTAGCATAATGAAGTGCGAGCGTCAGGAACTTGAGTAGCTTATAAAATTGACGTACAAATAATAAGAAAAGTGTTTATTAAGTTGCTGTAAATTATGCTTTTAAATTAATTTATTGTGATTCCCATTTACAATCGCTAGATAGCTCTTATAGATGAATTTATGCGTAAAGGTACTTATTTTGATATTAGAAGCAGAATTAGCCATTTAGATTTTATTGTAGTTTCAGAAAAATTAAGTAGAAAGCTTTATAGGTGCATCTAAATATTCTTTTTGATCGCATATTTTTTATTTAAAGTTGCCGATGGTCTACGTAGAAGCATAAACAGGGAGTTCAAATTACTCAATTATCTGCGTCTCGGCATTGGCACAAGATTATTCAAGATGTTATTAATTATGAAAGAAATAATAATTTAAGAGACATATTGTTTGAATATTTTAAACTGACACACAAGCATGAGACATTCAAAGTCTTTATTGATTATCGAACATTTTAATTAATTGTGACATGAATTAATCTCCTGTACACTCAGAGTTCCAATAAATAATTAGAAAAAAAAAACAGAAAAAAGAAATAACTTAAGGTTTTAATACTTTTCATCATCAGCCCATTTACGACCCACTGCTGGGCACGGGCCTCATCTACCATTGAGAGGGTTTAGGCCTTAGTCCACCATGCTGGCCTAGTGCGGGTTGGCGGACAAGGTTTTAATACTATTTGGACTTAATTCAAGCAAAACTTACGTTTTGTTGGACTTCATTTTTTACAACTGACCCTAACAACTATTTCAATAACAACAACTACAAAAATACCATTAGGCCTTTTAAAAAATTCCAAATGGTTGTTTCCATCATTAATATTTACTCAAGTTAAGTTGTAACCGGAGCTAGATTTGTCAAATACGACCTAGTAAATCTGGTTTTGCGTGCTTCGTCCAATTATTGGGGCGTTTCGCAGATCGTTATTTCGTCTGTTCGTGCAACCTCCCACACCGCATTTTCTAACGCGCTTACCTCGATGGTTATCTGGCTCCACGGCAAATATCTGCCGCCTACAGATTTTCAGATGGTTGAGCAATTATAGACTGTACCGAAATTCAAACTGCGTCTCTAATGCATTTTTGACTTTGTTTTAAGTCTACGATATTAATTGTTTACTTCATGATTGATCCACAGTAAATTAACCTCACTCAAAACTTAAAGCTGCGTTTTAGAAGTAGCCTGCATTTAACAACGACCTTTGACTATTCTCATATCTTCTCATTATCTTGTGTCTCAATAATTTGTCGATCTATCCATATCATGAGCATAATTCGTCAGTAAATTAAATGTAGTTTAAATATAATTATAGCTTGTTGCAACGGTTACCATCAAATCGGTCATCTTAGCAATTAAATTTATAGAAACTGCAGACAATAGAATTACAGCAAGAAAACAGCTTCACGAGAAGTTGCAAGCTCTAAACTCAGTAGATGTCTAGGAATTCCTTAATTAAATGTCATTTCACGAGGAAACGAAGAAAATAAAAATGTTTAAAGTTTTTATAAACCTAAATAGGGATACGCCTGTGCTAGATTAAGTTGTGATGAGATTCGCGCAAGATCCTAAACGGGAGTTCCGCAGCGTAACGCAATTCTCAATGAAATTGAACCGCGGCGGCGCTTTAAAATTGAACTTTATACGAGCCGGGTCAATAATGCAGCGGCGAGCAACTACCGGTATCAACAAGCCAAATGGGACTCTAAAAATACTGTATGCATTTTATATGGACGCCGCTATAATGTTCGGCGGTCTAATTTTATACATCGCATTTTTTCTAGGCGTTTGTTCTCCGTTCATTTGTTTTTTGTTTTATAGAATACTCGTATGGCCAGTGTTATTGTTGCCATCAATCATGCATTCTTTATTCGGTTTTCCCGTATCGTTAAAGGCGTGTTTTATTGCAAGTCTTAAATCAAAGGTTTTATGTCATTGTATTTATGGTTCAGTTGGAAGGAATGCCTGCAGTATGTTATTGGAGACAGACGATAAAGAAGATTTAATAAAAACTAAAGAACAACAGCTGTTTACTCTTTAATTTAAATTGTTTTAATGCTTTCAAGTACACGCTGGATAAGAATTGATATAAAAAAACTCTTTTTGTGTATATTTTCGTAAATAATTTGCAGTGCATAATGTTGCAGCTTAATTATTGTTTATGTGTACACAACTCCGCCTAGCTTATGTTACATGGTCATTATTGATTATGCTACCTTGTAGATAATGATAATATAATTTTGTGGATTTTTGTGAACTAAAGATTCGTGTCAGAGTTTCTGTAACTCAACATCTGGCGAGAAATTTGGTAGTATTTGATAGTAGTGACTTCGATAGTATTTAATTTGAGCATGTTCTAGACAGGGTTAAGAATACATTTATTGGAAAATAAAAATAAAAAGATTTTAAATCAGAATTTATAAAAAAAATGTCAAACACTGAAATTAATTTAAAAATGTGAAATCATAGAATACTCGTACAATATATTTGATGGTGTTTACCAGTGTAATAAAAGATAGTGATATCTAGCGATTCTCGAATTTCTTTTCTTTTATGTTAAAATAATATATTCAAATCTATATTTTTATGAGCTATTTTCTCCAAGACGAGACACTCAAGAACAGTCTAGACAAAAACTCGTATGGATAATTTATATAACACTTGTGCACTCGAATGTCCCCCTGCAGTGTGCATTTTCTGTGCACTCATCTGGCGTTAGTTTACAGTTTACTCAGTACGTGCTCCCTAGACTGAACCATTTGATCGTTTAACTGAATAAAACAATAATGCATTCACGTCTGCGTTTAGCACTAAGCTATTCGTATGGCAGTTAAGATTTCGCGTAATTAGAGTGCTGGCGCTTAGTGCGAATTTTATTTTAAAAATTGGAACGAAAAATAACTTTCTTTTTATTGGAGTACGTTAGATTGAAATAAGTGGCCAGTGTTGTATATTTTATTTATTTTCACGAATATTGTTACAGAATATTTTTATAAACCCTTAAAAGGCAAATTTCGTCTAAGTTCATTCCATAATCGATAAGATTATTTTTATTCGTTGAACCAGTAATAATTTGTAAAATGTGGGTTATATCCAAAAACAATCAAAATGTTAATATGTACTTCAAAATTATTAATTAATAACAAATGTTTAACAAATTATGATAGAACAAATAAAAAATATGGTAACACGAATGCTCATTTACAAAATACATTCGATCATCATACAATTTCATCAATGTAAATTTTTAATCCATATTCAAAAATGTGTCGTGCAATGGCATACCGTATTGGATTTAGGCATGCACCGCCCATCAGTCAGGTGGTGACGTCACCGGCCCAGTGGCGCGGCCTTCGCGGCCGGTCGTCGACCCCGGCCGTACCGTTAGCAATGCAAATGAGCCGCTGATTTGTGTACGATCAACATCTGCTAATACATATCATAAACAATTGATTTATGATACACTAACTTTTACGCGCGTTTTTGCCTGCATGTATTACAAATAATACATGGCAACACCTGCCACGGGAAACATCAGCTCCGTATATTTAAAATCTTTTAAATTATTTAAACCACTATAAATTCAAATATAATTAGTACATTGTTATCCACGATTTTTGTTAAAATGTTATGTTTTGTTATGATTTTAAGTTTATGTCGTATGTTCCTTTTTTTTTCTTCTTAAATTTTATATCTGATTATATTTCCTGTAAATTGTGCAAGCTGTGTCGTCCTATTATAAGATGCACAAACTTTTCTTTTTAATATGTTAGTTTAAGCATGTCATGTGTAATCTTAGTTTGGAGACCAATTTTAATAAAATAAAATAATAAAATAAAAATAAGAGAAAAAAAGTATTTGAACAAAAATGAGTAGTAAATGCAGTCTGTGTTTTGTTTTTGGTCGTAATTTGGTATTCAGCTTGTTGTTTTTGAATCATAAAGTCGCTAGTCACCTACTCGTCACAAATATTTTGTGAATATCTTTGTTTGAATGTTTTTTTTTAGTTATTTCTTTTTATATAATCTTTTGTTTTTCTTTTTTTAATGAATGAGTCTTTTACGAGAAATAATTAACAAGTTGCCACCAAAGACGTTTTATATATTTATACAAATGAAATCTGATGTCGCATCATAAAATTATATATTAGAACTTTCAAAAGCCTCATTAAAACTGGGATTATAGTATTCACATTATTCTAGTAACTGTAGATTAACTTTATCTACGAATTGCAAACTAAAAGTTGTGAAGGTTTTAAAATTTCAACACAACTTTTGTACAATTTAATGAAGGGATTATTACGAGGGCAGTCCGATAAGTACTTAGCCTACAAAAGAAAAACGAAAATTTTGGAAAAGTGGCGATTTATTTCTCATCACAGTCTTCTTTCAACTCGATTCACTTGACCCAGCGATGCTCCAACTTCTTTAAGCTGTCTGAAAAGAACGTTTTCTGGAGGTCTACAAAGTAGGCCTCCGTGGCGGCGATAACCTCCTCATTCGACTCAAATTTCTGTCCGGCGACGGACTTTTTCAAGTTTGGAAACAAAAAGAAGTCACACGGGGCCTAATCTGGAGAATACGGTAGATGGAGCAGCTGTTCGTAGCCTAATGTGACCAATTTGGCCGTTGCGACGGCGGAGGTGTGAGCCGGTGCGTTGTCATGGTGGAAGAGCACTTTTTTCTTCGCCAAATGGAGCCGTTTTTTCTACAATTCAGCGTTGAATCGGCCCAATAGTTCGGCATAGTAGAGCCCTGTGACCGTTTTGCCCTTCTCCAGGTAGTCGATGTAAATCACACCTTGTGAAACCTAGAAAACGGTGGCCATCACCTTTTCGGCCGATGGGACAGTGTTCGCCTTCTTCGGAGCACATTCGCCGGGTAAAGTCCACTGTTTCGACTGTTTATTGGTCTCTGGTGTGTACCAGTGAATCCATGTTTCGTCGACGGTCACGAAACGACGCAGAAACCCCTTCGGATTGCACCTAAACAGTGTCAAACACTGCTCTGAAGTTGTGTCACTGATGCGCTTGTCGTCCGAAGTGAGCAAACGCGGCAGCCATCGAGCCGACAGCTTTCTCATGCCCAATATTTCATGCAGGATATGACCCACGCGGTCTTTTAAGATGCCTACTGTCTCAGCTATCTCGCGCACCTTCAATCGGCGGTCTGCCAATACAAGATCGGGACTTTTCTCACGTTATCCTCCGTGGTAGCCGTTTTTGGGGCACCTGGGCGTGGCTCATCAAAAACTGACGTGCGACCACGTTGAAACTCGTTAAACCAATTTTTGACGGTCGCCATTGAAGGAGAAGAGTCACCGTAAACAGCATCCAAGCGCTTTTTGATATCGCTGCGCGATTTCCCTTCCAAAAACAAGAATCAAATCACCGGCCGATATTGCTCTTTTTCCATTTTTCGAAAATCCGCGGACACGTCCGCTTACACACGCGGTCAAAACAAAACTACAAATCCAATTCGGCTGAAATTTTGACAATAGCCGTCTACGAAGATGTGCTACATGATGGTAAATTTATCTTACGATAGTGGTGCCATCGGGCGGTGAGGCTAAGTACTTATCGGACTGCCCTCGTATGTTATTCTACTAGTTTTGTTCAATTTGTAACTGTAATAGGAGCTTATTTGATACTGAATATTGAAGGTTTATTTATAAATATGATAGGTTATAGATAAATCAATTATTATTTCAGTTTTTTTTTAAGCTGAAATACTGTGTCTTAACCTGTAGATATATCCAGGACTCGAATACTTGTACTTATAGGTACTGCTCTAAATCATATCAAACCATAATGTCCTTATTTGATGACATGGTCTTGTAAAGGAATCTCCTATTCGAACCAGGTGGTAAATATTAAAAAATATTTCATTAAAAAAAACGTACTTTCGGTACAATATGCAAAAAGAATAAAAAAATATATTACGATAAATATAAAAGTTTAAATGTGGCAATTTAACTCGAATAGCTCCTCAGATACAAACATCAGTTTCGAATCCTGTTTTACTTGAAAATTTCTCGAAAATATTTATATATTTTAAATGAATTCGCGCATGCCACTAGTAATAAAGACAGGAGTTTAGGAGCGAAACGGTCTGTTGAGTCCGGATTGAATAATTGGAATTCCATTTTGATCATAACCGAGGCTTTTTTAATTAAAACGTTTTGCTGGCAGTGTACTGTGTATGTTATGACTGTATGAACTGTTAAGCGCTCGGTTGTTTTATAGTCCGTTCATAGCTATATCAGTATATATTTTTTGTCATGAATTATTAACCTTAAAAATGTCGAAAGAAAAGTCATGGTTAAACCTAAATAATTGAAAGTTGTCCAAAAAACATCTTAGGTATGTCAGGTTATATGTACATATGTTTGCCATACATGATTTGCAGGCCCGCGTTTTTTCCTTCCTCTTATCCTAGGACTAAGGCCTAAACACTCTCAATGGCAGAGGAGGTCCGTGCCCACCAGCGAGACGTATATGGGCTGATGATAATGATGATCCTAACCTTAATTCGAACGACTTTTTTCTAAATTTTATTTGTACGATCAGCACAACTCACAGTCACATTTTGTTACTTAGCTTGTGAGGGATCCTAGAAAAAAATATTTTCGAGTATTTTTCTACCTTTATCAGCATTCTGAAAAATCTACGTCCATTAAAAATGGATATTATCAAGTTAGGTTGTTGTTACTATAATGAGAAGTTCTGCACGATGTCGAATTAAGGGTTATGTATAGCGTGATGAAACATCTCAGCACGCTGACATGCCCAATGTCGAGTCACTAAAGATGTGCAGTCTCTCTTCATTTGATGCTCTGATTACCACTCGCAGTTTTGCCTCTTTGCATTACTATAAACTGTCAACCAAAGCCCTCCCGTTCAAAGTGTAAGTTTTAAGCCTAATGCAATCGTAGAGACGGTCCATACCCAGCAGTAGATACAGAAATTAAAAAGAAAAAACTTCAGGGTAAAATTATTGATGTCAATAATCGATATTGACCTACATAATGCTTTCAAGTATTTCGACCTTAAGACCCCGGCTTTTTCAACGTTCATCGACTTCCGAAATGTTTTAAAATATTTTTCGCATTCAGACTAAACGTTGGGCCGTTAATCATCGTCTCGCCAGTCTAACTTTGTCATGATCTCGCTGATTTGTTAAATATTTTTAATTCGAAGTGTTTCTTTATGCTGATAGGTATTTAAGTTTTATTTTTTATCTTCATATTCAAGGCGTTTTGTGAGGTTTATAGACGTAGCCAAAAAATTAATACTTTTTGAAAAGTTTAAATAAAGATCAACACGGTTAACGCCCAAGGCAGGTGTTAACGTTCGGAGATTTCACTTAAATATTTTGTAGTCTCTCTCGAAAACGTTTCCAATTACAACATAATTATATAACAACCTCTTTACACGCTAAAGGAAACAAAACATTAGTATCTACGTTTTAGAAACATCACCAATTTAACGCAATTTTTGCTCACGATTATAAATAAATAAACACCCAACAGTCATATACATACATAACCCACACTAAGACCGATATCCGATTCTGGGTTTTCTAATAGACGCGGGTATACTAAGGGGTCTTTGCCGTAAATAAAGTTAAGTGTTAAATACTACAGCTATTTATAGCTTATTAATAATTATTTATAACTTAATAATAATTAGTATGACTTCGAAAGTTTCAACGAAAATCATATATAGATTAAATACAATTTTACGAGAAATAAATAAATACACCCAACAGTCACATACATAGTTCTGACCCCACACTAATATACAAATCTTGTGTCGTGGGTATCAGAAACTACGAGAGACTTTTCGGTTCCAAATCACACATATGTACATATACTAGCTAGGTAAGCTACAGCCACCAACCCACTTACCTGTACGTAAAATTTTCATACGCTCCGTCATGTTATGACTTACAGGCATACCCTAAAATATGTACAAGTCAAGATATCTAGGCCACGAGTCGTTACTTACGTCAGGTGTTCCCCCAAGAGTGCTCGGCGGGTCGACCGCGTTTTCACTTTACTTTTAAAATGCTAGAATTTCCGACTGCCTCGTGGTCTCGCGGTACAAATGTGTGCTAAGTGATCTGAGGGCGTTGGGTTCGATTCCCGGTAAGAGGACACTGTTATTGAGTATTTTAATTAAATTCTCAGTAACAGCATGGAGTCTTGAAATGCGCTCGAAATAAGGCTATATACTCGGCCCCTAATACGGGTGCTAAAATACAGTTTTTTTATTTTTTATTTTATTGCCTCAGTAGGCAGATGAGCAAGTGGCCCGCCTGATGGTAAGCGGTTACCGCCGCCCATGGACTAAAGTAATGCCAGGGGCACATCCCAGCCGCTGCCTACCGTGTGGAGAACACTTTAAGCCTCGTTTAAAGAACAGTTGTTGAATTGTGGGTGTAGAAATATTCCTCTGTCTATCTCTTCGGAGATACAAGCGTTAGTGTGAATGTATGTATAGAATTTCGAAGAATCGTTTCGTATTTCAGCAACTCGTGTTTGTGCGAAATGCAAGCGCGTGGGCGTAGTTAAAATCGCACGCTGCTTAAATAAATTGCTCAGATTGAGAACAAAGATCGACGACGTGGCTTGTTTATTCGAATGCTAATTATGAGATAGCCGTGAATGTTTGGCGACCTGTAAATAATTGAATTAATTAGTATATCCAATCGGACGCGTAATGGCGACCACGCAGTAAGGATCTGTAAACATGTATCGTGTGTGTCTGAATTAACTACATTTTATATCATATAGTATTGCGTTTTTGCTAGTGGGATATTGGTATCCTACTTGTAGTAACCATCGCATAAAAGTCAGCCTGCTAAGTCATGTTTTACGATTAACTAGTTTATCCCGTTCATAGCATGACATAGCACCGTGTCTACTGATAAACGGATATACTGAAAGGGGAAACTGAAATTCTGCTATTATTTTTATAATTACTAGGAATTGTATGAAATATAGCAAATGTTTACAATAAGTATTTAAAATATGTATTTCTATATTTTGAATTAAATATTAATCATATGATATGTTTCTATATATAATCACATTTTCAAACATACCGAACTCTCACACCCTTGCCCCATAGAAAGAAAAGGATGTCTAAAATAATCCATTTTGCACAGGAATATATTAGTGCATAAAAGCCGACACTTTACAGTACGTTGCATGCATATTATACAAACAGAGAAGCTTAGCGTTAATGGACTAGTCAATGGACAGCGCACATGGCGGCGTGAAAGTTTGAATCCTTGTATGCTAATAGGATTTTGGTAATTTATGTGGGCACCTCGAGAGAGTTAGTCTGAGCACGTTGTAGTGTACATTTTGCTCGAATTTTGGATACGCGAAGCGACGTTGCATGCTTTAGCGAAAGTGACAATTTTATTTATCGGTCTGAGATGTGACCGGAATGGAAGAGATATTGTCGCATTTTAAATCTTTTACTTTTGAAACCAAAAAACGCGAAGCATAAAGTTTTAAAAGCTGAGAATTGTTATGATAGTTATTTGGCAGGATTGTAAGAAGTGAAGAAAAAAAGCTCACATAATTGTCACGCATAAATTATAATTTATTTATTTATTAAACTTTATATACATACGGGCGGACTTAATGCCAATAGAATTCTGCCTTCCATCTTGGTAGTGCAGAGAATGGTAAAAGTATTTTCAATAATAGATCGTTTAAAATTAATTTAATATAATACTAATAAGTACACAAATAAATACATACCATGAAATATTAATATATCGACAGTTGCTTCTAGCCAAAAAATATTTTACCAGAATGTCATTGAAAAAAAACTCGCAAGTTTCACAAAGAATTTAAGTCCTCTTAGATACTAGTTAGTCTTAGTCTTGGTTTTACCTAGTTTTGTGACGTGACAAAGAACCTTTATGTCATAAGAATTTTCAAAACCATAACTGGCATACCATTTTCTTTTTAAGTCGACTACTCTTCATTGGACATTTGAAGGTCTGTAGCTCAGAGCTAAGTTGAGGTAATAATTCCATTTAAATATACAGGGTGTATTCAGACCGTGATATTGAAACTAAGGCAAGTAATAGCTAAGGTGACTACAAACCCCCTGGCGTTAAAGAAAATTTCGACAAACAATAAAAATTTTGACATTTTCCTAACAACCATGTACATTTTATAGCTATGGTTGTTAGGAAAACTTCTTTTTTTTTTGTCGGGATTTTATTTAACGCCAGGGGTTTTATAATCATCTTAGCTATTACCTGCCTTAGTTCCCGATCACGGTCTAAATACATCCTGTAGTTCTCAATTTAATGGTAGACATTTATTCTTAGGAGACACGTTTCGTTGAGTTATATTTATTACTCGTTCCCAACTTTCACGTATACCCAAGAGGGAAATTACCTCAGCTACACTGCCGATAAATGTTAGTATCGTTAAAGTTGGTCGATTATCGATGTACAGTATTAACTGTGTGTAAATAAGCATAAGTTAAAAATGCAGTGAACGATGATCATCTTTTTTCCATGGCATTCCTTCGGAGATGATTTATAAAAAAATATTTAAAATATTTTAATAAAATATTAATTAAGACTTCCCTGTTTTCTTGTTAGCTTTTTTCGTATTAAGACGTATATTTGTAATTATTTTTTGCTTAGACACAATTTTTTGACGTCCGATAGGTGTGTTTGCCTATTGTATTGTCGTGATGGCCTCGAGGTTTAGCCACTCGGTCGAGAATCTCGACGGTCGCGGGTTCAAACCCCAGGCACACACCTCGAACCACGACTTATCGAAGTTATGTGTGTATTTACAAATAATTATCACGCACTTTAACGGTGAAGGAAAAACATCGTAATGAAACCTGCACACCTAAAAATTCTTAGGAATTTCTTAGGTGTGTAGTCCGCCAACCCGAACTAGGCCAGCGTGTTGGACTAAGGCCTAAACCTTCTCAGTTGTAGAGAAGGCCTGTGCCCAGCAGTGGGACGGATATGGGCTGATGATGATGAAATTGAATATAAATGTTGTACAAGGACTGTGAGTACGTAGCATTAAACGTAGTACTATTGAGTGATGCTTCCGTGTTTGTAAATATATAAAATAATCTTATGCCAATTTTTACAAGTTTATTTTAATGAAAGGCAGCTCCCATTCCTCACTCCTTCTTATATAATTAATCAAACCAAACGCAGTACGTGTATGTCTCCGGTAAAGCCATTATGAAAGAAGGAATACTCTGTAAATCTCCCAACCATTTGTCCACCTAATTGGTCCAAATTGTCGTTTAATTTGGATTATAATGTGGTTTTGGGTTCGGCAGGGCCGGTGACCTTACCCCCGTCGTCCAGACTGCTTTCACAAATGCTGTGACATTCCACCGGTTCGCGGCGTCAATAAATTTAGAATACTTCCGAAGTCTGGCTCTATTGATCATTCTAAGAATGGAGTTTGAAATCGGCGTGTTTGTACAGTATTTTGCTAGTGTTAGTATATTGATTTCTTTTGGAGTTCGCTTATAAAATATTTTTTTATGCGACATTATTATCCCTACTAAAATAATGTAGAATTATATATTACTTTTATTTTTATATAATTTCAGTTATCGTTTTTTGACATGTGATTTTTATTGCAATGCTTTGTTTAACGTAGTCTAATAAAAATATAATATTTATACAGCCCTAGTTCAACGGATTGCCCTATGTGACAAATCTTCTTTCACAATGTAGGTATGTAAAAGTGTAAATAGACTTACTAAACATGTATAGATAGGACCTTGGAAAAGGACACAGACTCCTCAATATCAACAGCTATAGTAATATTATAAATCTGAAGAGTTTTTTTTTTTTTGTTAGAACGCGTTATTCTCAGGAACTGGTCCGTTTTGAAAGAAATTTTCAGTGTTATATATCTCGTTTATCGAGGAAGACAATAAGCTACATATCATCACGCTATGACCATTAGGACCAGAGCAACAATAGAAAATGTGGCGAAAACGAAAAATAATATTAATTTTGAATTCTAATGTTTCACATACGAGTTGTAGGCACCAACTAGTTATTATTAAATTCTTCCGACCTGAGGTGAGACTTGGTGCCTGTATTTTATCATATTGTATCGTTCTAGTGTATTACTACAGTCCTAACAAAACAAACTTACAGACTTTTCAACGTCAACGTACAATCGCTCACCGCCAAAAACACGCTTCTAATTAAATGTAAACACAGCGCACCCTTCGTGTTTGCTTTTGATTTACTCACTGAAATCACGGCGTGTTTTAATTAAACGAACGTGTATGAAATGTATTTTAATCGTGGTGAGTGAATGGTCAGCATAAGTTGCGCTTTCGCTGTGAGGGCTCGCACGAACATAATTACAGCATCGAATCTCAAAGCGTTTTTATTGAAACTCCTTGGTCTAAACCTTGTCTTTTACTCGCAACATATTTTATTTAAATTTAGAATGCCTTTTTATTATTAAGGAAATAAGAGGGGAGCGGGGTGGTGGTTAAAATAAGTAGTGGTTCACTTTGCTCTTCATTAAGGAGGTGACGATTGTGGAATACTACGAAGTAATAATAATATATGCAGTGCTCTGTATATTAAATTAAAGTCTTCACGGTTGGTTTCTGCTCATTCGTTGGAAGCATGATGTACTGTGTAATCGTATCTAACACCTCAATTTTTTTTTGTGATAATGCAATGATTTATTTTATTATATATATATTATTTATATGTAATATATATATGTTTCTATAATTATTTATTTATCTGTGTATATATGTTAGTTATTCTATTTATATGTATTTATTTTACCATTTAACTATTTATGCACCTACCTTTTTTATCTCTGCATCACCCAAAGGTTGACTGTTAGAGAATGCCTTTGACATTAAGTCCGCCTCTATACTTAATGTATAAAAAGCATAAATAAATAAATGATTTATTTTTTCGTAGTGTATAGTAAATTAAACGTGCCACGGAAAAATGATCAAATTCCACGAAAACCTTTATCATCCATCGCTTCGGTACTGAATTTAAATAACAATATTTTAACTTTTTTTGAATTTAAATTCAGATTCTATTCACGACACAATGTATTTTATGATTGAAACGTAAACTTTTGTGATCCAAATTCCGTTGATGCGGCACGGATAATTATAACCGCAGTAAGTCACGGATGAATCGGGAATCGCAGTAACCTGGATATTTGTTTGAACCTGTGAAATTATATAGGCGCGTCTATTTGCCGGTTCACCAATTTGTGGTAGACACATTAGTAAACGTGTTTATGCCTTCTTTTCGTACGGTTAACAGCAAGCTGCTTTATCTAATGGTGAGATCACATCCTGAACACGTCAATTAGACATGGGAAATACAATAAATATTAAAGGTGAAGTAAACATCGTGAGGAAAACTGCGTATCTAAAATATTTACACGATTATTATTTTTTGAATTGAACTCGACACCTGTCGATTGCACGCCGGTTACAAACATAAGTCGCAGGACCATCTATCCAGGAAGCATATACCATGGAATTGGAAAAAGGATATTTCCTCCACTACACACTGTCTTCAGTGACCTATAAATATGGTGACTACACATAAGTTTGAGCACTAAGTATTGATCTGTCCCCTTGTGGCAAGGACACTTCGAAACTTTCCCCACGTCAATTGAATGGCTAGTTGTTAAAAACAACTTGATAGCTAAGCTGTTATAATTGCTGCCGTGTTCTATCTAATGTGTTATCGAAAGACATTTTGGTTATTTTCAGTGTGGATCTTGGCTATACGCAATATTTTTTTATGAAACTTTTTTTTTATTAATTTTAAAGAGGTAGAAAAAGTGAGGTCGGTTCTTTAATTCTTAATGTGTGAAAAAACAAATCGTAGATAATGGAATAAAATACAAATCAGATTGCATTAAAATTTAATACTAAGTATAAAACAAAGAGCAAGTAATGAGCTAGAATTTAATCCATGTCGAAATATTAGAAGTAATCAATTTAAAAGGAATAATTGAAAAACAAGGAAAGAAAATTACACCAGAAAAAAATACGTAATAAAACTACCATATGAAAAGAGCTTATTACTGACGAATAATTTTTTAATCACATGTTATGATTATTATTCTTTAATGCAAACTATATTACTAGTCTCCATAAATAAAACATCTTTATGCTAATCTTTAGAATCCCTGAGTAAATCTTCTGTTATATTGTGCTTTTATACATAAACCTTTAAGCCGATGTTCTTATAAGAATGATGAAACAACGTGTTTCCTTATCCACCAACACCATCTTATTTTTATTCTAAGCTTATGCACATCGGTAATATCGTTGAGTTAATATTAATAACTTATTAATGTATTTTCTATTCCAAAACTGCCTCGTGGTCTCGCTGCACAAGTATGTGTCGTGCGATCTAGAGGTCCTGGGTTCGATTTCCGGGTCGGGCAAAGTGTTATTGGGTTTTTCCATTAGGAAATTCTCAGTAGCAGCACGGAGTCTGGAAATGTGTTCGAAAAACGGCAATAGGCTCGCCCCCTATTACGTGGGACTGATATATAACTGGCGAAATGTGGGTGCAGAAATGCACCTCTGCCTACCCCTTCCGGGAATACAGGCGTAGGGTTATGTATGTATGTATGTGTCTTTTCCAAAACTCCTAAAGTAAAGAGGTCAGATAGAATGGTACTGATATTCTTGTCGACATAAATTAATAAATAATTGTTTTTGTTTCAGGTAAGTTCGAGAAATCTTTCAAAGCTTTTGACACTCGCGTAACACATTTATTATACCTAACAAGTAACACATCCTAGTTGATAACCTTACACAAACGTAAGTGCATGTGCCTGGTATTGTTGATATCAGGAACAATTTGTTTTAATTTATTACGTCAAATGTTAGACTGTATATACAGCTTTCCCTTTACGTATGTACATATATGGAATTAACGTAACGTATAAAAATGGCGTGATAAGGCGGTGCTCAAGTACTTCAAAAAAATTAAGTGCCCACTCAATATAAATCGAATGAATTCATTCAGGTGCCGTTCATTCGGAACGAGTATCTGTTCAGTTGATAAAGGGCTCTTAAATGTAAGGAAAAATGGATGATAGTTGAACGGATTAAAATAAAATATAGAATTTGGGGCATTTCACGTGAAGCGGACAAGGAAAAAATGTAAGGACGTGAAACTAGTTTATATTGAGGTCCGTTATAGTATTAGTAGACGTAAATATGTACACACATTTTTATTTTTGTCTGATGCTTATTTGCCTAGTTATGGGCTTCTAAAGAGTTGACAAAGTTTGAGGAGAGACATTTTTGGACGTTGTGCTTGTAATAAGTAAATTTATAAAAAAATATAAATGAAGTTCTTTCAAATAGTTAAACGGATGCTCTTTTTAAATTTTTAGCAAAATTTGAATTTTTATTTTTTCTTAATATAGGAAACCGGAAGTGACATTTTGAGATAAGAACTTATAAAACGTGATCACCATAAATTTAGAAGTTACATCTAATAGAGTGCCATCATAGAGGTACAATACGTACGATGCGCCCTATCCAGATCTCTGTAAGGTGGGTCTGTATACACAAGCACATAATACCATGCTGGTTATGGGGTACATAAATATACACATGTACTACTTTTCTTACTTATTTGAGAAGAATCAATACGGTTTCGTAACACTTTTATCTTTACTCTCGCGTAGCATTTAACAAGTCAGTAAATACATGAATCATTTTATTTGTAACAGTTTAATACACTTAATGGCCGAATACTGAAACGCTACTTAATCTGAGGGCGACTTATATTTAAGTGGCTGTTATAATTTAAACGGTATATACTTAAAAAATGTCATGTAAAAGAACTTTTTGTGGTAATCTTGCCATTTATGGAAATTTAAGTGGGCATTAGTTAATCACGGTCTTAAAACCGAAAAATGATGTTTCAGTATACCGCTTAAATTATAACTGCCACTTAAATATAAGTCACCCTCAGATTAAGTAGCGTTTCAGTATTCGGCCATAAGTAGCCCATGACCTCGCCCAAAATGCTATCTGCTGCATATTCCATCCAACTTAGTCCAGTGGTTTCGGCATGACAGCGTACCAGACAGTTACTTTCGCATTTATATTAATTATAATTTTATGGATATTAATTTTTTATTTATACAGTAATAAAACTCTGAAATTGTCATCTACAGTTAGCGGTCAGCAGTAGGTGCCCGTCAATCAAATTTGGTCGTTTTACTTTGAGCGTTTATGTAATTCTACCCACGACTTTGTCAGCGTTGATTGTACAGGTTGCGGGATATGTATATGAAACACGTATCAATTGTAAAAAAAAGAAACAGCGTGAAATTAGCCAGTACTAACTCAAATAGATAATATTCGGTAAGAATCGTTAAATAAAATAATGTGTAAAAAAACTTCGTGCACACCTAAAAGTTCTTAAGAATTTCTTAGGTGTGTAGTCCGCCAACCCACACTAGGCCAGCGTGGTGGACTAAGGCCTAAACCCTGTCAGTTGTAGAGGAGGCCCGTGACCAGCAGTGGGACGTATATGGGCTGATGTGGATGTAAAAATAAGGTTCCAATTAACAGTGTTACAATTTTTATACGAATCTATTCACTTGATTTGGTTTCATTGAATACAGCACGGAATAAATTGGCACGTGCAAGAATACACCGGTTCAATACCCGTTCGAGCGAAGAAAGACAATTCTCAATAACAGCACGGAATCTGGAAATGTTCCCGGTAAAGAGCAATACGTGCAGTAATACAAAGATGCATATAGCCAAAAAATAGCTCTTTCTGCGTCTTTGGTAAAACGGGATTAAGTGTATGTATGTTCTACATAATACGTATTATAAATAGAGGATCGAACATCTAAAATTAGCCCTATAAACCGAATTAACGTTGTTTATGAAAGTACTAACACCCGTCATATTTCGATGCGTAGTTTAGAATGTGCTACTAAAGGTTAGTTAGCCGGTTTTATCACTTGCTTGTTTAAAACAACAACCGCATTACAGTTTGCAGTGAATTCACGGGTCTTGTTGTGAACCGTTGGAGCTAACGTCGCTTCCTTCCCGATTTGTATTCGTTGTGTCGCGAAATTGTCAATTGTGTTTGCATTTTGTGATACACAGTTCGTAGTGTTGTTGGTGTAATGACGTCACGTTTATCGGTTGCGTTTTTATTTACCTATTAATGCTGTTGCCGTAATCAGTGTAATTTTTTTATTTTTATGTCTGCTACGGTGGCCAAAAAGGCACCCGCCACTGCGACTTCTACACACCGGGGTCGGAACCGGGATGCACCAACATAATATGAAACAATACAAACAAATCAAGTCTGGGAGTTTGTGACACCAAAAAGTCTCTCGTAGTTTCTGATATCCACGACACAAGACTCGTGTCTTAGTATGGAGTCAAAACTATGTATGTTACTGTTGAGTGAATTTATTTATTTAAAAGTCAAAGTCAAAATCACCTTTATTCAAATAGACTTTTACAAGTGCTTTTGAATCGTCAAGTAAGTTTTTTTTAAACTATTGCCAAATTTAAATACCAGCTTACTTACAACCAGTAAACTTACTTTATGCCAGTTGAGTTTTAAGTCCTATGCCATAATTTTAGGCATGTTTTTAAACTGCTGGTAGTTACTGAGATTTTTGTGATAGAAAAATTCAATTACCCTCGGGACTCGAACTCACGACGTCTAGATCGGACGCCGCGTACTTATTTAGCCCTACCAAAGAAGCAATCGTTACAGTTAATAATAATACTGAATATAGTTTTGGAAAGCTTTTGTTGGGTAAACTTTGCAGTAACACATATTTGTTTATAATATAATTATAGTGACATCTTGCGACAACTACATGAACTACTTCTCACTCTGAGTAACTGAATTATTTTATAGAAACGTATATCAACCAAATTCAAATAGAACAAAATACATGGTAAGTAATGAAAGCCATTTGCTGGTATCTTTGTAAGATATAGGGGTTGGATGCGATGAAAAACTACGGTAAAATATTATGACGCTCAGAACATACTTCACTTGGATTAGGTTTCGGGAGAATGTGAGATGGAAGAATTTGATGTAATAAATTTGTTGTTTAGATATCCACAATTCTAGCAGGTACTTTAGCGATTGTGTCAGTAAATTATATAGAACATTTATTAATAAATATATTTCTTTTTTATGTTCATAAATTTACGCCTGCAACTCTGATGGTGTAGGGAAAGGTGCAAATACATCGGGAATACGGCAGCCGTATTTTAATTTTGCAGGCGTATTTATAATAACAGTGAATTCATTGCCGTTTTTTAGGCATTTCTGTATCTGTACTGCTAAAGAGAATTACTGATTAGAAAAACCTCTAATGCTTTTCTTGATCCGGGGTTTGAATCCGAGACTTCTGGATTGCACATAACACATTTATACTGCAGGATCAACGGATATTAATCTTACCTGTCTATTTGTCTAAATACATAATTTGCCGAATGGAGATATCTTTCTCACGAGCATGACTCAGTCGTTGCACTGAAAAATGTCTTTCAACATATTCCAATCTTTATCGAGAGGAAATGGATAAAATCGATGTTTGTCGCATTCGTATCGATGAAATGTCAAGTGACGAACTAGCGGAACCGAGTTAGTTCGAAAATCAAAACTGTGAAATAATTCTCGAGAGTGCAACGATTTTGCAAACGGAAATTACTTCAACTGTAATATGAGGCATTCCTATACATATATTATTTTCAAAGTTACTGAGCGAATGATGGCTAAGTTGGAAGCATTCGTATTGATAAGCCGGTGGTTGCAAGTCTTATGCCAGAGCACGCCTCTGACTTCATCATCATCAGCCCATATACGTCTCACTGCTGGGCACGGGCCTCCTCTACAACTGAGAAGGTTTAGGCCTTAGTCCACCACGCTGGCCTAGTGGGGGTTGGCGGACTACACATCTAAGAAACTTCGATGAACTTTTAGGTGTGCAGGTTTCATCACGATGTTTTCCGTCGCCGTTAAAAAACGTGATAATTATTTGTGAATACACACATAACTTCGAAAAACCCGAGGTGTGTGCCTGGGTTTGAACCCGGACCGTTGATATTCTCGAACGCGTGCCAAAACCTCGAGGCCAACAACCTCAACTTCTGACTTTATAAATGTATCGAATTTAAATATAATATCGCTCAAGCTTACAGTGAAGGAGAACATCAAAGTTATTTGGGAAGTACAAGAATTCCTAGGATTTCCTACGTCTATTAATCTGCTCTAGGCCACAGTGATCGATGAAACACTCATTAGTTGTAGTGAAAATATACAAGCTGAGTCTTATTATGTTTATCACCCTATTATTTTTGTATCAAGGCATTAATTTGAAATACGTCTAAAAATGTAAACCGTGCCCCAATTTCGTGCAACAAATCCGTAACTTCCCTGTTTACGTTGTGTAATTTTAGGGACGAGGGGATTACGGTTGATGAGTTTTGTTGAATATTAACACGCCGATATTCTTTTGATGATTCAGTAGTGTCTGCCTCGTGGTCTCGTGGCAAAAGTATGTGCCGTGCGATCTAGAGGTACTGGGTTCGATTCCTGGGTCGGGCAAAGTGTTATTGGGTTTTTCCATTAGGAAATTCTCAGTAGCAGCACGGAGTCTGGAAATGTGCCCGAGAAACAGCAATAGGCTCGCCCCCTATTACGTGGGAATACAGGCGTGAGGTTATGTATGTATGATTCAGTAGTCTTGGGCTATGGGTGTATTCGTTTTGAATTATTTCTCTATTTTAGATACTAGCTTTTGCCCGCGACTCCGTCCGCGTAGACTACAGTGTTGGGTTCAGAAAGAAATCGCATTTATAATATTAGTTATAATGTAATGATGTAATAAAAGCCATATAGAAAAGTTTCATCATTCTACCTTCAAAAATGACGAATTTCCATACAACTTTCATCCCCTATTTTTATTTTACTCCCTTAAAGGTAATTTTTTTACATACTTTGAATGTCATATTTATTTATATCTAATCAACAGCCTAAAAAATAAGTTTCAAGTTTCTAGCTTTAAAAATGACAATACTTCCATACAACCTTTCATCCCCCCATTCAACCCCTTAAAACCCCTTTTCCGCAATAAAAAGTAGCCTATGTTCTTTCTCAGGCTCCAAAAAATCGGTTCAGTAGTTTTAGCAGGAAAGCGAGACAGACAGACAGACAGAGTTACAATCGCATTTATAATATTAGTAAGGATTAAATACTTTTCCAATGGATTAATTTAATGCGATATCAGGACTGAATATTGACTTTATCTATTAAGATTACTTGGGATCAAGTCTTAGGACACCATTCTGACGTCGTGCGGTATGGTACATTTAACATAATGTTTCTCGTGTTAGCATATTGAAAATACATATTTTCTTAAAGTTTTTCAATACTTTCGTTTGTCGTGATCTCTTCTTACACTGAGTTGTGTTTCCATAATCTCCACTTCTCCAATTTGTCAATCTCTTCAAATGTTAAATAAAATATAAAATAATACTTTTAGCTCATAAAATCTCATTCCATGTATTTGACTTTTGTATGATCAGCACAACGTGATTTTTGCACAGGACGAAAAAACCGATGATTTTACGAGTGAGTATTTTCTGTTAGATTTTTTTATAAATACTGCGCGATATACCGCAATTTTTAATACATACAAATTGTGCTACACGAACGTTTGCGCTTTTTATATAGGCTGTAAAATTATTCATGGCACATATTTTACCAATTTGGTAGTATGTAAATTTAGTCTTGAATGTGAATAAAGCTGATAAAGGTTTTATGATATGCTAAATATCCCGCTGAAGATGTTTGGGCATAGTTGTAAGTCTGCCAGTAAGTAACGGCTTTTGTAGGTTTACATTCGGTAAGGAATGATGCTGGAGACTAAAAACGTATTAGAACATATCTTGTGGATATTAGACTCCCCCGTTCCTTACATATTCTTTCTCAAAAACTAGCATCGCTTCTGCGTTATTTTAGTGTTTGTTTCTGTGCGAAAAAGATCTGTTACCACCGTGCATTAGTTTGTCTATTTGACTCTTTTACGACACTAAGGAGGACATAGATTATTCTAATTCAGTTCGCGCAATAATTCGGCAGAATAACGTTATGAAAATTGGTTTACAGTCTGCGGACTTAGATTAACTTTTTTAAACTTGTGGTCTCTCTCGTGTGACGTTTTCAAAGCTGTCTAGACTCTTTGTGTCGCGACATTATTAAAAATATAATTAAAAAAACGCAATCTAATAAGTAAGTAAATAAGTTATTACGTTCGTATCGCTAGTCATGGCATATTGTCGTGCTCCACAAACGTAAATCACAACCGACGACACAACAAATGGATTCGCAACGAGCTTGTTGACTTGTAGCTTTCATTTCCTTAACCTGATGGAATTTCATGAAATTAGTCCTATAGTTTAAATAAGGTTGGCTGTCTACGGAACGTCTCTTTAATTGTATTTTAAGCACTGCTTAAGACTGGTATAGCGTCACCCGATTAACTGAGAGAAGCTAATTGTTTTAGTTTCCATAATATAAGCTCCTATAACGATGACAGCGTATTAAATTTTATTATTGCATTTGTTAAACGGCATTAAGAATGCAGCCCGCTTCCAACAGGTAACACTGGAAGTCTGGAGGAGGCCAATGTTCAGCAGTAGAAGTGTGGCTGATTATAATGAAGACAAAGATGTCAAAAGCTATTATAAGTCATTATGAAGATATAGATGTTGGGATGTTGGTTGACTGCCTCGTGGTCTTAGATGTACTGGGTTTGATTTCCGGGTCAGGCAAAGGTTATTGGGTTTTTCCATTAAGAAATTCTTAGTAGCAGCCCGGAGTCTGGAAATGTGCCAGAGAAACGGCAATAGGCTCACTCCCTATAACGTGAGACTGATACATACGTGGCGAAATGTGGGTGCAGTAATTCACCTCTGCCTACCCTTTCGGGGAATACAGGCGTGAGATTATATGTATGTATGTATGTATGGATGTTGAGTATGCAATCTCAACCTCTTTATTTTCATACAATTGACACGATATTTACACAACTATTACAATTTACACGCATAATTACGCAATAAAATATATAATAGTACCTTGGTACATAATCTAAGTCTGTTCAACCCAAGACGTGATACGGCAATTCGCTCGTGCTAGCACTGAACTTGTTTATGTAGAGACCGCTCCACCCTAATTGTAACAATTACAATCTCAAACTACCGACATAGCAGTGTTAACATTTTATCAATTACTACTTATCTACGCTTTTAAAATTTATGTTTATATTTTTACAAACTAGGTAAAGCGACAGGTATTTCCACACGTCGTGCTTCTTAGAATTTTCGAGCGAAATCTTATGTGTTAATACTTACTTGTTTATAAGCTTCTATTGTGAATTTTACTCAGACGAAATTACGAGCAGCAGCGTTTTAAAGATTATGTTCCTCTCGAAGCTCTTCGTTGACGTCACTAAACCGGATGTTGAGTTTCTTTGCACCCCGGTTTGGGCCAATCACTCCGTGGAAGGTTGATGCACTAGTCTAGCAGTGTTTATTAAAACGACGTCTCGAGAGTAATTTCATTCAACAATGGAAGCTCGAACAATTTTTGTCATTTAATATAATGATATAACGACGAAACAGGAGGGCATCTGAAGATTGTAGAGTAATCGATCGTACGAAAGGTGTAATACTCGCCATAGTGAGCCACGGAAAAGTGTCACTTTACAGGATCAGCATGTGCCTTGTTACGAAAGGGCCAGAATATTGTCTCGACTGGTAAGACTTAGCTCGTTCAGCGACACCCAAGGGACAGTGGCCACATGCAAAAACGCTCTTAACAGTTTTTAGATAAATTGTCATTTAAATCCATTTTACCTTGTTTGCCTGGTTTCAAACTCTGTCTTTTCTTCTGGTTAATTTGGTTGTAGGTTCATAAAAATTATGATTCCCTTAGATTCGCCAAGCTTCAGTACTCGGTGTCAATACTGTACTTGATCTTGGAACACAGGTTTTGCAATGGCGGATGTGTGGTAGATAGGGCCTATAAGTTTGTTCGCTCGAATAAGTAACAAATAGGCAGACAACCTTTCATATTTATAATATTTTATTATTAGCATGAGAAAAGCATGCAAAAATCCATTGCTTATCAACTCCCCATAATGTGTTTAAACTGCAAACTGTCATATTATTATCGGATAAATAAATTGCCCACAAGCGTGCAGCATACGCTCTGTTGCGGGCGGTACAATAAAGCTAAATATCCATTAGGCAGAGGAAAAATACTACCCTTGTAAATTCTATAAAACGTCGACTTAAATATATTACAAAGTCCTATGATGGAACCAGCTTACACTTCTGTCTATTACCAGTTAAGGGGATTAGCTTGCTCGGACGGCTAAATGAACGATCATCATTAAAACTGTCACAGCGGTCTTGTGGTAGCTTAAAATGTAAACAAAAGTAAATTTTATATCAGTCTCATATTTAATACGTCTCTTTTTTCGTTGCAATGTACATGAGAAGGCAGGGGTTTATTTCTAGCCTATTTTCATTTTTGGGGACATTTCCAGACTTAATGCTACGCATCTGAGAATTTTTGAACGGAAATTCCCAGTACTCGATCTGAAAATGGAAGCAACGTCCTCTTGATCTTACGCTACACACTTATACACTTGATGTAATAAAACGAATGTATACAAATCATAACGGTGATAAATAAACGTTCAATTTATAACAACGTGGTATTATAGACGCTTAGCATTACGAATCACCATACCGATCCGGCGCAATGGACGCTTATCATTACGAACCACCGGAGCGATCTTCGCATCGCCGTCCACGTTGCAGCGTCCTTGCTAGAAACACTAAATTACGCTTGTTATTACGGCGAAGTTAGCGTTGCCGCGAGATCATTGTTCGTGTTTGCTCAACGCTTCACCGAAATACAAACATTTGTCCGTAGAAGTGAGCACGATTTAATATATTTGCAAGTTCAATTCTATTGCGACGACATGGCTTTTGTTTGAGTTTGATAGTTGTTGTGTTTTGTTACGTCAAGCTCAAGTTCTTGCTTGTTGTTTTTAGTTGCACTAAGGTATGTATTCCAAAAGGGCTGATCAAAATGTATTTCTACAATAATATTTTGAAAGTTGTATTAAGTTAAACTTAAATGTAAATGGTGGGCGAACTTATTACCATTTATCGGGCAAGAATAGGGCCTGTCTCCGTGCTACTATTCAGAAATTCCCAAAGGATAACCCAATTACAATTGTCCCCGACTTGCAACCGAATCTCGGACCTCTCAGTCGTGCGTTTTTTTACGCTGCCTTACCCAAAAGTCAGTGCAAAAAGGTGTGTTCGGTTAAATGTGTTTGTAAGTTTAATTCCTCTGTGACGTCATTGCAGGCTATTGTTTTGAGTGAAATATCCATGTGCTGTTATGTAAAGGTCAAGTTCGTGGTAGTTTTACTCATGTTAAATAAAAAAATGTTGTAAAAGTAGCGTTTGAAATGAGTGAGTCACTGTGTCGAGTCGCTGTTAAAAGTAAAACCGTGAATTGGTAGGTACAAGTATTTTATTTTAAAAATTACAGTTCAATTTTTGTATTGTGTATTTTAATGAGCTAATCTTTCGAAATAAAAAGAATATTCTAAATATCACTATATTATATAACTACGATCTATAAATAAACAAAAAAGGTATTCAAATATCTCGTCCCTCATATTTAAACTATAAAGTGTGTCACCACATGATAAAATAACGTGTTTCCTAATTAAATTTCTAAAATATGGACCAGGCTATTATATTTTTATCAATATGGCAAGAACATCACTTCACCTATTACTATCTTAATTAACCGTATTTTGTATACAAAGGTAATACAGTTAGACCTAAGTAAGTTTATTTACATAAAACAATAATCTGAACTTTAAGTCCACTCATTTATCAGCCCATATACGTCCTACTGCTGGGCACGAGCCTACTCCACAACTGAGAGGGTTTAGGCCTTAGTCCACCACGCTGGCCTAATGCGGGTTGGCGGACTACACAACTAAGAAATTCCTAAAAACTTTTAGGTGTGCAGGTTTTATCACGATGTTTTCCTTCACCGTTAAAGTACGTGATAATTCTTTGTGAATACACACATAACTTCGAAAAGTCAGAGGTGTGTGCCTGGGGTTTGAACCCGCGACCGTCGAGATTCTCGACCGCGCGCCCAAATCTCGAGGCCATCACGACTTCAGATTAAGTCAACTCCTAATATTGAATTTAAATCGTTGTTTCACTACAAACATTTTTCATTATTCCGACCTACAGCATAATGGCGGCTAATAAATAAAAATAAGCGAAGGAGCCCGATAAACCTGCTGAACTAGGTCAATCGTTAAAGGATGAATGTCTGGCGGTCCATTAATTTAAAACTGTCAATGTGTTTTATCTCGAGGATTGTGCGTTTGTTGAACACAAGCCCGAAACGGCAATACGTCGGTGACACAGTTATTGCATCTGGTATGACTTTATGCTCGTCGTCCTCGCTGCAAACGTGCGAAACACTGATGTTATTCATGTAATACATATTTATTCGCTGTCATCAGCATGTGTATGTCAAATCTAATGGTTGCAAAGCATATTGCCTACCACGAAATTAACAAAGCTATTAAGTTGTTTTGATTTTCTTTTAGTTAGAATCTATAATTTATATTTAGAATGTTGTTTACTGTTTACATCAGTGGCGGTACTTTCATAGAAGCCCAAAAGCCCAGCATGCCTTACAAAAATCCGAATAATCTTTAAGCTTTAAATCTTTATTTAACAAAACCAATTTGACATATAAATGAGAATATCCTGACCCCACAATAAACAATTATATACTAGACATTACACCATTAACGTGTAACGCTTTTGTTTACATATACAAGAAATAAGGATGTACCAACGTAAAACGGCAATAGGCTCGACCCCTATTACGTGGGACTGATACATACCTGGCGAAATGTGGGTGCAGAAATGCACCTCTGCCTACCTCTTCGGGGAAAACAGGCGTGAGGTTATGTATGTATGTATGTAGGATGTACCAATATAATATCTGTTTATTTTGAAACTGCGAGCTACGATTTTAACGATAACTACTAACAACGGTCTAATTGTTTTCAAACATGGTGTACCGTTCGCGCTCCACGTGCGATGGTGTGTGTTTAGCACAATACGTGTCATTACCGTAGCCGCATCAATTAAACTGTCAAACTCACTGGCCGCGGTGCCACCTGATGTGCACTCGCGACACGAGCAGCACGAGAACGGCGCCAGTGTTCAGCCGACCGCAGACGGAGGCGCACGCCCTTCGCCCCCCGCTGCGTCACAACCGCGACCCTTTTTCGTATGTTTCAAAATATTTTTAGTTCACGTGAATCGCGTGTCGTTCGCCTATTTCACAGTGTGTGCACGAAGTTCTCTAGTTTCCTTTTTCACTCAACTGGATGTATCAGAGTGATTGTTTAAGGTGAGTTTGTTTATATGTCGATCAGCTGTGATCGACTCCGTGTTTATGGTTGTAACGATGCTTCTGTATTTAATATAATCTTGTGTGTGAATAACACGCTTTGCTTGTTTTGAATACTCCAAGACGTTGAGTGTGAATCAACAGGAAGTTGTAACAGAAAAGTGTTATCTTGCAACGTTTGAAGTGTAAGTTATGACTTGATGTATGCATTTGCAGATGTGTGTGTATGATTTGAGTGCATTAAATTTATGCTTTGATGATAATTAATTATTGGAACAGCAATGTTGAATGCAGTATTTTACTTGTTAATAATAATTGCCAGAATCGTTTTTGAACTAACAACTTAGAAACCTTTTTCAAGTATGTTTTTAAAGCAATTCACTGCGTCCGCATTGAGATGCAGTAGTTCGCAAAAGTGGTCTAGAATTTTTTATTCACGTTAAACTAACCTGACCGGGTCCGACCGCTCTTCCGTTGAGAGATCTATTTTGCTCAGGTCGCGGAGACTTGTTGGATTGCGAATTACGTAATTTTAAATGATGCAGTTGAAATTACAGTTCTAAAAACGAAATGTTCAATTCGTAAAATGGCTGTGCATAAAAAACAGCCGTTTTCCGATGCGCTCACTGACGTCATATGCTTATAACATCGCGCTATCGTATTTCGAACGCAGTCTGGCACACATTAAAAATAATAGTATGCACTTCGCGAGACAAAGACTGGTTTTGCGTTGACGCGTATTCTTGTTTGATAAATTTTCCGCGTGTTTTTTTTTCTCGGGCAGATGTTTATTCGAGAGTATCTAATCATCTCGGTGTGACATTATCGTCTGGCTGACTTATCTCGCCGGCGAGTGATTCGATTTCGCATAACTCGTTTATCAGTTCCATCGTCATTATGTCCAGATTTAGATGTTCAATACACTTACAAACATGAAGTCATCCCTAAGGTTCTATTGAACCTGAAAAGCACAAAAGTATTCCGATACACTCGCTATGCCAATTATTTAGTCCCACGTGTTAGAAAACGAGTATAGTCATTTATTGGATTCGTTTCCTGTCTCCTTTGTGATACAAAAAAAATCCTGACAAGAAATCTAATAATAGCTTTCTGATCTAGGAGTCATACTCGAAACCTCTTGGTCGCATGCAACTAAGTTTCGCTATGAAATACCGGAGAATAGACATAGGAGACGGTAGACAGGTACGGCTGTGCTATAGCGGCAATGTGAATTGTAGTAATTATCCGACGTAGCAGTCGATAACCCGTTCTGGCTCAGTTAAAACGGTGTACATGTCAAAGCACAGTTTCTCAAGGAGCACGGGAATGCTAAGTGTTTTGTTTTACACAATGAGCTCGTGGAATTTTCTCGCGGCCGTATGGGGTGTTATGAATTTGAGCAGACCCGTTGACATTCAAAAATATGACTTGTTTGTATCACAGTAAGGAGCATTTAAATGTATAGAAATAATTGTAGAGACGACGACAATACTTCACGATGAGATCGCCTAAATGCTTTTTAAATTGCTTACCTGGAAATTCAAGAAGTGTAATGACTTACTGGAAAAATGTTTTGATACTGCGTAGGTACTATCGACACAATCACTTGTTTATTCATTCTTAATAAATAAATAAAAACTCACTAAAACTTTTTTGCTTAGATTTATTTAACACTAGTGTTTATTTATTTATTTATAGAAGTTTCAATGCTATGTAGTAATAAGCATATTCATATTTTTAATATTTATTATTTACGATCTTTTTTTCACTTGAATAGTATGTTCTGATGTTTGTGCGCTTAAACATTTAGAAATTCAGAGACTGTAAGACTGTAAATACATAATAAATAGTAATTTTTATTTTACACTAAATCCTAACTCGTTTTTAGATCCGTAAATGGCTTAATCAGCCTCTATCCTTTATTATATGTACCTTCCTATTCTATTGGATCCTCAAATAAATAAATAAAATATGCAAGTAGATTTAAAAGAGATATCGTAGTTCTCTCTGTCAACTGGATCGTGTGAAAACTTATTTGCATTGAAGCAGGGGAGGAGATAATCGAATCCGTGTCGTTTATACCGATTACCCGCCAGGTTTATTTGGCTTTGAATATTTTTGGATTTATAAACTAAGACGAATTAATATTAGAGTGGAAAGAACACTGTTAAGATACCCAGTTCTCTATGAGAATCTTCTTGGACATGCAGTCTGTCAACCCGCACTATGCCATCGTGGTGGACTAAGGTCATAGCCCTCTCTGTAATAGTGTAGGCCCGTACAGTGTATAATGTATGTATGACGTGTGTATAATGTATATAGTAAGCTTTTTTCCTCAAAACACTACTTACCTACGTTATTCTTTCAATGACCACTTATGTTAATGATAACAAAACGAAGATAACCAAGTTTGTGTACACATTGTTGTATAACAATGTTTTTGTTTATTTGTCATAATAATCACACTTAGATAATGCAAAGTTTTATTTGTACATACATACATACATACATAAACTCACGCCTGTATTCCCTTAAGGGGTAGGCAGAGGTGCATCTCTGCACCCACATTTCGCCAAGTATGTATCAGTCCCACGTAATAGGTGGCGAGCCTATTGCCGTTTTTCGGGCACATTTCCAGACTCCGTGCTGTTACCGAGAATTTCCTAATAGAAAAACCCAATAACATTTTGCCCGACCCGGGAATCGAACCCAGTACCTCTAGATCGCACGGCACATACTTGTACCGCGAGACCACGAGTCAGTTTTATTTGTATTTTAATGTTTATATAAGTTCATACAGTCATATTGCCATTCAAGTAATTATAATGGACAACGACGTTGGGACATAAAAAGAAGAAAGAAAGTATGCATTAAAAAGGTTTTCTTTCATCGTCACCCCATAAACGTCGCTCTGCTGGACACAAGCCTTCTCTACAACTGAGAGGGTTTAGGCCTTAGTCCACCCTGCTGGCCTAGTGCGGGTCGGCTGACTACGCACTGTGTGCAGGTTTTAGTACGATGTTTTCCTTCACCGTTAAAGCACGTACTTTAACGGTGAAGGAAAACATCTTCATCATCAATAATTCTTTGTGAATACACACATAACTTCGAAAAGTCAGAGGTGTGTGCCTGGGTTCGAACCCGCGACCCTCGAGATTCTCGATTGCGTGCCTAAACCTAGAGGCCATCACGGCTAAAAGGTTTTCTTTATAAAATAAATATTATACATACCCAACTTTTACTGTTTCTTGTTATGGAAGGGTGTGGCCCTTATAAGATTTCCGCCAACGAGCATGCATGAAGAGATTAATGACAGTTGTAGAAGCGAAAGATGCGTGCTTGAGCAGTAGCATACACTATAGTTTCTGTCTACTCATACGTGACACAGGCGTGAGGCTATATTTGTACATAAATATTACAACCATAAAAAAAATAGAATTATGAAAATTAATAGTTAGCCAAAATCCGTTCTTTATTCAAATAGTCTTACAAAAGATCATTTGAATCGTCAAACAAGGTTACTTTTTTATTATGAAGTTTATAATAACTCAGTTATTTAAGTGAGAGACGCAAAAGAAATGTCAGTAAAAAGTTTGAACACGCTGTCTCACGAACTTACGTCTGTTCATAATATATAATTAGAAACTAAAGCGTTGATATAAAACTTTGCGCACATCATGCCCGAGACTTCTGTGCTGCAATTTCGAGGCGATATGAAATGAAATGGAAAATAAAATTTCAAGTAAATCTTTTTTTAAATTATCTTTTTGCTTATTACGGAAGCTGGTCTTTATTAAACAATAATATACAAGAAACTCTAAAATTATGCTAGTTTGTGGCATTGTGGTCAATGACGCAGACTTAACAGTTCAATATGAATCGACGAAGCTCACTTATTTAGTCACGATTTAAAGTTGACAGTATTGTGGGTAAAATTGGATAGGTATGTTTTTATATTGACGTTGTGGTCTAAGTGTTCCAAAAGTAAAAGGGCTCTGTACTTAGGTTCGATGTACCGGAAATTAAAAGTTGATGTATGACGATATTAGATTTTATCAATGGATCTGGATAATAATTTAGAATTAGCAATTAAAATTGGTTGAGCGTTGGGGTGTCGAATGACCAAAAAGGTTGTGTTTTCAATAACCACGAAACCAAGATAGTCTATGTTAGTGTGGATCTGAACTACGTGTAAATCGTATTTTTTTCGTCACAAAAAATGCTTGTTGTAAAAATTTGGCTCATAATTTTACGACCAGCTGCTTCCCGACCGAATTTATGTGGGATGTAACAAAACGCTATGATTTTACAATTAAAAAAACTAATTTGACATTGTGGGATGTTTTCTCAGTATTTTACCAATTATTTCGTGTGAAAACTGGAATTGTGGTATCAAATTTGCAAAGGACCCCGAAGTTTTATCATTTTCAAGGCGTTACAGAAGGTTGTGTATTTACGTTCGTGACCTGGAAATTATCATGTGCGAACACTGAAATCGAATTTATATATTTTTTTTAATTCGCTTTTTTATCTTTATTTATATTTAGAGGGTTTGATCACAATATATCACTCCACCCCCATAAGTTTTAAATTCGCTTGACACCAAAAACAAACGACGAAATAGGGTAAACAGTAATTTTGCAATCAGAGAAAATGTAACAAGTCATTGATTCCGTATAATTGTGCCGAGGGATGGAAGAAGTATCTCGTGATATTTTCTCCCTTTGCCGTGCCAGCAAAAAGTTCTTTCAACGCGCTAAATATATGAAACAACTAACTTTTTATACGAAGCATTAAAAAGCAATGAAGCATCGGTATAATCAAGTTGAAATCCGAGAGTATCTTTTCTGGTCAATTAACTCCCTCTAAATTGAACTTATTTAAACACTTTTCCTTGGCGGTGTAAAAAATTATATATATTCTATAAACATCCCTCCGGTTAATGAACGACCTCAGCTATAAATATAAATCGATTGTGATTTGAACCTGATTATGCATACACATTCACAACCTTGAGTAGATGCATTATAAAATCTACTTCTCTTGGTTCACCAGCCGTTCAAGGCGTTTGCGAATGTCAACAAAAACACATTGTAAAAGCGAAGACGCAAGGTCTGCATTATACTAACGTTAAATAATGAATATGCAATCTATTGTTTGATTTGTGCTCGGTACAACGATATTCCATTGGATGCAAGCGGAAGAGATGTGTGTGAAGGTCGAACAACATCAAGGTCCTTTTATTAGGGTTGAATGGCAAGTGGTTATGAATAAAATGTCAATTGATGTTTCGTGATATTATGGCGATAATCTTTTGTATGTAGTAAATATAATATAAGTAAATGATAACATAGTACTATTTGAAGATAAGTAGCTTTGTGGGAGTTATACGAGATCATTTAAGTCACCGTTTTGTGTTTTTATCAGCATTGTTAATGAGCATTAATTACATTTAAATATCATAAGTTAAGCACTTTGGTGGCCTCGTAAAACGAAGAAAAGGAAGAATTGAAGATACGTGGAAAGAGGTCAATGCTGAGTAAATAAAAATAGTCGTTTCATTCTACTTGGTACTTAATCTGAGCACTCTACAGCTTAGTTATTAACTAGTTTGATACTGACCTAATCAATCGAGCCATTCATATGACTGGCGTGTTTATGCTACGAAAATACAAGTCAATTATATTGGCTATTTTAATCTAAGTAAAGAATAAAACTTTGGTCCGTGACTTTTAATCTATTGATTAAAACTGACATATCAGCTTGAAGAAAATCACACATCATGAAGATTATTACGTAACAAGTACCGTTCAAGCTTTAAAAGAAAGTGCCACTTTGTTCCTAATACCATCCTCTTCATAAGGATTATTGTTGAGTGCTCACAGCTCGTACGAAAATATTTACGAGAGTTTGAATTGAGCATCATATTATATACTCTATTTTACATTCGCAAATTAAAAAGCAAACGAGGAAGATATTATTTCTCTCGTATGCAGCAATTATTGTCAACGTTAATTTTAGCTAGTGCACTTGTTTGCCAATCGCGAACAGTGTAATGCCAAGTTTTTGTTTTACGAGCGTATTTTTATTGACGTATGCTGCCGTGATGGATGTTTGCTATATTGTAGCTTGTGTGGTGGAGTCACGCTGTACTCGGTTTACGTGGATTTATGATAGCCTGGTCTACTGGCGTTGTGTTGTCTTATAGACAGCACTTTTTCACAAGACAACCCCCATGTTATTACATCTCCATTTCTTCATTTTTAAAGTCTTGCAATTTACATAAGATTATTTGGTCGTCATTGCTATTAATAATTAATTGGTGGTTTCCATCGCATTGGTAATTTTACGGATGCATTTTTTAAGTATTGTTACTTGCAACCAATCGTGCCTCTGAATATTTTTAGACAGACGTAAGGTGTTTTTTTTTTACTTTTTATCGTGTTACAATAAGTTTTCGTAGTTCAAAAATACCCAATGAAATTATCCATATGTAAAGTCATATACGTCCCTCTTCTGGGCAAAATGTAATGTCTTTAATATTTAACTAAAAATAGTATTGAAATAATTAATTATGGGCTATGTCTGTAGAAAAAGAGCAGCGTAACAAATTCCTCTGAGAAACATTTTTGAAAGTCAATATACTATCTAATATTTTTTTCTATTCTGTACTGTATGTGAACTATGTTTATTCACTTTATAGAAACAAGAATTCGTAGAAATATGAATAATATCCAGTTTGAAAGCGATTTATTATCATGCTCAGAATTCTCAAGGCGCTCTGTTCTACAAAGGAGAGATGCCTACAAGGCCCTTATCTTATACATGATATCAAAAAGATAATCAAAGGCTGATATGAATTGATTTGTATTCAGTCCGATGATCGTGTCGAACGCTCGTTTTCGATTAATGTACATATATATCTACCTTATTGGCTTTCATAATGATGTCGGTTGCTCTGAGACCTCGCTTACTAACGATATTTTGATTATTATGATTACATTTGGAATCTGTTTTAGAATAAATGGCATTGAATATTCTTTATGGATTAAATCGCTTAAATGTTTACGAATTGGCATAAAGGATTTTTGCATTTTCGATCAAGCTCCTAGACGCTTCATGCGGACCCTCTGTCTTTGTGAGACGACATAGGTGAGAAATGCGATCTCTAGATGTATCGGAATAATACCTCACCACCCTCAACTGCAGAAGTAGTCAGTTCCCATATGAGTAGTAAAAAATATATAGCTCCTTAAAATAAACACATTTGAAGAAAAAATTTGTCTCAAATGAACACGAATCTTCAGGTTTAATTTAATCTTTCTTCTCGAGATATAACGGCAAAAACAAAGCTATAGTGATTATTTATACGTGGGATGAAAATAGTTTTCCCAAGCGACCTTAGGTCAAACAAAGTTTGAAGGTGTCTCGCTAACTAACGGCAAAAGTTTCCCTAACCACTTCCGGCTGACTGGCGAAGGTGGAGCGCCAAGGGCTTCTTGCAGCGTATACTTCATTGGGATATTGTGGATTATGAGTTGAAGAAGCAGGACATAGTACGCTTGGGAGGAGGCCGCCCTAGCAACTAGGTTCTCTATTGGGTAGTATGTACTTTAGAGGTACATTGCTTGCTACATTTTTATACTGACAAAGTGACAACACCGTCCTGACGGTAAACGCGGTGCTCTCCACATAGGGACATGACGAGGCAATGGATTCTTATCTCTCATCATTCTATGCCCTCATGTCGACCTGCTGAGATTCTGATGGTGGTAGGTTTTAAACTAGATGATGATTTATTTATTTATTTATAAATGCAAGAACTAACTGCATGTGAGCCGCTTCCATATTTTGAAATTTTCCTTTTAGCTAGTGTATGATTTGTTTTTGTTACTGGATGAAGGAAGAATGGGCTGCTAGTAGCCACTAAATCCAATTCCACATGCACATGTTTCATATCTCGTACAGCTGCTAGGTCCATCCCCACAAGGCTTTGCTGTCACCGTCTAGTCTGTGACACGTTGCGCGTCGTCATTTTTCAAAACGTAGCCACGTGCTTTGATCCAGGCTTATGTAACCTCGCGCGAATACTGTTTTATTATCAACATACAAGTGTATATCACGCTTCATACCCAGAAGGGAAGGCAGAGGTGCATTTCTGCACACGCTTGACAATTGTCTTTGGGTGTCACTTAATAGGAGGGGAGAGTGATGGCTCTTTTGAGTCATCTTTCAAGACTTTGTTCTACTAATTTTCTAATGAAAAAAAAACCAGAAATATTTTATCCAAAGCGCACCTAGTCTTTCAGCTTGTTTGATTACACCCCCCAAAATGCCTCAACTTCGTCAATTTCGCAGTTTATTCTCCAGGATCCTCGGACTGCATCCGTGTTAAAAGATGACGCTCATTAAAAACTTAGTCTTACAACGCAGCATTACGTGACGGCAGTACGTTGTGCTTTATCATTTCAATTGTGTTATGATGCCCGAGAACCTCTTTGTTTGCGGATATTGATATGTATGAGCGAAGTTTCCAGACGTATTTGTGTTTCGTAAAGTTATTCCGCATACCGTCGGGAAGGATCCTCGCGACAAAAGCATTTGCAAATGGAATACGTTGGCACAGTTACGCTTTGTGCACTGATATGTTTTAGACGGTCTATATTGGTTTACTTTTTATTTATTTACAGAATATTAACAGTTTTTGAAATAAAATAAGGAAAAAATTTAACATCAAAGGCAATTTAAGATTAAATTGTAATATTTAAAGACTGTAAGCCATTCCAATATTAGGTTGTCAATATTTTCTTTAAATTAAATTAAACTTTAAAGAAATATAAACCATCTCAAGCTAAAGCCGATAGATGGCGCTGTATTAAATTCTTAATTCGTGTTAAGCATACCTAGACCTAATGAAGAGAACTACTTAAATTAGCTTTTCGTAGAAACCCATCTTGTTAATGTAATAAGAAAGCTTTGAAGGGCTATACAAAAAATAGCATTCATATTTATAGAAGTATATTTTCTTTGTAAATTTAAGAGTAATTGAAGTTTTCAATTACACTTTCGATATCTATTATGAATAGATCGAAGTATTGACGATTGCTTAATCTCAAATGCATCGAAATGCAATAAAATCAACACTTAAGCAAATGGCGTCGTGTTTTGCGCAAGTCTTGAAGGCGTCTAGGTCATAGTGGTAAGCCAATACAGCAAATCTTAGTTAGCATAAAGATGCTATGCACCGCTCAGGGAATATCCTTATTGCTACCGGTTTGATGTGCTAATGGCGTTGATATTTTATTCTCTGCAGTTTATCATAATTAAATATAAACATACATATCTATACTAATACCCGTATATGCAACTGCAGCTTTATTTGTGGTTGAACGAGCTAATTAATCTTTTTGTGTTAAATCGTACGTTTATCGAGGAAGGCTATAATATCAAGCTACTACCACTAGGAGCGGAGCAGCAATGAGAAAAGTAGCAAAAACGGAGTTTAAAAAAGTCGTTTTGAAGCCTTGCTTCGCTTAGCGGGTAACACCTAGTATGCGACCAACACTGTGACTTATCTTATTGACAGCCCCGTGGCGCAGTTGGCTAGATACCAGCTTGCGAAACGAGAGGCCGCGGGTTCGATCCCCGCACCGAGACAAATGTTTGTGTGATCCACAAGTAGGTATTTGTTTCGGGTCTGGGTGTTTGTGAGACCGAAAAGTCTCTCGTAGTTTCTGATACCCACGACACAAGACTCGTATCTTAGTGTGGGGTCAGAACTATGTATGTATGTGACTGTTGGGTGTATTTATTTATTATTTATATGTCGGAATCAGTCTTAGTAATAAATAATCTCTGTTTTGAACTATGTGGCATAACTGTGTTGAACATTAAGATATAAAAAGTGTTTGAATATTTGACACTCAGTTGATTTATCTATTTATTATCTTACGCGAGTGCGGTCACTTTTAAATGCGACGATTCAACATTATTATCTAGATTCAACATTAATGAAATACTTAGTATCAAAAAATTCTTCGGCTGAACTTTGTCATAGATCTATTAAAAAAATTGCAATAACTTAGATGCCTTATTTTACTTGTATCTTTACTTCTTATTTTACATTTTTTTGGCTAGGAAAATAGTTTGTGTCATCCATGATGTTTTCTTTCTCAGTACCTACTTGATATTATGACTAGCTTGATTGTACTTTCATTTTACGATATTTCTACACTAATGTTATCAATCCTTAATTGCAATGTTTATTATGATAAATTACCAAACCCTTTTTATACCTCTATCGACTGTATAAATTTTATAAAGTTTTTCTCCATCAAATGTACCTGTATCCAACAAATGGGCCTCGTAACACAAGTCCGCTCGTTGAATATCGTATCCGATCGAGCTCTCAAATTAGAAAGGCAGCGGGTTATCTCTCTCTAGTTCTTGTTGCGTTAAATTTAATACCTCGATAAAGTAGACAGATATCAAATTAATACACCGCTGTGCTTGGCAGCAGCCTTATCAAACCCTTCTGACGATTTGAATACAATATATTGCCTGCCATATCTATATATAGATTGTGGTCGTCCCTGTCATGTGTATTTACGGTAATGTGTGTTTTGTTATCATAATTACGTGCGTTCGATGTCTCGTGTCTTGGGCAAGTTTTGCTGCGTGCGCTGGTCGCTTACACGTACTTATCGTAAATGGGCGGACGATATCGCCTATGTTATGAGTATCATTTCAATAGTATAGCGGATAGCCGAACAGTCGCGGAACTGTGATACCAATACACACAAGATTTGTGTACTGTGATATCAATACACACAAGATTTGTGTTAAAAAAGCGGAAGATATTTTCTGGTTGCCCCTACGACAGAAGAATTATATTAATTATTTCTATATCTATGATTTGGTGTGGTGATATTATGAGATTCAATATTTTCTTCATTTTTATTGGAACTGACAAATGACTGGATAAAAATTAGGCCATTTTCTAACTTTAATTTACCTTCTTTAATTTCCATCCTACGTTTTTCTGAAGTTCGAGCTATAAAGCAGCCGTGAGACTTTTGTTATTTTATCCGTGCTGTAAAGTTTTACTGACTGTACTTGTCCTATAGGTTTTAAGATAAGCGTAAAAAAGTGCAGTAAATTTATATAGCCAATTTTTTTATCGGTATTTAAGGTTGACGTAACACTAACAGATACACTAATAGGAATTCTTTTAAATGTAAAGCAGTATGTTAGGAAAAGTTGTATGTTTTTATTTAACAACCACTGTTACAGGATATGTCCAAACGCGACTTTGTCTACGATCTATTCATTTTTAACCTACTTATTTTTTGTAGTTGAATAGCTCAGTGATTTCAACGCACCTTGTGGTAAATGCTGTTCGGATAACATTTAAACTTGTTACACACACGTACACTCACGCCGTTATCTTATAGGTAGGCGGAGGTACATTTTTGCACCCACTTGCACCCACATTTTTTGCACTTAAAAGGGGGTGAGAAACTAAAAATATATCACTAAAGTAGCACACCACCCCTTAAAAACAGTTTTAAACACCACGTGATTCATCTCATATTATTATAAGTTAAGAAGGTCTATATCGAAGCGACGTAGGTAGGTTCAATAGTCGTTTGTCTGGTGTGTAACAGCGAATT
The DNA here is from genome assembly GCA_907164795.1 of Hemaris fuciformis. Lineage (NCBI taxonomy): Eukaryota > Metazoa > Arthropoda > Insecta > Lepidoptera > Sphingidae > Hemaris > Hemaris fuciformis. The sequence goes on from OU015445.1 coordinate 4,668,407, forward strand.
TGCAGGTCAAAGAATCCGATGACGTTATTGGTCATAATTAAATATTGGTCGTTGTACCGTGTAATAAAGCTGTAACAAATTATTTTGTTTCGTAACTAAATTAAAAGTGAGGTTAGCAAAGCAGAGTTAAACACTATTGAATTATTTAAATAATAGCTGCGTCGGTTGCTATCGAGAGGTCCCGACCAGGTCTATTCTCGTCTTGGGCAAATTGGTTCTCGGTTTTATATTAAGAATTTTTCAACTTATGTACGGCGTTTGTTTGAAATTATAAAAAGCTCGCCACCTGTTATATGGGAATCATAATGCACTATGCAAAATATGTTGCATATATGATATTATATATCCTCTATTGTCTGATCTATAATCATTATCGTTATCAGCAACATAAAGACTATTGCTTGACAAAAAGGCTTTCAGAGTGACCTGTTAGAAGTGAACTCATCCTTAGGTTTTATTGTCTAAGCCTTCAGTAAATTCATCTATATCTTCTTTTTTTTCATGTTCCCTCAATGCTAAGGATCGCGACCACGTATAATCAGACTCTGCCGAGTCATCAATATCCTTTCAACGAGTTAAGCATAACTTGTAGGTATACAGGAGCTACTCTCACATTTATAGCCTTATCATGGCTACCTGATTTAGCTCAACTGTTAACAGTATTTGTAATTTGAGCCCCATAGGCCATACATCATAGCAACCTACGTGCAGCAATGATAAACAGGTCACGGCGCAGCGTGGGTGATTAGCGTGCATATTGTCAGAAATGCGGTGCAATGCGAAAATGAAACAAGCTTATGATGATGACGATCTTTGCAACAGTCTGAGACTATTGTGTCATCATCAGTGATAATAACGTCTGTGGTAGAGCAAAGGTTTTGTTCGTTTGAGGATAATCCAGCAGTTGAGATGAAAGCCCGACCGAGATGATGCCACTGTCTCATAGAAGGCATTTTGAGTGCATTGATTTTTGTTTCTTCATTTACTTGTATCATATATAACTAAAAGTGGAGCTGTATATTCGCATGTCGTGGTCGCCTATAAATATAGCAGCAATTAGTTCTAAGATTTACATGTAAAAATATATTACCACAATTGTATGTTAATATGTAGGAAGTAAATCAATAAGATATGCCTTTGGAAGGAACATACGTATAAAATTAAACATTATATTTGTCGGTGCTCATGGCTTTGAAATCTCATGAAATACTACTAAAAACTTAAATTTTTCACTTGTTGCCTAATGAACATACAATTTGGTCACGCTACGTTAATCGAACCTTAAACCCGACGTTTCGCAATCGTTTTGTTGACTAATGCGCTATGAAGGCTACGGAATCTTGAATTGAAATCTGGAATAATTCTGTAATGGCCATTTTAAAATTTCGTAGGCACATTAATTACCTTCAAACGTCTATAAACTACCTTACAAAACACGATTAAATATATTCCAACAATGATTTCTTACAAAGTGCTCTCTCGTTTGTTTTATTCAAATAATTGAAGTTTAAAATTTCGTGTGTTTGGGTTTTCATTACATGATATGAACAAAATTCGTCACACGCAATATCACAATCAATCGTGAGAATTTAAGGAATCTCGCGACCATATACATATTTGTCGTTTCTATATTGTGTGAAACTGCTGAAACAATTTTGATGATATATAGGAAACTGTTATCGGCTATTTTATATAGAAAAAAGTCGTTTCACGCCCGACCTGTTTCCGCTTTCCGAGCAATCGAAGTGGCGGGCAATAGTTAGCGTACAATAAACTGTTAACGGGCAGACTTTGTGGCGCAATAAAGGGCATAGTTGAATGATTTAATGAATAAATTTATTTTCTTTAATTACTTACTTATTTTTTTCAATTCGAAACCCTCTTCATATATCCATATGAACAATCGTGGGCATAAGCTATACATATTTACTAATACATAATACAAATGGAAGATATATATTTTAGTTATTTACCTGTTCGAAGGTCGGAGTATTTTTCGCAATGGTGTGTAATGGCCGCTTTGTTTGACAATATTATGCTAAAATTATTATTGTTCACCATAGACCGTATTTATTGTTCATACCGCACTTAGGCGGACGTAGTGTGGAACGTCCTGCAGCACGATGGTCTGACGACTCAAAACCAGGATGGTTGACGCTTACTGGGGAGGCCTACGCTTAGCACTGGACGGCGATACATTATTGCAGAGCCTATTGCAGATTTTTGGGTACATTTCCACACTTTATACTGCTACAAAAAAAAATATTCGTGGAAACCCTAATACAAACTGCCCGACTCGAGAATAGAACCCAGGGTGTCTCGATCGCATATAGACAAATTTCGCGGGACCAACGAGGCAGTTACTATTACTGTAACGATTACTGTGCTTCATTTTCAAGAATAAATATAAAAAATCAAATAAATATAAAAAAATCTAGCATATATGTACAAATGTATTAATATTATACGGATACAAGTAACACAGACATAACTCTACAATGGATTGTAGTCACATCTCATTGTTTTGCAGTCAAATTCAGAGCAGTCTCGATTCACGATATTTTTCTTTTTCTAATCCAATAACTAAGCCAGTAAGACTTCAGGGTTCATGGTCCATAAGAGATATGCTTCTAGAACAGCAATAGAAGTCTTTACGCGTTGATAACACCAGCAATTTTAGAGACTCGTAAACTCCGTAGGTGGGTCGAAACGGACAATAACAGGCTAAAGTGCACTAATAAGGCGGTTTAACCCCCCTGTTAAAACTGGAATTACTTTTACTTGGAACTTTACTACATACATAACTACATAATATGTACATTCAAACCGGTACACTTAAGGGGTGGACAAATTAAATTTCTTTGCCTGTTTTTTATGTCCCTCATAATATGGGGCGATCATATTTCTCGGCAAATGGTCAAATTTCGTACTGCTACGGAAAATTTGCGAATGAAAAACCTAACAACACGTCCACGCCCGATGTCGAACCCTGAATTTTTCGATCATCCGCCGCACACTCACGCCGCGGAAACAACGAGCTTACGTAGGTCATATAAAAATGATAATTCAGTTAAACCTACCATTATTCACATTCACATTTTCGTTTACTTTTGCTTCAAACTAAATACGTATAATTACCAAAACAACCATACCAATTTAAAAAGCCTCTACTGCCTTCAATAGTATTCTTTTCTCTACAGCACAAGCATTCGTGTTAGCAGTCAATTGAATTTGGCCGCGTAAAACAAAAGTCGGAGTATTGACGCAAACTCGCACATAATACGTGACGTTCTGCGTAAATATTAATACGGCTCGTTAGCCGGTGTTATTTAGTAATACTTTGTTCCAACGCTTTTATTACTTCTCGACCCATTATCCAACGATTCGTGCTAAGAGCGTATTGTGATACTCGTGGTGTGTTTGTTCAAATGTTTATTTATAAGGCAAACATTTGATCAAACGCGACTGTTAATTTCTAGCTGGTAGTCGGTAGACTCGAGTTATTGTAGTAGTTAGGGTCTTTATTGATATCGTTGAATACTACTGATAAACTGATGTTTTGTCTCGTTTTCTTCGTTTATAATTCATTAATACTAAACATGCCTGACTTATACAACGTTTATCAATAAGTAAGTTAGTATAAAAATGGAAAATATCCAGTGTTTTTGAAAAGAATAATTTTTGTTGATTTTTTTCTGATTATTTATCAATAAGCATTTATTTTACTCATTGTATTCAATCTATTGAGCCGCAGTCTCTATTGATATACGTACATATAGTGCTTTTAATCCTTGTTTAAACTTATTCCATTCACAAGTTCGAAGTTAATCTAAAGTAAAATAAAAGTTAATTTGTTTTTTGTTTTACTGCTTTCATTCATTGTAAGTTACAGCAGTAATTTGATAAACATCCGGAGTGAAGTTTATACGATGTGTCGTAAAAATCGCGAGGGCTCCGGCCACAACGGGTCCCGTTGTCCGAAACAGAAGCATCATGGCCGAAAATTCCCCGAAAGGAAACTGGGCACGTCATTAATCCTAATCTCATATCATGCACTCACATACACACGCCTGAATCTTTATTTACAAGCAGAGGTACTTTTCTGCACCCAGCATTCGCCAAATCGTGCTTTAAGTTTCAATTAATAAGGGGCGGGCCTATTTCTTCTGGGAATATTTCCAAACTCCGTGCTGCTATAGAGAATTTTCTAATGGAAAACCTCGACAACATTGCCCGGCCCTGGGAACCCGCCAACTCACAGTTGTGCCGCGAAACAACGAGGCATTCGTAATTTTTGTTTTGTTGTTCCGATATTGAGTTTAACTAAGTTTTTTCATTTAGTAAGTGTGTGGATTGTTAGTGCGGATTAAAGTTAATGTGGATTAGTCTGGCCAAGCCGAATATGAAATGTAAATATAGTTTGTATGGAAACCTGCGTCGTGTTTTAGCTTTGTAAACTCTACAGTGTTTATTTGTTATAATAACATATTATATTACATAATACATTGTACGAGGATTTATAACAATATTAAATACTATTTCTACATAGACAAGTATGTTCTAATGATTAAGAACGTACTAACACATCCGTAAATTAAAGCAGTAGAAAGAAATAAAATTAAACGTCAGAGATGATAGATAAAAATATCTACAATATTCAATGTATACCAAGTTAATTAGTCCGATTATAAGCTACTGTAAGGAACTGGTGGAATGACGATTGATAGGTATAACAGTAGTATTTTATTTTATCCGAACGTACTTTGAGAACAGTGATAAAGCAGTGATGGCCTCGAGGTTTAGGCGCGCGGTCGAGAATTTCGGCGGTCGCAGGTTCAAACCCCAAGCACACACCTCTGACTTTTCGAAGTTATGTGTGTAATGTGTATACACAATGAATTATCACTTGCTTTAACAGTGAAGGAAAACATCGTGATTAAACCTGCACACCTGAAAGTCCTTAGGAATTCCTTTGGTGTGTAGTCCGCCAACCCGCACTAGGCCAGCGTGGTGGACTAAGGCCTAAACCCTCTCAGTTGTAGAGGAGGCCCGTGTCCAGCAGTGGGACGTATTTGGGCTGATGATGATGATGATGATGACTTTGAGAACTCGAAAACGAATTGGATACGACTGATTTTCACGTTACTCTTATATCTTCACAATAGCATCAAATGTGTATCACCACTCAAATGCAAATGGATCGTAGACGAATGATCTCTCACAATTTTATTGCTCGTCCATAATATTTGGCATACATGATATCTAAAAGCAACTGACTTTACAAGCTAAACGTTATTGGCCACTTCGCGTGCGCTATACAGTTTATATTTTATCCCTAGGGAATGTAAATGTTGGAACTTGAAAAATATCATGCTATGTCCTTGGTTACTACCTGTAGTTTTAGTGAACTAGCCTAAAAGAGCAATGAGTAATTGTAAATAATTATTATCTTAGTTGATACAATTTAGCTGTGATTGTATAACAGCCAGCCCATATACGAGTACATTCGTCCCACTGCTGGGCACGGACCTCTACAACTGAGATTTAGGCCTAAGTCCACCATGTTGGCCTAGGGTGGGTTGGCGGACTAAAAACCTAAGAAACTCCTAAGAACTTTAAGGTGTGCAGATTTCATTACGATGTTTTCCTTCACCGTAAAAATACGTGATGATTCATTGTGAATATAAACATAACTTCGAGAAGTCAGAGGTGTGAGCATGGGGTTTGAACCCGTCATCGCCTCAATTCTCAACCGCGTGCCTAAACCTCGAGGCCATCACGACTTCGATAGGAAATACTGATTTCTAATCAGATCAGAAAAACTTGATTTCCTCCGCCTAATTACGTCGTTCCATTTCTTGTGATTCCCTAAAGGAATCGAATGCCTCATTTTTTTTTGCGTAAAGATATAAGATGGATTGTTGTATTTACTAAAACAAAAGCAGTGATATGCGTGTTCTAGTTGCCACTGTTTATGTTCTGTTAATATATTTAGCAAATTCATAGAATCCTGCTGATTCTAAATGTTAGTTCTCTTTACTACGGCACTAGTTATTCCCGTCTGCGCAACTTGTTTCATTAATTATTCCGCAAAGTTTACTTACGTTAGAAGCTATCGTGTGCTGAGAATTCTCTTAAATACTTAACTACTCTTGTGGTATATTATTGATATATATCGTAGTCAAAGAAATATCAGTCTCGTTTTAATGCATAAATCTTTGAATTTAGTTAGTAAAATTATGTAAAATAGAACGGTGAGTAATGAAGTATTTTTTTTTTCAGTTTTTTAAATAGCGCTGCTTAATAGCAGTTCCTAAATATATACTTTGTTTCTCTTTTCTATCCTAATACACGTTGATTACCCACCCGTTTAGTTTCTGTCACCACCAGAGGCAAAACACTCACAGTCTCATGAATATTATACTAAAACGCATTTCTCTTTAAGTGTTATTCGCTGCTTGCCTTTCTGCAGCCGACGCTCGCCTTACTTTTGTGCTATAATAAATTATATATTATTATCCAAGTATTTACTCAGCCTGTATTAAACATTCGCATATTAATTCTTTTGTATTTATTATCGTGGCATTATCTTGAGTTGAAAGTAAAATGTTAACAAAAGTTTCGTATCTAACTACTACTACTAACCCTTCGTTACCTTTGTCAAATAAAGACTGGCTCGGAGAACAGGTTGAAATCTGCAACCACCGATATCCTTTTTTTTTTTACTTGCGGATGGAGCCTCAATACATGTCATGTTATGTCATTCTGACATTAGTTCTTTGTGTTGTTGTCTTGAGCACTTTGTGTCTCATCTAATTATAATAAAAAAAAAAAAATACACCCAACAGTCACATACATAGTTCTGATGCCACACTAAGATACAAGTCTTGTGTCGTGGGTATCAGAAACTACGAGAGACTTTTCGGTCTCACATACACCCAGACCCGAAACAAATATTTGTGGATCACACAAACATTTGTCTCGGTGCGGGGATCGAACCCGCGGCCTCTCGTTTCGCAAGCTGGTGTCTAGCCAACTGCTCCACGGGGCTGTCAATTATCTATTTAAACTTGTTAATCCTCTGATCTATATTGGCAATTATTGTTCTATTGTCATTCGTGTCATTACTGATTCTATAATCACATAAATATTATTGTTCCCAAAATTAAACATCCTACCAGACGCTGTTTACATCCTTAGAGCATCCAAATTTCAAAACACGAAGTTAAAAGTGGACCAAACAACATTCGTACGTATTTTGTTTAATTAAAACCTCGAATCTCGTAAATCTAAGACCGTACCGACAGATACCGTGATTAATACAGTCAAAACGACAGCAGTGAGCGCGGTGCTATTCGCTGAGCAATTTGTGTGACTGTTAACGACGTTGGTAAAGTTTTTATCATATCACAGGACCAATTTACCTTTGTGTGTTGTTGTTAAAATTGAAGTGGAAGTAGATTTAGCGGGCAGACCCTTGTTGGTCGTAAACGGCGACATTTTTTTAAATTAGGGAGTTTTTTTTTTTGTCAGCAAGGTAATATAACTAAAATATCTATTAGTAAGTGTAGACTTGTCACGAGCACGGCGCTATCAAATGTGATTATATCGCCTGCAAATTGCATCTCGGTGTGTCGCATAAAATAACTCGCTTAATAAGAATAAACATGCTGTAACACAACTAGTAGGTACACTAAAAGGTTCGAGCCTAGCTGGTGATATAAAGCTGTGACACTGTACCCTCGGCACACCAGATTCTGTTGTGGTAAAAGTTCAAAATGAAGAGCTAAAATAGTGGCTGTGGAGATCTGGCCTTTTCAGTTAAATATTGTTAAAAAATGTTTGGCTAAAAGAGTTTTTGATTTGAGACTGCCTACCAATTCGACTCACGAAAGCGCCGCCTCGGTGAGTCGCAGAAAAACTCCTTACTGAGTTGATGTAAATTATACTCGAATTCCAACATTCGTAAGAGACTAAACATAAAATTCTATTACTTCGTCTACGATCCACGTAAACAAAATAAAATGCCCGAAGTATCCAATAAAAATATCAACCGAATACTGTCCAAACACAGTGACATTTTACGACGCGGCTTAACGTTTTATCTCAATACGTAGCTAATTTTCCACCAGGATAATCAAAGGACTGGCTAGTCGGACGTAGGAACGTCGTGGGCGGTTGTCAGTTGTGTGTAAAAGTGTGAACAGAAAGTTTTTTGACGTACCGCGCGGCGATGGTGCGTAACAGTGTTTCTCGTAAATACCAACGGCGTGTGGGCGTAATAAATGAAGCAAAATAATTTAACTACATTACAAGCGATTCGTGGAATGTCACAGCCGATTCATAATAATAATTTCCCTTATCCTTCTGTCGTCTGTATCGTACCCATAATGTGTCAAAATAAGAGTTGGCGATTACGCATCACTTTGAATTTAGTTTATTTTTCATTTGCTCATGTCTTTTTTTCTTGTATACTGATAGGTGTATTGGTAGCACACTGTACATATTATATCTTGCGAGTGCTATTGATATAACTTCCTATAGGTAAACACCCAACGTCGCGCTTTCGAAATTAGCTTATTAATCCAAAGGAGAGTATTGGTAATCTGTAAAGTGGGAGTTTCTACCAAACCACACAATTTCGTAATAACTACATATGTACATACATATATGACAAGCCCAAAGAGTAATAGTGAAGGACGTGAACATTCCATATTCATGCACTGACATAGCATAGACATAGCAGCACTTTCATTTACCATTCTGGCGCCCATTAATAAAGTAACCCTTCGCACACGTTTCACAGATAATGCAACGTGCAAAGAAAACACAAAATGCGATAGATTTAAACACGGCTGGATGAACGAGCCACGTTTCGGTCATAGACCCTCCATAATCACTGAATCTTTGAAGAGTAAACATAAACTTTGAATACATTTAGTTGAAACCATTTTTGCGAACGTATTTGATGTGTTTCGCTCGAGAACTATAAGCTGACTTGTTCTCAGTTTACTGTCTCAAGGGTAAAAGTCTAAGATGCGTCTGAACATGTACGTATTACTGTTACGCGAACTGACAGCTCGTAAAATATTTACAACATCTAACATCACATCGCTAATGGCTCTAGATTTTTTGTGTCATAATTGAAAGTGGATGTGAAAAATTGTTTTTCCATTATTGTTTTCGAATTTAATAAATTCGTATCCATCAAGCGGGTAAATGGGGGCGTTTCGCGACATTTTTTGCAATTTTACACGGGGTTAATGGCCGTGCGGCCGGGCTACGAACTTGCGACCCCGCGTCATTGGAACCATTATTTTCGCACATAGGGACGGTTACCTCGGTTGCTCGTTTGATATTCATCAGTGAAGACAAATTGGATTATAAGCGAAAAACTTTGGACATTTTTGGTTTTACACTTATGAGAACGTCGAGGTTGATTCTTCGTTGTCTTTGAATTTATTTTTTAATTACTTGCTACTTTTATGCCAAAACTAAAATTAAGAACTCGGTTTTATATAGAGAGCGTTCCAATTTTTATCATTCGTAGAAGAATATTAAAATTTATTTGTCTTTTAGCTTCATTAAAGTGTGTAATATTAATGAAGCTAAAACAAATTGTAAATTTGTTTTCGATTCGAGGTAAATTGAATTGTTCAAATTAGATTTAAATTTATTGATTCTATTATTGGTTTATTTATAATACTCTTACATTTACGTATTGTGTAAAATGTTACATTCGGATCTTGACGAAGTTAAATTCGAAATGAATTTGCGGTTTTTTTATGGATAAACGAACAGCTTAATATCAAAACCGAAGTCATTATCATTGGAGATCCTTTTCGACCACCTTCTTTCATACAATCGAATTTACGACCAAAAAATTTATGGCACGTATATCTCGACGTTTAATGTCCTCGCGTTTTTATACCTCCGTATATTTTTAATCGGAAGTATTTATTTGGATTATAGGGATGCTGACCTCTTTTCCTACTTCGGTTCGGTGTCATTGGCATCAATATTCTCTGGTAGTTGTTCGAAAATCTTATCGTCAAATTTGAAGACGATGTCTCAATGATGATACTCTTTTGTTTTACACCTTTAAAATGTAAAAGATACGTAGTTCCTTTTGAAGCATTTCAGCTACTTCATAAATTCTTCCACGCTTTTATACTTTTAGACTTACAGCCTGTTTTAATATTAGATAATGTCTGCAAAGTCTGTTAAGTGTACCTCAGCATTCTCAAACGAGGAGTTAATTGCTTGTCCATTAGCCTCGGCAATTCTTTGTACTTTGTTAAAAATTCACTAGGAAAACTTGCTCGCGAAGGTTTTCAGAATCTCCATTTGAAGTGCAATTTTGGCTTTTTTGGACCGTAGCCAGATGTAACCGGACTATTGACTAGAAAATTAGTACTACCAATAAAAGAAGGTTCTGGAAGGAAGCGAAATTCTGTTGCAATCAGGTCTTTTAGCGCATACTTATTACTAAGATTGCTAAGTTAAGTAAATACATACTCTTATGTCTTATTTTAGTCTTAACTATTGTAACATAGTTGTTTGTTTTTCTTGAATCGGCGGGCTGAATAATATGTCTTGTAACAATGCTAAGCTAAGCTTGTAAAAACCGTTATATTAAAATTTTCGTTTAAACATTTATGTTAATAATTGGATTACTCGTCTTATTGGAAACTTACGTAATAATTATATTCAATACAGTCGCTTAGTTATTTTAATCTTTATTGTTCTAAGAAATGGTATCAATTAAAACCTAGTTGTGCGTTCGTTGCGTTCGTAAAATTTAACGTTCACACATAAAACGGGTCGTTATAAAATATTTATATTACTTTAAAAATAAAATTTTGTTTTAGTTTCATTCGTATTTTCTCGTACATTTGCATCATATGACCGATATAAATTTAAGTGGAGAGATAATTAGGTTTTAAAATTTGTATTGAAGTTATGATAAACTTATTAAACGCATTAAAGTTTTGTTTTACATCGATTTAAATTTCTTTTGATCCTTGATATATTTTTCATCTGGATGACGTAGATGACGACTAAAACAGGCACTTACTCAAATTAGTGACCGGGACTTGTTTATAATTATCTTCCGGTCTTAACAATGTGTTTTTACATTTGCACAGAAAACATTCCGTTCTGATTGGTTAAATTGCAGTAACCAACGAAAACAAACAGCTCACAAATCCCATTGGCTTTGCAGATTCTCGGAACGACTGCCGGACTAATAAAACGGTAGTATTTGGCTCACCTCAAAATGTAGGCTACGCCGAAGCCATTTTCTATCACGATATATTCCTTTTATGCTTTTTGAAGAACACGTAGCTTTGTCGAATACAACGCTACGTAATGGCGTGCCTCAATAGCAGTACTTCCATTTTGTACGACACAAAAGAATATTGGACACAAATCTTATGAAATATTTTTGTTTGCTTAACGAATTTTTTGTGTACGTGAAGTGCAGGAATTGGTCATTTTCTGTACATATTCGATGATTTAATACATACATACATACATAAACTCACGCCTGTATTCCTCGAAGGGGTAGGCAGAGGTGCATTTCTGCACCCACATTTCGCCAGGTATGTATCAGTCCCACGTAATAGGGGGCGAGCCTATTGCCGTTTTTCGGGCACATTTCCAGACTCCGTGCTGTTACTGAGAATTTCCTAATGGAAAAACCCAATAACACTTTGCCCGACCCGGGAATCGAACCCAGGACCTCTTGATCCCACGGCACATACTTGTACCGCGAGACCACGAGGCACGATGATTTAATACTGTGAGTTTATTACAAGAATGTTGTACGAAGACATCATAGAGATTTTTTTTATTGGTATTTATAAGTTTCAGTGCCTTTTGCAAATAATACACTAATCATTAAAACACCTTCCTTCAAAAGACAACCACAGTAGTTAGTTGATGTTAAAGAGGCCACCGGTTCGATCCCGGCTCTGACTGAAAAATCTTGATAATGTTTGTAGTAAATAGAAAAATGTTACTTAGAGAAAGAGAACTGTTGTACTTAGGAACAAGTGACAAATCATACATAGAAGGGGATTAGAGGTGCATTTCTGCATCCACATCTCGCCACGTTTGCATCAGTCCCACATAATAGGAGGCGAGCCTATTGCCTATTTGCTTTCGTAGTAATGTTTTTATATTAATGTAAAAAGAGAATCGGCAAATTGCATTGAATTTTATCAATTGTTGATATAATTTTATATTCAGCCTGAATGTGTCTTGTTAGCGGTTGTCATATACTGTAATCGTAGCGATAAAAATCTCTGTTTTTGTACATCTCGATTGAGTGAATGAGGTAAACAAGGTTGTTTTGGCTTTTAGTAATTGAGGACGAATTTCCTTTTAGTTGTTTTCGTGGTTACGTAGCCAATAATTTCTTATGAGTCAACTGCTTTCTGAAGGAATTGATTGAATGTAGGTATATGTAATCCAGAAATCTAATTGAATTATTTTAATTTTATGTTGGTTTATTACTTCATCATCATCATCATCAGCCCAAATACGTCCAACTGCTGGGCACGGGCCTCCTCTACAACTGAGAGGGTTTAGGCCTTAGTCCACCACGCTGGCCTAGTGCGGGTTGGCGGACTACACACCTAAGAAATTCCTAAGAACTTTTAGGTGTGCAGGTTTTATCACGATGTTTTCCTTCACCGTTAAAGCAAGTGATAATTCATTGTGAATACACACATAACTTCGAAAAGTCAGAGGTGTGTGCCGGGGGTTTGAACCTGCGACCGCCGAAATTCTCGACCGCGCGCCTAAACCTCGAGGCCAGTTTATTGCTTATAGTTATATAAATCATAGGAGACGAAAAATTAAAAATTTATTATGCTATCTAAAGAATTAGAGAAGTTATTGAAAAATTGCCTCATACATTCTTAATAAAAAAACAATATCCTAACATCGCGTCCATGGGCCGGCATGTTTGAATCGAGTGCAGGATATGACAGTGATTCGTCACTTGATAATCAATTTGAACGGCATCGCGCTTATCATTAGCGGTGTTGTCACTTTATCGTGCCAGTATGATAATAATACTAAGTTTAAATGTGGACTTTAAAAGTTTACAACAATAGTCGAACGCTGAAACTGAGCCAATAAACATGACCACGCAAACAAAACGCCGGCCAAAAGTAACCCCAGCGTGAAGGATTTCAACACGCTTGTCTAGAATTCTTTCAAGTCAACCACGTTCTTAACTCGAGTCACAAGTTTACAGTTTGTTCAGCCGGTGCCGACTTTCGCCGTTCGTCGGCGATGCTGTTTGTTTTTCGGGGAAGCGAGGGGAAAGACTGGGGGAGGGGTAAGGCTGTAACCATCGTTAATCTTGTTTCGACCGTTACGGCCCGGTCGCGCAGTATTGCAGAATGTTCGGCCTCCACCGCGTGCATCCATTACGTTTTATGATCATTTTATAGAGCATTCGTTTTAGTGCTTATGTGGCTTTTTGCACATGGACACCGTTTACACTCGACATGGCTACCATTAAAAGTCACTCACACATACAAACGAAGCACACATGTATGATTGTCGTGTCCGTGTGTGAGTGCGTGATTTCTCGTTTTGAACTTTGATCTTATGTTCTATTTTATTAGTAGATTTATAACCAGTTTATACGTGTTTACGCTTGTATTGGTACATAATTTGTGGCTTTGCAAATTATATTTTTCGATCCATAATTTACTGCATAAAATATGCATAGAATTAGACTTTTAGGTAAGCAATAGACAGAATTAATTAATTCAAGAGAAAGTGTTTGAATGTTCTTGGGTTTTACCGCTTTCTTAAAAAAAATAAGTGGAAAAGGAATACGATTGAAACCGCATGGTTATTATTGGCACCTAAGTTTATTTTCACAGAACTCTCAATGTCAGCTTTGAGATTCATAGCTATCCAACCTCTATAAACACATTTTATTTTGCTACCAACACAACTTGAGAATTCAATCAACAAAGATATTATAATTCAGTCTTATGCGTTTAAAAATAAACTTTAATTTAAACACATTTAAAAACAATAATTCTCTGTCTCACAATTGAAGAATATAGACTTTAGATGAGATAAATTTCCCAGAAGCATTCAACGATCATTATCCAGAGACGAAGTTGCAGTAAATGTGTGGATCTCGCGAGTGTTTTATTTGTTTCCGAGCACGTGATTGTCTTCAGTTCTTAGAAGTGACTCGAACAGTGAGCGAGGGAAATTTACTTAGTAGTAATTAGAATCTATGGCCCAATGTATAAGATCATAGTTGTCGTTTTTTTTAAACCTATAGTGTCTTGAAGTCCGCTAGCCCAATTTGGGTTAATTGTATTGCATTTAAGCTTGCACATAATATGTTATCGTAACTTACAAACTACATTGTATATATTTTGACTTTTATTGGAATGTGGTAATCCTTTGATCTGTTCATTTATGTTCTACTAGCTTTTGCCCGCGACTCCGTCCGCGTAGACTACAGGGTTGGGTTCAGAAAGAAAATAAGTTGTAGTCTATTTTACTCCATAGAGTCCCATGTCCATATCAAAAATCGTTCACATCGGTCAAATGATTTAGGCGTAAAAGCGTAACAGATATAATATATAGTTACATATAGTTACAGTCGTCTACACGTCGTTTCATCATTTTAGCTTCAAAAATGACGAATTTCCACACAAACTTTCACCCCTATTTTTATTTTACCCCCTTAAAGGTACATTTTTTTACAAACTTTTAATGTCATATTTATTTATATCTAATCAACAACCTAAAAAATAAGTTTCAAACTTCTAGCTTTAAAAATGACAATACTTCCATACAACTTTCATCCCCCCTTTCAACCCCTTAAAACCCCTTTTCCGCGATAAAAAGTAGCCTATGTCCTTTCTCAGGGTCTAAACTATCTATGTACCAAATTTCGTTTAAATCGGTTCAGTAGTTTTAGCAGGAACGCGAGACAGACAGAGTTACTTTCGCATTTATAATATTCGTATGGATATAATATATATCTACCAGTCACGTTGCAAGTTACCTAATAGCAACAAGTAAGGACGCCAAGAAGGCACACAGCTTATTTTCATATTATGAAGTGAGATATTTAAAAACTTCCAGGCATTTTTCAGTCTGACAAAATTCAGACCTGAAATATACATATATTTTATATAAAGCAAATATTTGTTTAAGTTCGGGATTGTTGCCTTGTTGGTTTTGCGTTTCAATTGTTGTGCAATCCAGTAGTCCGTATTGAAAGTGTTATTGGGTTTTCCCATTAAAAAGTTCATAGTAACAGTAAGCACTCTAAAAATGTGCTTAGGGTTTTAAATTCTGACACAGCATTATGTGTAAACGTTTATTAAAATTCTAAACGAGCGCAAGGGCTCCCTCGTCACTAATTAGAAGAACAAAATTAGAGGCACCGAAGTATATCTCGTCTGAAAAAAATTGCTAGACAGAAACAAGATAATACAAAGCCCTCACAGCTATCTGTACTTAGATTACTGGTAATTTAAGTCTTTAGCTCTGAGATGCTGATAAAAAAATCGGACGAGTAATTTTGCTGTGTGGGCATTAGACGTTCCTTATCGGAGTCATTGCTTTGGAAGCCTAATTACTACCTTATCTTGTTCTAATTGTTGTTTTTACTTTGCTTATCCAACAGTTTAAGGCATATGACATTTGTTAACTACAATTTGATTGTCATTTGTTTTTGTTTGATCAGTGGTAAGGATTGATGGTTGACATTTAGACTGACATCGTGCTCTTTATGAGCCATTTATTTTTATAAGTTGTTCGTAATTCGTGCTACCACGATTTTATCAGTTAAATTTTTGTTATTACATTTTAAATATTCATAATTTTTATAATTAAATGTACGTGTTTCTCTATCGTCTCCGAAGTTGCTTATTACTCATATCGATATAAACACTTCATCCAAACGTTCCTTCAGTGTTAAATATTAGCGGCCAATAAAACTATAATTTATCGCATAGTAATTTTGATACGATAATTGGCCACTTTCAGGTATTTGGCCGACAGCCAGCACCGCAGTTTCATAGAACGTACCATACTGATTTTCATATTATTTACTCCATAAATTAACGTTTTTATTATACGGAATTTAGACTGGCGTGATGCAAAGCTGCTGTTGATGCAACGCGGAAGGACTGAACCGACCATCCTTGTATTGAAAACGGTTGCAAGTTAGTTGCAAAGTGGTCTTAAGTATTATGTTAATGAGTCGTGTTTCATTCGCGGCTAATTAAGCATGCTGTGAGAACATTCTTCAGATATTTGATTAATAAATTATTGCTTTTAAATTAGAAGACATACATCAAGATGCGAACGCTGTGTCCAACAATGAGAAGACAATTCGGAATGGTAACAAAGTTATACATGCACAACCAAACAAAAAAACATTATAAAGCCAGAATTAGAATAAATGACATGTCCTCTCTATTAGCATCCGACCTTACACAACAGTTCTAAACGATCGGTCACTATTTTAAAACTAATTGTCTCTATTGCTCCGAGGGACCACAAGTGAAGTTCTATTCTGAGACGTATGAATCATACGTTCTAAATATATCACTACCTACATCTGGTGTCAATTCTTGAGACTTCATTAAACTGAGCCGCTCATAACGCGTGGTCGGCTAACCGGCGACCTATATTCATAGAAAAATACAATGTATCAAGTTGAGGTTGGATGTTGTGAAACTGGTGTCTAAAATTGCACTGCTGACATTATTCTACTACGACAAAATGTCCTAGTTACGTTTGTGATTTTTCACAGCGAAGTACGTGGTAACTACCGTACTGTCTGGTGAAAATACTACTAATCTCTCGCCAGTTGCCACAAATATTCTAAACAATTATTTGTTTTTGTTTTATTAGTCACAATTATGAAAATTCATTCGTTTTTCTACCCTGATTCTGTTTTGACAGGTGTGTTTTTTGCTTGGGTCATCGTCGGGTCAAGGGTGGCGTCAACCGTCGTACATTGTGTTGAATTATTGACATGGAGCGTGGCTCCTCGGCAATAAGGCGTGTGGTGACCTCAGTCAACTCGCCCTTATTGACTCATCGTGACAATTTACCGCCGCCTCGTCTAGGGCAATGACATGGTGCTGCTCTCATCCGGCAAATTGACTAGAGGATTGGAGTTCATTATACACGGACAGATGATTCTGCTTTCGCGGTTGACGTTTGAATTTGGAAGTGTTTCTGTGGGGTTTGGGTAGATTGTTCGTTGGTTTTTGGTTCAAGTATTTAATAGAATCTAATCTTTTTTTTGTATTGTATGTTTCCTAGAAAAAAATATCTAAAGAGAAATTTAAACTAAGCGGCATTACATTTAGTGATGACATGATAGACAGTTTGATACCTAAATGTGATATTTGGACTACAATGCCCAAAAATGACACTTAAACTAACATTTATTCGATCAAAACTCACTCTCTCCAATTTTACAATATACGAATCGAGTCAACTGAAATTAATTTAGATTTCACAATCCGTATTACCTATTTACTTCAATCTAGGTGAAAAATATTCAATGTTCACTGTTAATAGCCTCGTGATTAGATTTTTTGAATTGTTACTACTGATCGATTTTATTTGAACTAAAAAATAATTTTGCGTAAACTCGACCGTTTCACCTTGATTATTACAAGAGCCACTTTTCATCGATCTCGTTTGTTCAAACCTTCAGAGATCGCAATAGTACTACGATGTCGATTTAACCAAAAAATATCAGTATCGAGTATTCATTCATTGTAGAACGAAATCGATTATTCATTCGTTGAGGCATTGAAAGAGTAGTGGATTGTTTTTTCATCCACCTGTCAATGTTGAAACCGAACGCGCGACCATCCATATATTTCTTTCATGCAACTGTAAAGTACGACTACTGTACAAATATAATTTTATTGATTCTCTGAAGCTAATCTCGTATAAATCTGTAAGTGAATATGATAATAATTGTTTATGATGTGGAAATTATAAAACTGTAACGATTTTTTTTTAAATGTAAAAAAAATAATACTATAATTTTCCCGTAAATAATTCTTGACTTCTATTTAACTGTGCCGGATAAATAAAATAACACATAAACTCACGCCTGTATTAGGCAGAGGCAGAGGCTGTAGGCAGAGGTGCATTTCTGCACGCATATTTCGCCAGGTATGTATCAGTCCCACGTAATAGGGGGCGAGTCTATTGCCATTTTTCGGGCACATTTCCACACACCGTGCTGTTCCTGAGAGTTTCCTAATGAAAAAATCCAATAACACTTTGCCCGACCCGGGAATCGAACCCAGGACCTCTAGATCGCACGACACATACTTGTACCACGAGACCACGAGGCAGCATAAATAAAATAATTGATTTATTATTTGTATATTGTAAATTTTGTTGATATATAGAAGTTTGAACTCAAGTTCTAACTTGTTCCTGCTATACCAATCATCAATAAAATAACATCCAAATCGATATTAGAAATGTGAAAATAATCATTTGTACGCGCCTAAACTACTGAAGTAATTTTAATGAATTGTGTTATCTGTATAGAAATGGGAATCTAGAAACGAACATAGGCACTTTTAATTATAAACAAATATGACAACGCACACAAATGGAATAAACGTTTACAGTCCTTTTTGTAGTAAGACATGATGCGAATGTTACTTTAGGGCTTCACCCGAGGTCACCTATCGGAGTGTGACCTAACCTTTTGCGTCCCCTATCAAAGCAGATACGTTAAGACCCCGGCCGTACATAAACTAAACATTAATGTGATATTATTCATAATTGTAATAGAACATCGCCAGGTCAGATTATACATGTACGTAGTTGGTATGAAACGGTGCAATGACCTATATCTACATTCACGTCTTTAGCCGTGAATGGGTAGGTAGAAGTGTATTTTTATATCGACATTTAGCCGGATATCTTTAATCCGACCTTATATGCAGCAACCCAGCAAATTTTTATATTCCGTGCTTGTACCGAGAATATTCCAATTGTCTGACCTCACGACACATTGCTCGCATATTTAACACCTTGAAACGTGGAGATGAGTGGTAAAAATGTGCCAATGGTAGGATTTAAGAAACAAATTGATTAATTACCCGATGTATGAATCATTTTTGAAAAAGAATACTTAGCAAAAACATCAAATCTAACCAGTATTCTGTCACTTTCTTTCTTCGTTTATTTATGGTAACATGATGTCAGAAGCCAGTGACTATATTCATATTTATATAAAATCATCATCATCAGCCCAAATACGTCCCACTGCTGGGCACGGGCCTCCTCTACAACTGAGAGGGTTTAGGCCTTAGTGTGGCCTAGTGTGGGTTGGCGGACTACACACCTAAGAAATTCCTAAGAACTTTTAGGTGTGCAGGTTTTATCACGATGTTTTCCTTCACCGTTAAAGCAAGTGATAATTCATTGTGAATACACACATAACTTCGAAAAGTCAGAGGTGTGTGCCTGGGGTTTGAACCTGCGACCGCCGAAATTCTCGACCGCGCGCCTAAACCTCGAGGCCATCACTGCTTATATAAAATAAACATAATTAAATAAAAAATACATAATTCTGGTTGCGTAATACGATTCATGTTTTAATCACTAGCCGCCGGTATTACGAGCGTAACATGTGATGTAAAATCATTAAACCTGATGTACTCTATGTTTAATTATGATAATGTGTGTTTACGCTCCTTTATTCGAGAGACGGAACTCTGCGTGTTGCGTGAAATTTCTTTATTGTAATGTATCTGTTCTACGCTGGCTCTCCATACAAGGTAAATAACATGTTGAAATTTATGAATTAAATGATTATATGAAATATACACATGTATAATTTTTACTCCATGCCAAGATCTAAGTCTTATGTCGTAGGTATCAGAAACTACGAGATACATTTCGGTCTCACAAATACCCAGACACGAAACAAATATTTCTGGACCAGACATCTGTTTCTGTGGGGGGTCGCTATCAATTTACAAGCTGGCATCTAACAACTGCGCCCCTGAGTCTGTTCTGAGTGGACTTTAAATATAAAATATTATAATAATAAATAATATTTTGTATACGACTTTGAGAGAAAATGATGGGCGAGGTATGCATTCCGAATGCGATTCAACTTCATACGATAAAATAGCAACTTAGGTATCCAAGTAGATTAGTTTGTCGTAACATTTGTCGACCCCGTTATAGAACCAGAGTCCTCTCAGTTTTACACTTAAGTTTCGGGATCAACAAGAAACAATAAGTTACAAAACAAACATCGCTTATACAGGATGTATAAAGACCCTGATCGAAAACTAAAACAAGGCTATAGCCACGGTGATTACAAACACCGTGACATTAAAAAAATCCTAACAAAAAAAAAAAGGTTTTCTTAAAAACTAAATACATTTAATACTCGTGGTTGTAAAGAAAACGTATTTTTTTTATTTTTTGTTTAAACTATTGTACTTTTTTCAATTCCACATAGCTACATAGGTATATCGAGCCGGAGAATCTCACACTGCGTTTGTTTAATCATGGTTTTCATTCAAAATCCCGTTGGCTGCAACGGTAATGTCTTACGGTTAGCTTAAATACGTGTATTAGTGCGCTCTAATGATACACACGATTACTGACTCAAGTTATAATCAAGTGTAATGCCATTTGCTTTAAAGATTCAAATTTCTTAAGTTTCTTCATTCAAGTATGACTCAATGTTGTTCTCATATTCAATACAACAGTCAGAGATTGTATTAATGAGCTGCTCTAATTCGGAAAATTTAGTCTTTGTTTTAATATTATAAACTATCTCTTGATTGGAAAAGAGCAACACTAGAGTTTCTTGCCCGTTCCTCTCTATTGATGACTGCCTTCCGAACAGGGCGGTAGGTACACTAAATTTTGAAATGACTGAATGTAAGTGATGTATTTGTCATTTTATAGATTCATTAAATATTATTTCATTTCAAATGGAATATAATAAATTTAATAAATCTATTTTCATATTATCATTGAGAAGTTTACTTCGATAATGACTGATTAGTTTACATTACTGTATGTTAAAAATTTATATTTCATCATTCATCATCAGCCCATATACGTCCCACTGCTGGGCACGGGCCTCCTCTACAACTGAGAGGGTTTAGGCCTTAGTCCACCACGCTGGCCTAGTTCGGGTTGGCGGACTACACACCTAAGAAATTCCTAAGAACTTTTAGGTGTGCAGGTTTTATCACGATGTTTTCCTTCACCGTTAAAGTGATAATTCATTGTGAATACACACATAACTTTGAAAAGTCAGAGGTGTGTGCCTGGGGTTTGAACCTGCGACCGCCGAAATTCTCGACCGCGCACCTAAACCTCGAGGCCATCACTGCTTTGTTAAAAATTTATATTGTATGTTAAAAATTGTCACGTTCGTAACAAATCAATAACATAAGGTCAGGGTTGGACCACTAAAGGCCTTAGAAATTTCCTTTGGGAACTCTGAGGTCTGCAGATATCCTCACAAGTTTTCCTTCATCGCTAAAGTTAATCACATGTAAAAAGTTAATATTTGGGTGTGTGCCTTTAATAAGAAATCGGGATCGTCGAAATTTTGTCTCCACAGAGCGCGTGTCGATTTCTCGAGGGCATCACACCATCATATAAATATTTGTTTTATTAATAATGGTTGCGTGATGCCTTTGGTTTATGTAAATAATGCAATGAACTAAATTTCATAATACCAACTTCCAAGTATTCCATTTTCATGGTTTTAATTAACTTGAAGAACGGCTTAAAGAGAACTAGGAATGTCAAAGTCAAAATATCTTTATTCAAATAGACTTCTACAAGTTCTTTTGAATCGTCAAATTTACACTTTTTAATATTTTTTAAACTATTGCGTAGGATAACCCGCAAGATTCCCTCGTAGTGTATAGTAATAAACTTGTTCTTTGTTGGAAGCCTTTAATATAATGTTCTAGGGAATGTAATATACAGGCTGCTTTTTAAACACGACATTGTTTAATACGCTTTTGCACAATCCAAAGTTGAAAGGTGAAATGAGTGATAAGTTTAATTTTTCATGAGACGCTCGATTTAAAAGTCTTCAGGACTTATTTCGATGAAAAAAATCCTTTTGTTTGCAATGTTCGCCGCGGCGTGGGCGTCTCCCTTACAATAATACCTTCAGGCATCTACACGGGCAATTTACTAAATTAAATTATGGTTTGTCGGAATTTGTGCGATTTCACTTTAAATAATTACTTCGATGGTCTCCTTTGTGATCTCCTTTTTGGTGATCGATGTTTGTGTAATGATTTATGTTCTTTTGATTGGTTTATTGGTAATTAATAATTCAATAAAAACGATATTTCGTAGCTGTTAGTTTATACTGGTATTTTTATATGACCTATACATAATGACTACATCGGGGACAAAAAGTAATATAACTGCCTGACTATATGTCTGCCTCGGGGTCTCGCGGCACAAGTATGTGCCGTGCGATCTAGAGGTCCTGGGTTCGATTCCCGGGTCGGGCAAAGTGTTATTGGGTTTTTCCATTAGGAAATTCTCAGTATCAGCACGGAGTCTGGAATTGTGCCCGAAAAGCGGCAATAGGCTCGCCCCCTATTACTCGGGACTGATACATATACATGGCGTAATGTGGGTGCAGAAATGCACCTCTGCCTACCCCTTCGGGGAATAGAGGCGTGAGATTATGTGTAATACAAAATTATTTCATATTTATCATCTCTGTATAAATTTTGTACTAGGTATAAATATTCTTTTCAATCTATGTCGAAGTTTACTATCAATGTATGATCTCAATCAAAACAGACTCAAATCAAAACCTTTCTCACATAACGGTCAAGCGATGTAAATATAATTTGAGGTCGGTTCGTAATACCCGACACGGCGTCATCTGTCTCGCATCAGAATCCCTCATCAAGAATTAGTCACAGGACCTCAAAGCTATTTTTATTTATAATGTTCCATGGCTGTATCTTCTCTATACTTTTATTTGATTTGTTCAAATGTAATATGCTATTTTTGAAATAAAAACATATTATAATAACTTACTATGCCCTTGAATGTAGATCTTCGTCGCGTTATCATCCTAAATGTGTTAATTAGTGTTTTTATAGCTTTTCTGCTTATAATATTGACAAGGTTTGGAGCTATATTATGAATAAATAGATATATGATTTGCTATATGAAATAGGATAAAAATAAAATATTTTTATTAAGGAGCATTAGGTAATGCCATTTCATAAAAACAATTTAAACGTATTTTTACAATTTTATTCTAAATTCCATCTGATGCTCTAAAATCTGAGTAATTCACAAATTAATGTACAAACATTCTAGACTAGAGAATTTCGAATTTTGCTGTTGTTCACAAGATTAAACAACATTGGCAACAAAAGTTTCTATTGAAATTTACGCGAGAAATAAAGCAAAGCGTACTCAAATAAGCCCAACGATACTTAATGCCTAATTAACGTCGAGGCGAGTTCGTCCCTTTCAAAAGGTGATCGGCTCTTTGGCTTCTTTGAGATCCTTTAATTTGCTCACTTCTCAATTAAATGGGCGTACTTACCGTACTGACTTGCCCGTTTGATTCTTACAAAACTTCGCACAAAATGCGAGTTCGTGGTAATCGTTGATTTAAATCTGTTTCGTTTCTTGTAATTCCTATTGAATGTGAAAATTTATTTTTGGTAGCAAAGTATATGAGAAATGTATGGAAAATGTTAGATATCTACTCTTAGTTTCGTTATCTTCAGATGTATCTTTCTATCTCTGATATTTATGTAGCTTATTTGATCCGACATTTTGAATCCGACGTTCATAGTTGTGGTTTGTATCATAAGTTAAAAGATTATTATCTCACAATATGTAGTAATTCCTACTGCGCGGTAGTATCATAGTAATACTACATCCAAAAATATATATTACAAGACTAAAAGTAAAAATAATATAATAAATATTAATATTTGACAGCCCCGTGGCGCAGTTGGCTAGACTGGTGGCTTGCGAAACGAGAGGCCGTGGGTTCGATCCCCGCACCGAGACAAATGTTTGTGTGATCCACAATTAATGTTTGTGTCGGGACTGGGTGTTTGTGAGACCGAAAAGTCTCGTAGTTTCTGATACCCACGACACAAGACTTGTATCTTAATGTGGGGTCAGAACTATGCATGTGACTGTTGGGTGTATTTATTTATTTATTTAAATAAATATTCTTGACGCTTAAGAATAAGTTTCATAGTATTCATTTAGTTAAATCAAAAAATCTGGACTGAGAGTTAGATATTTGTTATTGAGTAGTTTGGTAACTAGAGGAGTTGAATTCTTATCATATAAATGGCATTTGCACATAGTTATTGTGTATTATTTAACAGTTACTACATCGTTAATTTTTTTAATAATTAAACATCCAATACGATTTCATAATTAATTACGATTTAATCGGTTTGTGCTAAAGATCAAATGTTTATTGAAAAACTAACCATTACTCTTAATACACTAAGCAATTCTTAGCCAATCAACGTCTTTTACAAATAGATTCCACCTTCTAACCTTCTCTCGTTGCATTAGCTAGAGCGTCGGTTAAATTGCAGACCGATATATTATTCAGCCGCTAAGAAAACTCAAACCCCAAGACGAATTAAATCGAACTCTTCGCTGCCAACCTTGATCTCGCTGATCTTACTGTAATTATTATTTGTTGGTTTGATGCGAAATTGTGATTTCAGATATATTTAAATAAATAAATAAATACACCCAATAGTCACATACATAGTTCTGACCCCACACTAAGATACAAGTCTTGTGTCGTGGGTATCAGAAACTACAAGAGACTTTTCGGTCTCACAAACATCCAGACCCGAAACAAATACTTGTGGATCACACAAACATTTGTCTCGGTGCGGGGATCGAACCCGCAGCCTCTCGTTTCGCAAGCTGGTATCTAGCCAACTGCGCCACGAGGCTGTCATTTCCTTACATACATACCTACATACATCATCTCACGCTTGTGTTCCCCGTATGCATCAATCCGACGTAATAGGGGGTAAGCCTGTTGCCAGTTTTTGAAGCACGTTCCTGGATGGCGTGCTGTTATTGAGAATATATTAATGGAAAATCCCAATAACACTGCCCGACCGGGAATCAAACCCGGACTTTTGGATCGCATGACACATAATTTTGCCACAAGACCTGGTGATTTTCCTAAACACCATAACTATTACATGTCTTAGTTTACGATCACGGTCTGTTAACATCCTATATTTGTTTCTTAGGTTCTTTTCTTAGGAATTTATTAGGTGTGTAGTCCGCAAACCCGCACTAGGCCAGCGTGGTGGACTAAGGCCTAAACTCTCTCAGTTGTAGAGGAGGTCCGTGCCCAGCAGTGGGACGTATATGGGCTGATGATGATTTGATTCTTATAGACACGAAAACAGAGACCTAAGCCCTCCTACACATACACTTACAATATCCAGGGCCAATTCTATTGTCCATCTTGTGACCGGGTATTTAAAACCAATTCGGCTTAGCAAGCCACATTATGGCCCATAATTGTAAGTTGTAGTCAGGGTCGCCGTCACCGAAATCGGTGTGGGCTATATATTTCTTTATTTTTAAAAATAAGGGTTGTAAAATTTTGTGATTAGTCTGTACAAAATTTTATTGATAAGACAACTTTCACAATTACCCCCTTTTTTTATGCCACGGCCTCTTGAGATCGATACAATCTAATAATGTCTCGAATCTTCATATAATATTAACTGACTATTGATTCGTCACGATGACCTAATGCGGAACTTCTGTCGAATAAAATCTATAACTGTTAATCGCAAATAGGTCATCGTCTGATATTTTATGCCACTTGTTATAATAACTACCTATCGTATCCTGGTTATCCTCTCAATACATACAGCTGATATTGTTTTTAATTTATTAATGGATACTAAACACTGATAGGCTTAGGTGTTTCATAGGTTATACTCAATGTATTACAGTCCACTGCTGAACGTAGGCATCCTCAAGTAAGGTTCAACTATCCCGGTCATAGGTAATACAATGAAACTTTGTGTCACGTCGGATGTGATTTGTTTTTTATTTTAATGAATAACGATGCTTAAATTTTATGGCTAAGGTCATCATGATCTTAAGTGACGACCAATGATAAATGCGAGTCCATTTATCACTTATGTTAGCTTATATTATATTGTATATCTATTTTTGGCTTAAATATCGATACCTTTAGTGATTCATATTGCAGATTATATTCATTCAGTCAATCATTCACAAGGGCTGGGAATGATTGTATTTTTCAATTACATTCGCGAGGGTAGTCGATATTATAGCTAAAAATGAGTGATAGAGTTCAGTTGTTCACGAGCAGTGGAAGTGTTTGTTTGTAATAAAATTGATAAGACTCTTCACTTACTTAAACTAAAAATTGTACATATTATATAGATATTACAGACTGTGACCGATTACTAAGATAGAAATAGATAATGCCTCGTAGTCTCGCGGTACAAGTATGTGTCGAGCGATCTAGAGGTCCTGGGTTCGATTCCCGGTTCCGGGCAAAGTGTTATTGGGTTTTTCCATTAGGAGATTCTCAGTAGCAGCACGGAGTCTGGAAATGTGCCCGAAAACGGCAATAGGCTCGCCCCCTATTACGTGGGACTGATACATACCTGGCGAAAAGTGGGTGTAGAAATGCACCTCTGCCTACCCCTTCGGGGAATACAGGCGTGAGTTTATGTATGTATGTATTTCAATCGCTTGCTTCGTAATTATGTGCATAAGTATATTATCAATCAATAAAATGTGGACATAAGTACTAAAATTCCTTTCTATACTTGTCAAAAAATGAAAAAAAAAAAGTAATAGGTGATTAGGGAAACGTTTTTTATTTTTTATTGTGTCAATGTTTCTAAGTTTTCGAACATGGTACGTCTACACTCTGTATGATGCTGTAGACGAAGTATGGTACTTCTAAATATTTTTATTTCCCGGTCAGCGTACTACATAAATCAAAATGAATTTAATCCCACCCTAGAAAACCAAGCGGAGGTTTTCAAAAGCAACATGTGCTTGCACACCCGACATAATGATCATTTATTTCCACGACGCGCCGGGCAAATTGTTATATTAACTCCGCCGCAGCAATTAAAATTTACCTAGCCATTAATGTCGGCAAATTGCGAACACCGCCAACTTGCCGTTTTTCGCGTTCAAATTGTTTAGTATGAAAAATGTGTTTTTAATGAAACCCTTTGTATGCCGCTCGGTGTTTCACTTGTTTTAGTAGACGTGTTTTAGCGAGGTCTCATTATTTTTTTCAGTTTTGTTCTGTGAAATTTATAACTCAAATATATGTAGGCGATTTGCACTAGATAAAAATTAGTGTTATATCATCATCACGGCCTAACTTTTCTGGGACACTTGAACAATTTTTTCTTCATATAAAACTTGTCTATATCCTATCACAAATACAAAAAAAAAAGTTACCTACATTTATTCTGGTTTAGTTATGATTTATTCATATCCAATGTTTTTAGTTTGTCCTATATTAGAGTCGTGATGGCCTCGAGGTTTAGGCACGCGGTCGAGAATCTCGGCGATCGCGGGTTCAAACCCCAGGCACATACCTCTGACTTTTCTAAGTTATGTGTGTATTCACAAATAATTATCACGTACTTTAACGGTGAAGAAAAACATCATGATGAAACCTGCACACCTGAAAGTTCTTAGGAATCTCTTAGGTGTGTAGTCCGGCAACCCGCACTAGGCCAGCGTGGTGGACTAAGGCCTAAACCCTCTCAGTTGTAGAGAAAGCTCGTGCCCAGCAGTGGGACGTATATGGGCTGATGATGATGATGATGAATATTGGATGCTACCTATAGAGTCAATTTCGTCTTTGACATTATAATTCCGAGTATCGCTCGGCAAAATAAAAATAGCCCGACCTTGACAATCATCTGCGACACACCGAAATACTTTGTATTGAATCGAATCGTATTTTTACGTAAGATATCGTGAAAGTTGATTTACGTCCTATTTTAACAAACAATCCTGATCACTGAAATTAAAATTAAAATACACCCAACAGTCATATATGTACATAGTTCTGACTCCACACTAGGATACAAGGTCTGTGTCGTGGATACTACGAGAGACTTTTCGGTCTCACAAACACCCAGACCCAAGTTACTCTAAAAATTATCCAATGCAAATATTAAATTTGGCGCGTGCAATTGAGCAGTTTTTAGTCGAAAACTGGGTCAAGCAGTGTCGATGTTTTGGTATTAGAAAATTCTCATTAGTAGCACAAAGTCTGGAACCAGGAATCTGGAATTCACGGCTGGACGAAAACGGTAATTAGGAACCTCTGCCTACCACTTCTGTGTTATAGGCGAGAGTGCAGGTGTAAGTAGTACGAGTCATAGCTATCATTCCAAGTTAACTCATTCTATATATTCTCTAGAACTACACTTACCTTTATATCATCATCATCATCATTATCATCAGCCCATATACGTCTCACTGCTGGGCACCGGCCCCCTCTCAACCTGAGAGGGGTTAGGCTAAGGTCCAATACGCTGGCCTAATGCGGTTTGGTGGACTACACACCTAAGAACTTTTAGGTGTGCAGGTTTCATCACGATGTTTTCCTTCGCCGCTAAAGTGATAATTCATTATGAATACACACATAACTTCGAAAAGTTAGATATGTGTGCCCAGGTAAACCCCAGGGTTTGAACCTGTAACCGCCGAGATTCTCGACCGCGCACCTAAACCTCGGTGCCGTCACTACTTATATAGGTACCATTATATACAATTACAGTATTTTTTTTGTGTCCGTATAAAAGAGCAAAGGTGAGAAGAAAACTTTATAGAAAAAAAATCATTAATCACATTGTGAATTATTAAAATTAATCTCGGTACTCGTGCTAGCATCTCTCAGGACTATCATGTATCTCGCGGCAATTGGTGCAGAAATAAAAGCCTGCACTCGCTAGCATTGAGTATCATTTCTAATATCAAATATATTTTAAATGTAAATGAAAATTTTGCTTACTAGGATTCTAAGTTTATTTTACAAGTATAACATTTCGTGTTTGGCCGGGGATTCTCGCGCGAAATTTAGAGCATCTTTTATCGTACGTACAATGATGTACTGTTTATAATCTTAAAGTTTTGTGTTAACCAGGTGTGGTGGTGTGTGGTTAGGTGTAGTAATATGTATTACCTAATATAATTAGTGTAATATAATAGTGAGTATAATGATGTTGTAGTTATTACAGATAACTCGCATTTAACAAAATGTATTAAAGTTCACGTGTTGCAGCATTGAAATAATATTAATTGTAATATTTCGTACACTTAAAGTAATCTTATTTATTTTAATGTTCCAAGCCTATAGTTATGCTCTGAGCACGTGGTATCCTCAGGTGAACTCAGAGATTTTGAAATGCATGCCCTGGCTGTTTAATGTTTTACTGCAAAAATACACCAGTATGTTATGACGACACAAATTACTCGTAATTAGCCCGGAATGTAGGACGCCATGCGCGCAAGCCGGAGCGCTGCAGGAAATAAAAATATGACCACATGCTACCCGTGTTCCGTTCGAAACCTTTGAAATGTACAAGGTACAGCTCGTACGTTCTTGGTAAAAGGGGAAATTTCTTAAAACTTGAACGGAAATTGGAAAAGGACAAATTAATTATTGTCTATGGATTTTTGTCCGTCCAAAATCATAGCGATAATTTGTAAATGTTTTACAGTTAATAAAATTGCTGTACAAATAATATAAGTTCGTATCAATGTTTAAAAAATCCTGTTGTAAGTACAAATTACTCGCAAGTCTTTCATCTCTGATAAGGTAATCCGTAATTTTAAAAAAAATTGATGTAGGTAAATACGACCGACCGTGGAACATATTTATACACACAACATCCTGCAGTACTAAGATCGTATTTGAAACCGCAGTAGTATAATTTCTTAGCTTTTACCCCATATGCTTCGAAAAGATTGACTTACATTTTCCTAGACTAAAATGTTCCATCGCTTAACGTAACATAATGTTCTAGATTTTAGTAACCGTCGTGCGCCTAATGATCTGTCAAATGCATATCAAATTACTACAACCATTTGTCTTTATTTGCAAGGAGTTTTGCAAAAACGTTCGTCGTTCTCCTTTCCTGCCCTAATCTATTTAGGAACGACGCAGTAAATTTTGTACATAATATATGTCTATCAGCTATATTTCCAGCTATTAAAAAAAAGTTTTAAAAAAGTACATATTAGCAGTCTTGTAAACATTTACTTGTATTAATTATACCTATGTATTCATTTTCTATCTTGTATCAATCATGTAAAAAACTTTCATACTCATTATTTCCTATTCTATATTTTTTTTACTTCTCATACTGTGCCTGTAGCCACTGCCGTCACACGTTCGACATCGGCGTGTGTGCTATTTGATGTGGATAGTAAAAGCTCGGTAATCTAATCTGCGAGGTCACTTGTTAAGTGGTCTATGCAAAAGTAAGTAGGTATCAGGTGTACGTGGCTAATGGACCTACGAGATATGGCGGGGATGTGTTTACAAGTTATACAGTGTCCTGGATGAATGGGGATTGAAATATATACGTTTGAAACGATATTTAAATTTGTTGTTGTAGGTTTTATGTTTTTTTTATGTTTTATTTTTTTGTATATTATAATGTGTATGGTGATGTTTTATACGAATCAGTGTGAAGAATCGATTTTTAGATTGCGTTCAAGGGCTTCAAAATACCCAAAAACTAATTAATTATAACTAACAACTGGTTATAAGGTATGAATAAGTATAAGATCAATATGAATTGTCATACTCCCAATGCTTAATAAAACGTCTAATTGAATAATAAAAATTATTATTAATAAAAAATATTATTTTATTTGCACACCAGACATATTGCACAAAGAAAAGATGGATGGAGTGCGTGACTGAAGATATGAAAGAAAAAGGGGTGAATGAAGACATGACGGCTGATAGGGATGTTTGGAAGGATAAAACATACTGCGCCGACCCCAAATGAAATTGGGAGCAGGGCAAGGCAATGATGATGACCTGCTGTTCACAGCTCTGCATCACCCAAGGTTCGACTGGGAGAGAATGCCTTAGGCATTAAGTCCACCTTTACAATTATATCATTGTATAAAGTGTAAATAAATAAATAAATAATAAAAATGCTATCGCTTATAAATTTTGCATATGGATATTTCTCAACATTTGATGTTATCTTTGTAAAGCACCGTATTGGATATCAAATGCCGTGTTGTCGCTTTGCTGCGTTTCTAAAAAAAACGTCCTAAGGTACTGGCCTTGTCCCAAGGTTAGACTTTTGAGTCTCACGCATGAAGCTTATCTATCTATCCAATCCAATCCATCAGCCAATCGAAGTCCACTGCTGGACATAGGCCTCTCCCAATGACTTCCACAGGGACCTGTTGGAAGCAGCCTGCATCTATACATCTATACAAATAAATAAAATTAGAGTGTCTGTTTGTAATATTGAAATAACCGCTTTTTAACAAATGCATATGGATGTATACACGGCACATATACCATAATAACGCTTTTTACAATTTTTGTCTGTCTGTGTGTCTGTTTGTTCCGGTTAATCTCTGAAACGGGGGGACCACTTTTAACGGGACTTTGACTATGAGATAGCTGATGTAATAAGGAGTAACTTAGGCTAAAAATAAAAAAAATAATAAGAATCGACTGTTAGGCGGAACGAAGTTCGCCGGGTCAGCTATACAAAATGAAATCCACAATAAATACAAAACGCATTAACATTAAAGCATCAATCTGATACCTTTTAAAGATCGTCAGACTTATCAGTCCCACACACGAAACAAATGAAAATCGCAGCCCAGAATAATCCTGTCAGGTACCAAAATATATTTGGCGTAATCTACAAAATTGTGTCAACCAATACCTACTTGGCACCTGACGTGCGACGGTCGGTTGCGGTGCGAGACCGCAAACCCCACACCCTTCGACGTTTTGCTCGTCATTCGAGACCGCCGCCGCTCTGGGAATTGTCGGAAATAGCATGTCGATTATAGTTCCGGCGGTGTTACACTATCGCTGAAATTGGCTTGCTAATTATTTGGGAGTAAATTGAAAGTCTCATTATGTTTTTAGGTAATACTATGCGAATTTTTATGTTATGAAGGTACCATAAAATCAGGACAAAATTATTGCCGCTTTTACTAGATTTTTCTCAATGAAAAAATCCAATAAATCAGCTCGACGCGTCATTTGAACACACGACCTCTCGTTTGTACGCCTCATGCTTATGCTGCGGTCTCATGCGTCTCGTGATTCATTCGCGATGTAATAATTTATTAAACTTTAAATTAATAATTAAACGTAGTGTTTTGTTTTTTTCTCGTCAATATCCTCGGTATACACAGAAAGTCAAAGTCAAAGTCAAAATCATCTTTATTCAAATAGACTTTTACAAGTTCTTTTGAATCGTCAATATTATTGTGTGTTTTTGCTCGGAGTATTTATTTATTTCACTTGATAATAAGTATGTGCTGCATAATTAATTTTCACATCAAATTTATTTTTTAAATTCTTATTAGGTTCACCTTTTAAGTGAAATAATCAAATTTTAATTGAATATTACAATGTTCGTACCAATCGATTCTTTGATCGATATATTAATGCAACCATATTAAAAAGCATAATTGATTAAAAGAACACATTAATTCCGTACATGTTTTTCTCTAATTCTCTGTCACACATCTGCCACACACATAACACAATGGAACAGGCGTTACCTACTTTCTGTAACAATGGCATGTGGTGGGCATATCGCACAAAAATGTCACACAAATCAGCGTTCGCTCAGCAGTCACTGAACCTGTGTAGAACAATACACACGTGGGGGTCAACAGCTTCCTCTTCCGCCTTCACACGTCGAACGTACTTCACCTTATGTTTTATATTCATAATGTATTCATTGTTCCCTCATTTTGTTACAGGAGCCGCAGCGAAAGCAAAATCTCGTCGACCCCAAGAAACAGTACATCCCAAGACTGAAAGCTCACTGCCGTCTTCCAAAATATCTCCTAAAAATACTTTTAATTTATCCTACGGAACCAAGTTAACGCCTTCTAAGTCTACTACTTCTAACACATCCATTAATAAATCGCAAGAGAAACGACGAAGCATAGAAACTAACGGTAAAGCTAGCTGCATACCCCTATCTAAGAAGCCTTCCGATAAAAATATTCGTACTTCTACGTCACCTGTTAAGCAGGGCTTAACGAAAGAAACGAATAGAACAGACAAATCGAAACTGGAATCGCCCCGTGGTAGAGTTGTTCGTAGAAGTCCCGAAAAGGCAAAGAGTGATACGGAAAATAATCGAATCGATAGAAGACATCGAGCTCAAAAGGATAGTGAAGGTCTTAGTGAAAAATATCATTATTCAAAGAAAAGACTGACTAGTTTAGAAAATAATTATCCGAGAGACCCCAGTGATACTAAAAATGTTTTGTCTAAAAATTTGTTGAATATAAAACCGCAAGCGGATCAAAAACAAGATGCTAATGCTTGTGGCCTAGAAGATTCTAAAGTTACTGCTAAAATGTCAACGCTTCATGAAACTGTTAGACCGCATACGAGTAGTTCTAGACTTTCGCAAGAGATGGACAGCTTAGCTGCATTCACTAAACAGACATTAGATAGGGTTAACAAATTAACGAATAACTTAAATAGTAATAAGTTAAATGTAGACGCATCTGAGCCACGGTTTGACTCCTTATTAGCTTCGAAATCTGAACAAAAAAATAACCACACTTTTAATTACGGTCTTACTGGAGAAAAGCCAGCTTACGCAAGGGGAGTTACAGAAAGATTGAGAGATATCGATACGGCTGCTCAGAGACTGATCGACTTTGAAAAGCAAAGTGCAATGTTTTCTGATCTCAATAATGATACGTCTAGTCAAAATCGCCGTGTTGATACATCTTCGACGTCCTGTAGTCTCACTCCTGTTTCTATATTGAAAAGAAAATCTATTCATGAAGACAATACCACCGCAAATCCTATTAATCATGCTATTGCATCTCCTCCGGTGACATTCTCACCCAGCGTGCTGGAATTGCAAAATTGCCGTTCCGATAATAGGCAACGGCAGGGTATACTAAAAAAACGTCGTAGCTTAGATGAATCGCAAGTTGCCAGAAGGAGATCCTGCAGTCCTGAGGTGTCATTTGCTGAAGATGGCTCTTCGGACTCGAATAAACCTATTTTGAAGAATCGAAGATCTTCTCTGGAAGATGTTGTGAGAAATAGATCACCGGAGGGACATATTCATGGTATATTGAAAAGGAAAATGAGCAGAGAGGATGATACACACAACGATGAATTATCGCACGGCTCTCCAGAGCCTCACGGTATACTCAAACGCAAGTCCAATTCCAGCTCTAGCAGTAGTACGGCATCCTCACATGTTTCTATTGCCCAGGCTGTATTGTTAGCAGCTGCTGGTGGCGCTGAAATAGTAGAAGACGATAAGGAGATTGTAAGACCGATATTAAAGAAAAAGAGCTTCTCTGAAGAACGACCTGGTCCCGATATTATTGCAACTGATACTCCCAAACCGATACTAAAAAAGAAATCGACAGAATACGATGATTATGATTTTGATCTGCCTAAAAAACCGATCCTAAAATCGTCGAAAAAATTATCTGGCGACGAAGGACATACTTCCAGTTTCGATTTGAGCGAAGATGACCGAAGTTCACGGAGGCCTTCATTGCTCAGGTCGCGCACATCTGATCATTCCGGATCGGAGTGTGAAGCAACAGTAAGACCTATTTTAAAGCAGAGAGGTTCGAGTTTGACCAGGGAACGCAGCCAATCGCCGCGCCCACGGCTCTCATTTTGCGCAGACAGCGACGCGAACATCAGTGCGACGAATTTTAGTTGCGACGCGAACGACTTGTCGGCGGCTGGACCGCGACGAGTATTAAATTCAATACCTGCATCCGAGCCGGAACAAAGCTATCCCAGTGCAGTGCTTCGACGCAGGAACCTACGACCGAAAACGAACCCAAGATCGAAAAGTTTAGCGTGCGATGTTAACGATGAGTTACTGTCGATACTGAACAGTCGACGGTTAAAAGTGGATGAAAATAGTGACAATGCACGTTACGAACAGTGGCCTCATTTGAACAACGACGAAAATGAGACCAACGAGAAACCCAAAACTTTTCCATCAATTGCATCGAGAATAAAGAGTATGGAACAAGCTCTTACTAAAGATTTACCATTAAAAGATCAACCATCAACATCCAGAGCGAAAACACGAGATAAAGAACGCTACAAAACTCAACCCATCACTGTCGACGAAATGCGGTCGATCACTTCCAGGTAAGAACCAGAACTACTCGAATTCCTTTTTTTTTAAACACAATTTAAATGTGTTGTAATATTTTTAATCCGCGGCATGCTATCGCTTACCGCCTGTAAACTAAATGCATCTATCGACGACGATTCTATTTTTTATACGTGCACACCGGCACTGTTCATGCCGTACGCTTGTGTATATATCAAATTGTCGGAGTACATTTCTCTTTATCGCCTCAACATTGTCTATTTTTATGAAACTCCATCGTAATGCCACTCATAAATCTGGATGTTTATCAGTAGCTATTTTTCTCTTTCATACAACCGGCATCCTTAAACCTGGCTTTTCTTCAGTAAAGGTGATTGAGCTTTACATAGGTCTCTGTTTGTTAGAAGCCAAATGTTGGCTCGTGGCCATTATTTTGATGGGCGAGCGTGTGGCGTGGGCTGCCACCAAATGTTTTGCCATCCAAATGTTCAGTTACTCATTGTCTTAGCATTTCTTTATATCATTATTTCCTGTTGTTAGCTCTACAATAAACCATACTGAGATGTTTTTGAACGAGCATCAAATTTAATGTTGTCGCCATAGATATATGTAAAAGTGTTACTACTTTTATTTACTCTTACATATTAGTGGTGTAAAAAGTATCATTAAAATAGAGCAGAAATAATTTCAAAGGACGTGGCTGTGTATCAAAAAGTTGTTTGTTCATGCAAAATAGTTTATTTGCTTTGTATTGAATACGTGTGGTATAAACTAAAAATATTTTATTTCCATGATGTAACGGTCAGAGGACTTCATAATTATTATTTCACACGTAATCATTTCAAAGATATTAATATAAAACTTGATTAAAATTCGGCGCTGATGATATTATCGATAAACATTAATTCGGAATAACAACTTGGCATTTGATTGACTTACCTTGACTGTGAGATATTTTAATTATAAAATCACATTCTAGATTTCATTAACACTAGGAATTATTGTTTTCGTATAGCGATAAAACAAACAACGATGCTCCCGAAGGTTTCGATAATTTTATCAATGTCATGAAATGCGATCGTTTATACACAGTTCGTGTTAATTTGCGTTTCGTTCGTCTGACATCATCTGTGTTGGTTCAGTATACAAAATGAATCAGGTTCGCTGCAGACAGCGCGTAAAAATTACATTTGGCGTGTGCCAGTACTAAATCCATTAGTTTAAAATTATTATACGCATCCCAGTTCACGGTGCCATGAACCGTTACGTTTTGGATTTCCCTCTCGCTAAAATGTGAGTAGTTTTTGTAATTATTTTTAGATACATGTAAACGAAAATAATGGCAGCAATATCTGTTGACTTAATTTATGTTAAACCTTATCAATTCGGGAAGAATTTTCTAAATCAAATTTTGTACTAATTCGTGTGCTTTGTTAGTATATTATGTACGTAACCAAAGGTTTCCCAATTCAATTTGAGATCTTAATTTAGTTGGTTCGAATCAAATTTAACTGCATGCCTTGTATCTTCAAACAAACCGATTTTTTTTGATGCAGTCTTGTTTGTTGACAGACAGAATTGTTTATTGATAAAATTTGTGGCGAATGTATCCCAAATGTGAAATACTATTTTGAGGAAAAATAATGTCTTGCTTTTCCATTTTTACATTTCCGTAAATTCTATTATCATCAGCCCAAACACGTCCCACTGTTGGGCACGAGCCTCCTCTACAACTGAGAGGGTTTAGGCCTTAGTCCACCACGCTGGCCTAGTGCGGGTTGGCGGACTACACACCTAAGAAATTCCTAAGAACTTTTAGGTGTGCAGGTTTTATCATGATGTTTTCCTTCACCGTTAAAGCAAGTGATAATTCATTGTGAATACACACATAACTTCGAAGTCAGAGGTGTGTGCCTGGGGTTTGAACCTGCGACCGCCGAAATTCTCGACCGCGCGCCTAAACCTCGAGGCCATCACTATTCTATCAATATTTTATTTTATTTTCGAGAGTAAATTATTTTCTTTTTTCATGTTAATCCCTCCTTTTTGTTATTGAACAAAGTTTCGAAACAATTGATCCCAAAGTCTTAAGACATTTATACTTTGTCCGGATGAAACCTCGTGCCAACCTTTCTTATTTTAGCTAAGTTTTGGCTTTGATTAGTAACAAATGTTGCGTCTATTATGTTACTTTTGTTGGCTAGTGCCGCATTAAGTTTATAAATAAAAATGACTAATTGTATTACAGAGCTTCTTGCATTTATCTAGTAAATGATTTGCATAATTCTAATAGACTTTACAACACTAGATGAAACGTAGAAAATAATATAAAATTCTTTGCAATTTTTCTTTGTTCGATGAAAACACAAAGGTAAAAGTAATAAATTTATTCGTAGAATTATTATTTGACAGCCCCGTGGCGCAGTTGGCTAGACACCAGCTTGCGAAACGAGAGGCCGCGGGTTCGATTCCCGCACCGAGACAAATGTTTGTATGATCCACAAATATTTGTTTCGGGTCTGGGTGTATGTGAGACCGAAAAGTCTCTCGTAGTTTGTGATACCCACGACACAAGACTTGTATCTTAGTGTGGGATCAGAACTATGTATGTGACTGTTGGGTGTATTTATTTTATTTATTTTATTACTTAATATATTTTGACAGTGAATAACAAATTAATGGAATAAAGCGGTATTTGCACTGTTAACAAAAAGAATATTACAAGCCTAAATATCGCTGATACGAATAGATCCACTCGACATGTTTCGCCGCAATTGCATTAGCCCTATATCGATTAACATCGGTCGATGAAGTCGCCGCTCGATGCTGTATCTTGATGACGGAAATAAGCGCTCCAGCCGTTACTGGGTCAAACACTATTTCTGGATCTGTTGTGCTTCAAAGCACGCATAGAGAGTTTTATGTCCGTCCTATCTGGTGCAAGCATATACCCGTGCCCTTAATGGTTCCGATTTAAATGCAGCAGATGTTTGAGATCCCGATGGAACCGACGATGTAACGATAGACGCCGTGAAATGTTTTATTATGAAACACCAGAGCGTGTTTGGTCAATGTTTGTTTTGCACGGTCACTATTCCGATAATACCATAAAAATAAAAATAGTCTTCAAAAACTACACAATGTATAAATGTAAATATCGCACAGCTGGAAAGGTTGCATAAACTAACCAAAATATACGGCCGATTTACTTCGCCGATAAATTGTTTAACGATACAACATCGATCGATAACTCCGCAATCGAAAACAGACATTTATATTTAGATTATATTGACGATGGTGTCAAACTTCCCTAAAACGATGTATTAGCGAAGGCGATCCAATCACTCGCAACATAATTCATTTAAATTTATGAAGGTGAGCTGAAACAGCGACCGTCTCTTTCTTATGTACCGATCTGTTCTACTTTAACGAGTTTCTTTTCTCATTTCGCAGTTTGGAGCCGGGCCAAGCGAGTTTCCAAGCGTTCGGCCAAGCGGGCTGTAGTTTTCCGAGCCGTCCCGTCGAGTCCAGTGTTGTTTCCTCCGCCAGAGGCGCTTTTCCGTTCATTGGGGAACCGGAAAGAGACCCATTCGCGGATTTCGCGAAGACATTGGACTCTCCGCCCTTTGGGTCTAGTTCGTTTAGTGCGACATCGCCGACAGCAGCGAACTTCAACTTGGACGGAAGCGGCACTAAAGACGACAGCTACGGTGAAGCCACTTTTCTGGATTTCGAAAACCTTGAGAGGAAACAATCGACGTTGGACGAAATTGAACAAGAAGTGAATAAAGTCCGCGTCGCTTTGGATGAGGACAGCCGCGCCCTCGACGAGGACGAAAGACATCAGGCTGAGGCTGATAATTGGAGTCTAAATGTGTCCTGTGATAGCGGAGTGTACAATCGAGCTTCCTCCAGAGACTCCGGACCGCATTCTGGTAAGTAATCACGCAAAGTTTATTCAACTCGTAAATTTATTTTTACCGACATTGGCGCGGTATGGAAATACGCGAAAACAACATGAGACTTATTTAGACCGATCCAAAAGTCACAACTGTTACCGTCATAAAACAAATATACGAAAGCAATCACTCCGATCCGCTGTTCCATTAACTTGTGGTTTGTTTACGTTGTGTATGGTAAATTTAGAATTGCCGAATGCGCCGCTATTCGTATCAGGTCGGTTTTGAAAATAAACACGACATAACCTTGCTGATGTCTCTCAGCTTAATTATTTGGGTCAATGTAATGCACGTGTTCTTTGTCATAGTGTCATTGGATTAGTTGGAGGTGCAGTTACTCGGTTGTTAAGCAATCTGCGCAAGATTTTACGGATCGCTGCTTATTAGGCTGGAAAAAGCGACATTGTAACTGATCACTTGCCAATTTAAAAGGTTAATCGGCGAAACGTTTCCGATTATTTGTGTTAAAGCATCTTTATTGTTTATTTTTTAATCTTGGTGAACAGTATATGATTTTTTTTTGGAAATGTAGTTTTTTATATCTATAAACAGTCACTGAAAGGTCTATAAATTTACGTTTCAGGTGAAGAACTAGGCTTGGTGGAAAGCCAAGAGATCCACGACAACCACGCCACAAACAGCAGCAGCAACGAGTGGTCTCCTTCGTCTATCGAACGTGGTCTACTCGCTATGGACAGGGAAAGGAAGTCCACCGTCAACGACGCCCTAAGTCCTGACTCCCAGGGCAGTGACGACGAGAACAACCACAGCGGTTTCGCTCTCGGCCTGGTGAAGAGTAACAGCGTGGTCGCAAGAGCCAGTATGTGGCAGCAGCTCCAACAACAAGCCAAAGGTATGTGTTGCGTTCGTGTTGTTTTGTTTGTAACGGACTTACAATTTTATACCGCTTATAAATAACTTCGCTCAAAGTTTGCGCCGCAAACAAACTTGTCGGTTTTATTTCAGTTCTTAAAAAAATATTATTTTAAAGACGTTTATTAGAGATGAAGTAAGATCGGTTAGTGTCCTAGTTACAAAACTTTTGATGCATTTCGCTAATATTAGAGTTTTAATAGGTTTTTAACTTACGTTAAAATAGTTACTGGTTTGGAAGTTTTGGTCATGTTGTTCACAATTTTCCTGCTTGTAATTTCAGGCACTCCAAAGCCTCTGATTCGCCATAGTCGCTCCAAGGTAAAGGAGGGTCCATCAGTGGTGGACAGGTTCAAGACCCAGCCGATTTCCTTCGCGCCTGCTGAAGACACCGAGGAACTGACAGACAAACCGTTCTCTTTGGCTCAATCCAAAAGCACCGCTAATGTACTGGACAGAGATGAAGATGGTTAGTTTATATTTAGTTTAACTCTTACTTATCTAGAGCAACTTTTATTTTTATATGTTTCTATTTAGTATTTAAGATTTTATTTTCAAAATTTTTGTTCAAGTCGAAGCATGTAAATTGCATTTATACAGGAGACAAAGAATCGCTTCCTTTCATATGATCGTCGGCTTTTCTTTTTTGCATGTCCTCGACTACTCTACTATGTGTATGTCCCGGGCTCTAAAAATACACACACAACTGCACAATGTTATGTAAATACGCACACACTCACCGGTGGCAGCTAAGTTAGACGAGGACGATCCGGCCAAGATGTCACTGTCGGACAAGATGAAAATGTTCAACGCGAAGCTGACGCACAAACCACCCCCGGCGGGGCTGCCGAGGCCCAAAGAAGATCGTGTACCGAGGACCTCGAGGCTTCGGACCATGCCGGTGTTAGCCAGCCAAGTGCAGGAGGCGATGGAACAGAACGAGAGGCTCACCAAATCACTGACCCACGAAGATGTGCCTCGTAACCCTGACTTCCAGCTCAAAATGGAACTGTTCCGCTCCGCCAGTGCAAAGAACACATCATTAGAGTATCTTATGCGGCAGAACGCAAAGTTTAGAAGCTTAGGTCTGATATTGTTTTTTTTTTTTCAGTTTTGGTTTTGTTGTCGTTTCTTGCTTGGGCCGTTGCGCTTTGGGTTTGATTGGTACTAATCATAGTTGCGTAGTTTATTTGGTTATTATTGATTTTGATACGCATGCTGTATATATTGCACGATTTAATACGAGAAATAAAGTTGATTAACAACGAGTTTGAGTTTTGTAGTATTAGCCTA
The DNA here is from genome assembly GCA_907164795.1 of Hemaris fuciformis. Lineage (NCBI taxonomy): Eukaryota > Metazoa > Arthropoda > Insecta > Lepidoptera > Sphingidae > Hemaris > Hemaris fuciformis. Next base: position 4,709,994 of record OU015445.1, read on the forward strand.
TTGGCATGGATCGTTTAACATTTTGTACATTGCAGCTACAGGTCTGAAGTGTTATTGACGAGCGTGTAATGCTTGGGTGGTCTCACAATGCTCTCGCATGCACAGACGCGCTTCTATCTACGATATAAGTCATCTCGCGCCCGACCAACATTGTAAATCATTCCCGTTTGTATTGAGTAATGGTTTTATTTGGAGCTTCAATAATCCAGTTACTCAGAGGCTCGGAGTTACTCATGTGTTTTTTCGCACGTTTTTTTTTTCGATGCAAATGTTTATCAATAACGTAATTTCGTTTGTCAAACCGTCGAGTTCGCTTGGTAAGGTCGCGGTTGCACGTGGGCGTGAACGGGACTGGAAAAATCGCTCGTTTACTGCTGAGCAATATGTATTTAGTCTCAGCTATTTTTGTTCACAAGTATATTCTTATTAAGACCATCTTGCGAAAATGTGTATTCAAGTATCATACGAAAATATTTACACCCATAAAACTATGACATTCAACAATATGTAAGGTCAATGTTTTGATACCTTAAATACATATTTAATTATTATTTATATACAATTCGGGATTATGTAATGTAAAGTTAAGTGAATTATCACAAGACATGTTTACGATTAAACAGGACCTAATAAAACTCTCACATCAAAGATTGATTTACCACTTTGTATATTTAAAAAAAATCTAACACCACACGTCCCGTTCTCGCATCGCGTAACATCAGGGCTTCACTAAAATTCTGGATTTGACATGAACATGGGCGCTTGCACTTGGTGTCCAAACCAATTTAATCATGTGTATAAAATACTCCTTGTATTTCAGATCTTGATGACGATTCGCCCACGGAGCGAGCCCAGAGAATGATAACGCCCGAAGTGCGCGGGATACTGAAGTCTGGTTCGACGGTGGTCCCGCCCAAGCCCAAAGTGCTGGCCAAAGGCGAGAGCTCTGAGGTTGGTATGGTGAGCTGACGTTTTTTTATTGTTTTTGTTTGCCGTTTTATTTGACTGCAATTTTTCTCAGTAAAATGTAAACAATTCGCTAGAACGGATATATTATATACCGATTGTAGTTTGATGGCGTATTAAGTTTAAAGGGTTTTGTCTTTTGCCTATTGTTTTAATTATTTTGTTTTCCTCGGATTCAGAGATATTCACTAGCTAGAATCAAAAGAACTGCATGTACTTATGTATAATTAAGTCATATAAAGTTTTACTAATAGTGGATACACGTCCACGAAAATCATATGAAGCAAATAAGCGATTGCTGGTAAATACTTACTATACTAGTTGGTTGTAGATCGGTTTTGAAAACATGAAATGAATATTAAACATCTAGCAACCATATTCACCAATACTCGTTTTTTACAACGACACAATTATGATCTGAGGTCTACCGTGACTGTTTAATTTTTTTTCGTTTTTTTATTACAACAATTAAATTAATCTAACACAATGTATCCTCTTTTTCAGGGTCTGAAAGATGAAGGTATCGACAGTTCATCCGACGATGAATCCGTGTCGGCTTCAAGCGTCTCGTCATCCGAAAAGAGCTGTTCATCATCAGACAGCTCCGACGAACTACCAGACCCCAAGCCTCGCCGCTTCCAACGCAAGAACAATAAGCTCAAGACCTCCAGAACAGAATCTGACATAACCAGAAATCCTGAACCATTCCCCAGGAAAATCCAGCTACCAGGGGCTAATGAGTTGAAAGAACGAATAGTTCAAGCGAAGAACACAGAAGTTAAGACTCCGTTGCTCGGAAAACTTGGCAGAAGACCGTCCCAAGAGGCCAAAGTTGAAGATGACCAAGCGAGATACAGGAGGTTCGCAAAGAAGATGGACGAGCCCATTCAGTTGGGCAAGTTGAGGAGACCTCCGGAAAAGACGCCGCCTTCGGAGGAACTGCCCCCTCCTGTACTCAAAATCACCGCTCTGAACCAAGCAGCTAAGAACAAATTCTTCGGATTGGACAATGCGAAGAAGGAGAAGAGTATGGACGAACTGGCCGCGGCTGTTAGGAAATACATTCCGGCGGTATGTGTTCACTATATTTTATTATTTTAAAATAACTCCTAGGCATGATTGAAGTGTGTTGTGGTTCAACTTTATAGTATAGTGAACAGCAGTAAAACGCAAAAGACTGCGAATTAGAGACCCCTAGTACTGACATAAATGTATCTGTAATCGGCAATTAGTAGGATAGGAGGCCTGTGATCGGTATTGATCATTTATTGAATATATTAACAGAATTATGAGTATACCGCTGGATTTATATCGTTTAGGTAGAATATGTGATGAATACTTTTGTAACCTGGAGTAGCAATGTATATCTATAGTCTAGATTAGGCCATGATATTAATCTTAAGCTCGTTAGTGTAGGTCATATAATGAATAACTGGAATAGGTCCAAACGAAGTCTGCCAAAATTTAGTATGTTTTGGATTCCCGCCTTGAATTGATTGTAATTTAGCCTTATAATTGTTGCCATATGAAACACGGAAGCGAATAATTTTAACACTAGATATGACATTAACATGTTCTCGTCCATCAAAACTAATTTGGCTAGCGTTTTCAACTTGAATGAATATATCCAAGAATAGGAAGAGTATAAGTCAATGTTAATTATTAAAATATTGAGTGTTTTGTTGGTCTTGTGGCTTAAGAGAAAGGTGTGCTATGTAAGGGTCTTGAGTTTCATTCAAGTGCCCGGGTCATCAGTGTGAGACACTATACCCTGCGCTCGCTAGTCCTAATTCCAAGCGTAGCGAGTATTGGCAAAACATGGACTTCATAATGAGCACCAGGCCCCCAGTCTCCGGCAGTTCTGTCATCTCTGGGTCCGGTAATAACGGAATAACGGAGCAGGGGGTGCTAAGAAACTCCGGGTTGAAATCCGCTTGGGGAAGGATGTCCAGCAGTGGACGTCTTTCGGATGATGATGATGATTCCCAGGTCAAGTGCCCGAAATGTGCAATGGGCTCGCACCCTGTAACATGGGACTTAAATCACAAGCAGTGGATAGAACATGGGTGCTGAAATGCACTTCTGTCTCCATTCTTTCAGGCGTAGGTAATGTGTGTATTTGTGTAAAAAATCACCAGTATCATGAGATTAGAGAAAGTAATATTTGCCTCAAAACCACTATTAATTTAGTGTTTTTAGCCATTAAACCTACACCTTCAGAGGATATTTGTCAGTTGGTGTATACATGTTCGACTGCCCCGTGGCGCAGTTGGCTAGACACCAGCTTGCGAAACGAGAGGCCGCGGGTTCGATCCCCGCACCGAGACAAATGTTTGTGTGATCCGCAAATATTTGTCTCGAGTCTGGGTGTATGTGAGACCGAAAAAGTCTCTCGTAGTTTCTGATACCCACGACACAAGACTTGTATCTTAGTGTGAGATCAGAACTATGTATGTGACTGTTGGGTGTATTTATTTTATTTTACATTGTCCATGGTCCGCAGATGAGCAAGTCGCTGTCGCACGCGCTGGAGGTGTGCGGCTCGGGCAGCGACGGCGAGAGCAGCGGCGGCCGGGAGGTGCGACACATCAACGCCCGGGCGAGACACAGGTCAGTGCCCACGTGTGCTTCAAACCATCGCACCCACATCCGGTGCGACACATCAGTGCTGGGTAAAAATGGGGGGGGGGGGGGGGGGGGGGGGCAGATGAAATCTACGTGCTGTTTGTGTGGCCCGATCTGCCTGATTTGCTTATTTGTATTTATGGACTTTTAATCTGGTTAAATGACAGTTTCTCCATTATAAATGCTCTATGTTTTCTCATATTTCTTGCCCGTTCTTCTATAGTGATGACTGCCTTCGGAACAGGGTGGTAAACTAAATTTTGAAATGACTGAATCTAACCGATGTATTTGTTATTTTATATATTCAATAAATATTATTCCATTTCATTTCAATACATGAGGCACAAAATAGTTAGTTATAGTAGTTTCTATACTAGCCAAATGAAATGTTGATTGCTTCGATATTGGGTACTTGGTGATTATGCAGTTTAGGTTAGATAAAAAAATCATCCGAAAAGCCACTATGTGCCACTGGCATACCACGGCATATTCTTTACCTCGTGATTACAGTGCTGGCTATTTTTTTATATGAGTCTTGTGTCGTGGATATCAGAAACTACGAGAAACTTAACAAGGTGTATTTGGACCGTTAGCAACCAGGTATACTGGTGTAAGCCTTCTTTCGATAATCATATTCTAAACTGCGGTGTTGACGTTTCAAGTTTCAGTTTATCGTTTCGAGACTGTAGTAAATAACTAGGTCGGATGTGCTCCATGATTTAACGTAAAAATGAGATCGTGTCGCTTCAGTAGAGAATCACGAATATCTCTATATTCGTGTGTGTATTCTTATGTTTCGGGAATTTCAACACAACTTGATTATAATTAATTATAATATGTATATATTTAGAACTTGGATGTTCTAAACATCCAACGTTAGGCGCATAGTTGAGTACACGAATTATAGCCTAGATGCGGGTATCGAACTCGCGACTTTTCGTTTAACTGGCCTCAACAACTACACAGGGGTACAAGAAATCTGTGTTTTTTTAAATACATAACGAGAAAAAAGTGATGGCTGTTCGTGTTACAAAATTGATTTCTATTATACATTTTACAAAATATCAACGTAATGCTAATATGAACAAAGCATGCCGAAGTATCACATTGCAATATTTTTTCGCAAGTCACGTAACTGCATTCGGGTAATTAATTATTTTTTACTTGTTTTCGATGATACATGTTGCTTGTTGCTCAAATTTCAGGGTTGGCTATACATAATTTTGACTGGATTTCGTCCTCAGTTTCCGTTGTGAAAAAAAATGCGTTTAACAATGCCACCAATGTATAAAAAAAGTCCGTCAGGATCCTCGCAGTTTTTAGTTAAAAAAAGTGGCTTGTAACCCTCATCAGTATCTTTTATATGTCTGTACAAAATTCATCAATATCGTTTTAATGTTTTTGAGCGTGAAAACGTTACAAAAACTGAGTTATTTTGTTGAATGTTGTTTGAATTAATAATATTTACTTTGTCGCGAATAATTCCAAAATAAATTTTCTTATGCATATAAACACAATATTAACTTTAAAAATATAAAAACCTAATAGTATGGGTAATGAGTATCATTATTTCTGTAGGCTACAGGACAAGATATCTATTATAGCCGACGAAGGTCGAGAAGGTAGAACTCTAAAATAAGTTGAGCGTATTTATTTATGCCTCAAACTTTACGCTTAATCTTAAATGACCTACGCCATAGTGCATTAATTTCAAGATTTAATTAATGTACGCGATTTTAACATTTGGCATCCCTAACCGTGTTACGGACTATCCTTCCGAGCCAAGGTCATATTTAACAAAAACTATTGTGATATGTACGCACGTGTGCCAAAAATGTCTTTTGTGTGTAATTAATTATACTTATTTAGCTTGTTTCCATTACATGTGTGGATGGTGTAATGCCGTTGCAATTGTTGCTACAGATTGTTTGATGTGCAACGCGTTTTGAGGATTCAATTTAAAAACATCTTTTTTTTTTTAAGTTGATAATCACGGTTTTGAAAATAAGGTGATTAGTGGAGATAAAATCTCGGCTGTCGCGAGCATAAATCCCAGGCAATCACCGTGAACTTAAACGGTGAATAAAACGTTGTGAGGGATTCTTGTACAGATTTTAGAGATCTTAGAGTTGTTAATTCGGTGTGTATAGTTATGTAGTCCTTACTAAGCCAGTATGGCTTTACCCCTCTCAGTTGTAGAAGAGGCCCGTGCCCAGCCGTCGAACGCATTGGGGCTTATATAGAAATATTTTTCAATGGGCGTGATAATTTTTAATAGGTATATTAAAAGATTACCTGATGAGAAAAACATTTCTATGTAATAGCTGGCTCTCTGATGAACACTCGGTATTGTAACATCTGCGTGAAATAAATACTTGGAGGTATTGTAAGTCTGATTTATTTTTTTCATAATGGTTTGTTTCTCATTACACGACTGTGCGACAATCGTTTGTTTCTTAAAATTATTCTTGCGTATAACTACATTACTCTTAAAACACAAATTAAACTTAAAAAGAGTAACTTGTCGCATAAACCGTTAACTTTGATTCTAATCTGTTTTATATTTCTTCTCATAGTATGTAGTCGCACACTCCAATGTCCCCGGAGGGTAAGGCAGGGGGGTATTCCTATACTCGAGTTTTACCATATATTTTTTAGGTCTCACATAATAGGGAGCAGGTCCATTATCGTTTTTAAGCTTATTTTATGAAAATTATAAAGACTTTCAAATAAAATACTTTGTAACACTTAATCCCAGCAAGTCCATTATAGGCTTTCAGTTTAATTTCCGTGCTGCCATAAAGGATTTCATATCAAAAGACTCGATAACACTTAATTCGAGAAGCGAACCTGTCCAGGAGATATCCCACACACCCTATATTTTAATACAAGAGATGATAAAACCTTTGAGCCTTGTAAAAATTATTGTGCTTTCCAAGCAGCATCTTGTTCGTTTCTCAGTTGATTTCTAATTAAAAAAACTGATACATACATACATACATAAACTCACGCCTGTATTCCCCGAAGGGGTAGGCAGAGGTGCATTTCTGCACCCACATTTCGCCAAGTATGTATCAGTCCCACGTAAAAGGGGCGAGCCTATTGCCGTTTTTCGGGCACATTTCCAGACTCCGTGCTGTTACCGAGAATTTCCTAATGGAAAAACCCAATAACACTTAGCCTGACCCGGGAATCGAACCCAGGACCTCTAGATCGCACGGCACATACTTGTACCGCGAGACCACGAGGCAGTCGATGAAAAAAACTGATATTGTAGTAATATAAAAATAAAATAACATAACTCACTAACAATACATATTCAAATGCCCATTAAATAGAAATCGACTAATTGACGTTAACAAACCGAGTGTTTGAAGAAAGTTTACATTTGTTCAATCAAAGGCACACAGTCGGGAAATCGTGAGCAGCGGTGCGTTAAATGTGACTGGCGGACATTTTCTCGCCAACCATTAATTCCACTTTCGTGTTGCGCAATTATCAACGTAATAATTGTTTTACGTAACACGGAATAGTTGGGGCAATGGTATATATGGGGTTGTATGGTTGACGTAGGGCACCGGGGGATTTCGGTCGGTATGCCGGTTTAGGGATTTTGTTAGGGACCCAGCCCGGCACTAATATCTGCGCGGACAAGACGTCGCCGCGCACCTGGCTGGAAGACCGATGACCCCGACATACGCTTTCCGCCCCACTCCCCCAGGGCTGGTGGGAAGTAAAGCCATAATCAACTTTCCCCTCGAAAACAAAAAAAAAGAGTACTGAAAATTTTCTTGATAACGAACTTTAGTAAAAAGGATAAGTCTTAGGTATTTTTCTATTAGATTTATGTAAAAGAACAAATACGATAAATAATAAGAGGTTGTGGAATCCGAATTAAAATAGATTGAAAAATTAAGCAGTAATTAATATTTTTAAGATAATAGAGAGTATTTTTATTGTAGAAATCTTTACACTTTAATATCATACATTACAATTGCACAATAATAGTACCTTTTAAACAATAGATTAATCAGCCACAGACATTTAAGTTATCGAAGTTGAATAGACTAAAATGTGTTACGAGCTTGGAGTATAGAAAATACGTAAAAAATATATTTTGTTCATTATTGCTAATTTGTAGCTAATGGTAGCATTTTTCCGGTCGTGTTTGGTTAAAAAACAATATTATGTTTGCATCAATTTTTTATTAGTATCTTTTTAATGTCTTTAATATAATAATGATTTCCAAGCATTCACAGTTCTAACTTATCTAAAATACGGTAAATTTAAATTTTAAATCGTATGTTAATATCATGCTAAGAATAATCAAATAATTTAATTTAAATGTAACAATAAAAGATAGAAAGTAATTTGCTTTGAATATATCCAGACTTCATACTATAGTATTCAATTTAATTTATAGCAAAGATTTTTGTTTTATGCTAATAAGTTCGTTGTCACCGGTTGCATACTAGTTTTGTGGTATTTAGAACTTGAAGTAAATAAAACGGTGTCAAGTCTATGTATTATAGTCGTTTAATTAAATTATTTAATTCAGAAAGCAAGCTTTATTAAAATCATGTTAATATTCAACGTATTATCATTAATTGTTGTATATATTACTAGCAAGGCAATATTCATTATCGTTAATTTAAACGAAAGAGCAGCCATTTTGAGAATAGAAGAATCAATTCTATATTCAAATTGTTTATAAATATTAAAAAATGTCGCCAAAATGATTTCTAATCTGCGCATGCGCATTTCCATTGTGGTTTTAACTTCTAAAGCTTTCTACCGTCGAAAGTGCTTCACGGTCGCCCGATTAAAATGTCGATTCTGTTTGACTGTGACCCGGTACAATGCCGCGATATGTAAATATATTCAAATGTTATTTGCGCAATCGATTTGATTTCTTTTATTTCGATTTTTGTTATGTTTACGATCGTTTTGAAGCTCACATTTGATTCCGAATTTCACTCGAGCGGAATTAAATTTAATTGTTTACGACTCGCCGAATCTGTTAATGGGAATATCAGGCACGTGTAGATTACCGAATAATTCGAAGCGGCCGGCATCACTGTATGGCAGATGTTCGCAAATTTCGTGATTAGAAATTTATATATCTTGTGTATTCAATAAGCGTAATATCCAGTTTTTAGTTGTTTTGTGTTTTTAAGTACGTTTCAGAAACTGGAAAAAAGCCGCTTTTCCTTAAAAAAATCCGTGAATCTAAAGAATCCATAATGAAATAGTGTGTAGTTTTATGGATCGATTACAAGCCGACATGTGTGCATATATGTATGTATAAAAAATGCAGAGCTGTGATTCTCTGCCGACAACTACGCTCTGTTCCGCTTGAACTAATCTATATCGTAAAATTCACGTACATACAATAGCCCACTGACACATTACACGTAACACCTAACACAGTAGCGAGACAGTACGAGATCACAAAACAACACCTGTAATTATTCTTATACGTAAAAAAACGATCGAGTTACCGCATTTTTATTGCAACCAACCACGAAATGCAAAACAGAGCCGCGAGCGCTACCAAAAATGGGCATTGTCTAACGCGGTGTCACTGCGGGGAAATTTCACTTTTATCTCAATACAAATAAAGTTGCAAATGGAAAGTGCGGAAGCGTACCGGTCCAGTGACTTAGTTGCGAAAGAGCCAGGAAGTCTGCCATGTATGGTGAAATGGAGGACGGGTCAAGATCAATACGCCAATGCGGTACGCCAGAATTGGAGAATGTTTGAAATGTGTATGTTCGATGTGTGACATAACCTTATTGGTATTGTAGGTACATTTCTTAACCGCTTTGCTTGGTTAAATATAGATTTTTGGCATGCAAAAATAATTCCTTACGATATAATATTTTCCTGCAATAGAGATTGCTTGTAATCTCCTCAAATAGAGGGTCTTATTTCGGTGAAGAAAATCATCAAATTTAGTTTAAGGGTTTAAGTGTAAAATCATAACAAAAATAAATATTTTTTAGGTTTAATTAAATTATTAAAAAGGATTATTCTGTGCCATATTTCGAACATAATTTTTAAATTTTCAATTAAAATAAGGCAATACTTACAAATGACATTCATGTTACTCCATACAAATTTTATTTCATAGTAACTACAAACGTGCATTGTTTTAATAATTGCAAAAACAAAGAAAATTGCAATTAGACGACTCAAGTCGAAAGAAAAATTAAACTAGACGTAACAATGAAACGGTAACTGGCTGTGATTTAACAAACTGTTGCTGAACATTGATGCAACACGCCCATTGTTTACATCTTAGAAATTTTTGATCTTCCGACGGAATCGCTCTTGACACACTTTACAACGGTATCTGGTTCACGTGAAAAAATAGTAGCGGTAGCTTCTTTTCTATGTGTTTGATTGTTTGTAAATAATTTATGTGGGGTGGATTACTTTTCTTGCTTTCGATTGACTTGTTGATCTGCGGCTTAAAATGGAAAGTGTGGTCGGCAGTACCGGGGTTCGGTTCTCGTAGAGGGGATTTAGACGGCTTAGGGAATTGTCGGTAGCAGCACGCAGTTTGGAAATGTGCTTAAGCTCGCCAAGTATAACATGGAATTACCAAAGGGTCTCACATCATCTAAAAACATGTTTATTACTGATTTGAAATCAATTAAATGTTACGTCATACTACTTTTTGCACGACAGAACAGGTTAAACACATTAGACCGCCTGCTATAACATCATTCACACATTCAAAAATTGTTTTGAAAATATCATTACAACGTTCCAAAGGTAAACTACATCTCATTCCTAAAAATCTATTTTGAAATCCACAAAAGTCAACGCTCAGCCGCAAAGCTGCGAAATCAATTCAACGATATTTCAGGGGCGTCCGCTGACAACGCGTCGCTATTGTTATTTTTTTGCCGGCATATTGTAATGCATCCGTGCGACGATATCACCGACGCAACGCAGATTGGACTCGGTCACGTAGGGAGATTGACTTTAATTGATTCTGTTTATTATTCTTTTAATCTTAGATACTCGAGTTCTATAGTTAATGTAGGGGATTGACATATTCAGCTAGTTTATAAAAATCTGTCAAGTTAGAACTTAATTGTTGCAAAAATACAATTTCTCGTACTTCAATTAATTTACAAGTCTATTTTACGCTAACCTACCCTTAATCACTTTCAAAAATCTGTTCTTGCAGGGGTTTGCTCAGTGCTTATTGATATATCCGCCATGTATCGTATATTTTATTCATATATTTTTGGAGTTTGGAGACTGCCTCGTGGTCTCGCGGTACAAGTATGTGTCGTGGGATCAAGAGGTCTTGGGTTCGATTCCCGGGTCGGGCAAAGTGTTATTGGGTTTTTCCATTAGGAAATTCTCAGTAACAGCACGGAGTCTGGAAATGTGCCCGAAAAACGGCAATAGGCTCGCCCCCTATTACGTGGGACTGATACATACCTGGCGAAATGTGGGTGCAGAAATGCACCTCTGCTTACCCCTTCGGGGAATACAGGCGTGAGTTTATGTATGTATGTATGTATTTTTGGAGTCTTTCTTTTCATTTGAATGGTTTTAATCCATGTGATTTTTTTCTTCTGTTGTTTGATCGAATATGGCGTTTGATTTTATACATCGTAACTCAAATGTCATATTTAATTTGATACTACTAAATCCATGCAAAAAATTTAAAACATGTAGAATGCGACACATTACTTTCCGAAGCCCAATAATCGCCCACATCGAAGTATCGACGACAGCCCTACAATTAGAAAATGCTCATAATTCAGCTCGGACGCACTATAAATCATGCGTGCTCGGTAACATCGGGCACAAATAATTATCGACTCATCATGGCGATATTGTAAAGTTGATTCAATCAAAAGTCTCCCGTGTAGTGACATCGAAGCTTTCACTCGCTGCGCACAACACGTCCCACTTACAATGTGGTCATGTTGATATCAATTGTGGGATAGTGATGAAGTTAATAATAAATAAATAAATACACGCAACAGTCACATACAAAGTTCTGACCCCACATTAAGATACGAGTCTTGTGTCGTGGGTATCAGAAACTACGAGAGAATTTTCGGTCTCACAAACACCCAGACCCGAATCAAACATTTGTCTCTCAAAGTTTGCCTTTCAAAATTCCGAATAATAATTTTTAAGCTTTAAATATTTGTTTAACAAAGGCATATAAATGAGAATATCCTGATCCCACAATAAACAATTATAAACTAGACATTGCACAATTAACGTGTAACGTCTTTCGGCTTCTATGCAAATAACGCCACTGATACGTATCATGTGTTCATACATATGTACCTATGTACATACAAAAGATTCCCCGTAAGAGAGGGCAATGGTGCATTTCTGCATCCACATTTCGACTCTCGCAAATTTTGATTATTTTAGTAATAAGAAGTATTTTATTCTCGTGTCCAGATTTCCATTCTACCACGTATAATATAGAGCTAGCAGAAATACTTAGGCAATAGTAGCGGTTTTATGGTGTTGTTAATACCTAATCCACCATATCTCACACAATCTTGAGCATTGTTACGATTTTGGTTGTAAAATGTGATGTCCATTTGAAGTGTCGAAAAAACAGTCACCATGACTTTAATAGGTAAAAAAATACTCCACGTCTAAGTTTGGGAGTTTGGCCTTGTAGACAGACAATAACATTGAGTAATTTGACGTTGTTATGGTAAAATTAATCGCGCCACGAGTCAGCCTTGAATAATAACTTAAAAGAAAAAATAATTCACTCTTTTATAGCAATGTAATGGTTGTTTAGTTATTTTCTTCTCACGTAATAAGATATAATGTCATATATGAGTAATTTTAAAATAATTTTGAATTATATGTTTTTTTTGTTACGTCACCTTGAGAAAGGTATTTTAATGTCACGTTGATAAATTAAATATTTATGTTAGTGTTTTTTTACTACTTGAAAAGAAGTTAACCGTACCATATTAAATAACCAATTATAATTTACAGACTTGAAATGAGTCATCTTGATACTGATACTCAGAATTGACTGCAGGTAAAACCTGAATATCTAAAGGTATGATGGCGCGTACTGGTCAAATAATGCATTGACCATATACATCACACTATACCAGTACATATTGGTCTGTGGAGCTTCGCAAAGAAATTGTGCAACAATAAACCGAGGGTCTATTCTTCAAACACATGCCGATTGTAAATCACTGCTCGGGACATCAATTCACCGTTCGCATCGTACCAAGAACCGTACCTTTTGAATTCAGTATAAAAATGTATATTGAGAACATTGATCTATCGCGAAATGGACGTTACACTCCCTCGTAGATTAATGTTTGTTCACACATTTGACAGATTTTTTTATCGTTTTCGTGCATTAAAAATATACCATGTAGGTACGCCCCATGTCTCTTTTAGGTTAAGAACGGGTTTTACTATGCTTGCCTGATATAAATTTGCTTGATTGGTCGACGAAATTACAAGTCATATTAAGAAGTAAAACAACATTATAAACATATTTTTTAAATCAATATAATCTGTTTTTTGAAAATGCTTCTAATTTCCTAATCTCCACTTTATGCCATGTTGTTTCCATCGTCAGATTTGCGAATTTTTTACCAAATGCTACTCCAACTTGCTGATCTGCGACAAAATTACCCTGATCCTTTTTGATAAGCAAATTCATATTAACACAGAAACGTCGGAGACAGTCCGATCGTGCCGTGTTGAATGCACGCGCTATTTCGCGACCCAATTACATTTTGCCGCCTGCACACGCACCTACGCCGATGCAATTATACATTACACAACGCGATACAATGAGCGCGCCGTTCCGTACTCGCGTTGCACACGAGCGCCCCACAAACCTGGCACTATGGGTAATTAACAACGATTTTTATCTGTCCACTGATTTATATATTTTTTTCCACCAACCCACATTAGGCCAGCGTGGTGGACTAAGGCAACCCCTCTCAGTTGTAGAGAGGGCCGTGCCCAGCAGTGGGACGTATATGGGCTGATGATGATGATTTATCTCTCCAGCGCAGGATTGATGCGATTATGTTTTGAGTTTGTTAGTGTAAGAGTTTTGGTTGAGACTATCCTACAAAGCCTTGTAACTCTTGTATTAGTAGAAAGCTAGATTTATCCACTGTATTATCATGTGAATCGATCATTTACGGTGTAGAAGGAATCGTCATCACGAGATCGACTTTTTCACAGGACAGGCATCTAACAATAACGACGTTGACCATATTGACTGACACTTAGTACGGTTAGTGAGGGACTTGACATTTACAGGTTCCTACGCTATCCTTGTATTCATCATTTTAAAGATGCGTCTTAAGATTTGTACTACCAAGTGCATAAATAATATAAATCATATTATTTAGTAAAAACTTGTCTCTGGTCTAATGTTATGGTCCACTAATAGCTGCTACCTGTCACGTACACACATGGCACCTGCGTCTCATTAAATGAACTGGCAGTATTTATGTTGTTTATACGCAATTTAGTCCCACTTATTTACACGGCAGCTAATATATCACAATACGGGTGTGTTCGTGTTATGTGCAAGTTTACTACGTACCCGGATTGTGGTGTCGTGTTCCCAATTCATCCCAATGAGCTGTTCGCACGCGTTGACATTACCACCCGAGAACTTGGCATTGTCCCGATGCAATAGGACACATACAAAACATATTAAGTATTAATATTGTTATGCTTTAAAATATTGTGAATCCAGTGCTAAAAAGTCCTAGACTACAGCTCAATCTTAAATACTGTTCTGCTATTGCTAAACTTCGGACAGGAACATCCAATAACGCTGTGCGATCTTTGAATCGAACTCTAGATGTCTCGATGTCATATACTGCAATTTATGTTACTACCATACAGTAGTCATAGTTGATTATCTATAACTCTTAATGAATTTGGTTCTACAATGTAACAGCATACAAAGGAATATGCTCATTTTTAAATTAGCACCAACGATCAATAAAAGATTGGATGTATAATGAGGCAATACTCGTATCTAATATCAGTTGATTAGTAATGGCTTGGTTAATTGTTTGCTTTGACGGCAAACTTTGTACAAATTGCTCCGTAATTATTCATATTCATATTCTTTGTTTATTTCGCAGCAATTTTATTGAGTACTGTTTAATCAGTGGCCTGTGTACACAATTTAATGTTTGCATTATTTCGATATATATTTTTGATTGAGTACAAAGTAATTACTGTGATAGAATGAGATTTATGATAACATTATTTCGATATTGAAATAGAATTTTGCTGTTCATGTTTCATATACAAAGAATGTTGCAGAAAATTAGAAAACGAAACTAAAGGAAACAGTGAGGAAAGATATGTAAAAGCCACTATTTAGAAAACGACAAAAAGAAGAATACAAAGAAGCTATAAGTTAGAACATAATTCCCATTTGTAGAATCGTATTTCAGTAGTAATGTTTCTGTCTAGTTCTACAACTTAGAACACTGCGAAGATTTTCTGTTTCTAATGCAGTTCACAGTACAGGTAAATGAGGCTGAACTAATTGCAAGTCCATCGCTTGACCTCAATTACTAACAATACCGAGCGCGATTAATTAATGTACTCGTTTGTAAGTTATTTGTGAGGACATTATGATGGATGGACTATTATTTGTAAACTCTTTTGTTTGTTCCATTGCCTCGTGCTTATACCTAGTTGAACTAGTTTTTTTTTATACTGACATCGTTATAGCATAGTTAACAAAAAAAAGCTTTGTATTTCTCACCAGTTCACACAATTATTTATTTATGTATGTGTATTTAATATGAAAACTTCGCTAGAAGATCTTTGGTTTAAAAAAAGTAAAAGTGAACACTATTTATAAACTATCGAAAACATTATGGCCTCAATCAATACATTCGACGAATGATCAAATGTCAATAAAACATAATATAATAGTTTTTGCCGACGGGTCCGAAAGCAACGACAAAAATAATTAAAAGAAATTCTATTTCGTCACTGATGCTTTCACGAAATGGTAATTTGAGTCATTTTCGATGAAAAAGCATTGGAAATCGTGCAAAATAATTTATAATGCAAGATACTTCTCTACATCTCGCTAGCGCCTTGCCTAGTGCCAATTTAAACAATTTTTTTATGACTGAGCGGAGTATAGAATATAGAATATAAAAGTATGTGTCTAAAATCTAGCTGGTTAAACTTTATCATCACTAGCCAATATAAGTACCACTGCTGGCCACGGGCCTTCTCTAAATCTGAGAGGGATTAGGCCTTAGTCCACCACGTTGGCCTACTGCGGGTGAACGCACTACACTCCTAAGAAATCCTTAATAATCTTTAGCTTTTCCTTTAACGTTAAAGAATGTGGATAGGTACTTCATTGTGAATACACACATAACTTCTAAAGGTCAGCGGTGTGTGCCTGTGGTTTGAACACGCGACTGCCTAGCTTTGACTCGATCGCGCGTTTCAACCTTGAGGCCATTACTACTTTGATAATAATTTATTATTGGTGAAGCCTGGGTATCGTAAAACATCATTGAAAAAAAAGAGATCTGGTTTTAAATTTATGGCGGTATCTCCACAGTTCGTGCACAAAATTAACTAAGCCGTCGCTCATTAAACATGTAAAATTATGTTGCAAATATTTTTTTTACAAGGAATTGTATAGCCAATCTCGAGTATCGTCTAGAAAAACAGGCCTGATGGGGGCGGTACTGCTATCTCACAAAACTGACTTGTGTTATAACGCCGGAGGCTCGCATCGCTGAAGACGGGAATTTGTGTCTGATATCTTGGTGTTAATGTTCGTAGTAATATTATTAAAATAACCTTCAGCTTCTTGATGCTTAGTATGAAGATACTTTTAATCAGGCCGATGAAAAAAAGCAGAAATATTAATTACTAATTTCTTAAAAGATTAACTTTTAATTTAATTAACTAACTAACTATGTTACGGTAATTTTTTTGGTGAGATTGTTTTTTATCTCGCTCTCTTAAGTTATTTACTACTTTAGTGGAAGCGAGATAAATTATTTATTGTTATACAGGGTGTATTCAGACCGTGATCGGAAACTGAGGCAGGTAATAGTTAAGGTCATTACAAACCCCCTGGCGTTGAAGAAAATTCTGACAAAAAATAAAAATTTTGACGTTTTCCATACAAACCGCGTACATTTAATACCGATGGTTTAATGCCAGGGGGTTTGTAATCACCTTAGCTATTACCTGCCTTAGTTTCCGATCACGGTCTGAATACACCCTGTATAAAGAATTATAATAATATTTCGCCAGTGTCCCGTGATTATAAAAACGCTGTTTATGTTAACACCAAAATTATGAGGACAATAAAGTTTTAGCTTAATTCCAGTGTTTGGTGATGCGATAGTACGTCACAAGTCGAACCGTGGCTTATTACGATCCTAACTAGCTATATCGTGTTTGTATGACTTATTCAACTGTCAACGATCCATACCTGCATACTCTTCGATTACTATAGATATGTAATTTAATAAGCTGCCTGAGTAAATAAATGATATCGTCACGTGAGTTTTAGTTACACATTTCTCAATACGACTAGCTTGCTTTCTGCTCCGATGAATATTTTGTAATAAACTACGTTGATCAGTACTATGATTCCTATTTCTATAAAAATATGTATATCAGACCAG
The DNA here is from genome assembly GCA_907164795.1 of Hemaris fuciformis. Lineage (NCBI taxonomy): Eukaryota > Metazoa > Arthropoda > Insecta > Lepidoptera > Sphingidae > Hemaris > Hemaris fuciformis. The sequence goes on from OU015445.1 coordinate 4,727,279, forward strand.
TGCACACTGCACATACGTCTCACTTCTATAATCCTATTGAGTACTTCTGATCTGTACATGGATTCTCATTCCACCACCCTCCTCTTTATTATACGTTTCGTTAGCTAATAAAATTCCGTTCTTTACAATAGAGACGATTCATAACCAGCTGACGGCTGTTTTAGGTCTGGTTTTATTACACATATCGAAAATACAAGCGTCGCACAACTTTCAGTACCAAGATTGATGTTTCGAAACATCGTTTTCCCAAGAAACAAGAACAAAGCACTTTTATATCAGTTCCTAGATTGTGAATGAATATTCAATTCTCATCGGCATTATATCTATCACTTACCGAAAGCGACTTCTATGATAATGAAGGAACTAGTCGATGTTGTGAATGCAGGGTCGCCACGACAAGTAGTATTCACCAAGTCGACACGCCACTTGTTAAGTTTATTACACCGACACGCGCCTCGCAAGAAATGGGTCTGGCATTAACACTGAAAGTGATTCATACTGAGTGTACGCAATAAAACGCTTCCATTGTATCGTTGAATTAACTTTGTATTCGTTTTCCTTTTATTTTGATGGTTGTGAGTAAAGTAAGTAAGAGTTACTGAATTGTTAACATTAGTGAGGTTGATTTATTCACAATATTACGGTCATCATAATTGTCATTTTGAAGTGAAAACTTCTTTAGCGGCGCTGTGCACTTTTTTGGGATTGGTAAAAAATGTTGAACTCGCGTTAGATCATCATCAGTGATCATCAGTGACCCTGATCAAATATGCGTAAGAGCTTAAATATAGATTGATATAGTCTCATTGAGGACATTAGTTTAGAACCATCGAAATGACAACTCTAGGAATTGACTCTCGTAACAAATGTCCGTATCTTGCACGAATATTTGTTACCATTTGTACCTTTCAATGTATGTTCTTTTATGTTTTTTTTATGTTTAGTGTACAATAAAGTGTTAAATAAATAAATAAATATTTGTTACAAGATTAGGTGCGTATGAGAAAGAAAAGTCTCTCATAGTACTTGTTTTATGGGTAGACTTTTATCTCAATGTTAATTCAGGGCTATGTGTATTGCTGTTGGGTATGTTTATACTCCATAAATTGTTCCTTAAACATTGTAACCATGTACGTTGTCGATGCATAAACATGGGTTTCTTCCGTTATGACCATAATCAATTTGAGGAAGTCAGCTCGCTATTTACAAGTTGGTTGCGATAAAAAATACAGCAAAAACAATGTGTACTCTTAATTAGGTGTGTCACCATAGTTAATTGTGCGTTTTCCTTATTTTAATTCGGTTTTAATTGATACTAAGCATAATTTTTTATGGATTCGATTTCATTGGACGATGAATCAAGTCATTATTTTCCTTGTAGTAGTAGGTGATTTGCTTCCAAAGCGTCATTTACTAGCTTAGTTTTGGAATAAACTTTTTTTCTGGAAAATCTGGTAACATATACACACCATATTTTGATACCACAATAATTAAATAAGTTTTTTGTTGCGTCAAAAACTTCTTTATCTTGTTAAAATTCAGACGCGAAACAGATATTCCTGTAATGTTATTATTTTATTATTGGATCAGAACTACATATTTATGTATTTGACCGTTGGGTGTATTAATTACAATGATAATTAAAATGTTGTTTCATCGTTTTGTAACTATTTATAACAATTGAGTTATGTATTTATTCTTATACATTCTGCTATAATGTACGCATAATATTAAATATTTATTTTAGTAATTTTTGTCAGGGCGTTTCTACTTTTCTTACACGTAACATTAAAAAATATTGCGTAATACAAAACAACGTATTTAAACTAGGATGTAATCCAACTCATGTGTCTACGATATTTTTAATTAATCTATAAAAAAAAGGTTAAAAACCTGTTTTGCATAAAAAAGACAAATCTAATTACCCACAGCGTAAAAGACCTAGAGTATATATATTTACATAGTATTGCCTCGTACGTAGCCGAAACGTCTTCGCAAGGAGACAGGCGAAACCGCAAACGCGGATGTAATTCCGGCATCTGAAGCCACGGCAATCGCTTGTCTGCGGTTCAAATCAAATATTTCGGTGAAGTTACGTGCTTGAGTAGGTATACGTCACGTTTATTTTGTACATATTATGAGAACAACGGGGTTTTCACCAATTGTATCAACATAGTCTTTTGTTGTTTAAGACTTAGTTCTATAACCCCCTTTAGAAAATATTTTTGAGGAAACTTGACAGTTTTTAAGTGATGTACTTATAAACTAAATGGTCTAAAATGCTAATGCCGTTGCAAGAAGAGGTTGAAACAAATTTAATTTAGTAAACAAAAATAGAGGCCGTAGTATTAATAGTATTTTAAAGGTCCCATAGGAATTTAAATATAAAATTCAAATAGGTGAATTGCATACCTACTGTATGATGTTTTGCTAAGTACGTATTTACCAAAAACGAATGTTCTTTACTACGGTAATAACGAATACCCAAGGACTACGTATACTCGTGCTATAACTGTAATCAAAACAACCTTGATATTAAAACACAATTTCGCACATCAGTTATAATCGTGCCTCGTGTTCTCGCGGTACAATTATGTGCCGTGGGATCAAGAGGTCCTGGGTTCGATTCCCGGGTCGGGCAAAGTGTTATTGGGTTTTTCCATTAGGAAATTCTCAGTAACAGCACGGAGTCTGGTAATGTGCCCGAAAAACGGCAATAGGCTCGCCCCCTATTACGTGGGACTGATACATACCTGGCGAAATGTGGGTGCAGAAATGCACCTCTGCCTACCCCTTCGGGGAATACGGGCGTGAGTTTATGTATGTATGTATGTAGTTATAATCGTATTATTTATGTTGCCTTACATTCCATCGGAATCGCGTGATTGAGCCACCGAACCGAGCCTAATGTGTTAATTATTCCTATTCTAAATATATCTGACCCAATGGCGTTCATTAACTACTAAAGAGCTTTGTTGGATCCGCTTCACTCTTTAATTTGGATCATTATATCCAACTTCGGCATTGCAGCAGGTTTCGGCTTTCCGAATAATTAGACGTAAATTCTATTTCGCTTGCATTTCGAATGCATTCGCTTCTTGCAATTTTTAAAAGTGCAGTTACGTCAGCCGACTAAGCTCGTGGTGCATGTGTAATGGCACCGCGCCGCGAGGCATAATGGTCTATAGTTAGCCGTTTGTAAAGCCTGTGTGTGTACATTATGCTGGTTTGTTTCCAGTTCGTGTCATTGCCTTTGGAAATATGATTGTTGATATAGCTTTTTTTTTAAGAATACAATATACAGATAAACTTACGAGATTAATTGTCTTTGACAGGTTTAAGATGATGCTTTTCGTGTATAGTACTTAAATGATTAATATGAAATACCTTGGAGTATGCCGTTTCTAAACAATATTGTCTGAATATTTGATCTGTTCAACACAATGCAAGTGTAGGGTTGCCTTACATGCAAAGCAATGCTTGCAAAATTTATCCCGACCACAAATTTTCGAGTGCGTTCACCAGACGCCACTATTGATTCAGACGTAGACATAAAGTCAAAATCACGAGATCACTACCCCAGCCAAACGAAATTGTCTAGACTAAGTCTAGACAAACTTTATTTGAGCCAAAACACACCCTCCGTGGTTTGGGACAAAGGGGCCTGGACAACCGGAGCACGTGCACCGGCCGCTGTGAAATAATTCGGTTAGTCCATTTGCATTAAAATATCTGCTTGTAAAACAAAATTATTTGTCTAGACGGACTACAGCGGTGTAAAAGCCTATGGCGATTTGAGCAAACGGACGTTGAAATCAAATTATTACTATAGCACTTTTTGCGAATCGCTGCTGGTCCGGTTTCGTAATAGATCATTTCCAACGCACAGAAGCGTGATCAAAGTCGAGTTTTTGCGCATCCGTCCAAAGAAACATCGAAATCAACAAGCCGTGATATCAGTCAATAGATTGTTTTGTCTCGAACCATGACTTCTCGAAATTCACCTCTATATATTGCAGTGTAAATGCTACATACAGTAATGGCTACTATAAATTTTACGAGTTTCAATTTCGACAGAAGTGTGTGAATCGGTAATGCCGACTCACGGTGCACTGGTTTCTCACTTTATACGCAATCTGTTATGAGTTACGTTTTGTATGTAGGTTAATGTATCAGATAGTGGCGTGGGCTGACGGTCTGGCTACTTACAAGTTAAATGCATTTAAGTTCTGGCATTAGAATTTTATTGATTTGCGAGCACTAAATTGTGGAACTATTGTTTCAGGTATGTATTCTTCAATTTGTTCTGGACACTGGCTGCTTCGTACCAAGTAAGATATTTTTGTTATTATAAACAATGTTTCGTTTATGGTATTTAAAAACATCCGTGGGAATGGTTCATACGTTGCACACTTTGTTGACTAACAGATCTATTTGAGAGTGAATTGTTTTCGATGTTTAATTTATGCATCACTTGGGCTCGGTCCCCGATTTACCGAACGTCGATAAAAACCCGGTCGTGACGTCGCCTCGTCGCTGAGTCGGGTCGACACACATTTCCCACGTTTCCTCCTCTATAAGTCACGACCTTTTTTCTAGTTCAATATACTCATTTAGAAACGATAAATTTGTCAGTATTTTTTATTGGTGCTTTATCGATCTATCGATTACTGGTTTTTATATTTAGTGACAGTTTTAAATGAAACTACTTGAGTACGTACGATAGCTCCTGTATCAAATCAGTATGCCAGTATGCATCTCTAATTGATTGGTTAACGAATCATTTTTGACGAGTATACATAAATGTACTTAGACGTTGTCTATCGCATTGAATCCCGGCCGCTTTGGTATTTAAATCTTCCATGGAGATGTTTTGCAAGCGCACGTGTTCAGCCGAGGCGGAACGCTGCGCAAAGGTCACTCGGTGAATAGAGACGCTAGCAGATGCTGCGCTCACAATGGGATTGTTACATAATAATAATTCTTGGGGCCCACCGTACTGAATTTGCACTGAATTCTCTCGATACCTATGCGCATCTCTGCTATTGTTCGCTATTCCAGAATCGATGGCCTTTGTAAAACCTTTTCATTGTTTATTCAGAGTTTGAAAATAAGGAGCTGTTGTTGTTCTTGTCGTTCCATATATTCTTGATACTCGCAATGTCTAGCGCATTCATGATTATCAAGTCACGTGTTCACTCGGTGCTTGTAAATAAAATGTGTTTAGCATACAATGTTATGTTGGTTTGTTAATTAATTCACTCGTTCGAAAACAATTTATAATTCTTTATCATTGTTGGTTCTAGGGCGTCCAATTTAATACCGAGAGCGGTCACAAATCGTCCGGCACCACGGAAGCTTACGTGATTTGTGCATTGTTTGCCTCGTTCCCTAAACCAACCGGTTCTGTCACAATTTCTCCGACATCCGTTACATTGACTTGACCTGCGTAATTCGAGGTATTTTGACCTTTAATATTTAAACTTTTTATATTCAAAAAAGAGACAGTTTGAGAAATATGGCCTAGAAGCCAATGACAATGTATTAATACATTACGAGCTTAATAATTAATCTCGTTAAGGCGTAATAAATGAAATTGCAAAATGAATTAACGTGAAACAAGTAATGGAGCGAGCGTTGGTGAGATATGATCGATAATACAAAACTTGTACCTACTTGTACACTTACCGTTCCGTGTCGAGTCTGTGGCATGACCCGCGAGATGGTTTAAAAAGACGTGTTGTTTGTTTACGTATCTCCGTAGTACGTCCATGTGTAGGTAACGGACTCGAGTCGACACCGGCGTCGACAAGACCGCAGTCAGTCGCGCGCGGCCCTCCCGCACGTTCGCACGACGTGTATATCGCGCGGAACAGCTGATCGACATAAATCACATATAAACATAACAAAAATATCGATTAACTGACATAAAATCACATTTGAACACAGTAAATATGTACCCTATGCAGTAAAAACAAGTGTTGATGGTACAACGTACCGGCCTACAGATCGATATCCCGAAAACGCTACGACGTCCCAGCTGTAAAGGCGAACAACCCTGTGCAATAAATTGCAATAATCAAACAAGACTGTATTTAGTGTATTAACGTTAACAATGCTTGTGTGTATGTGAGAATGGATTTCCTTCATGGACTCTAATATTGAGTTTTGACGCATTTTATACAACGTTGTTTGAGTGAGTAATATTTACTTTTACATCTCCTCTTACTATTGTTTGCTTGATTGATTGTAGCGTAGCCTAACTATCGATTTCTTATCGGTTATGAATAAAAGTACTCCGTCCCATTAACAAACTTGCTTATTGACGTTTTGTGTTGTTTCGATACATTTGGGAATTCCACTTATATCTTAATCGCTGTGTATATTATTTTTATAAAAATAGACAGGCCTTGTTGTGGGGTTCTTCATTATCGTGTTTGTCGCGAATTATCACGTTTCACAGATAAGCGACGCCTATTAGCGGATTGGTTTCGATTATGTGTCTAACAGTCAGGTTTTTCAATGGCATAATAGGTGTGAGAAAAAACAATGAATGATGAGATGTCTGTTCTACGAGTATAACAGATATTGTTAGATATTGTTGTGTCTAGCCATTCTTATTAGATGTCTTGCGTGCGATTACTAGATGAATCTAGTGCAATATTGTTCGTTATGAATATCATTAGACCAGAACTCTCAATATTAGCATAGAATTACTTCTTAACATGAATATTTCTGAAAGTGAACACTCTCAAATTTTTGTAATCAGCTTTGGTTGTGTTTTTTATAATATTTTTAATAGATTCCAAAAGTATTATGTAGTGGTAGAAACTTCAAGAATCGTAATACTTGCATCTATATTCCGTCAATAATAAAATCTACCTCAGTCGACAGTCATCCTGCTATGACATTGACAAACTTTTCGATAATTGCCCATAGGAAATTGTGAATTAATAAACTGTTTCCCACGTTTAAAAATTCATTTTTAATTGCAAATGTCGTTGTCACTAGCTTGTAATGGCACGTTGTTGGTGTGATTTTCGTTCACATTCGGGTTCTCACCCCGGGGTCGTCGGCATCCCGACGCGCCGCTCCCGGAGCACATTGCGAACTGAGGGGTGCGTTACCCTCCTCGGCTAAATAAAAATTCTGCGCCGGTTGTCAAACCCTATCTCTATTAAATTCTCAGTAAATTGCGATCACTTTTCAATTGCACTTTTTGATATTTGTGCTAACTCTGCTTAGCGGCTAAGTTGAAGCAACTTGATAGCAGTAATTTATATTAATGCACAAGTTTGCATTCGATCGTAGATCAGATTGGTTTCAATAGATTAGATTTATCACTATTTGTTTACATAAATGTTCGATACTATATGGTATTATGTATGATAAACTTTAGGTTCATTAAATTCGCATTTTAAAGTTTTTTATCTCTTGTCTAAAGGTTTTTGTGAAAAGAGCATGATATTTTTATATTTGGATACAAATTTGTTAAGACGGCATGTTAGAGTTCTTTAGTCGCTAAACGTCAGGCGAGGTTTATTTTCAAAATTTCAGCGCTAAAACTTTAATGTACTATATACTTTTTAAGTAATTATAGGACTAGAAGTATATTAGTTTCTCGCTAATTCACGCTTAAAGCCACGCTGCATAAACTGTAGTGGCCATTGCTTGATATATATTCGGTAATCACGAAAATTAAAGTAGATTGTTATAGCGGATACATACTAGGTGATCCCTATAAGCAACTTAATTTAATAAATTACTTTGGCAGGTTAAACACATTCACTGTCATATGCAATCATGATGATTCGAATAACAGTAAAAAAGCAATAAACTTAAGCTTGTTTTAGGAAATTAATCGATAGCGGTATCTCTCGAATGATAATATCTCGTTATCAATTACCGTGGTGAGTTACTAAATCAGTGTTATCTGAATAGGCATTGAGTTAGCTGGCGCTTGCTTTCTTGTGCGCGCTTTCACTGCACACGTGCGTTATGTGACACGATATCGAAGAGTTTGTATAGCCGAACCCGCAGTGTATGTGATGGAGCAAATTTCAATGGTAGAAAAAACAATGAATACTGACACAATTAAACGGTAAAGGAACATCGTGAGGAAACCTGTACACTCCAAAATTCTGTATAAAGTTTTGTTTTAGATTGGAAAAGAAGGAAGAGATTAATTGAGATAAAATGAGAGTTTGTCAAATGCACTTTTATTTTTGAAAGCGAAAACATGAATACATCTGACCTCTACGCGAATACGTTAAACCGTCAATTCTCTTAATGAGCGTCAATTAAATTTAGCACATCTTTTGAGGTTAACGTGCACGTCGGTTCCTCAATCGGACTCTGCAAATGAATACCAAAATGACAGTAATTAAAAACTTCGCATTGAACGCTTATTAACTTCGGATTGATTGCAACGCATTACGTACTCGATCAATTGTTATGATAGCTGCTAATTTTATTATTATCTACATGTACTGATGTTCTGATTTGTACCACTTTCACTCTCTGTGAGATATGCATCTGATGCGTCATTGATCGCTATTTGAATATTAATCCTTTCTATAAGATGTGAATCAAAAAGACTTGAAGAATTAATAAATACAATAAATAAATACACCCAACAGTCACATACATAGTTCTGATCCCACACTAAGATACAAGTCTTGTGTCGTGGGTATCGGAAACTACGAGAGACTTCGGTCTCACATACACCCAGACCCGAAACAAATATTTGTGGATCACACAAACATTTGTCTCGGTGCGGGGATCGAACCCGCGCCCTCTCGTTTCGCAAGCTGGTGCCTAGCCAACTGCGCCACGGGGCTGTCATTATTAAATATATGTAGTTTCTAGAATTTTTTTTTGTATCTTTGAAGAAAAAAATATCCTGTTCTAAATTATTCTCAACAAAGTAAATATTTTGTTTTCATTTGTAAAATTTTGTTATACGTTTTTGTACGAAGCAAGTTGTTGTGTATAAGTCGTCAACCTATTTGTAGGACTGCTCATGTTTACTAAGATCCGGTTATGCTAATATATTGATGTTCTAAGATTTGGCTGTTGGTTTTAGAGATATGTATTTTGTAATATGTATATTTCTCAGTGAGATATATGTTTATAGTTTCACAAGTATTCACCAGTATTTGTGGATTGTTTATGGTTAATGTTTTTCAATAGATATGTCCAAATTTGATAGTTTTTTTTTTGTTAATTTATTAACTTGTATAGTTGTAATAGTCGGTCGATGTTTTTCTCTTGTCGTTCTGCATTGAAAAATCACGCTGAAATAACGCTAAGAGTTGAAAATAAATTAAAGACACAATTGATTTACGACCCATACAAATGTATAATTAATTCTATATTGACCGTATTCACCTGATAAAATATTCAAATTGCAAATTTCCATTTTAGAACGAACGAAATAAATTTTTACAATGGTATTAATAGTTATCAAAGTGAAATCGTGTTAGTCACATTGGTACCGTACCAATGTCATTTCATCTAACTAGCGTTGTACTTTCGGAAATTTAGATGTAAGGGATACTTACCATGATCCTTTTCTATAGTGACTCATGCTCTACTTTAAAAGCAGCTTGCAACTTTTTGCTTCGTCTACATCAGCATTATATGTTTCATTGATAGATGCAGACTTGACATACATTAGCTCGAAGCCATAATCTTTAATCGACCGTGGTCGGACAATGTCAGTTTAAACAGATGGATTATTGTGAATTGGTTAACGTAATGTCATTGAAAATTTCAATTCCACTTTTAGTTTTTTATCGTCCTAAATGTTGATATATTTGAATCTAGAAACGACCCTAATCTAATTTCATATTGACGAATAATATTAAATTAGTATGTAAATTTCCTAACGGTGATGCTTTGAATAACTCTTCCAATATATGATATATTGATATATAGTGATATTGGCCATGCATGATTATTTCATCATCATTATCATTACCATCATCATTATCATTACCATCACCATTTAATCACGAATGCACAAGATCTCAATGCGCTATACATATGTAATATGTATAATGTCAATTAATATTCCTTCCACGTACTTTGTATTTAACATAAAATGGTCAAATCTCTGGTCGTGGTGTGATCGAGTGGGGGAGGGGAGAGTTTCACCTCGTTTCGTATTCCGGGAAGTGTTTTCGTGCGATGTGTAAGAAAGTGTATTATTTCCCGGTACTACAGGTTGGTAACTTATGCATGAATAATGCGGAACTTTCCTTCAAAACGGTCAAGTAATTCGCGTATTTGATCCACCTCTGTATTGTGTAGTATTTGAAGATACTAGAGGATCTTATTAAGTTAACTTATAGTCAACAATATTTTTAATTTTCGTGCATTAACTAGTTATTACCATCCTAGCAAAATCATATCTATCTATTGAATTTTTAAGCAGCTGGAATGCTCAAGCTAGTGTGTTGAGTTCCGGGATCAATCTGTATTCATCTGACAATGAATAACCGTCATTGTTGCTTGCTTGTCGGCCTAATTTGAGTCGCAATGTATGTAAGATGCTAAAGCTGTCTTTATCAAACTACTATTAATAAAGTCAAAAGTAACCATATGTATAAGAAATTGTAAGTTTTATTTCTAAACTTGATAATTCTAGGCAAGTATTAGTAGTGATTAAGTTTCTCTTTTCTCTAAACCCGTAGAATAAATAGTCATACGTACATTCGCCATTAATGGCGGCCGGTGTCCGACCATATCTTCCTGTGGTCGTGTGCATCTGAGCGTGACTCCTGTTTATAAAAAAAAATATACTAGACAAACGTCAACGCAATGTAACCGATATTGCACTTTTTGATAACGATTATAGAGTTTAAATTCCTTTCAATTGTGATTATTTGAATAAGTTAGAAACATTGTCGTCGAATGTTGATGTTATATATATATATATAGCCCACCGTTTGTGCCGATGGGGTTACACTTCCCAAGTATCCTATGTATGATGTCCTTCCCAAATATGATGGGATAAAGCTAACTTGTTAATGAACTTCTAACTTGACTTTAATTTCTTTTTACTTACCTTATGTCGCTGTCATTGAACAGAACTTAGATATTTCCATTTTGTTTGATAGTAGTCACTCTTTAACTCTTCTCTTCTTCTTAAGTCTCTCTCTCTTTTTTCAATTATAACTGGAAAAATGTAGTTGTCGAAAGACACCACTTTTCAGAGTTACAGGCGTGAATGTACTTAAGTTAACTAAGTTACGCCCAAGTCATTGTTACTAAATTGAATTTCCTGACGAACATGGACGCGGTTAGCGACACTCCGCTGGTAATTTCGTTTTGTATCATTATCAATTGAAGCTCATTACTTTCAAGGCTTGCAAATCATCGTCGGCCATTTTTTGTTGTTCCTTCGTAACTGTAAAGCAGTATTCTATTATTTTTGCGGTGTAATGGAATCTCTTCGCGTGATTCGATCAATGCAAACGCCAATGATTTGATTGTCGACTAACCTACCTACCGGTTTGGTTCATCGGAATTGTTTTTAATTTTGTTTCCTCCAATTGGATTGTCAATGATGGTGTTGGATTCGAAAATGCTTTGCGAAACTTTGGTAGATTAGAGAATGCTGCTTAAGTAGTGTAGACGACGCACTACTCATTATTTGTATTTTTTATTTGTATTTATATAAGCTAGATATAATTAGTGTTAAATTAAATAAGTTTAAAAAAAATAAGTTAAGTATAAGTTACTCTATGTGAAAAAGACAAATTAAAAAATAAATGGCAACACAGACGCTGGCGCATACGGCCATTTTGTCCGTTGAGTTCGATTAGCGATTTGTACGTGCACGCCATTAGTCTTAACACAAAAAGTCTTTTTATTTCTATCATCCACAAGTAGTTTTATTGCTATTAAAATCTGGCCAATATGTGGCTTATTTCTTGATGTTAACATTAGAAGTCAGGAATTCATATTGAAAGATCATTTGAAAATTCTATCTATGCCTATATACCCACGGCATTATCCATTCGCGTATGTTATTAGAAGTCGTGTACGTACATAATCCGGTCAATTTAAGCAGTAACCCGCTGCTAATATGCTAATCTAATACCCCGGCTCGCTCAGGTTTCTTCACCTGCGAGTGAAACTTGCCCCCTGTTTCACCTGCCTCTAATTGGGATTAGTTCACCACGCGAAATGGACTTCAATTACGTAATTCGCTTTAGTTCAATTTGCGAACGATTATTTACATATTGGATTGTTACCGCTTCAGTGCTGAGAGTACGTTCGAGTTTCGGATACCTGAATGCACTTCAGATGTAATTGAAACTCTCTCGAGGGCTGTATCTGGCTTTTGTTATCCGATTAAGCTGAAGTTGAAATATGTTTCTGCGAAATGTCGACCTATAAATGTGGAAATGGAAACGATCAAAACGTATTGGAGTATCAATAAGTTTTCGAGAATTGATGTTAAGCGGTCAGATTATACCACTACAAGAACTATTAAAATATGATTAAGTACTTCGATTTAAATCAAATATTTAATGTTTGAATTCATAAAATCATCCGAATCAATAAAAAAAAAACATTATTTAACAAAAATGGTCATAGGTTTAAATGTAATGAAAAACAACACCTTTAATATTTTATATAAATTAAGCGACAAATTTTACCTTTGTGTTTTTTTTTTATGTAAGACGTTATTCCTCGTTTGTTGCCAAGATTGTTAAAAGTTCTAATGATCTGTCACGCGTAGGAAGAAAATAAGGCGGACATTCCATCTAAACTTTTACCAAGGGAATAAACTGTTTATTGTACATTTCGGGAGGTAAAAGTTTTTCACCAAATGGAATATTGTCGGATGTCTCATACTTCGTGGAAACTTGTCATTGTGTTGAAACTTTTTGGTCTTCAATTTGTTGATTTTATGAAGAATATTTCTTTTGTACTTTTGCTTAGTTGCCCGTCTTAGGCCTCTGTAATGGACTTAGCTTTATCCCTCTTATCTAGAAGGGGCCCTTACCTAACAGTGGAACGCATATGGTCTGTTTTAGATATGGATAGATTTTTGTTCTATCCAATCAATTTAATTTACCGCGGGTCTGTCGTTGCGCTAATAAGTAAAATGACCCTTGAACAACTTAATTTTGAAAGCCCCGTGGCGCAGTTGGCTAGACACCAGCTTGCGAAACGAGAGGCCGCGGGTTCGATCCCCGCACCGAGACAAATGTTTGTGTGATCCGTAAATATTTGTTTCGGGTCTGGGTGTATGTGAGACCAAAAAGTCTCTCGTAGTTTCTGATACCCACGACACAAGACTTGTATCTTAGTGTAGGATCAGAACTATGTGTGTGACTGTTGGGTGTATATTAAAAAAAAAATAAAAAAAAAAAAACTCGAATGGCATCCCCAAAACTAATCCGATGTTCTCAAGAGCCATTTATAAAACTGTCGAACGCTACGCTCATTTCAACTATCCTAGTCCATTAGCGGGAGGTGTGGTCCAAATATAGTACAATGAGTGGCTGACTTGTCACGGCAATTAACGGTCCCGAGTTCGTTTCCGGTGTGTATATAAGTACCACCGATAGATGTTCCGTGAGTCTAAATATGTAAGGGTAGGAACTATTTCTGTTTGCATTTTTAAATATATATATAGAATGGGATTTTAAACAACATAATGGTTCTATTGAGCGTTTGGTGAAATTGTATTTTCAACGATGGGTTGTGTAGTAGGTACTGTTCCAACGCTAGTAGCTTTTCATGTAATGAAAATTGCAAAAATAAACATTTTTATGTCGTGACATTAAAGTTAAAAGCCGAGATAAACTTACCTTATAGTACGTTAAAAGAGTGCTTTTATTATGATTCCTAGATTTTATCTTTATTCTTTAATATTAAAATAGAAATGATTTACGTCGTGATTGTTGTTTGTTGCAAATGACCATATTTTTCTAAGATAAAACCTATTACTATAAAAAAATAATCTAAGAGTTTAAGTACTTACACATGCTTTCGAATGATACAAGCTGTTGGTTACTGGCTTGTTTTCTGCGCTCTTTAACTATAAAAAAACAATATGATTTGAACAAAATTATTATCTGCGTATACTATTTCACGCTCAGCGCATGATCGGTATAAACCTTAGTTATAAAGAAGAGTAATCATCGCGTTGTTATTACAAAACGTCCAGCGAGGCAGTGTTTAGGCCCAGTTGTTAATACCCGATTATATCGTAAGAGAAATGGTTTGTATTACAGACTGGCTCCCCTGCGAAACACGCCCACAACACCAGACGGCTATTGTGCGATGTTCGGCTTTTATATAAATATTTTCTGCAAATAGTTATTTACAAGTGTACGTGAGCAATACTCGATGTAACGGAATGTATAGAGATACAAAAGTCGAATAAATGTGCTTCCTTTAGGCAAATTGTTGGGAAATGTTTTTGATTGGAATATAAATCTCCATTTATCTTAATGAGAGATTTTTGTGAGTTGAAGGATGATGTTACCTATTGCTTGGATTTATATAGGAATGCGACAGTAAAAAGTGTGAGGGTTACTAGTATTGGGTTACATTACAAATACATGTACATTGGAAATCCATGGTATTTATTGTAACTATTCGGGAGTTCTAGTAAAAGACTACATGAATGTTTTATTGAAATTAGTTTGTGATATCTATTATTTTCATAGCCAGCTGTATCTATAAACACAATATCATCTACAACTTCAATTAATCCAAGTTTTTATTCATTCAAGATTTAGTCTATTTTCTATTGGTATTTTGTAAATCATGACGGAGGTCAAATATTTATATTCAGAATGTTAATATAATTTTAGAACAAATGAGAACAAACAAATGTAAATATCATCTCATTACTCATTTTATCAAGAGATTTTTTTTGCATTTGTTTGCTGTTTGTTAAAGCAAAAAGCGTGCTATACTTCGCGATGTAAAAGATTAGCGGGTCGTCCTCCGACCCGGCACATACTGTTTCACCGTTTGTATCATAATTATCTCGTGTACCACGATAATACCTTTGGCCAGTGTTTTTGTTTTTAACACAAAAATAATGTGCTAGTATCTTATTGTCAAAAAATACTTGTGTCTTGTAAGACGATTGACGTATCAGTACTTGATTCAACCCTTGAGCGTTGACTCTCGCATCAAGACAAATCTATGAAAGATTTAAGTATTATTCAGACCAGTAAATTTCCCTTAGCATCTAGCGTCATCCATGATTGTGGATATTAGGTATTTTCACATACAAAAAGTCCCACAAATGGTCACGTTAATAACTCCACAACAAAACTAGAAAAATACTTGGAGCGTTTGAAACTAGTATTTTTTTTATCCTAAAAATGTAACCGGTTACATTTGAACATCGTTGTGGTCGTCAGAAATCAGCACAGACCTGTTGTATACTTAAGAATTGCTTTTACAGAGTTTTAAACAATAATTTGGCAAGTCTGCTGGAGTGAAGTCTTATAAAACTGTATATTTCGGGTCAATGAGATTTCGAGAGCTGAAAATCTTGTAGTTGGTGGTACTGACGTCATAAATTAGACCTTTGAATTTGAAACTCAAATGAGCATAACACTTGCAAAAGATTTGAAAGAATATACACGTTATACATTTCTTTCGCTACTGTTTGACACACCTTGGCCTTGCATTACGAACAATGAGAGTTGATACTATTACAGAAAATAACTAACCGATATTTAATTTTGTAGTTTAAACGCTTTACATAACCTCAGCCGAATCAGCTCTACTGTTTGATCAATTGTTATTGTTTTTTGGACATTTCACCTGGACAAACAATACAGAAATATGATTTGATCATCAACACATTGTTTAGTATTTTGTGTTATTATTTAATTTTTTTGTTTCGTATTTTCGTTAAACTATAAATTAAAGGACACTTTATTAGGGGACCAGCAACCTAATTAATACAATCATACCAAAATACATTTGCGCCTCCTACTATACACCAAGATTTACAATGGCATGCACAGAAGTGACACTGAGCAGTGAAGCCCAGCGAGGCTCTATGGAATGCCAGTATTAAATTAAAGCCTGGATTCTTCAAAAGCTTTTATATATTACTAGCTGTCCCGGCAGACGTTGTCCTGCCTGGAAAAGCTTTAAGCGATATGCCGACAGCAGCGCCACCTACCGGGTCTAATTGTTCTTTGAAATCATTCAGGGACCCATTGGAATATTCATAGAAAATTTCATCCCAATCAGTCCAGCCGTTTGACATACCGACAACGGCGCCATCTATCAGGTCCAATTGTGAATCTAAACCATTCTCGAATCCCCTCGAACACACACAAAAATTTTCATCCCAATCGGTCCAGCCGTTTATGAGGAGTTCGATCACATACAGACAAACATTAATTTTTAAATAAATAGATATATAGAACTATCATTTTTTTAAGGCCCAGTAATTGAGAGGAAAAAATTGAGCCAACATAAAAACTACCTAAGTGGTGTCATCACCAATAAAAGTATTACGCAATCATCACACATGAACTATAAATAAATTAATTAATAAAAGTGACACAATTCAACAACAATTTCACGTATAGGCTCTCTATTTTTAAATTAAATCGATCCCCGAGGTCGCCGCGCACCTTGATGTTTTAATATATTGAATTATATTTTTTCATTAACCTGTTTTCGTAATACATCTGCGGTGAGCGCAACGGTTGAGCGTTCAACGGTTTTGAAATTATTACGTTTGCGGTAAACATTTAGTTAATTTTCTTTTTATATGTGTTTTTGTGATGTTTACTTTGTATGGCCTCTTTCAACAGTCGTGCGAGCCATGAAGGCAGTATGCCAATGTTTTTATGAAAGACCTTAGTGTTTTGATGGTAAGGCGTTTGGTTTCTTAATATACGTCAAGATTGTTAGTCATAGGACCAATGTCTTATGGTATAAGTTTGCAGCGAGCGATCAAGATTTTCTGGGATGGAGTCTAGAGTCAGGCAATTAGTGTTCTCATTAAGAATATTTTAATAGCAGGATGAAATGTGAAATTTAAAAGTTTTAAATTGCGACAAGCTGTTTAGATGGAGGTCTCGAATTTGAAGTTTGAAATAAAACATTTTACAATCACAAGAAATTAAACGTATAGTAAAGTTTAGACAATTTTACGACTTTAGGTAATAACTGTTTACTTGTGCCACCAGTGCTTATTACTATTTACGATACAAGTTTTGAACATAAAACATATGATAGCTGAATATACACTATATAATAATATTTTCATAACATCCAGAAGCAACTGTTGGATGCAAACATTTCAAAACAAACTATAGAATAATAAACAGAACTTCCCAACACGGCGAGATTGTAGATACGCCAATCAATTTCGCCCACGCGTGTTATTTCGTACAATCTTGTAGCATTAACAAGATTCTTATCACAATGATTCACGTGGCCTAAGAGTTTTCTTCTTAAGCTATTTATAACCAGTAGCTTTCTTACGATACTTCAGTCATTCAATATTATTGTAATTAGCAAAGACGTCTTTATAGGAAATAAGGCATCCTTAAATAGTTCATCATCATCATCATCATCAGCCCATATACGTCCCACTGCTGGGCACGGGCCTCATCTACAACTGAGAGGGTTTAGGCCTTAGTCCACCACGCTGGCCTAGTGCGGGTTGGTGGACTAGGGTCTAGTTCACTGTGACATTTTACAAGTTGTATCAGCAAGGTTCTGAAATAAAAATTGGATTTGTGAGTTTTGCTAAGTTTGATTAGGATTTTCCAATAGGACAACGTGGTCTGGAAATTATATCGTGGAACTTAATAGCTGGCGAAACGTGGTTGTAGAGTTATTTCTCTGCCTACACCATCGGGGATATCGGCGTGATTGAATGTGCTATGTATGTAAGTAGGCACTATTGAGGTGATTTCTCAGATATAATTTAACGCACGAATTCCGTATATGTATAATATAATTTCCAACTATTTCCATGTCACCGAGTTTTAGAAACATTTCCAATGGCGGCTAAAAGGGCATATTACACGTTAAAAAACATACATACATAAGCTCACGCCTGTACTCCCTAAAGGGGTAGGCATAAGTGCATTTCTGCACCCACATTTCGCCAGGTATGTATCAGTAATAGGGGGCGAGCCTATTGCCGTTTTTCGGGCGCAATTCCAGACTCCGTGCTGCTACTGAGAATTTCCTAATGGAAAAACCCAATAACACTTTGCCGGACCTGAGAATCGAACCCAGGACCTCTAGATCGCACGGTTACGGTACGATCGGTCGTCAAATTGTAGCTCTTAATATAAAATTAAATAAAATTGAAATAAGTGCACAAAATTTGTAATAAAACTAATTAAAACTATCGTCTGTATAAATATCTTATCGATAAATAGTGGTTGTGATTATATAAATAACAAATTAATATATTGAGTTGAGGTTAACCAAGTGTGAACTGTCACCGCTGAGGAAGTTTTTAAATTCGAATTGTTTAACGGATACACGGCGAGTACTTTCGTGTTTTTATTCCATACATGTACCACTACATTACACTGTACATTGTATCACTATTGTGAGCCACGTCCAACACACATTGGCAACGTTTATTTCTCAGTTTGCTTGACTAAAAGTGGAAGCAAACTTGACGACGAACATTTTTTGCCCCAGACAGAATTACACTTTTTTTTTTCTATATTTCACCAATACGACACTAAAGTACCTCGTAATTTAGTCATCTTACAATTTTATAACAAAACTTTCCCAGATTAAAATTAAAATTAAATTTTATACAATATTAAGTCCCCAATAAACAACAATAAACTTTAACAGAATTTGTCATAAATATACAATTTAAGTTTTGTTTACCATCAAGACTCCTCTGTTTGCTTTTTCTATTTTTCAGTCAATCCGCACTTACCTCCAACTATGCAGACCCGTAGAGCTGTTTCTCAGGAGGCTGAGCTTAAGTTGAGCAAGGCACTCAAAGAACTCAAAGCATACAAAGACCAATGCAAGCAGCTTCTACAAGAGCGAGAGGAAAGTGAGGATGAAGTGAAAAATGTTGTGGACAAGAACTCGGCACTCAAAAGGGAGTTGGCTTCATTACACCACAACTATCTTTTGGTGACTGAGGAACGGGACGAACTTCAAGCGGTGACAGAGTCATTCATACATTGTTCCACATTATATGAAGAGTCCCTTTGTAGGGTTAGGGACCTAGAAATAGAATTAAATGATGCTAATAATAAAATGTTACACTTGGAGAACCAAATCAAACTCTCTCAAACTGTCGTAAACCAAAGTTTGTTTAATGAATTGGTAGGTGATACTCTAGAGCACACTCCTAAAATAACTGACACTATAGATCTTACAGGAGGTGACTCACCAAATTATCAACATAGTATCTACAAATCAAGTCGTAAAAATATTAAAAAATACATAAAAATAAACCGCCAAATAAAAAAACTAAAATATCTTAAATCTAAAAAAAATCACCAAAAGAATAACTTACTGCTTAGGAAAGAACGTCAGGCTTTAGTGGCAAAACTTAATAACTATGAGATAAAACTAGAGGACAGCATAAAAATTTATGAAATTGATACCCAACGTTTGCTATCAGATATTAAAACCTTGGAGGAACAATTAAGTCTAACTTATAATAAGTACTTAGATTCGCAGACTCAGATCAAAACACTGCTCCATGATTGTGAAGAAAATAACACAAGCGGTGTTTCCACACAAACAATTGTCACACTGTCCGACTCTGCAAGTAGGCTAGTTAACCAATCTGTAGATGCAGAGGAGGATATCTTGCACACATCACAAAAGCAATTAAACCAGATTACCACACACTGCAATAGTCATAATGTTCCAAGTGTAAATAAAAACAAGTATAGTTCCATTATTGTAACTGATGAAGTAGGAAAGGGTATTGGAGTTCTTCTAAAGAATACCCTCAGTCACACACACATCAATTACTGTATACCAGGATCTAGTTACAATCATATTGTAGATATGCTGTTAGAAAAGAAATATGATGAAAATTCATGCCTAACAGTACTCGTAGGAAGTTGCCACAACTTAAAGAAAAATGATGTCACTAAAGCCTTTGAAAAAATGTTAAAACTCAACTTACCTAGGATCATATTGTGTGCCTTCCCATACCTAAATAATGTATCAGATAAATTAAATAATTATATTCATATGTTAAATAGACATATGCAATTTTTAACGAGTCACTATAGTGACAAATTTTCATTTTTTGACACCAATATATTTATTGGAAAATATTGTAAATTGACAAGAGATACATTGTATCTACCAATTAGATTTTTAAGACTTATTGCTACACCTGTAGCTAACTATATTAACACAGTCATAAGTAGTATGACTAAGTCCCTTTGTACCCCCACAATTAGTAATGTTACTAAAATTAATGTGGTGAATAATTTAAACTTTTAGATGTGACAAAAGGAAACGGTTCTGAATATTTAGTTTTATCTTATCAAAATATAAACCGTTTCTCTGGCAAAATATTAGAAATAGAACTTTTTAGTGATACATTTAATATAAGTATACTGTGTTTTACTGAGACTTGGTTGAAGGCACACCTTATGAGTTTTAATGTGAATGGTTTTAGGGTCGCTAGTTCGTTTAATAGAACCTCGGCGGAAGGTGGTGGTTCGATAATTCTTATCCGAAATCACATTACCTTCAAAGAAAGGAAGGACATCTCCTGCCTCTCTGTTGAACGAGTGTGTGAGGTTGCATGTGCGGAAACTGATTTATATATAATATTGTGTGTGTATAGGCCTCCTTCGTCGAATATTATATTTTCCTATCCACAATGGAGGATATTCTTAAAAAAATTAAAATAATAAGATGGTTTTAGTATGTGGGGATTTTAATATTAACTTAATGGTTAATTCAGTTGATAAATGTAAATTTGTGTCATTATTTAGTTCATTTAATTATACTTGTTTGTTTTCTGAACCCACTAGAATAACTACTGAAACAGCAACCTGCATTGATAATATCATAACCAATTTCGAAGTGGTTGAAAAGTATACACAAATAGGAGTTAGATCGGACCATAAATGTTTGTTAGTCAAATTGAAACATAGAATTGAAAACATAAAAAAAATAATTAAGTACAGGCCATTGACAAGACATAACCTAGGTAAATTTAATATCAACCTAAAATCAAAAATTAATATTTTAGAACCTAATTCTGACAGTCCCAACGATATATATTCTTCATTACTTGATACAATTTGCAAAGAATTCTACAAAGTGTGCAAAATTAAAACTGTAAAAATTAAAATTAATTCTAACATTAAATTTAGTACTTGGGCGACCAAAGGCATCCGACGTAGTAGAGAAATTTTATATAACTTGTATGACAAAAGGTCCTATACACCTGATGTCAATTTTATAAACTATGTCAGGCAATATTCTAAAATATTTAAAAAAGTATGCATGCAAGCTAAAGCAGCTTATATTAGTGAAAAGCTGAGATTATCTAGCAATAAAATAAAAACAACTTGGCAAATTATAAATACAGAAACTGGGAGAAATAAGGTTACTGACAACAAGATAACCTTGGCTATAAACAACAACCTGGTTTCAGACAAAGTTAGTATTGCTAATTACCTAGAAAAGTTTTTCACAAATATACCTTTAGAGACAACTAAATGCTTGCAATCATCAGCAGTCTTGGCTGAATCACTTTTAAAAGAAAATGTTGTTGGAAATATGCCCATTTTCAGTTTTGAAAGAGTGTCTTGTTCCGAAATAATAAAAGCTTTTAAAAATCTTAAAATTAAGGCTACTGAAGATATATGGGGACTGTCGGTTAAGGCTATTGAAGCTATTATATTTAATATTGCTCCAATATTGACGGTTATATTCAATTCTTGTATAAGTGACGGTATTTTTCCCGACTTAATGAAAATCAGTAAAATTGTGCCCATATTTAAGTCGGGATGTCCAAATAATCCATCAAACTTTAGACCCATCTCAATACTACCAGCTCTTAGTAAGGTCTTCGAAAAGATCATGCTCACTCAAATGCAGGAACATTTTGATAGAAATGGGATATTACATAGTAGCCAATTTGGTTTTTCAAAGGGTCGGTCTACGCAAGACGCAGGAACATCTTTGATGAAATCTGTACTGGAAGCCTGGGAGACGTCACAAGATGCTCTTGGGGTTTTCTGTGACCTCTCGAAGGCTTTCGACTGCGTTGATCACCAGACCCTTATTACGAAGCTGAGTTACTACGGCATAAGTGGTTCCTCTCTTCAACTTATAATGTCCTATTTATCGGGTCGTGAACAAAACTATGTCTGTACGGCGTCACCTCAGTAGGATCAACAGTCAAAATAGGGGTTCCACAGGGCTCCATTCTGGGCCCCTTTTTGTTTCTAGTTTATATAAATGATCTCCCTTACATGGTACAGAAATTTACAGACATAGTTTTGTTCGCTGACGACACGTCACTAATATTTAAAATAAATCGTAAGGATAAAGATCTAGCTGTTCCAAATCATGTACTTAATTTAATTTTGAATTGGTTCTCATGTAATAATCTTCTACTCAATGCAGGAAAGACAAAATGCATTCGATTTACATTACCAAATGTTAGGAATGTAATGTCACCTGTTACATTAAACGCAGAAACACTTGACTTGGTGACTTCAACTGTTTTCCTAGGAATAACTCTAGATAGTAAACTGCAGTGGGGTCCGCAAATAGAGCGATTATCTAGTAAACTGAGTGCCGCGGCTTATGCGATTCGTAAAATAAGAAAACTCACGGATGTTTCAACGGCTAGGTTAGTGTACTTTGCTTACTTTCACAGTATAATGTCTTATGGCATTCTATTGTGGGGATCGGCGGCTGATATTAACAGCATTTTCATACTACAGAAAAGAGCAGTCCGCGCTATCTATGATCTACGTAGCCGTGATTCCTTACGATCCATTTTCAAGGACTGTAATATACTGACCGTGCCGTCTGAATACATTTATCAAAATATTATGTATGTACGTAAGAATGTATTTAGCTTTAGTAAAATTGGTGATATACATAATGTAAATACCAGGGGTAGACATAAACTTGTGATACCCTCATTAAGATTAGAAAAAACCAGTAAGTCCTTTATAGGCAACTGCGTTAAATTTTACAATAAGCTCCCCAAATCTGTAACTGACCTATCAGATAATTCATTTAAGGTGCACATTAAACGTGTTCTGATGACAAGGGGATACTACAATATAAATCAGTATTTAGAGGATAAGGAAATTTGGCATTAGATCTCTCCCGCACATCGCCATCACCACATCTTGGAACCCAGTACCTTTCACATTCTTCTTTCTTAAACCAAATCATTTGAATAAATACATAAATAAATATAAATTAACCCAAAGCTCCAAGTGTAACTTAAACCATTATAAAAACATCAAATATATACAAATTGATATCTAATATAAAATGTGCACAAAATAAATAAAATAAAAATAAAATGACGACCGATCGAGTAAATAATTCGAGCAAATAAATAATAAGAAGGCAATTTTTATTTGGCAGGTCATATAATATAATTATGTTATCCTTACTGGACCAAATACATGCCCACTGAGTTGGACTCGCTGGATCTACTCAGGTGTGGGTCGCGCCGCGTAAATTCCAGTAGTAAAGTGAGCCCGCTGAGTTTGTTTCGCCGGGTCTTCTCAGTCAGGGTCGCGTTTGGATCCGGTGGTACCATTAAAATAATACGTGACGTTTCGGAAATACACAAGGTCCATCTCGTTATTTACTTTAAAATAATAATAATAAGATATTATGTATTTCCTGATGAAAACTAAAAATAAATTATAAAAAAAAACCGTAAATATTTTTGTACAAATTATATAAAATGAACCATAGTTAAATTATAATGTAATAATAAAAGATTTTTCTTTTCTGTATTGACTTGTCATAAGTGCTATTTGATTGCCTACGTGACTAAATAAAGCAATTTCATTTCATTTCGTTAAAAAAACATTGTTAATACGATCACGTCGCTTCCACTAAACGCGAACATTGTTGCGTGTTTGCACTTTCGCCCTATAACTCTCAACAGCACGTGCTTCTGTGTTTAAACACACGCTTGAAACGGGATCTCTTGCCGTAATCTGATAATTAATAACGGGGTATTGTTGGAACAACAATACACATAGGAAAGCTTTTGGGCGTGTTAAATTTCAGATTCCATTGCTTGAATGGACTTCTAATTTCAATAGAAACTGTACTACGTTTAGAAGTTCGTATATCTATGTCTATAATACTAGCCCACGTGTTTTTCCATTACCTGCGTATAGGCTAGGAAAGGATATACAATATCGTTTGATAAAAAGATCGATGTATCTAAATTTCGACAGCATAATGCATTTATGTTAGTGTTTAATAAAAATAAGTAGGTACAAAAAAAAACACATTGCTTAACCGGATTCCAAAGATTTAAATTGTATGTGTCATTTGATGGAAGAATGAAAAAAAATTAAGTTTCAAAATATTTTTTATAATGTGGCTTGGTGGAATAATAGCACTTACCTACTTCAGAAATCAGATGTTTGTAGACTGAATTCGAACCCGCGACCTCTATGAAAAGTTATTTAAATGAATTTGTATCTCAACAATTGATAGTTAAATGTGCCATTAGTGACTTTTGTCAAAGTAATAAAAATATAAATGGCCGACATTACGCTTTATTGTGCTTCAAATTAAACCCATTACTAGACAAAGTAAAAGCAAAAAACGCAATTGAACTAAATTTGACTTATGAAGTATTTGAAGAACTAATTTTGAAAATTTAGTCTCAAGATTATGCTAACATTATTTTCATCGTTTGACGTTGGTTTTCAGATGATTGTAGTTACACTAGATTCTAGAGACTGTGTTTGTCGTGTGCAAACACCCATGCATTTATAGACAGAAACATTGTACCATACGGGAATCATGACGATCACATGATCGATCTCACTTTATTATTAAAACTTTATTATTTACCTTTATTATTATTTAAAACTGGCTTCGTAGACTTAAATCAATTTATATGTGATTAACTTTTAGCCGTTTTCTAAGTAATTATATTGAAAGTTGTTGTTTACAGGAAGACGGTTAATGCATGTGTCGTAAGATATATGGGAAATCTTATAAAATTACTACCAGTCTAGGAGAAAACATTAGTCTATAAATATT
This sequence comes from Hemaris fuciformis, assembly GCA_907164795.1. NCBI lineage: Eukaryota > Metazoa > Arthropoda > Insecta > Lepidoptera > Sphingidae > Hemaris > Hemaris fuciformis. Next base: position 4,752,536 of record OU015445.1, read on the forward strand.
AGCTTTGTATTAAGTGTTAATATTTCGACGCGTTTAAAAATCTAAAGACGGGTATTGATTAAAATGAGATGGTAGAATAACTTTTACAAATCGTAAGTGATAAATAATTGTCTCAAATCGGAATTCATTTTTCTTATTAAGATATAAGCTTGTAGCGTTCTTTTCATTGACTATTTTTTCTCTGTTGCAAATTAAAACAATTTTCTTGCCACATCCGGACAAAGACACTACAGCTTGAAAAAATCTTGATAACACTCCTTAATTTCAACCTTTAATTTTTGTCAAAAATAAAAAATAAATTAACTTTAAGATGCGATCTCGTTTGACGTTACTTATAGGGTCTTTTAAAACACGAACTCCTTAGAGGAAGACCTAGTAGATAAGTACACATGTCTGCTTATTAGACACAGCTGTCAACTGGGTTGACTTTGACCTGATATGAACCACAAAGCCGCAAGCGTATACCACCCGTCCTTGCCCTGCTGAACTAGCACCGGCTGTCCATTACTGGCGACTGCACTAAAGCATAGTAAATATGTATTTTTTGTTCCTTTTATACTGACACGGCGTGACAACAGTAATTGATGGTAAGTGTAGTGCGGTCCGAATATAGTCGACTTGCTGGGAACAATAATAATAATAATAGCTGACGGCACAATTTTGCCGGCCTGTTGTGTGCTGTGCGACTTAGAAATGGCGGATTTGATTCCCGGGTCGGGCAAAGTGGTACTGGGGTTTTACATAACGAAAAACGGTAATTACCTCGCTCCTTAATACATGGGACTAAAAACACAATTGGTGACGCGTGAGTGCAGATGTACACCTCTATCTACCTATTCGGGGACTCTGATCTGAGTGTGTATTTATGTGTGTATTCACAAAGAATTATCACGTACTTTAACGGTGAAGGAAAACATCGTGATGAAACCTGCACAGCGTGGTGGACTATGGCCTGAGGTCTCTCAGTTGTAGAGAGGCCCGCGCCCAGTATTGGGACGTATATGGGCTGATGGTGATGGTGATCACGTATGAAATAGTACAAAAAAGTATGTGCGATTTAATATATTTCTATAAAAATAGGTACGGTCGCATTTATTAAACAGTTTCATTGTGTTGCGGTGTTATTTACAACTGTCTGTCACGTTTTGTCCTTCGTTGCGTTGTAATTGTTCGAAATACGTCACAAGTTTGGAATTTATCAGGTTGAGAAATTTAACTATAGGTACATTTGATTGTGCATTGATTTCGAGAAATGATAAAAAGTACTTAGAATTTGAAATTAATAAAATATTTATGCCTAATGTGGACAGAATTTCTATTTATGTGTTTTAATTTTTGAATCATTCATTTTATGAGTTTTATGAAGGACTTTCGATATCTATCAATCAAAATGACCTTAATTTGATTTGCGAATACACTCGTATACCGGTAAATTTCTATTTAAAAGGTCACTGCATAAAGACATTACAATATTTTACAAATTAATATTTTCTTTGCTTCTTCTTTATTCTAATAGTAATAATAATAAAACTTTGGTTTCGTATTAAGACTTGTAAGCATATTAAATATATTTAATACGGCTTATAACACATTTCTTAACTTGAAATAGCTCTATAACACTGCCGGACTTGGGTATCGAACTCCAGACATCATAATCGCGCGCCGCAAACTTTTCCCCGAGTCTAACATAGCAGTCAGTTGTTTGATTGTACGTACGCAGTAACCCAGCATGGATCCATTTTAAAGCGAAGTGTGAAAGCGGCTTTCACTCAATATAGATCAGAGGCGTAGGTCACAAGGGTTCAATACATCTGTACTTACCACAGAGAGATTATGATGACTGTATGAGCATTACTGTATGGGCTCTCGCCTACGAAGGACTTGGAGACTTGGTAGTAATTTGGATTTGATTAACTGTTCGGACCATTTTAGTAGTGGAAAGAATTAGAATTTTAGACGGGTGAGTGTCTTTAACTCATTTACACATAGTTTGTAGTAATGATTATAAATTAACAGCCCCGTGGCGCAGTTGGCTAGACACAAGCTTGGGAAACGAGTGGCCGCGGGTACGATCCCCGCACCGAGACAAATGTTTGTGTGATCCACAAATATTTGTTTTGGGTCTAGGTGTTTGTGAGACCAAAAAAGTCTCTCGTAGTCTTTGATACCCACGACACAGGACTTATATCCTAGTGTGGGGTCAGATGTATGTGACTGTTGGGTGTATTTATTTATATAATCTTATTTAGCTTAGCTACCGGACTTAGTATATGTACTAATATTACTTGTTAAAAAACGTCGAGTTTCTGTTCTCACAGAAACTCTGATAATCTCTTATCAAAAAAATAACTACGGAACTTGTCTACTCGAAATTTTATAAAGATAATTAAATTTCGAATGCATGAGTGAATTCGAATTCTGATGAAGTTGCAGACAGGAGCCCGTATTATGTTTAGTCAAATAAAATCGGAAGGTGCCCATAAGTGGTCTATAAATAGCAACAAGTTATTAACTGTAGAACATAAAGATCTTCTCACATGAAGTATGCATCTCCATTATACTACAAACACTTCAAAGACAAATTAATCTCAATACGGCCAGTGCATTTAAAAATAAAACTCATTACCTTTTAACAGTAATGCTTTTTGTCCAAACACAAAAATGTACCGAGCAACACAACATAGTATGAATCACCAGTGTTTCTATAGTGACTCAATATTTACCATTTTGGTAAGCGTCCGCTCGCGTTACATAATTCTTTTGACTATGTAAATATTACATGTCGTATATTTAAATCACAAGTTTTCGCTTGCGATTTCGTCTAGAGAGTCATTAAAGATGTGCGTGTAATAAAAATAATTGTTAGTTTATTTTTAAATTCTCAGAAACTTAAGATTATTCATAGATAAAAAGTAGCCAGTTATTGTTTTCAGTGTCTTATTTATTTCTGTACTAAATTCATCGAAATCTGATCAGTAGTTTAGGCGTGACAGCCTAAGCTAACAAAACTAACAATTAAATTGATTATTATAGGAATGGTGACAAAAACAGAATTCCTAAACTAACGTTTTCTAGTATATCATATTTTCGACGGTACCATCTAATACTATATTAAAATTTATCAAATTCCTTTAGCGGTTTTCGCGTGTAAGCGTAAAAACAAATACACTTTCTCATTTTAAATATCAGTTGGTTGTCATTTGCTTTTTATGTACCTTGAGTATGAATTACGATTATATATGATACCAATTTGTCTCTGTGTAATTTCAATGATAATAGTACACTACCAATAGGGATGTTGACATAAATAGCGAATGTATGAAAAGTTATTTTTTTGCCATAGCAGGGAATATTAGAATGCTGAAAATCATATTTTGTAAATGTAAATATGAGTAATAAATTAATTAAAAATAATTAAAAATGTTTAAAATAATTCCAAATATCACGTGACTGCAAACGCCAATCGGAGCGCGTTACGTCACAATGTATGAAGAATCACAGACAAGTTGTCTAACCTAGGGGTGTCCACTGTCCACTTTGAAAAAACATCGATGTTTTTTTCGATTCGATAAATCGGAACTTTACACTTTTTACAAGCTTTTATTTAACTTGCAATGTATGTATGTATGTTTATTTGGATGAAATCTTGCAACTTAATTTTGAAGCAGCAGATATTTTTAACCGATTTGTGTCGTGGGTATAAGAAACTACGAGAGACTTTTCGGTCTCCCAAACAACCCGAGCCGAATCAAATATTTGCGAATCACACAAACATTTGTCTCGGTGCGGGGATCGAACCCGCGGCCTCTCGTTTCGCAAGCTGGTGTCTAGCCAACTGCGCCACGGGGCTGAAAATCCTATAATTTTGTACTTATTAATAAAAAATACTATTATATTTTAAGATTTTTATTCAAAATTTTCCAAAAACGATTTGATACGAGTAAGTATCGATATTTGCCGACCGATACCGTGTAAGTATCGATACTTGACGACCGATACGGTATTGAGTAGAAGTATCGATACCTTAATGGTATTGTTTCATCCCTAGTTTAACAGCAGTTTGTTGTATTTAATACACTGTTACGTCATCAAGCCCAGGTGACAGCTTGGAGCGTTTAGGCGCGAAATTTAAACACTAAACTAATTAAAGTCGTTTTTTTATTTAAAATTTATGAATAAAAAATTTAAGTATATTTTTTCGTAATATTTACGTTCTTATCTATAAAATGAAAACAGTTCCAAATTTTTCTCAACATCCCTATTTCATAATCATCATTATCATCAGCCCATACGTCACACTTCTAGGCACGGGTCTCTTCTACAACTGAGAGGGTTTAGGCCTTAGTCCACCACGCTAGCCTTTGGCGGACTACAAATCCAAGAAATTTCTTAGAATTTTTAGGTGGGTAGTTTTCGTCGCGATGTTTTTCTTCACCACACATAACTTCGAAAAGCCAGAGGTCTCTGCCGAGGGGTTTCAACCGCGATCGATCCTCATCACTACTCCTACCAATTTTACGACAGAGATATTAATCAGAAGCATTAGCGTCCTCGTAATTCACTTAGTGTTGGCTTTGGCACAGTGATCTTGAAAACTTGAAAACTGTTTTCATAGCAAGTCACGAATGCATTATGCTTTTGATATTTTGAGCACCTATTCATGAAATTTGCATAAGTCTGGTTTATGTTGGCATATTTTATGACTTATGACTCGACATAAATCATCATAAATATAGTTATGACCCTTCTATAAAATATTTTTCAATAAATCTTTTAGACGTTAAATTGAAATGAATTTTACAAGAGGTGTTTTTGTGTTTATATGTTTATTCCTGTAAGGTTAATGGACTAAAATGATTTTAAACTGTCTTATTGAACCTGTAGTATAAATTTGCGCGTGTTATTGCCAAGTGCCAGTTCCAACTATCACGTCAAACAAGGTGTTATTGGATTTTTCCATAAAAAAATCTAAGTAACAGCAAGACTGGAAGTGTTACAGATAAACCGCCTATTACGTGGGGCTTCAAAATAGATAGCGAAGCTTGGGTGTAGAAACGCACTCCTGCTTTATACCTTTAGTGATTCAAGCACGAGTTTACTTATTTTAAAAATGAATGTACTTTTAAGTCAGCTGATGCCATAAAAATCCAAAGCAGTCTTATTTAACAACGAACGGTTCACGCTCTTTTTAGTTCTCTTTTGATGTCGTGTTTTTGACACTTCTGTTTTTACTCGATGACGGATTAATGAGTTCCGAGAGTTGCGTAAAGTCCCACAACGCTCGTCGTTAACAGTCTCCTGTTCGCGAGAAGTGTTGCTTCATCAGATAGTTGTGTGTGACTCAAAATAGTTACAATATAAGTAGGTCTATAATAGTATGCTTGTTTTTTAATGATATAGGTGTGAATGTTCATTCATTTCGGTTTTCTTTCTTTCACTTCAATTTTCAACTTGAGTAAATGAGTTACTGAATTGATTGTCAATCAATACATTTAGTTATATCAATAACCAATATCTAATATATTTTAAGCATTGACTTTCGTTATTAAATACATTTCAGGACACATATTTGAGGAAGCTTTTGAAGCATTAACATTTGTAGCGGATATTTCATTAGGATATTCGGTTGTTGTAAGCATTTTAAGTATTTTACCTTCCTTTGATAGTGTCAACAGTTCTGACAACTAAAATACGATATTAATGTTTGTAATAGTTGCAGGTCGCGTGATTTCATACAAGCGCGTTTAATAAAGCGTCACCACTTGTTCTTACCTACTAGCTGTTGTACACATGAACGTTAATAACCCAGAAATGATTGCATATGGAACGATTTTTTGTTATAATGTGCTAATGCTTATTGTTGCACGGTTTTGTATTTATCGTACAGGTCGAGAACAAAGGGCTTCTCACGAGGGCATTAAGTTTATAATTAATTTTATTCCTTCGCTCTTGATCTGATTGCTTGATTGAGTAACGTTTTGTTTAATTAATGTAAATGGTTTACAATGATATACTCGTAAATAGAAATCATCATCATCAAAAAATGAAAACTTTTTGTACCGCAAATAAAAAAAAACTGACCAACAATACCTAATATTCTTTAAATAATGTGTGTATAAATTTATTGAACCGATTTTTTTTTTAAACTTAGTTAAGATTTGGTTGTTGTCAGTGTTTATGAAGAGAAACTAAAGTTGTTTCTTAGACTTGTCAACTTTCTGGATGAAGTTATACTCCGTTTTATCATTCTTAACAATATTTTCTACAGTTCAATATTTTTTCCAGTGATAAATCATATCTTCAATCACTAAAATAATTTTTATATCGTCCATCACTCAGTCAAGCTAGTTGTTGAGTTTCATTCCCTATTGACCATTAAATTCGATGTTTGTATGCATTCCAAGACTCGGTTCATATCAGGTTAATTAGGCATAAAAGGCGTGGTGACCTAGTTACTTGCACATTTGTGTGTTTGTTGTGTGTTTCGCTTTTAACTTCCTTATCATCTTATCACGTGGCCGGAGATAATTCTTCATTTACTTAATTAACGACATTGGGTGTATTGAGAAACCATACATACCTCTGTTTTGGGTTAATTTTACAATGATTTCATAAAAGTTGCTACACGAACGTACGAGTAAAGTCTTGAACACATACAAATGTTGCTATCTGTACAAAGTTACTTCTGTAATGAACTATTTACTGTAATGATTACAACATCAGTAGTGACCTGTTTGGCATCTTGTAAAGAATCCATACTTAAATAGATAATTTGTAGAATCTGTAGAATTTATAGATTCCGCAATAACGTTCTAGCATCATATCTGCTTATTTGTCATTGTTCATAATTATCTGGCTCGAATTAGCAGGTGATTATTTATTTAGTTTGTTCCTTTTTTTCTTACCAGTTAATAGCCAGTTGGATCGCTTCATCATGCTTCATTAAAATCGTGACATATTTTTTTTTTATTTAATGTTCTTATAAGCATATAATAGAACAAGTTTTTAGGGATAGTCCACAAAGAGTATGATGATAGATCAAGCCCAAAAGTCCAGCTTGCGTTACAAAATTCGGAACAATTATAATCTATAAGCTATAAATCTTTATTTAACAAAAGCAATTTGACATATAAATGAGAATATCCTGACCTCACAATAAACAATTATAATTATCTAGTCATTACACTAATAACGTTTTTGGGCTTCTATCAAAGTACCGCCACTGGTTAGAAGCTATCAAGAAAACTTTTTGATACAGAATTTAAAGTTACTGTATTTAGGTATCTTTGCCCATATGAATCCTGACACTGGTAACTAACATAATAATAGATAATCCGATTAATTTAGATAACAAAGCGCATTTGTTATTGTTGTTGTTATAAAAAGATAAGCATTCGTGGAAGTCCAATATCTCGAGTGATGGACAAACAGTCGATCTAAGCATTTATGACCTTTTTATGTCGGCAAACATCGATTAATCAAGTATTTACACGTAATTAATGTTTTATATGTTTTATGTTATGTGATTTGAATAAATGAGTATTGAATAATTTTGATATTAGTTTAATTGCAAATAGATTTTATCTTGCAATGTATTCATTAGATTCAATTAAAATAAAACACAGGTGCTTAATGAGAGTAATAGTTATGACTGTGGGCTCGGCTCTTGTCAATATGATTTACATTAGTCTCAGTAGAACTAAGACCCAACATCTATCGGGAGGGGAGATTAGATGGTTACCAGCAGTGGGTTTACGTATATACGTATGTATATGGGCTAATGACGAATGTTCTATACAGATGTGTTAGTTTTCCCATCTTTAAATCCAACATACATACATACATAACCTCATGTCTGTATTCCTCGAAGGGGTAGGCAGAGGTGCATTTCGGCATCCACATTTCGCCAGGTATGTATCAGTCCCACGTAATAGGGGGTGAGACAATTGCCGTTTTTCAGGCACATTTCTAGACTCCGTGCTGCTACTGAGAGTTTCCTAATGTAAAACCCAATAACACTTTGCCCGACCCGGAAATAGAACCCCAGGACCTCTAGATCGTACGGTAACGAGTACGGTCGCGAGACCACGAGGCAGTCCAACTTATAAGTTTTTGTATCTACTCTACATTATACAAGAAAAATATACATACCTACATAATATATCTTCAAGCCTGTAGTCCCGAGGGGTAACTAGAGTTGTATTTCTACGCTCCCATCTTGGTAGCTGACTGATTAGTCATTCTCCTACGGCATTGTGTGATAAATTGTGATTTCTCGATAGTTGTAAGTTTGTTTATTCGTGCGATCACGTATAATCATAGTCGTGCACGTATAAATTATTACGTAACAGCTGCTCGATACATTGTAACATTGAATAAAACATGTCACGAACATTTTTCATTGAGGCAAAATCGTCTTTAATCACATGCCATGTCCATTCACCGAAGAACATTCAATTCCAATACGCTCGGTTGGCCCGTGCCTGTCAATACAAGTATGAGAAGAGGCCCTGTGGCCCTTCGTGTGAAGCCGTCCTCAGTTAACGGTAGTTTAATGAGTACTTCGGGCACTAAACGTGGTGTAACGCGTTTTGTCATGCCTTTACTTGAGGCGACGATTTTTGTCGTCTGCTCTTGGGTTGTGTTACGGTTAAATATGGGAATGAAAATAGTTTTTATTTTTGGGGAGTATTTTTTGTATAGACACTGCTACGGCTATATATGAAGAAAGTATTGAATATGTTACCAGCTTGCGGCTTTCGGGCCATGAAGCGTTTCATTGATATCTAATCACTAGTTTTTTAACTTATATTTTATTCAATAAGTCGTGTTAGTGTTATCACATTAATATTCTTTGACTTGACTGTCTTTATCATACCTAATGCCAGAGCGACTATATCATTGCCGTCCTTTATTTTCTTTACATAAATTGCATTTCGCCTTGAATACATAAAAATAGCCTTACTTTAGCACCACAAGAGAGTTATTTATTATGTGAAAATTATGATATGCCTCGCAGCTATTACTGCATGATTCATATTTTAATTAATCTGTTACACTGTGAACGGCACGGGCGATGACTAAATGATAAGGCGGGGATTTTTATCGCGCGAGATTAATGGAGAGGTGTAACGATATCCTTACTTTGAACATGAGTAATTTTATCAAACGGTAGGAATGATGAGATTCAATAGTTAGTTGGTGCAATTTTTAATAGTAATTATATACATAGTATGTACATACATACATACTACATACATACATACTACATACATACATACATTCATACATACATAGCCTCACGCCTGTATTCCCCGAAGAGGTAGACAGAGGTGCATTTCTGCACCCACATTTCGCCAATTGTTTTTTCGTCCCACGTAATACGGGGCAAGCCTATTGCCGTTTTTCGGGCATAATTCGAGACTCCGTGAAGTTGTTAAGAATTTCCTTATGGAACAACCCAATAACATTTTGTCCAACCCGGTAATTGAACCCAGGACCTCAAGATCCTACAGCAACAGTAATTCTCTAGAATAATCATCATCTCATAATTAGAACTAAACTTTTTTTTAACAATAGCCAACGTTTGATGTAGAATCATTTCTCAGCTGGTAATTGGTATTTATACCTTTGATATGGTAAATGGATGTTTTTTTAAAGTTGCCATGGTTATTTATGTTGGTTTCTGTAAAATAAACATAGAAGTTAATGAAGAAAATAATTTTCTAGGCGCGTACTTAACGACTGTACGTTATTGCTTGTCTAACCATAAAATACATTGATAAGTTATTAACAACTATTCGAGTACCTACAGAAATAATTGCATACGTGTGTCTACTAGGGAAGGCACCGTTTGTCAAAAAAGTCGCGTATACGGCGGATAAGTCATGCGGATATTTATTTCCTTCTCATAATATGTACATAAAGTTGAATACTGGCATCTTATGGTAAGTGTAGTGCAGTCCAAATAAACTTTCGACTATACATACTCAGCCTATCGCCCTCCACTGCTGAACGTAGGCCTCCTCAAGAAAGCGCCAACCGTCCCGGTCTTGAGCAGCCCTCATCCATCCGTTACCCGCCACCTTTCTCAAGTCGTCGGACCATCGTGCTGCAGGTCGTCCTATACTACGTCGCGCGGTCTCCGATCCAACACTATTTCGACTGGCGTAAAACAATTATGACGGCCAACTAGTACTATAATATAGATGCCATACCAAATTGACCTTTATTAACAATTAAAACTACCCCTGTGATTATGAAGGATATAAATATAAATATATAACCAGTATTTTAGCGACAAAACTCGCTTACTTCGAATTTTGAATCATATAAAGTGAAAACTGCTTCCAACAGGTCCCTGTGAGTCATTAGGAGAGGCCTACCTATATCCAGCAGTGGACCTCCATTGGCTGTTGGATGGATGGATGATATAAAGTGAACTGTCCGGCCTGTAATCGAACTTAGAGCATTATGATTTTATAGTAGGATTCCAAATAGCTGTTATGTTTTTATTTGGTATATAAATCAGATGGATTTGTACTAAGTGGAGTTATATCAGCAGGCTCTTAACATATCTAAGAATTTATGATACGCCATCTGTTGCCAACCACCTGCTGGGAAAAGTAATAGGCGAGTGTTTTGGACAACTGAAGATGAATGAACTTGGAATGAATTTTGGGCGGTGTATATCAAATCATTTTTATTTCTATGATGGGTAACAGAAACAAACACTCACAATTCTATCCTTGGAGAAGTAAGCTTAGTTGTATTTACTGACGGTAATCTTGGTTCATAATTAACCTTTCGCTAGCTATATTTTGAAGTTCTACTAAACTAGACTAAAGCTAATTCAGACAATAGGGCACATTTCTAGACCGCGTTATGAGAATCTTAAGGAAAAAAATTAACACTGTTTATAAGGAGCTTATCAATCGCAGGTGATAATTTATAACAACGGATTAAATATGTTAAAACCATTTCAATCAGTCCTTGTTTTTGCATATAGTAATAAGTGCGTAATTTTAGGAAGGTCTTATTCTTATTTTTGCAGATATGGTAAATTGTGTGTAATTTTGCCGCATACACTAATTAATGTTGTAAATACATTGAATTTATCACTTTAGGATATCACCGATAATATTGCGGATATCCGCGCCCCCTGCACACTTTCATACAACCAGCCACCTGCCGCGAAAAGTAATGGCCGAGTGTTGCGCACGGGTCAATGGTTCCCCATTTGATTTACGATTTATATGCCGTTGATTAAATTACACGCTTGTGAATAATTGTGCCGCACAATGATGTATTCAGAGGCGTTATGAAAGGCACTCAGATCGGAGAATACTGCACTAGAATGCTAAATACTGTTGCTGTTTGACATCTGTTGGGAAACTTTTGGGTTAATTCGTACCACAGACCCCTATTCTCTATTGAAGTGTCTCTACCACTAAATTACTCTCCGCACTAACACATCCAGTTAAGCTAGCCTAAATTGGATAATCATTAACACGCCCACAGTCACAGCCAAAGAATTAGCAAAGATCTATGTGAGAAATCGCACATCTTGCCCGCCAAGTCGTGTTTCGACTCAAGAAATCGGCTTCATCTTTGACAAATGGATGTAGTTTGCATTGACCTTTCAGAAATCCCTATGCTTGATAACTTTCAAGTTAAGTTTTTTAAGTTATAATATTGTTTTATTCGTTTGTTTCGTGTTGTTTTTTTTTTCTTAATTCTACTGCTAAAATAAGTTGTACAATTCCAAATGCAAGTATGACCTATTGATCATGGAATGACCAATATCCTGACTGAATGACTGAAGATAATGTCCTTCAAATACGTATTTGTTTTGTTTGGCAATGTCAGAAATATAATAAAAACTAGCAGTTTATTTATTTGGCCCAGACGGATTTATTTGAATTCCTTTTATTGCCCATAATTTACGACATTGGCTCATTAATTATTTTAGACGACACAAAACTTCGTTAACAGGTTAGGACGTTAGGACAAAATTACCAATAGTAAGCAATAAGTAATACAACAAGTAAATCAAGGAATTTTTTAAGTAACACAAATATGCAATTATTTTAAAACTTAATGAATGCGTTAGTTACGGTGTATTATGAAATATTTTAGCGTACCAAATCACCTTGAGAGCCTGATTCTACATCGACATCCATTATGTCTTAAACACTTATAGACATCTCATAGAATTGCAAATAGTTGAAAGGCACCTGTATTTGTCGCGTGGGTGATACAACCTCCGCAGTTATTACGCAATTGGACCCTTATGGCCCGATTTGGACATTACGGTCTCATTTAGAAATGAGTTTCACAATTACCACTTTCTTATTAGCGGTCCTATTGAGCAAGGCGGTTGCTAAATAAGTGGCTGAGTAGCGATGTGTGATAAAAACAAGGCCTTTAGTAGGTAAAGAATTTGCTCAGCATTCGAGTTTGGTAATGTGTATTAATTAGCACAGTTTTTCAATCCATTCAGCCAGCCATTCAGGGTTTTTTAAACCCTTAAAAAAACTAATATAAAAACTTATATCCAAAAGACTGAAACGGTTTTAAGTTCAAGATCCTGGATCTACCAACGAATTATTGATTGATGATAATGAGGAACTTGGTAACTGTATTTTAACAATAACGCCAATGTTTTTCTACAAGAAAACATAGTAATTACTTATTGATTAAAACCTTTGTGTAACTGCTAATACAGAAATGAGTCAATTGCTTCTTACAATCATGTCAGCCACGACGGATAATGGAAGGTATTAAGGATCGTACAAATATTTGCTTTGTATTGAAAATGGTCTAATCCATTCACTTCACGATTATCTTCAATATTACCACACTGTTTTGCAAGCGACGTTTTCAATTGAGCATTATTGTTATTTTAATAATAATTTTGAAGTAATTGGAATTTTTACTCTTTAAAACGTTACGTTGAGTAAAAATATCAGGAAAACCTTGGGGTACTTATTGGTAAAATACAAGAGTTTGATTCTGATCGCTTATAACTCTTTAAATTCTGAACGGTAAAATGACCGCTGATAGAGGTTACCCCTTAGAGTCTAAGGCTTACTACTTGATCTCTTTGGTTTTAAACTCTTATACATAACATATTGTGCCTTGGCCAATTACCAATATATAATTTAATACGATGCCGCGCAATAGAAGTCGGGCACTAATCCCGTCGCTGACGAATGCTATTCAGAGGTCACTAGTGGCGTATCTATCATTGTCACAGCCTCACAACCGTTCCAAATGCACCTTAAGGTTAACTTTTAACATAACGCCACCAAAATCGTGACTCACTATCACCTGTTAGTCTTGATACAGATCGTATCACAGCTCTCGATTGTTGTAAAAGAACTCTGTTGTGTCGTGACGCAAGTGTCGACCAACCGGCCGATTTAAAACTCCCTTTGAAAGCACTTGCATCGTTTCAACCAATGGTATTCTCTATTTATTCGCGTAATTATGATGTCAGATGGGTTTGTAGTTTGAAGCGAGCTGCGACCAAGGTCGGGCTGCAAGTATTGCTCGGTTATTAATGCTCTTTACATCAGAATGTACTGTGCCATAGGAGGTAAATGAATTCTGAGGAATGAATTATGATTGACATGTACTGGGATATGTTTGAGGTATATTGTGCTCGCTTTATTGTCGTCAATAACAGCAATGAAATCTGTGTTGTATTGTGTTATTTCTTAATGTTTATTGTGAGTAAAAGGAGATTTAATCCGAGTAGAAATTTTCCAATTAAAATTTCAATGCAATTACTTCCTAAATCAGTTTGTAATAAAACCTGAAGCATTTGTATCACTTGGAGGGACTTAAAGTCCTAAATAATCCCAGTATTGGAAATATGTTTTATTTTCTCGTGTGATACCGTTTAGTCGTTCAAAACTACACAATAATTTTGCTGTCACTCTGTGGGCATTTAACCATGTAAGGCGTAATAAATAGTAAAATAAAATGCATATTCACAATTAACTTCGATAATGTTGATACTACTTTTTATAGCATACCGTTTTGACAAACAATTCAGTCATATTTGGTAACAAAACAATCAATTGTTCGACACAGTTGTCAGTAGGGTGGACATGCCAGTGCCATTTAATGTTTTCTCTTTTCGAAAGCAATGTAACTTTCCAAAACAATAATGGCCCGTGCCAATTAACGGAGCATGAACTTGAGTTTCCAATGGTCACCGCACTAATGGCCAATCGGGAACTCTGCTAATCTATTTTGTGGCGGCAAGAGACACGGTGCGACGGCGGTGCCTATGGGAAAATGGCCGGAAAATTATCGGAGCGCCGTGTTCGAAACTCAAACTACAGTGGACGGTAGGTTTCGAAAATTATCGGCGGCTTTCGGTAATTATCGGCAAATCTCGGTAACTGTCGGTAGCTCTTCATAATTATCGGATTTTGTAGTGTGTTTTCGGCGAGTCCATGAATGCCCGAAGGTGCGCAAATTATCTTCGAAGGTTTGATTACTTATTAAATGCATGATTATAGCGAATTTCTGTCCGCCACTAAGCACATCAATCATGAGTTAATAATTATTTTTGTTGTCTAATATGTAGGTAATTTGTTGTTGCAAGTTTTTGTTCATTATTACTCGTGACAAAATGTTATTAACGTTTTATTATAATAATACGTAAACAATGATTATTATAATAGCATTAACATTTTAATGTTATCCAAGCAACAATATCAATTTTAATGTTTATTTTTATATATTTCGTAATTTGATTATTGATATTCTCCACTTCATTTTTGCAAATTAAAAATAAACATTGATTTGCTATGAATCAACGTTTGTTTTCATGTGCGTGACTTACAACCGATTTTAATGTAATTTCAACTCGATATTTGCATTTCGTGCGTGCATAAACAACGATAGCAATTGTTTTTTAATTGATTAACTGAAGAATTAGATGTGTTGTTTCGCTAGTCCAAAACAGATAGGTTTTCGAAAATTGAAAAGACTAAAAATCACTTCGTGTAACATCATTAAAACGTGAAACTGCAGATGCAAAAACTAACAAATTAATGTCGTATATTTATGTATATCAGCCCATATAAGTCCCACTGCTGGGCACAGGCCTCGTCTACGACTGAGAAGAGTTAGTTTTTTTACCACTACGCTGGCGAAGCGCGGGTTAGCAGACTACACACCTTAGAAAATCTTTGTCGCGAATTTTATGTGTGCAGGTTTCCTCAAGATGTTTTCCTTTATCGTTAAAGTTTATAATTAATAAAGGATACACACATAACTTCGAAATGTCAGAGGTGGCTAGGATTTCACTTCGCGACCACCGAGATTTTTGTCTCGCCGCTCGCCTTATCGTCTAGGGCCTAAGCAACCACGACTTAATTGTATGAAAGAATAAATATATTTACAGTTCAAATTCTATAAATACAAATAAAAGTAATGAGTCCAACACGACTTCCTTGGTAGAGTAAGTACTCGGCATGTCCTATACCGGATTCGTGATTATGTCATCGCTCTTACTATCCAAGGCTACTCACGATGCATTTGCAATTTTTTTTTTATCTTATTACTGCAAGACAATGGCTGTTTCGCTCTTGAACAGGATTAGATTCGATATTCGAATAAGAAGTTTGCTATAAGTACCTATAAACCTTCTTTACATAAATCTTTGTTGAGAATTTATGCTATGACATTTGTTTTTAGAGATTATTATTTATGTTAACTATCCGGATTGAAGGTTTGTGCATGGACTGTGATGATGGTTCATTGGTTGGTGGATTCTTATTTTTAATATAAATCCATTCTAATTCTTTTAGGCCTAAACCATTTATTTATATAACGAGTATAAGATCTTACAAATGAACTTAATGTATATAGAATTGCTTACAGCTAGAACGTCTATCTATACTAAAAAATAATAATTGGAGTGTCTGTTTGTAATATTGAAATAACCGCTTTTTAATAAATGCAAATGGATGTATACACGGTACATATACCAAAAAATCTGTCTGCCTGTCTGTCTGTTTGTTTGTTCCGTCTAATCTCTGAAACGGGTGGACCAATTTTAACGGGACTTTCAGTGGCGGATAGCTGGTGTAATAAGGAATAACTTAGGAAAAAAAACACTGTTAGGCGGAACGAAGTCAGCCGGGTCAGCTAGTATGCTATAAATAATGCAAGTAATGAGGCGGTCTATGTTTTTCTAACAAAAATAAATTAAATATTAAACTATATTCAATATCACAATTTTTTTTATAATAAATTAACTTTATTACTGTAATATATCGCAACAGCAAGTGATTGTCTTTAAACATGTTAGATAATAACATAATATATAAATTATATCATGTGTAAGATTCTAGAAGGGAACAGAGCATAAATTTATACAAATAAAATTCAACTGCAGTCTATCTATAAACTATTACTATACTTTATAGAGACAGGTACTAGGACAGTTTCAAGTTACAACTGATAGAAAGCATGTTTTAGCTAAGCTCCCAACCAGACTGGTGTTACGCCATCGACACATGTCCCATAGGTGTCGTTTACTGTGCCCACTCGAGTGCAAAGTGCAAGTGCGTGGCTTCTGTGACGAAGCCCGTCTAATGCATCGGAAAATTGCACTTCTACAACGTCGGTGTTTGTTGTTATCCTGTCCATTTGGCCTGTGCTTGTATGTTTAGCTTTGGATTTGTTTAAATCAGGCTTTAAATGGGGTTTTTTGTTGAGATTTTTGACTTCAGTTTCTAGGTTATCTTGAATTTGGGTTCGTAGAAATTGCTTGGAGGGTATTCTTAAGTATCAAAGAGGTGGTTTTATTGTGTGTGTTTCTATTAAGAGTACATTAATCGACGTGTGTTTTCAGTAGTGTGAGAGCAATGATCAGAGTGCAAATCAATTATTAGTCTTATACACTAAATCTATGAATCTGCGTACGAATGGCTGAAGCTTGTCAATTAATTGGATAGTATTTACCATGTATTAATTCATAATAATTTATAATAATAACGAATAATACATAATATAGGTATCCCAACTTATCGCTTGTCGACAATTATTTTACCGGTTGGAAATACCTGCGCGATGTACATAATATGTATTATATATTATGTATATGTATATGCATTAATTTATAAAATAATTTTGTTATTGGTTATGTAGGCAACCACATATTTAATAGTTTATTTTTTATTGTTACAGGTACGTTCCATACGATATGGCACTCTCGATATCGGCTAGAGAACAAAGGTAATTGTGTTATTTTCATTTATAGTATGAAGGTTGGCAGAAACCAAAAAAAGCAAGGAAGAGATGAGTAAAGAAAATGACGCACTAGTCTCGCTTCGAGTAAGGACGCATATGTACTTTTATACTTGATACGTTTTTTTATTACTGCAATAAATAGTAAGAAGAATAGGAAAAAAATATGTTTGTAATGTATCTTGGTGTATTTGTTATTCTGATAGAGACTACAATGTACAACTATCAAAATATTAATGTCAAGATACTTTATCAAACATTTAATTTGTATACTCAAGGCTTTGTTCCCAAAGGTATATTTGTAAATCCACATTTTGTCAGATGTATATTAAAGGTTCTACTCAAAGATGGAAAGCTTTCATTCCTTATTTAATAATTTAGTTTATTTTTCTTGATTAAAGTAAAGAACAAAGTACGATGTTTTTATAACAATTATATTTATTACGTTAATTTAAAAACAAATTACTTTTATGTTTTTTATCAACTTTTCGCTTTAACTTTTATTGTTATCTTTTTGTTATGCTTTACCAACACTACGTTCGTATTCAAATAACAATCGTAGCCAAACAGTCGGTGTTTACGTGCAAGTTCAAAGACCGATGTTACGTCACTGTGGACACGTGCTCATGTAAATCCGAGGTACCTGTCTCACGCTACTCCGTAAATAAGGGGTCCGGCGGCATTCCACTGGACCTTACCGTTTTTGTATAGATTTCTAAATGATAATGGGACATTTTTGTTCTATGACGTTCGGGTCATACTAATACGGGTGATTTTGTTAGATTGTTTTTTTTTAAATTCAATTCGCTGGTTTTTTTTTAATAGTAACTCCGTGGCGCAGTTTCGCGCAGTGAGGCCGTGGTTTCAATCCCCGTAACAAGACAAATGTTTGTATTATTCACAAATATTTGTTTCGGGTCTAAGTGTTTGTGAGACCTAAAAGTCTCTAGTAGTTTCTGATACCCACAACACAAGACTTGTATTATGGGGTCAGAACTTTGTGACTGTTGGGTGTATGTATTATTTATTTATTTTATTTCCATACTTCGTACTGCTAATAACAATTAATTAGATAAAACAAAGGGAATTTTTTCTCAATCCCGGAATCGAATCCGGGACCCCAGGATCGCAAGTTTCAGCCGACACTAGACCAACGAGGCATTCCATAAGTAACTAATATCCTCTAAACGTTACAATTCAATTTTGAGCTCTCATTTCAATCACGCAATCTTGTTTAATGACATTCAGTGTGATTAATGATAATGGACGCCGTCACTCGGATGGCGCTTATTTCCCGGGAAGTACTTAGCCGCCACATTTCTGTCACAACGCGCCGTCCAATGTAATTAAGTGCAAATTAGGCTCAAACATAACAGGCGTCGACGCGGCCGTAATATAACAAAGAATGACTTTTTTATGTTTACATGGAAAATAACGTACAGCGAGCAAGGATTAATGAATACCAATGAATAATTTTTACGTCATCATCATCACCATTATAATCAGCTCATACATACATACATACATACATAAACTCACGCCTGTATTCCCCGAAGGGGTAGGCAGAGGTGCATTTCTGCACCCACATTTCGCCAGGTATGTATCAGTCTCACGTAATAGGGGGCGAGCCTATAGCCGTTTTTCGGGCACATTTCCAGACTCCGTGCTGTTACTGAGAATTTCCTAATGGAAAAACCCAATAACACTTTGCCCGACCCGGGAATCGAACCCAGGACCTCTAGATCCCACGGCACATACTTGTACCGCGAGACCACGAGGCAGTCAGCATAATCAGCTCATATACGTCATACTGCTGAGAATGGGCCTCCTCTACAGCTATGAGGGGTTAGGCCTTAGTCCACCACGCTGGCCTAGTGCGGGTTGGCAGATTCCTATTTTTTTAAGGAGTGCTGGTTTCCTCATTTTCTACATTTTTCGTTCACCGTTAAAGAACTTGAAAATTTATTTTGAATATACACTTAATTTCGAAAAGTCAGAGGGGTTTGAACCTGCGACCGCCGAGATTTCGACTGTGCGCCTAAACCTCGAGGCCATTAATCATCATCACTATCATCTATCTATTAATCATCGTCAGTACTTTCAATTTTGACGTCATAAACGTATGCAAGTCTAGTGTGTTCAGAAACTATGAGAAATGTACTTGTACATTTAGTCTCACTAACACATGTGAGAGATAATTATTAGTATAGATCATACAAAGAATTGTCTTGGTACTGGTACGTTCTCGGTCACAGATCAACTATTTCGTAAAGGTTGTGCATGTATATCTATACTTATGTGAACTAGATATTGATAACAGCAAATATAAATGAAGAATAAAGCAGTGATGGCCTCGAGGTTTAGGCGCGCGGTCGAGAATTTCGGCGGTCGCAGGTTCAAACCCCAGGCACACACCTCTGACGTTTCGAAGTTATGTGTGTATTTACGATGCATTATCACTTGCTTTAACGGTGAAGGAAAACATCGTGATAAAACCTGCACACCTAAAAGTTCTTAGGAATTTCTTAGGTGTGTATTCCGCCAACACGCACTAGGCCAGCGTGGTGGACTAAGGCCTAAAACATAAATAATAAAAAAACATAAGAAATATAAATGAATCGCTTTGGCAATATTTCAAAAAGCCAATTTTACTGACAATTCATTTATTTTTAGAAAGCCGAACATAATTCCTCAGGCATTTTCTAACTTTTTTGTGGTGATGTAAATTTACTCGCCTAATGAAGTTACGTTTTTATTTAGTTTCTTAAGCGCTGTACTTAATTTTTTTTACTTTCGTTCGAATTTTGAAAATTGTGTAAACTATTTAGTTAATCAAATGTTGAATGTAGTGTTGAAAGCCAGTAATTATTATTTTTTAATTTATTCCAGCTATTAAATTATTTTATGAAACTCTTTTCACCCAAAAAAACATCCAACAAAAATAAATCGCTTATCTTTCACTCAGCTGACTTTAATTTCACGCGTCATCGTAAATCGGTCGTGTTTTATTGGCATTATTAATGGGAGGTGTTAATGAGTTCGCCCGCGTATTCCACTGGCTCTGTGCATCCGCCGTGACGGTCGGACGGCTTTATCTCATAACATCCGGAATGGGCCTTTTGTGTCAATATTTTCCACCAAATATTATAGACAAGTAATTAGTTTGGTATAGTAAAGGTATCTATATAGTGTACAAGTTAAAATTTACTCCGTAGGCAATTTTGTGAGGTTGCAATTGGTTATTTGAAATGTAAATATTATGCCTAAATACATATTTGTCAATGATATGATATGTGCTTCTTAAACTTTGATTTACAAAATCTATATTATTTATTAGTTGACTGAAGCGCGGGTAAAATATATATAAATAATATTTGTCAGAATTTTTGCAATGGAGTAAGTAAGTTTTCCATTTAAATGGCAATTCTAAAAAGCGTCATAAACTACCTGCACTGAAATTGGCCACACGTATGCGCTTTATACATATTGTAAGTTTGCGCCCGGCCAAATCGGTAATTCCGGCGTCCGGCTAGTCCGCAGGGTGCATTCGCTCGTGCTCTTCCGGTTGGCCGGAGCGCTGGTTATGAACTTATCTTCCTGACTGCTATAACTAGATTTTGTTGAGTACCTACTGATACTTGTGTTTTTAAAGCATATTATGATACATCGCACATCCGATCAAACATTGTTACAACTTGAAATTATTTAATTCGACTTTCAAAATTAAAAAACATCACCATTTCACATTTAGCGCATTATAAAAATGATATATTAAAAAAATAGACACCAAATGACTGTAAATACAATATAACATTACATAAAAGCTCGCAATTGGAAGGATCAGAAACGATCTTAAAAGATTATTACGATATTTGTCCTCTAAAAATACATACATAAATCAGCGGCAGTACTTCCATAGAAGGCCAAAAGCCCAGCGTGCCTTACAAAATTCCGAAAAATAATTTTTATGAAATGAAATGAAATGGGCTTCTTGGGCTTCTATGGAAACACCGCCACTGAGAAAAACTTAGAAAAATCATATACAATACCAGAGTATTGGTACGTCTAATCCTCGACGCCATCACGCCCTGTATAGGTAATGTAAAAGTAGTGCATTATATTCTTAAGTTTTACTGCGCAGTGAGACATTAATATGTCACGCTAGACTGGAGTGTAGGATCTTATATTTTCTTTCATTTTTCAAGATGGCGACGTCGTCTTAATCAAAAAGCTCGGATGGCTGGCTCGCTCATGTGCGAATTAAAACGCCAGTGAAAAAAAATAATACTCGTTTGTATCTTCGTAGTGACGACTGTTTTAATAGTTTATTTATATGAATAAAATAGTAAAAGGGAAGAGCTAGAACGCAACGGAAACAAAACGTTTGCTTATTTATATTAAAAGGAATATCGCGTTTTCAATAGGATATCAAGAGATGTTGCTTTTTATTTTTATGCTATAATTTGCTAATGTCTTGCAGCTAGGATAATAATTTGTATTTTAAATACTTTCAGCACTAAGCTCATTTGACCTTACATTCAAACTTAACCAAAATGTTTCTTTTCGCTTCTATTGGCGTCACATATTAATTAGATTTTTCGTATGTACGTAATCAAAGTATAACAACTCAATGTATATAATAATGCACCGGTTTTGCAATTCTGAATCGTTCGCTTCCTCATTTTGCGGTTTATAGTTATTTCACAATAAACCAATATTATTCCGAGACAATTCCATTCAATGATGGAAAAGTTTTTGCATAATCTGTGGTCAAGAGTCCAATCGTCGCAATTCCGTTGATATAAAATATATTAACAGACTATTCAACTCAGCAACCATCACTATTTTCTACCTTTAATATTTTTTTGTTGGTAGTTTGTCAAGAATAATATGGGAGCTATGTGCGTGATTGTTAGGTGTATTTATTAATTAAAAGTAAACGCAGCCGCATATTTGAAAAACGTTATAAGCGCCCGTGTAACTTCAACTGTACAGAACGCATAATTCAAACATTCAAATGAACGTAGCGGAGATATTCCATTCGCTTTCAATCTACGTTTCAACGCCTGCAGCGGGCTAATAGCAAAAAGTTCCATTTCCTCGCGTATGTAACATGCACAGGCGCGTTTTATCTTCACAACCGTCTATTTCAGTACGTTCAACCGAATAAATAGATGACCCTTTTTTAAATTTACAAATAAAAAATCGCTTGCTCCTTGATTTTATCTGCACACACTTAAAATAGTATCGAGGCAGGAATAAAAATGATAGGACAAAAATAAATACGACGTCCAGCCATATCACTTGCTGAGATGAAAATGATGGGTTTGTTATAATTTATCTCCTGTCTTGGTAATAAATCTCCTTGCTTAATGTCGTTGAAATCATTTTATTTTTTTGTTGTATGATTGAATTAAAAACTCCAAAGTAACATTTATGTTTTCAATAGAAATTTCTAGAATGGAATATTGAAACTATACATACTTAGTCTTTTTGGAATGATAAATGCGTTGTGTCTTGTGTTGAAATTCGGTCGTCTCCGATGTTGGCGGGAAGCTTTCACCATAACGTTTGTCGGTTGTACTGTAAAATTCCCATTTTTGTCGCTTTCATCGCGCGTAAGAACCCGGCTGCAGGGCTCTTTCAAGATTCAGTGCCTCACGTCTAGACGCTGTGGCCGTAATCAGGGGTGTGTGAGACATGGCCCCCTCATTCTCATTCAGCTGGTGTCGCTGAATCATCTATGGAGTTTAACAGAATGAAGCTATAAATTCAAATAGACAATACTATAAATAAGTCTGCGTCTTATTCTCCTTTTATGTCGTCCTCCCTTTTTATAATTTCGCCCCTCAATAATATACTGAGTACGTTCAAGTCTTTCACAGAAGCGTACTTTTCGCTGAATCCACTATCCTCGATGTACACCCGTCAACGCAAGTTTCAACGTACAACCCCCATGGTTTTTCACCCGGCGTTGTTTGGTACGAGAATTTGTAAAAGCGAAACCTTTGTTGGTCGATGTACGCGATACATGTTTCTTTCTTTCTTTGGCGAAATAAATGTGTTCTTTCGCTGCTTAATACTACATTATCTTTCAGATTTCGTTGTTTAGGTTTTATTT
Source organism: Hemaris fuciformis (assembly GCA_907164795.1). Taxonomy (NCBI): domain Eukaryota; kingdom Metazoa; phylum Arthropoda; class Insecta; order Lepidoptera; family Sphingidae; genus Hemaris; species Hemaris fuciformis. Next base: position 4,775,931 of record OU015445.1, read on the forward strand.
TTTGACAAGTATAGAAATAAATTTTAATATGTCCACATTTTATTGATTGATATTATACTTATGCACATAATTACGAAGCAAGCGATTAAAATACTAAAGTAGTTAAGTAGCCTAGAAGTTAGGTTTCAAATTTCGACAGGTCTTGTTATCGATTATGGACATTTATAGGGACACCCAGTTATTTGTGTATTTTTAAAAGTATCCACGTTTCTAGAGACCTCCTAGTGGGAACTTTAAATAAATGAATACATTTTAAAACCTGTAAATACATACATATACTCACCCTTGAGGTAGGCAGAGGTGCATTTTTGCACCCACATTTTGCCAACTGTGTTTTCGTCCCACGTAATAGGGAACGATCCTACTGGCGTTTTTCGGGCACAATACCAGTCTCCGTGCTGCTACTGAGAGTTTCCTGGAATAGAATGGAAAACGAACAACACTGCCCGACTTGGGATATCTAAATCACACGACATCTTATTCTTGAAGCGCGAGACCACGAAGAACCTGTAAAACAAATATATAATTCCAGACTAATTTAATATGTAGGTATTAAATGCATAAACCAAAATACATTATTTAGAGGTCTGAATAAACTAGATACACGCGATGTGCAAACACATGGAAACGTAAAATGTCTGCGACGGCTCTAATTGAAAGCGCTCTAAGTTATTGGCTTGGGGTGAGCAAGAGCCCCAGTGATTAGACGAGTGTTGTTACCATGCGAGCAACACACGTGATTCCGTCGCGATGTGCGTCCCACCTTTATGCCACTGTGGTGAATTGGAGCTTGAAATAAATTAAGCACGATTTATGGAAGCGGGCTTAGTTATTCTCAGATTAAGTTGACGCTAAGGGCGTTGTAGGTTGTTTTGTTACAGCTGATCAATGAAAGGCGAATATTACAAATAACCTGGTTTTATTTTTTGGGCGTCAAACTGTTACTTGAGTGTAAATTTCCTATAATATAAAAAGATTGATATAAAACGATATTTTACAAATCAATTAGTGCGATTCAAAAATAACATTGATTTAGCTGATGATTAAGGATATAATAGTTTAATCTCTCTTCAATATATTTGATAATTCCTCTGGTATTGTGGGTGTTCATGGGCGGTGTTGACCACTTAACATCAGGTGGCTCACTAGCTCGTTTGCCTCCATTCCCATAAAAAAAATATATACAAAAACATAACGTAAAACTAAAACTTTTTTAAAAAATGAATCTATCTTACTACTAAATGCATTTATAAATTCCATCAAGAAACTTCAATAAAATAGAACATTATCTAGACTATAAGGAGTAAATATTTAAACACTTCTAGTCCCACCTACCTATCTAATACATAAAATTAAATGTAGCTAAAGAGACAGGCAAAGTCCCATCGTGTCTCAGGGGTGCCAACTCGCCGACAACTGGGACAGGAGCGTCGCTTCCGTTTCCTGCTAACGCAAACCTCATTTCCATGTTGAAGGCACATGTCGCACAGTTAGAATATCGCTAACTACTTCGCTCTTACATTGTGTGTTGCTCGACCACTCAATAGGTTTAACTTTCTTACCTACGTATATTGGCTGTAAGGAGATCAGCGAGTTTGGTTGATGTTCATATACATAGATGTGTTGCATTTATGTTGTTTTGAACGCTAACAATATATGCGTCATTAAATCAACTTCTATGACTGGCTCATATTTTTCATAGTTTAAAAGCTATTATTTTAAAGTCTACTTAATGAATGTACAGATTGTTCAAGCAATTTCTATGAACTAGATTCCATTGGCACTGTTGAAGTCAATGATATTATGAGGGATAATAGTATACGTAAGGATATTGTAAAAAATACAACCAAGGAGTTCAAGAGATGTGTAAATAAGAATAATTACTCGTTTGCAAATATAAATAGATTTATTAAAGTCCTATCAAAAAGCCAATTACGGCTATGGGCTTAATGGTCTAGTAATGCCTACATGTTTGCAATTAATTGCTTCTTAATAAAACGCTTCACTATCATTATTACTCCTGATGGAACTGGAAGAGGTTACCATGGTTCTTCGTTATCTACATAACTTTCTCTGAAGAACATAAACGTCTCTTAAATATTTATAATGCGATTTTTTGAGCGGCCTACATTATTATTTTTGCACTTTTTCTAAAGTATTCTCTCCATCGCAGTGGATGAAATTTAAAAAAAAAACCCTACGCTATACACAACACGAGCTTGAAGCATGTTGCGTACAAGCTAACCAAGGGAAAGACTCTTAAGACAAAAATATTGGCAACATTGTATGCATATCAGACGAGTATCTCTTCAATACAAAGTGTAAACGTCGCCGACGTTCATTAACACGAGGGTAATACAGATAGGGCCCCCATCATGGGCGGTGGAAAGCCAGATAACAAAACACAGCCTACGTGCCGCGTGCTTTCATTTCACTGTGTAGGAAACGTCAGTGATACGCTTGTGAACGTCATGTTGTGACACATCAAAGGGTGTAGGGAACATCTTGTTTGCTTCGAATTCAATAGCTACTACAGCCTATGTGGAGCTTATCATTTTTGATGTGTCTAACGGTGTGACATTTTGGTCGGCTGTTGTGTATTTAAAATTTTATAAAATGCCCAAAATAATACAACCAAAACTCAGTAAGCAATTCTCTATTATATTATTTTCTCTGATAACGTCAACTGCTCACAACAACACTTTTTATGTACCAATAATATAGTTAGTAATTACTGTCTACCAACATTAAGGTTGTATATACTATCCAAACAGTTTGATTCAATTAAACAATGCTTTAATAATCAAAAATACCTCCTCAAAATCCCAAAATTTATCGTGAAAACCGTTGATTAATCGTAGATGTCGCTCGTTTTAATACGAACAGCTATCATTTCCATGCGTTCACTAATAATGATTTAACAGCGGTCTGTTTACGACATCATTGCCCGTACGGACCGGCTCGCATTAATCATTGTGAGAGCAAAAGTATCACAATTTTCTGAACCATAAAACACATTTATTGCGTCTGACTTAATTCGATCCGTGCCTATCACGTCGGTTATTAGTCGGTTAAAGGAATGGTTGAGTATGTTACATCTTTTTTTGCATTTATTATTTAATTTCGGGTTTTTTTTTTCTGTATTAAACGAGCGTGAGTCTTGTTTGTTATTCTTTGTGAATTGCTTATAATCTTTTTCCCGAGATGTTAATAACTTTAATATGTGCTATTAATAGGTCTTGATACTAACAGTAGGATATGGCATCAATAAATTTTACTTTTGAATGTTTTCATACTTATTAGCCTAAAAAATGTTTGTATACTAAACATTTTATGTGATTAAAAAATTATCATTCTCTCTTTTCCAATATCAATTTGACTGGTGACAGACAATCGTAATCTTTGCTGACCAGACGTTTCTCTAAAATAGCATGTTGTACTTTTTCCATGTCTGGCGCTAGTGTCATTTTTCTGCTATCACACCTTGAAATCAGTAATATCGTTAAAAAAATGTACTAAACATGTCCTCATTATGATTACATTAAACACAATACGTGCAATATCTTAATTCATAACTGTTCACGGTTGCTATCGCTTGAGCACTAAGTTTATTTATTACTTAATCGTGCGATAACATTGTGCAGACGCTTATCTCATTCAACAACTCGCCGATACCAACTGCTCGTGTGCTGTATTTTTTGCTAATCTGTTGGTAATTGGTAATTATGTTTATATCACACTATTCGGACACTATAGACGCTAATATTTGTCTGTTATAATAATTTGCTTACGAGATTATGGGTGAAATTGCGAAATTGTATCTAATGGATTATAGTCTGTATGACTTGGCATTGCTGGAGTTTTATGTCCAAATCTTTTTATACCCATTCTTTTTGCAGCTTTCGAATATATTTTATATAACGAAATACCATACATCGCTTTGTAATCATCATTCATTTGTAAACCTAACCTTACTAATATACTTTAAATGATTTATTTTGAAAATTGCATAGTTTTAATTCTTTCGTTTCCTATTTATCTGTCAAATGTTAGGGACTTTCTTTGACATCAATACAAATTTATTTACACAATCAGGCATTTAAACGTTATATAACATTAATAAATGTTACTAATGCAATTTTTGTTCGTAAATAAATAATAATTATATTGTAGTGTTATGATAGCCTTTATTTATTATCTTTATATTTGTTTCTATATTTTTCAAAGCAAGATCCTTTCTTATATGTATAAAAAACCTTAGATCTAATAAGTCTGATATAATAATATAGTAAGATAAAGGCTGAGTGTTATTACTTTTAAAAGGTCGTACCCTATACTATTCCTTCCCTTAAATATTGACATTACTAACACTTACTTCCACATCTTCACTTCGCAAGTTATTATACCACGTTCAAGGAGAATAGCCGCACAGTTATGCTGCGGTGCAGCAAGGCAGTCATCCTGACAATGTTTCTGTCTAGACTATTTATGAGTTACGTATCGCATTGAACAGAATGTGTACATTGTATCCACTCCCTTCTTCATAACCAAAGTAAGTGACGAATTTTATTTTCTACCCCATCTCTTGTCGTATCGCCATGAAAGCTCTCAAGTTTGAGTGGAAGCAATGCGATTCTTTTCCCTGAAGTGGGGAGGGCGCACCTGTCAGAAGCAGTATTGAAGAGTGTAACTTTTAAAGTGTTGGAATTTTATTGTTTTGAATGTATGTATTTTAAGCGTGCTTTTGCCATGATACATGCAAATGAAATTATTATTTGGATTTTTAGGACCTTAAGTATGTAACGTTATAGAACTCGCTCAAGGCCAGCGTGATGCTCTAAGATTAACCCTTCTCAATAGTAGGTTGGCGGACTACACAACCTAAGAAATTCCTAAGAACTATTAGGTGTGCAGTTTTCCTTACAATGTTTTCCTTCACCGTTAAAGTACGTGATAATTCATTGTGAATACACGCATAACTTCGAAAAGTCAGAGTTGTGTGCCTGGGCGTTGAACCAGCGACCGCCGAGATTCTCGACGCGTGCCTAAACCTCGAGGCCAACACTAGTTATATATTTCCTTATTGATTGTTATTGATTAGTTCACGTCGCCTTATCAACAACAACAATAATCGGATATCGGTTTGGTCCTTGCAATGCATTAAAACACAATTTAGTCCAGATAAACTCCCTTATCGCGTTATCATAATGAGTAGTTTATATCGAATAGTCATCCGATTTTTACAGTACGATATTTGTTTTCATAACGAGTGATAGTGACGGTACTTTTTTAAATTAGTGATGTGATTTTTTTATGGTGACTAGTAAACGGAGACATGCTTATTATTTTAGTGAAGCAGTAAAAATGCGAATTACTATCGATTTCATTTACGGTACCGCTCTCGTGTTCAACTTAAATGTGAAATAGTGAAAGATGCTGGTCTGAAAATAAACAAATTGTTTCCATGGCAGTATTTTCTGTAAAATTTCGTTTAGGTTCCATGAGGAACAGACATAAATACAATTTGAATAAGTGATAAAATCGTTAATTCGGTTTGGAACTATTGTTTATAACTTTTTTTTTAAATTTAAATCTGTCAACCCTTTTCGCAGTGTCCGTGTGTTTTTTCTCGAGATTTATACACATGTTTGTAAATGCACAAATATTTGTCAATTGCGGTTTTAATCAATGAAAAACACTCTTATATCTAATAATCACAACAAAATTCCTACGGGCCTAAGTTTTTTTTTGTCTTTTAATTTAATAATCAATCCTAGTTTTGCCGTAATTATAATTTGTATCTATAGTATTTTATAAAACACTAAAATATATGTGATTTAATATTCAATTACTTTTTTATAACTTATTTGCCGGTAATTATGATTAAATACAGTAATAGGTGTTCTGAGCGTCACATCAACGGCTATAACTCAAATTTAATTAATAAGCCTCATCGAACGCGACAAGTAAAGCCGGGATGCACATTATATCCCTATTATACAATTTATCATTATAATCCAGTTATATTTAACCCGTAAGCAGCTTAGAGTTCTTTTGTAATAGAGTTCAATGTTCGCTGGTTAGCTGATCAGTGTATTTAATTTACGAATGCCAACGATGACGTTCGCCAAGCTGCAACTTAACTCTTATTTCATTGAATACTATTATACAAGTGATTTAGTACGTTAAAAATATGCTTATTAGAGTTTAAAATGGCCTGTAAAACTGAAAGAGCTACGGACCGGCGCAGAATTGTATGATCAATATTAATAGCGAGTCATTACACAACTTATTAATTAACGTAAAAAAACTTGGAAAGAAAATTCTTATTTATTAATCATGGTTATAATTGTCGATATGAAGACCAAAAGTAGATGTAAAGTCTATATCTATCTATATGTGTTTCTATGGAAGTACCGCCACTGCTTTCTACATTACCCATTTTAAAATCACGTTCATGTATTTTTCCTATAATCGATACGGTATCAGATTCAACGATACTATCTTCGGTTGATTGTTTTTCTGAGTTTTTTGATAGTTTTTAAAAGCAAATTTCTGTTATGAATTATTGCACTAATTGCTATTAAATAAAATTGACAATCGTTTTTATATTTTTTATCTTTATACAAGGACTCTATGTATGTGTACCGTAATTAAAGAGTAATAAAAGTTTTTGTTATTTAATTACATTCATGGTCGAATACTGAAACGCTACTTAATCTGAGGGCGACTTATATTTAAGTGGCTGTTATAATTTAAGCGGTATACTGTACTGAAACATCATTTATCGGTTTTAAGACTGTGATTAACTATTGCCCACTTAAATTTCCATAAATGGCAACATTACCATAAATTCTTTTACATGACATTTTTAAGTATATACCGCTTAAATTTTAACAGCCACATAAATGTAAGTCGCCCTCAGATTAAGTAGCGTTTCAGTATTCGGCCATCAGTGAATATACTAAATTCATTATAGCAACGTTTGAATTGCTAGGGATAGTTCGATACTTATTACACGTACATTACCCTAACTAAAGTAAATATATTGCATATGGTATTGATAAGTAAATATAATAATTGTACATCAATGAAAAGTATACGAGAAACAGAAAACAATTATCAATCTTTTATTGTAGTACGTAATTCGCTTTTTGACCTAGGCAAAAATTATAAATATGCACTATCACACTCCTTATTATGTAGACATGATAACCTGATTTAATAATACATTGCGGTCAGACGTTAAAAACAAAACAATAACGCGAAATTGTTTACCAATAATACCTGCGATGCAAATAAAAATTCTTCGTTCGGTATACGAAACTATCGAATATAAACATATCGAACGCCGCCGCATGAATTCGCAATCAAAACGTTCCCGGCTGAATGCCGCGCGGTCCGGCCGCACCGGTGGCATTTCCCGGCTCGCGGAAAAGCCGGAACTCGGGACGCGCCGGCGGCAGTATTTCAAGAGTGGGCTTTGCAGTGTACTGCGGCGGACACCGGCGCTTACCGGTAATGATTTATGAGAAAATGTGCACGTGGACGACTAGCCCTTCTGTGCGCGGCCTGTCGGTTATTATTAGAGCATTTTATAGATCGTTCGATATTTAATTTTTGACATTTTAAAATTTATATTTGTTATTACTTCCGAAGTAGTAATGGCCTCCAGGTTTAGCCCGTGGTCGAGAATCTCGGCGGTTGCGGGTTCACACCCCAGACAGACAACTCTGACATTCGAAGTTATGTATTCACAATGAATTATCATACTTTAATGATGCAGTAAAATATCGTTAGGAAACCTCTACACTGCTGTATACTGTATATATAGCCTTTCTCGATAAATAGTCTATCTAATACTGAAATAATTTTTCAAATTGGATCATCATAGTTAGCATTACATAGCGTATTCAAGCAAACAAACATACTCTTCAGCTTTATAACATTACTATAGATAAGTAGTTTTATGAGTGATATAGCATAAGCTTACATCAAGACGTTTTGTTCAACGAAAAATACCAGTTTCATAGCTCTGAAGTTAAACACAAAGCAAACGAAGTATAAAAGACAGCGAATGTTCGGCTATATTTGTTTCGGTTTCAAGCGAAACAATGTAATCCTTGCCACTATTATGCTCGGTTCCGTAGTATCTTGACGAAGTATTTGCTTTTAAAACTTACTTTGTATGGTAGAAATTTTAAGAGAGTAAAAGTTCGTGTATTGTTACTTAGCAAAAGTTTTTTTTTTGAATCATTATTTTAATATAATTTCCTCAGGTTTTCAGAAACAGAGAATCATTGTTAAGAAAGTTAAGAAGTGCTTGGATGAGATCAAAAACTGCCACTGAAATTTCTTGTCCAATTCTACGAATTTAGACTATGTTTTGAACTCAGAGTAAAACCCTTCAAATTTAAATGAGATAACATAAACAGATAGTCTGGAATGGCACCTAATTACTTTTTGCTCCAGTAGGACAAACTTCAAGACACAGCCAGTTTTGATGTAATTTTATCTTGAGAGCGGACATCGAACATACGTTGCAGTATCGACTTGCCCTTACTTACATTTTAAATCCATAAAGGGGAAGGATAAAATAGTCCTTCTTGTACATGAAATAAACTGTGACAGTCCAGCAATATGTATCGGCTATCAACTTTGAGCTTAGTGACGTTGCGCACCCAGCCACCCTAACATTTATCAGTTTGCGTACCGGAAGTTCGTCTATGTTGCGGCAAACTTAACAATGCAGGGAAAAATGTAATATGTCTGACTTTTTACGAAATGTTAACGCTTTTAACTCAACTAAACAATCAAAAGTCAGATACATAGTTCGGACCCCACACTAAGATACGAGTTTTGTGTTGTAGGTATTAGAAACTACGACAGGCTTTCGGTCTCATAAACACTCAGACCCGAAACAAATATTTGTAGATCACACAAACATTTGTCTCGGTGGGGGGTAGAACCCTCGAAGGCCTCTCGTTTCACAGTCTGGTGTCAAGCCAACTGCGTCACGGGGCTGTGTTTTAAACCCGAGTATTTTATCTTATCCAGACTATAATCTTTCTACGTGTAAAATATTTTTCGGATCTGTTTAACCATTCTAGCGTAATTCATTGACAAACAACCATTTCGCAATTTATATTATAGGAAAGCTGGGAAATTGACTCATACCTACGACGCTAAGCCAATTTGGTTACTTTTGATACATACAATAAAAACGGGATTCTAGTGGCATTTAAATGATTCTTTTTTTAAATATCATTTGGCAAAACGTATATTTACTTAATTTGAAGTCGCGAGATAAACTTGATACATGTAAAATATATATATTTTTTTCATTTAATGATCGTGCAGTTTCCCCGTAACATTCGTCGTTCCGAAGTATTGACTGCGGGTTTCTGCGTGTGGTCGATGTGAAATGTGCATCCACACAAAATTTATATGTCGAATGGTCTCTATTGTTGAACGCAGCGGAGGTTGTGCGAGCTAAATGCATTTTCACCTTGCATTTTCGCCAGTTGCGGGTTAGAACCTAAAACATACACCTCTGATCTTTCGAAGTCATCTGAACGTTTAATTATTATTAAGTTCTTGAACGACGAAGGAAAACATCTTTAGGGAACTTGCGTATTTTAAAGGCCTTAAAAGGAAATTAGACTGTCAAAAATCTATCCCATGAATATCAATGCTAGGGAAAAGTAGGTACAGAAACAAACCTTTTCATACGAATTTGTCGATATTATTATCTTAATATAATTTTAAAACTTCATACAAAACGCCATACGTCCCGAAAAAAATGAAGTTTCATCAATACTAACGGCTTTTTAACTTATGTCTTATTTTAGCTAGTATCCTGAATTAATGAGAAGCACCACCCCCTTTGTTGGGCCACAATGCAGTCTGAGCGTACAACGCGGAACCCAAGTTTCGTTGTTAATGTATGCCGTTTGTACTTTACGTGTTACTCGCTGTGCGGCGCATTGTACGAGGGGTAATGACGGAAACAAGAGTGTTTAGCGACTGTTTAACGCAAAGGATTTGTTTATTTTAAAAGAAGATTGTTGCGTTTATAAGGCTTTGTTTGGTTTTCACAAGTAAGGTTGCTTGTAATTGTGAATATGATGTATGGCTAAATAAATCAAAACCCGCGGTAGTCTATATCTATACATGACAAAGTTTCGGTGGCTATAAGTTTGAATTAAAAAAAATGAATTACAAATTAATTATCACTCGTTAAATGATGATGGTAAACATCGTGGGGCAACAACCTGATAACTTAAATGTTTTAAGTTTACAATCTGTTTGTACGTAATACGCCTTTTTTTAAATAAATAAGAACAATGTGCGAAAACCCAATATTCATACAAATTTTAATTTCGAACAACTCAAAGTTTGTCTCGACTGTGTAAGTAAACAAGTCAATGGAAATGTGACATATCAAAACTATACTTCGATATACATACCTACTTTTAAACTGTTAAACTTATAACCGATATAAATAAGAGTTATTTGAATCGTCAACAAGCTTACACCGAGCACGTGGCGGACATCAAAAGTTGTATGAATTAAATTTGCAAAGCGCAACATTATGGCGGCCGAGACTGGTGAAAGCTCCGCCGGCTAGCTCGCCGCGTCGCGTCTACGAAGTACAAACATTGCAGTGTTCCACTCACATACCGTTGGAACTCGATGGAAGTTTTTCAATTACACTTTTCACTGCAAATTCACTGCTTAAGGGTGTAGATATGTGTCGTAATTGCGCTGTGTTGTATCACTTAAGACGAGGGACAAAGAAGAACAAATACAAAGGTATTATAATGTTTTAAAGTCTTGCGAGAGTCGTGAATCGTAATTTCGAAAAAAAGGTGACTAAAATGTCTAATAATTCTGATCTGATTTTTTAAAGGTTTTAGTTTAAGTAAGATTTCCTTGATAGGTCGATTCGTTGTGATAAAGACGTTGAAGAAGAGTCAATTCTGGCTTTTTATAAGGTAATCTAATCCTCTCAGTTGTAGAGGAGGCCCGTGCCCAGCAGTGGGACGTATTTGGGCTGATGATGAATGAATCACTCAAAAACATTAAGATATTTTTGGTATTTTCGTCATACATAAAAGTAGGTATGCCTCGTGGTCTCGCGGTACAAGTATGTGCCGTGCGATCTAGAGGTCCTGGGTTCGATTCCCGGGTCGGGCTAAGTGTTATTGGGTTTTTCCATTAGGAAATTCTCGGTAACAGCACGGAGTCTAGAAATGTGCCCGAAAAACGGCAATAGGCTCGCCACCTATTACGTGGGACTGATACATACTTGGCGAAATGTGGGTGCAGAAATGCACCTCTGCCTACCCCTTAAGGGAATACAGGCGTGAGTTTATGTATGTATGTATGTATGTATAAAAGTAGGAAATATTTAGAAAGCCTTTTCGAGTTTTCCTAGCTTTCGAGTTGCAATAGTAACATCCGCATTGGCGTCCGAAAAACACCCGCCCGCCCAGCAGTTCTCGCACGTTTACCGCGAGGCGCGCTCGCCTCAAGGTCTCCGCCCTGCGCAAACGTGAACCGAAACGTAAACGCTGAAGTTAATGTAAACTTTACCTGTGACATATGAACTATTGTCGGTCTAGTGCATTCGAAATTTGAATTATTTCAAAAATACGTCTAGGATTGTCTGCTTTGTAAGGTCAGTGAGAAATCGGATGTTTTTTTTTTTTTTTTATTATTGTATGTCAGACATAAATAAATCCAAACTCGACCTTAAACTAAGAAGAGTTTACATTATGTGCGAATGTGGTGTAATTAAATACGCGTATTATTTAATAATACCATGTTGACGTTCATAAGAAGAATCCTTGACATTAAATAAACTACCCTAGAATAATATAATATTACAATAAGTTTGAGCTTTATTTAAATAGTTTTGATTTAACTTTTTTACATTGGCAACAATCTCTGAGGTAATTATTAGGAAGGAAACAATAAAAGTTTTTCATCAGGCATATCAGTCAGTAGTCAAAAGAAATAAATTGCAGGACCATGAAAAAAAACGAACAAAGTCGGCAGCACTATGATCGCAACACTGTATAATGAGTTTTTAAAACTTACGTTTGTTTTCTGTGTAACTTTATCGCAAGAGTTTTTGAGTTAAAAAACTATTTATCCTAATCACTTCTCCTGTATTTGTAGCGTTATCTTTGTAATTAGTCGGCATATTAGTAAATCCCATTTTTAAAAACAACACGTCATATGTATTTGTTTTTTTTTGTAATTAACTAATTACATGTGTGTTGCGACACGTGTTTTACTATAAAAAAGAAAAAGAAACAGATTTATTAATGTCATAATTAATTTTTAGATGTTTTTGTTTTGATTGTTTGAAATGATTACGTGTTTTTATTTTTAAATTTGGAAAGTAGAAACTAATTGAATGTATTTCTTTATTTAAAAAAATGTCTTACATTATTGCAGCAACTAGATTAAGAACACACTTTGTGAACGGCCAGTTTTCTCTTATAATTTTCAAACCATCCAAGAGGCCACTAAAGCTATACAAACATTACCTCCATTATCCACACAGCTTAATCTTGTTAGTTTAGGATAATTGATTAAAAAATCAACATCGTTTACTCCGTAATCGGAAACATCTGTTAACGTTGAAACCTTTGTTAACAACTTTATGCATTTTAATATTAGTAAAGTATTTTAATCCGTATGATTAAGCTCCTTTAACCGATTATGAGAAAAAAAAAGGTTATCTTTTACTTACAAACCAGAACAGTGGGACATGAATAGTTTATCTATGAAGACAATACAATGCGTCCATTTGTTATCGCTAAAGTAAAGGAAATATTCATTTTGCCCTAAAAACTAATCAGGCTAACGTCATACATTGATGATAATGCAAAAATGCAGTGTTAAGTATGTATTTTCAATATTATTAAACATACTTGCTAATCGTAAAGTAGGGACCTCGCATTTAGAGATACATCTTTTTTTGTCACTTGCCAGTATCAAAATTTAATAATTACCTTTCGATGACACATTTGGAATTACGAAAACTTTTTTGTCGATTAATAAAAGCACAAAATTTAAAACTAGAACTCTGTTATTCTATTATTGTTTGCTGTGTGTTTATCGACTAAAATATGTTGTTTTATTCGTTAGGGATAGAACACCTTCAACGTTTTATTCGTTCAGTACATTTTCCCGACGTCTAGCCGTACAATCAATAATACAGGGTTTAATCGCACACGACAGGGATAACGACCTGCGTTCCTTGCTTTATAGAGACGCGTGTATCGGTGAATTAACGTTTTATGTCGTATCACGTTCCTTTTCACGCTGATTAATTAAACAGGATGTCGTTTGTATAAGAGTTTATTTGTAATTATTTTTTAAATTGAAATTTATATTACCTTGCTTTAGTTACGTTAAAAACAAAATAAAATAACAAATAAAAGTACATGCATACTTACACATTCACATCTGTATTCAAATTTCGTCAACTTTTAGACCCATATTACTGAGGCTGTTACCGTTATTCGGGCAAATAGGGAAAAAAACCTTATAGCACTCTGCCCTGCCCGGGAAGCGAACCCAGGATCTCTTTATCGTACAGCAAACACTTAAGCCCCGAGAACACGAAACAGTCACGAATAAAAATATTTTAATTTGAAAAAAAAAACTTTTTTTTACATTACATAAAATCTTCATAGAGCGGTAAAATATCCGAAGCGTTAAGTAGTACAGGATACCTCCCACGCACCAGCATAGATAACACTCAAGCATTACTGCAATTTGCATTTTTATCGTCACTTACGCGGCAAAAAGTTACGCATCTCTTGAATATAAGGATTAAAAACCATAACTATTTTAATTCTATAATTGTTGTTTACTTCAAAGGTTTATTTTTTATAGATATGAATAATTCATATAGAAATATGACAGCCCCGTGGCGCAGTTGGCTAGACACCAGCTTGCGAAACGAGAGGCCGCGGGTTCGATCCCCGCACCGAGACAAATGTTTGTGTGACCCACAAATATTTGTTTCGGGTCTGGGTGTATGTGAGACCGAAAAGTCTCTCGTAGTTTCTGATACCCACGACACAAGACTTGCATCTTAGTGTGGGATCATAACTATGTATGTGACTGTTGGGTGTATTTATTTATTTTATTTAAATATAGGCAGTAAAAATGTTTAATTCGTAGATATTTGCTAAGAAATGTTATATCTACTATCGAAACCAAAGTTGAATAATTATAGATGTTAATAAATTTGCTAGTTTTTTTTTTTGGGAATATTATATTGAATTTTTTTAGTAATGGGATTATGTACAATTCAAAATTATCTCAAGGTTATTTGCGTCTCTTCTTACCTTACGATACCTTCATTACTATGAGTTATAATCGATGGAGCTCAAATACTTTTTTTTTATTAAGACGTAGATACCTTGTCCAGGAAGTACTGCTTTCGTCACCGCTACGTCAGTTTGATAAAATCCAAAGTATTCCGGCATGGGACGCCCTCATTGTTCGGCACAACAATGTGGAAGCGTCCTAATATAGCTTCATTGTAACTATGCAAACACTGAACAGTACAGCTGTTAAGATTCGGACACATTGCCGCTGCAATTTAAACATGAAATATTAAGTGCCAACATAGCAAACAGTGCGGGATGTGTACAAATTATTCTTAGACGCCAAAAGAGTCGGACTGAGATCTGGATTGATATAGCCTCTGCATTTTTAAAACTGCTTTTAAAAAAACAGCGTTGTCTTAAGAAAAAATGTTGCCAACTACTCTTTTAAAACTGTCAGGTATGTTTTAAATTTTTTAAATAATAGTACTCTAGTAATAAAAGAAAAATATACAACATAATTGCTAAAATATTATATGTCTTTTAGGATTAACATAATGAATTAGCCGTTCATTTACCTCAAATTATAATTATCCAAAATGAATGTTTAAAAAATAAACTTTTTCTAAAACACATACCGGCCTGCTTTAAATCAACCTCATTGCAACAAAGAAGTATTATAACTGTCATAGACAATACAACCACTCTGTTTTTACACCCCCAGCCCCTTTTTTTACAACCGTAAGACAAAGAGAGTTGTATTTGCTTGCTCGCCGCTCCCCCTACAACTAGCCGGCGCAAACCTCGGCCTTATCAACTCCCAAACGGCCTGGAATAGTGTGCACGACACGAGCTGTCAATGCGTCAGTTATCTTTCTCGCTTGACGCGGGAGCGGACCCGTCCTAATTGTTTAATAATTAATAATTTACCTTGTTTACACTAGTTTGTTATGAGTTATATTTCGTAAAGGTTTAAGTGATATTTTTTGTATTGGTGCTTGTCGAAAAAAATCGCCAAAATGTTGTCGATGCGGCCTTTGGAAGAGAGACTTTTCAATTTCAAGTCTCTTAAAGACAAATTTGAGCAGCCAAGGTAATATAAGAGTTATTTTTTCATGAATGTATTTCGTTTTTTATGTCGTGTGTTTGTTATTCATGCGTGCTTCGTATGTGGAACGAATCGATATTGTTTTCTGCCAAGCTTCGTTCTAAGCAAATGAATTCGTTGCGTGAATATAATGATAACTGTGAAGATTATGTTTTATCGTGGCATTTCCTCGTCGCCCTCTGTGGACAAATGCATCGAAATGGATGGCCTTTAGTTTAATTCCTGCATCTGCACCTGCAAATGTTTTCGTCTTCGTATATTTGTATTAAGTTCGAGTCTATGTCCGTGGAATGGTTAAATTATATTTATGAGATATCCTGTTTAGAAATTGTCCCGTGTGTTATTTGTTCCGTGGCATCTGATAGAAGTGCCGGGTTCGATACCCAGGTCACGCAAACATTGTATCCAATCTCGAATATACCAACACAATTATCTCGACTGAAGATTCTCAATTTGCACTTACGGTCTCTTTGCTGTTCTCTCATAATAAATCGTGTGGTTAATGTAATGTTTGTTTGTTTGCAGAGTGGGCGGTGGGGTGCAACGCAGTGCCACGCATTCTGAAATGCCACATAGAGGTGGCACCATCGCCGAAAGGTACTACTTTAAAAAAAATCTATACACTGACTCTATGACTATAGACTGCCTCGTGATCTCGCGGCACAAATATGTGTGGTGCTGTCTGGAGGCCCCGTGTTCGATTCCCGGGTCGGGCAAACTGTTATTTGCTTTTCCCATTTGGAAATTCTCAGTAGCAGCACGGTGTTTGGACATGTGTACAAAAAACGGCATGGCCCTATCCCACCACACACCCGCCACTGTAACTCCTGTGCTCCAGTATCAACAGCGGCACGCACAGTATCGACGCCGAGCAATGAAGCTCAGCGAATCTAAAGGAACCCAATTTGTCATAATCCCGCTACGAAGTAAATCAGAAAGACAATATAAAGGAGGAATTGGAAAACAAAGAATTGTCAGTTTTCCTCCACAGCAAAGCGGGTGACAAAACAAACGGCAATAGGCTCACCCCCTATTACGTGGGACTGATACATACCAGGCAGAATGTGGGTGCAGAAATGCACCTTTGCCTACACCTTTCAATACATGATCAATGTTTAGTTAATAAACCCCTAATTGAATAAAGAAGTCGAACTTTAATTCAAATAATATTAATATGGTTTAACAATAACAGGTAAAAGAATTCAGTAAGCTAAATGTGAAATTTATTCTCTTTGTGTTAGACAATAAAGGCGCACGCAGCGCGTTACTGATAAATTTTGTATTTAGTACATTCCATGTTGAACAAACTCAAACAGGAAAACTTTGCGCACGCTAATGAAATATTTTGTTATTGTTTATTTCCTGTTTCCTTTAGGAAGGTTTTATAGTACAATATTTGAATGTAATAATAATATCTTTTAAGTCAATCCCTTTATTATAATGTTGTCAAAAACAATTAAAAAAATGGTTAGTTTTTGCAGCGATACACACTTTGAATTTTTAGCTACATAAGAAAATACGACATACATGACAGTATCACCAACACTAGACCCGATAATAATGTTTGCGGGTGTCTCGAGACATTTGACTCCGTGCGGAAAACAAACCTGCTGCTTTAAGTTTAACAAAGTGGTACTTGAACATGCGTCGACGATCGCGGGTTAAGACCCCAGGCACACACCTCTGATTTTTCGAAGTTATGTGTGTATTCACAAATAATGATCACGTATTTTAACGGTGAAGGAAAACATCGTGATGAAACCTGCACACCTTAAAGTTCTTTGGATTTTTTTAGGCGTGTAGTCCGCCAATCCGCACTAGGCCAGCAGCGTGGTGGACTAAGGCCTAAGCCCTCTCAGTTGCAGAGAAGGCCCGTGCCCAGCAGTGGGATATATATAGCAATGTATAAATTATAAACAATATATGTTTGTCTTATTAAACAAATAAAAAAAAAACTCGACTTAATTTAACAACTTTAATAACATTAAAGATTTTGGGACAGCGAATTGCCGCTTGTAAATTAACTCGCCAAATCCTCTTTCCCAATAAGGCTTTACGTTCCTCCATTCATTAAAACTTTGCCAGTAAAGTAGTTAATTATTTTCCACGAATTTATGAGGCAGGTGGCTTTGTTAAAATATGTTTCGCGGCATTAAAGTATTGTATTATAATATTTCGAAATAATTTTACAAAGTTTCTGCGGTAATCCTGCATCTTTATATTTATTTTTTGGTGGCTTGGTGTGGTTTCGCCCGGGCACAGTGCGAGATTTTGTTTATTAGATATGGATATGTGTGCACGGTTCGTTTCCCGAGTCGAGTATTGAATTAAAAAAATCCTAGTAGCAGGACGGAGTCTGTAAATGTGCACGTAAACGAGGTCGCTCCCTATTACGTGGCATTTAAAATACAGCTAGCTAAATATTATTGCTGAAGTACTCTTCTATCTACCCCTACGAGGATATAGGCGAGAAAGTAAAGACATGTCTAATCCTATCCATATGTATATGTGCAAAAAGTTACGAACTTGAGACGTTAATACATTAGATTGATACAAATACAATTTATTTAATATACTTTTTTGTACACTATTATATACTTAACTTAATATAACATAAATAACTAACTTAACTTAATGTAACATAAATAACAAGCAACTATTAGAAGAACTAATAATATATATAGCTACAACAGGCGGTCTTATCGCTAGCTGCGATTTCTTCCAGACAACCCATGGTAGCGGAATGAAAAGTTGTAGTTGTGGCAGTTGTTGTAGAAAAATACATATAAATAATATATAAATTGCATATACATACACATACATACATATATAAAAACATACTATATACATACATACAATCTTATTTAGTAAATTATAATATTTAAGAATTCAACCCGTTAGACAAACTTATATAAAAATGTTTTCCGAACGAAAGTAACCCGTTTATAAATCTTAGCTATCTATAAAAATGTCTTCCGGACGACAACGCCAAAGGACTATAACTCACAGAGATAAAATATTTATACACTAGTAGTCCTGTGTGCCTTATGTGTGCCAACATAAACACCTTGACTACCGGACGGGCCTTCGTTTGATTCCTGATTATGGCACTGATATTGGCATTTTATTAGTCTGGGTAAGAGAATCTAAAAATCAAAAATGTGCACGTGGGTTCAAACGCCAGACACACCTCTGACTTTATGAAGCTTTCTGTGAATTCAAAATAAATTATCACGTACTTTAACGGTGAAGGAAAACATCGTGAGGAAACTTGGATACCTATAAGTTGTTAGAAATTTCTTAAGCATGAAGCCCGCGAACTTGCACTAGGCCAAGATGGTGGTTTTTTTGTAAAGGGGCTTCGTGCCCAACAGTGGGACGTATATATCAGTGGCGGTACTTCCATAAAAGCCCAAAAGCGTTACGCGTTAATTGTGTAATGTCTAGTTTATAATTGTTTATTGTGGGGTCAGGATATTCGCATTTACATGTCAAATTGATTTTGTTAAATGAGGATTTAAAGCTTAAAGATTATTATTTGGAACTTTGTAGGGCAAGCTGGGCTTTTGGGCTTCTATGGAAGTACCGTCACTGATATATATGTAGTATATAGGCTAGTATAGAAGTGAATTTATAAGTCTTCAAGACTGTCTATCTATGCACCTAAATTCACCACATGATAGTTATCATCATCATCATCAGCCCATATACGTCCCACTGCTGGGCACGGGCTTCCTCTGCAATTGAGAGGGTTTAGGTCTTAGTCCACCACGCTGGCCTAGTGCGGGTTGGCGGACTACACACCTAAGAAATTCCTAAGATTTTTTTTAGGTGTGCAGGTTTCATCACGATGTTTTCCTTCACCGTTAAAGCAAGTGATAATTCATTGTGAATACATACATAACTCCGAAAAGTCAGAGGTGTGTGCCTGGGGTTTGAACCCGCGACCGCCGAGATTCTCGACTGCGCGCCTAAACCTCGAGGCCATTACTGCTTTACACAGACACTGATGATAGTGTATGTGATAATAGCTCACAGTATGTGAGTATCTCCTGAATTCTCATTACCAGACGAATAAAGGTTGGGTAAACGAACTAGACAAAGGTCTTCGGGTTCAAATGTCGCATCTAATCGTATGCCTTGTGATAAACTTAAGTATTTATAACCAAGTTCAAGTGGCAGTGTCGCCATGTTATCATATATTTACTAACAATGCGAGTAATAAAGTAGGAATAACAATAAATATTGTAGGAGTTATGTAAATATTGACTTAACCTATTCGTGTGTGGTTTGATGATGTTTGGATTGACTGGGATTTTGTGGAGGAAGCTCGATGTTAGCTGTAAGCAATTAATTATGCTGGAGTAGGGTTTGCTCCTATTGCTTATGTTAATCACCCTTACATTGAATGCGCTGTTAGTCCAGTGATTTAATTTGAGCGTGTCATGTGAGACGCCGGTTCCGATTTCTATATCGGTCGAAGCCAATCAGTTAGAATCTGAAAATTAGATCATTCTTGCGACGTTGAGATAAATATTGATTTATTCAATTCAGCGATTAGTAAATTTGGAAGTAGTTTGTTTAATTGACATACAAACACACACGCTTGTATTCCCAAGGGCCAAAGCAGAGGCGCATTTCTTCTCCCACATTTTGCTAATTATATTTTCAACTTCAAGTCGCACATTATTCAGTCTTGATGGCCTCGAGGTTTAGGCACACAGTCGAGAATCTCGACGGTCGCGGGTTCAAGCCCCAGGCAAACACCTCCGACTTTTCGAAGTTTTGTGTGTATCCACAAAGAATTATCACGTTCTTTAACGGTGAAGAAAAACATCGTGAGGAAAATTCTTAAGAATTTTTAGGTGTGTAGTCCGCCAACCTGCACTAGGCCATCGTGGTGGACTAAGGCCTAAACACACTCAGTTATAGAGGAGGCCCGTGCTCAGCAGTGGGACGTATATGGGCTGATGATGATGAAGATGATGACGTTATAGAGTGCGAGCCAATTGTCGTTTGTTGATGTTTCTCTAAGATGCATACTGTAGAGATAAAAATAATGAATAGCAATAATTAACTATTACAATAGTATATTTATTGATTAATATGTTTATTTTTTCTAGGTTGGCTGCATTGCAAGCAGCGGGTGCTAACGATTGGCGCGCTCGTGTCTGCCGTCTCAGCCCCGAGCGAGAAGACAACAAGGCGATTGAGCGGGTCAAGAACAGAATCAACGTACGTACTTAAACAATTCTGTATATCACTTAAGGTCACTTTTAATCATAAGCTTAAAGTATACTTTGGATTATTTGTAATAACTCCAAAGAGAGTCGGTATAAGTCGGTATAGTCGGTAGTCGGTAACTGAAAAAATCGGTCTAATAAAACTAAGATTAGGGACGTTTGTTTGGATATTCTTCAGGTAATTTATCTCATTGTGTTCGAATTTCTGCCTTAACTGACATTTATTAAAATTGGAAAGATCTTTTTAAAATTTAACAGCAAAAAAGTATTAAAAGTTACCTCAACTGTATTAATTTCCCTGACTATATTCATTATATTAAAGCACATTACATAGAATGTAAATGTAAATATAATTTCACAACACACCTACACGCGTAAGCACGTGCGATGTAATTTATAAGGCCCATATGTCGCCTCATATTACCATACTATTCGTCCGTCGTTTAATACCTTTTAAAGCGTGCTTTTCTCGCTCAAGTATGAAACTTTTGTGTCCGATACGAGTGCACTCAGTCCCCCACGTCGATCCTGCGCTTTGAGTCCGCGTAATAGGCAGCACGATGCCATTCTTAAACTTAGCCCCTCTTGTTTTTCGCTGTGAATTATGAATGAGTAATATGTCACGTTCACGGTCTGAAGGCCTTATAGTTTGCGCCAGTTTGATTGAAAATTATCCGGAAGAGTGCATGAAATTGGAGTCGTGATGAATTCTGTCTGAATGAATCTCGACGGTCGCGGGTTCAAACCCCAGGCACAAAGCAATACTTTTCGAAGGTTTGTGTGTATTCACAAATAATAATCACGTACTTTAACACTGAAGGAAAACATTGTGATGAAACCTGCATACCTAAAAGTTCTTAGGAATTTCTTAGGTTTGTAGTCCGCCAACCCGCAATAGGCCAGCGTGGTGGACTAAAGCCTAAACCCTAAAGTTGTAGAGGAGGCCCGTGCCCAGCAGTGGGACATACATGGGCTGATTATGAGTGCATAAAACACTTAAGGATTTGTGAAATTGAGCTAAGTTTTTAGTTGAGCTTAGTTTTCTGTGATCGCATTGAGCAATAAAAAAGGATTAAATAACCTCATGCAAACAATAGGATGGACAAAGAATAACGTAATAAATAATGAGAAAATAATCTACTTTGTAATATTTATGTTAGGTTTGTAGTTTTAGTTATGCAGTTTCGGACTTAACACCTTGGATTATCTGTAAGTAATTTTGTAGGTTAATAGTATTGATAATGATTGTTCTATGTCATCTATATAGGTTGATCTGATGATGATTTCTCGGAATTCGAATTATTGGACTATACCAGAATTGAATTGTGACCATCTCAAGTCCTAACGAGAAAAAACAGCCCCGAAAACAGACACCGGTCGTTGAATAAATGTTTGCATCAACCGGAGCGCATTTCTTCGTTTATTTATTTAGGACTGTTGGCATTTGGTACAAGAGCCATCGGATTGAAGCATTTTACTATGATTTATAAAACGTTTGGGGATCTGTATAGTATTGTCATCATCAGTTCATAGATTTTTTTCCAATTGCAAATGAATGCCCGCGATCAATTCCTTCAACTAATTCTACATAATATACAATTATTTATATTAATACCTCAAAATACTTTTGGACGATGCATCAAACAATTAAGTGGAAAATTTAAAGTTAGCTTTACATTTTGGCTTGTGGTAGTGCATGTGCGATGTTGTTTAAAATAGTGGTTAATTGGTTACGAATATAAGGAGACCGATCCCTAAAATGGCCTAATTGGGTGGATCACTGTCACATGTTTACCCTTGGTTTACGATGATCTCCATCCGGGCGAATAGCTTTTCACTTGTGAAAAGAAGCATAGATTATATCTTTATCTCTTTATTTCTTACTTTTTTTAATATCCAACTCAGAATATTTTTTCCGTAACCCCCGAGTGCCGTCTAGTGCATGCCTTCAGGCGTTTTGCAGTGAAGGGCAATACTAACTGCCACTTCAAAATATAAGGGTGTCTCCGTTCTTGTCAATTTTGCTATTGTCGTAGTCAAGATTTTAATTGAGAGGGTGTGCTTGCTTATATAATTCTTTCTATGTCGTAAAGGTTCTTTTTTTAATAACATCACTGTCTGCGTAGAGTTTATTTAACATCCGTTGGAACTTTAATGCTATTATTATAATATTAAGCTAAGGCTTATAAAATTACGCCGTATAGTGTAAGAATGCTCCGGTATCGTTGAAGGAATAAATGCAGGTGACTTTTTACATTTGGACTTTACCCTAAACACAGCGCGACCCGTGATTTAAAAGCCATGTGATCTCACGCCTCACTTTGCCGCGGGACTAATTAGATGGAGAAATAATTCAACTTGAAGTTTTACTTTAGCAGTTTCTACTCAGGCAAATATTCATACGATCAATAGTCATTTGTTTTTGGTCCTAGTTCCATCTATGAAGAATACACGTCACCAAAAATCTAAGACACCTTTGTGGGGAAAATTATTGAGACAAAAATAGTAGCGCGTTTATTCAGCTCGGAGAGGTGGAAGAAATTATGAGTTCTCTCCGGCAACCTTGGCTTCATACGGCGTTCCAAGGACGCCGGTCCACTTTCATAAATAAAAGCGAGGCTGTCTCACTCCAAGTCTTAATTGAGAGAAATAGAGATTCAAGGTTTAGCGAAAAATACTGAATATAAATATTTTGACTTACTTAAATGTAAACGACTCATGGAAGTAATAATTCTGTAAATTCGCCTTCAAATATATAGATAAATAACAGAAGTCGACTTGATGCAAATATACCTACTATAATTTATAGTATACATAAGTTCTATCAATCTAAAAAACAAAAAGTATGATAAACGAACATTTGTGAACCATAGTGAGGAAATAGGTTTACTCACTAGGTAGGTAGGTATAGGTAGGCCTATCCGTTAGTTTTCGACAAGGATTTTCTCAGGTACAGGTCAAATTCCTCTCAATATTAAGTTCTATTCCCACCAGCAGTTATTATATCGGCTATATATTTTTTAACGCTTGCTCTTGAACTATATCATAATCTTTATCTCGTAACAAGAAAAAAGAATATTTTCCCCTTCATACCATAAGGAAGTGTCTATTGGTGTTTTCTCTCTCCAACGTCTGGTTGTTTTAATAAGCAAATTATAGTATGAAAACATGACAAGCAAAAGCTTCGCCCCTAATTCAATATTGATTGCGATTGCCAAGGTTAAAGTCGAAGGCATGTCGCGGTGCCTACACGGGACGTCTCCGGCGCGCCTAGATTGACTTGTACACGCGAAGTCATGTTTATGTTTGAACACACAAAAATCTGTTTATATAAAAATGAATGTTTGTCTGTATGACATCGAACTCCTCTTAAACGGTTGAACCGATTGGGATGATTTTTTGAGTGATGTGTTCGAGGGGATTCGAGAATGGTTTAGATTCACAATTGGATCTGATAGATGACGCCGTTGTCGGTATGTCAAACAGCTTGAATGATTGGGATGAATTCTTCTATCTATATAACGGCGTAAAACTATATACTGAGAGCTATGTCATCGCTCTTGCATAAACAAGGATGACTCACGGGCGGTCGCCCCACTACGGTGTCGATCGCCCCACTATTCTGTCTATAGAAGGCCGCCCGCTGCAGCGGAGCGAAGCATTCGTCAGTCTTCGCGCGGACAGCAAACATCCGATGTATTGGAAAATAAAAAGGAATTTTGATTTAAGTTGATTGTTGAAATCACTTCTCAAAATCAATCCTCCAATAATAACGATGTCACTGCTATTCTTAAAAATAATGGGCTATCAGCCTTGTTAGTTGTGAAGTTTTCGTAAGGGAAAACCCAAAATATGAATTATAATTATCATGAAACACAATGTTTTCCTAAATAAAACCCAAAATATGAATAATAATCACAAACAAACAATTGTGACATCTGAGTTGCTGACGTCACGCATTTCAAAGCCCCTTTTCCTCCGACATATATTTCAGATGATTACAAAACACAATTAGACTAGGTAGGTGGCGCTGCTGTCAGCATATCGCATAAAGCTTTTCCGGGCAGGACGACGTCTGCCGGGCCCACTAGTTTGTTACAAAAACTCTTTTGGATCATAAATTTCTTGTTTATATATTTCTTTTATTTTTATGTCGCATCTAAAAATTATTTTCTTGAATGGGAGACGTAGAAAATAAGCATATTATATTTAAATGGATCTAACAGTCAGATTTGAAAACTTTTGACTTGATACTAAGAAAGATAAAAACTGTTTCGTGAGCTCCCGAGTAGAGTACGAAAACGAAATTAAATATTTAAACACGAGTTTCATCTTGTACATAGACGACAAAAATAATATTTTAATATATTATGATACTTAATTACCTCCGCGCGAAGCAAACACCTTGTCACTTTGTCGTGCTGTTATTAAATAAATAAACACCCGACAATCGACCGCCCATTGGATCAAACATGTGCCATTAACTCTCACCGCCTTCCATTTCACGCATCAACTTGTTATCAAGGTCCTCGTCCTAATTTGGTCGCACATAATGTGCCCGCTATAAAACCGTTAACCTTAATCACTACCTCCCTATGTTTGTCTCGGCGTTCGTCAACCGACATAACCGCTTTAATTGAAAACTGACTGATTTATGCCCTAAGAAGCTTAATGCACCGTAAATGGCTTTAAAAGGTTCTCAAAATTGGTACTGACAGGTTGGTGTTTATTGAAGAGGATAATAAGAGCTTTTATGTAAGTCTTGTACTTTAAACATCACTTAGTTTAAGAAGTCGTGGAATAGACAGTAAAAAAATGATTTTCACGTATTAGTGTTATTATTAGTAGCGACATCTATTAATTGTATTGAGAATTAATTTTTCAAATAATGTAGAAGGTAAAGTAAAATTTTAGTAACCACTTTTTATAGGCTAATTTGTCATGTTTTTTTTAACAAAAATAAACTTAACTATAAATACGACAACACGTGATATATATCATAATTAAGTATGATTCACGACTATCCATTCCATAACGAGACGCTTAACAAAAGACCTTTACTTTTTTCTAATATACAATATAATGCGCTACTGTTAGGCTTATTGTCTCTAACCTTTTTGTAGTTACCGCGCTGTCATTCTAAATAAGGGATCACGGTAATCCCAAAGTTCAGTCTATTTTTACGTTAATACCACGCCTATATTTGGACTCCCTTTAATACCGGCGACCTTGACATTTCACGTTCCCTTGTCTTCTTTAAGAGTTAAAGGGATAACAGATTTAATCAAATTATTTTGTGTTTTTTGGCTGTTTTGATACTACAATAAATTTAAATATGACGGAAATGGTAAAATACTTCATGTTCATGAAATACTAAAAGTATTAAAATAAAAAATTATGAATACCTGTAGTATAATATACATTCATTTAGATGAATGTTTGTTATGATTCTTTGCATTGGTGATCTTATTTTATATAGAAAAATTTAACTCAAAAGTGGGTGAGAAATTCGATTTACGTACTATCGAATGGGAAACGGAATTTTATTAGATTCTCTTTTAGCGCCCTCTATTAGTCTGGACGGAAATTAAACGCGCGCTTGTGGCGCCTCTGGGTTCACCAAAGCGTAACAAGTTTTCGCGCGTAATCATTGAAGTTTTCAACTTAATTATTTTTTTAATATCTATTTATCGTTTATATTAGTACAGATAAGATAATTTAATATGCATCATTCGTATAATATGCCATACAAAATTAGGTGTTATCCATCAGCTAAGTGGCGTCAGCTGGTTATAAAATAGTGCGATAATTCACGAATAAAGATGTGTTTGTTGTCGTTTAGTTTATAGCATGGTGATTAAGTGTTAGTTGGTGTCATATGATGGCTGTTTCATGTTGAAATAGTGTGACCATTAATTAAATCTGACAAATATATCTAAAACATTATATTGAAGTAAAGTTCCTCATCGGCGAACTCAAATGGTAATGAAAAATATATAAACTGTGGAACCGGACATTTGGTGGATCATAATAACTACTCGTATGTACTCCATGGATAAAATAGAATCGAACGCTTTTATAAAGGAGGATTGACGAGTAAAATTAGCCTTATTATTTGGACATATACAATACTTTACAGCAATGGATCGTTGTTAAGGTATTAATGATAATGACATTTGTACTTTAACAGTAATTAAGTAGGTACGTACTGCGCAGTTTCTTGGAAATCTGATATTTAAAGAAGAACCGCGTTTGTTCTCCTGAAAGCAAATATTTGTATTATTTTTTTCAAATTTATATCGATTTTAGCTGTTGTGGGTCCAGAAGTTTGTTTTTATTAATAGGGCTTTTGTCAGTGTGTTCCATAAAGCATCAAAATCCAGTAACTTAAATATTTATAGGCTTCTATGGATGATTTCTTTAATTTGTAGTTTTCAAAGTTGACCAACAGATGGCGCTGTCCTTAGTTATGGAATAAATCATAGAGAATACCGTGCATACTCGCGGCCTTCATCCAATAAGCAATAATTACAGCGACTAAAATTCAAAACACGAGCTGATCTACATACATTTTCCTGTGTCATATCAATTAAAAGCACACGTCGGACGTCGCGCATTCTAGGCCGCATTTGACTGCATTATACAGAATGGTCTCGTGCGCCGATCTCCTTATAGGGGTCTCTGTGACTTGGCTGTGCCGTCGCCATATCTGTGCATGAGGTCGTGATCGGGTGTCCGACAAGCAACAAGCTGATTACCGGAGACAGTGTTCCGCGACCTTTACTTGCTGTCGGGATTATAGGCGGTTCGAGGTTTTTTTGTTTTTTTGTATTTTTTCTGCTTGCGTGTTACAATTTTCTGTCAATCTACCAACTCACATATAATTTGTATTTACATAATTGTTGTTCATCGTGACACGTCGATGTGGACAAAAAGTCGAAGTGAAACTGGGTTAGTCAAAGTCAAAACAATCTTTATTCAAATAGACTGCATTTGAATCGTCAATGTTATGCTATTGCCGCTTCGAAACGTCGCTTCGAATTATAATCGTTGTGGAGAAGAAACGGCAAGAAACACCCTCATTAACACAAAATGTATTTGTTTTATTATAAAGAATACAATTTTTTCTTTATCTTTATCCAGAATATCAGAATTATTAAAAATATGCATTGAATAAAAATTCAAATTGTGCTCTTTGCTTTCCAATCGCTGACCAAAAACTCCATCCGACAAAGTATTCAAGACATCACGCATATCACAACACGTACAAACAAACAAGACAGCATCCGCATCGCGTCTCATCTCTCAACGTGCGTTCACAAGATAATGCAAAACGAATGCGATAATGGACGCGCACTCTGAGCTCGCAACTCTATGCCGACGTAACATCACCCCGCCACCCCGGCCGCAAACCAGTCCCGGACGTCGCGTGACGTAACCGAACGACCCGGGCTTCGATTCTCGATGCGGCACTTTTATATCACTTTTATAGTTTGGGTATACATACATGCATTTTGGAATATCTATACTTTTGATAGATTACTTTTCCGACTCGAAGTCTTATGCAACAAGTGTGTGCGATTTAGAGAACCTGAGTTAGTTTCCCGGATCGAGGAAAGTTCAATAATAAGCAGACTAATATAAATATTAAATTAATTCTGTCTGCCTGTTACATTTTCAAACACTTGAATCATACAATCATACAGGCGTAAGGTTAGTAATCAAACTACAAAATTTTTTGTACGCCGAATCAAACTACGACAATACCGTTTTTTTATTAATAAATAATGACCAACTCGCTGTAGATTTTATGGGACTTAAACGCGTTGTAGGTAATGTCGATTTTAACATTTATCCTTCATTACATAAATGTCGATTTAGCCGTCATAAAAACGACTTGCGTTTTCCTGTACATGTTAAAGCTATATAATTGAGAAGTCAACAGTAATGCAAGGTTTACATTTCATGTTTTTACGATCAAAATATATATTTCTTGGGGTATATACAACTTTAACAGTATTTTTAATATCCTCGTACAAATATACGAAATAATTGTTGATGTCAAGGAAGAACTACCTCGGGAATATTTATTGCCGTCTCAAAATGATATATAAAGTTCACCGTGTTGTTTAGATGTCCATATCCCGAGATATTTGAGTGATTTTTTACTTTTAAAACTTTTTTTATATATATACTATTCAGGCTGTGACATAAAAGCATGGTCTTATTTCAAGACCGTAAAATAGGTCACATAAGTCATATTTCATTAAGGAATAATATATGCGTTAATCAGATTATCTGCCTGCCTCGTGGCCTCGCGGCACCATTATGTGCCGTACGATCTAGAGGTCTCGAGTTCGATTCCCGGGTTGGGTAAAATGTTATTGGGTTTTCCATTCGGAAATTCTCAGTAGCATCACGGAGCCTGGATATGTGCCTAGAAGGCGGCAACAGGCTCGCCCACTATTACGTGGGATTGATACTTGGCGAAATGTGGATGCAGAAATGCACCTCTGCCGACCCCTTTAAGGAATATAGGCGTGAGGCTATTAACAGATAAAAATATCACGCTGGGTAATGAATTAAACCTTGTTCACTTATCGATGGTTTTGTAAGCAAAATCTATTATGCGATATTATGTCGAAGACTCCATAATAAAGTTCTCTGTCGTGTTGCGCGCTAAGTGCATCTGGTACCGACCTGCCGCGATTATGCTAAGCTTATGCGAAAGCTTCATAAAATACATAGAATATTGGACATTTCCCGCCGTTTGCATCATAAAACGGATAATTTACCCTTCAATTATAGATTACAAACTACGTGCCATGGAAAACGACTATATTTGCATGTCAAATCACCAGTTGAGTCTAGCCTTGAATAGATCGCTTGATCGGAAAGTAATAACCGTTTTTTTTAAATAAATAATTAATAATATATTTAAAATGTTTACGGTGACTTAAGACGCGTAATTGGTAACCTTTCTTTCTTGAAGTTATAAGTCAATGACGTAAGGAATCATTGAGGAGTGGTTGTTCTAAGAATTCTCCGTTAGTCACATTTTATTCATGACATTTACACTGGTCATTACCAGCAGACTTAAGGTCTACCCTTTCAACCGTGTAGCGATGGCCGTGCTCAACAGTCGAACGTATATTAGCTGATATGCCACTATAAATGCATATAGATGCAAAATGTAAACTCATCATTTCATCATCATCATCAAACTATTTCATTTCAAAGGGTTTAGGCCTTAGTCCATCACGCTAGCCTAGTGGCGGTTGGCGGACTACACACCTATGAGATTCCTAAGAACTTTTAGTTGTGCAGGTTTCATCACGATGTTTTCCTTCACTGTTAAAGTACGTGATAATTCATTGTGAATACACACATAACTTTGAAAAGTCAGACGTGTGTGCCTGGGGTTTGAACCTGCGACCGTTGTGATTCTCGACCACGTGCCTAAACATCGGGGCCATCACGACTTCAAATGTAAAATATAACACAATTATTTTGTTATCAACAACTCCGGCCTATTGCTTCCCACACACGCTTAATCTATTCGCTTAATAAAACAGTTATCAGTGAATCATAAAAGCCGTCCAAGGCTAAAAGCAGTGCTCCATAAAAATCCACTTTAGTGTTTAAAAATCTGGTCTCAATTTACTACATCACCAGTAGGACCTCACCTAATACGCGCACTTTGCGTGACTCACGCATACCTGCAGATTTTTTCTTTGTGCATTCTCGGCTTTATGCCATAAACTGCAATAATTGCAGGTGGAATGTATGCTATAGAGATTTTTTATGACATCATGAGAAATCATATTTTTATGACCTTTAATATTTTTCCGTTAAGTACCTATTTAGTCTACTCACAATTCTTCAAACATATACTATGTAGTATCATGTCTTCTATGCTTTGTTCCTTTTCACACGTTATGTGATCATTGTCTATTTTTAACTTTCCAACAAACTAACACATTTCTTTGTGCATCATGTTCTTTTGTTTCTTACGTTTTCTTGTTCTAAATATGTCAATCTTAAGTTTTTTTTTAATAATCTTCTCCGTCATTTAGAATTATAAGTCTCTATAAATTACTTTACTATTCTATCAACCTCTAACCAAATGCAAATGCATAGGGATTAGCTAAAATAAATTGATCAATTCAATAAAACATTCATTGGATTAATTTGATATCACAAATTTTGTAATAAATCTGTTGATGACACGACTAATATGAGTTACGTCTTACTTAGATTTAGTGTTAGTTACCTACCCACCGCGATGATGTTCAAAGCCAACATCAAGGGAAGGTAAAATCGTATCAAATAGCGAATTTGCCTTCCTCTCGCGGACACGTCGACACACTGAAGTGTTCATAACACTAAACCACTACCATATTAAATTTTACAAGAATAAAAAAAAGCGAACATCAATCAACAAAATTTGACATAATTCAAGAACCCACCACTAACTGGCTAACAAATAATGATTCATTCGCGCCCGCATTTATCTAGAGATGACATTGCCACGGCGGTGCCAGAAAACGCATCTGTTATGGGTGGCCCAATTAAAGGTCGGCGTTTTGTAATAGCTAAATATACCTTTTGGCCACTGCGGAGTTAATACTAACAGTTACTCTCTATACAGTGATCGTTAGTATGCGAGAGCAAATTATATATAAATAAAATAAAATTTTGTAGTTTATTACAAGAGCTCCCAATGGTTAGTAAAATGTAAGAAACTGTAGTCATTAAAGCAAGATGGTGTCCGTTAATATCTTTGAGTACAATAAAATTCGATACATACATACATACTGTAGGATAATAAAGCATATTTTAATTTAGTATTGGCTTCCGATAATAAAATTATAACTTAATACTGGTAACTGTAATTGTGTAATTATTGCCTTTACGGTCATCGAACTCTTTAAATTGACCGAGTAATGGTAATGTGTTGCAAACGTGCGAAAACACCCGTCCATTCGAAGTCCATTGTTTAATAATATAACTTCTTGCTCACATATAATATGTATATACGAGTACACTCGCACGAAATTTAATTCCCGTGTTTGATTACGCTCCGCACATTACTCGTACCGGTTCGTTACTTTACTAAATGTATCACAAAAAGAAAGAATTATTAATCAAAGAAATATTTCAGTTATAATTACATATCGTGCAGCAACGTCTTCAAAAACTCCTTTGTTTGAATGCAACCTTTAATTGCTCTTCATATTTGCAATATAAAAATATCCAAAACCTCGAGAACTCGCAACGATTTCCGGGAAACACGCGTCGATTACGGCCAAACAAAAAATGAATCTTAATTTTCATTTACCAAAGGTGGTATTCGCGGCCGAAAGGTTGAAAGTGCACTCGACAATGACCCAGCAGTGGACCGTCCGGCACAGTCAGTTGTTTTGGCGGCCTGCTCGAAGGTGCTCGCGCGCCGGCCCATACGCGCTCACGAGATTTTTTCACATAAAATCGCTTTCACTAAGACGCGAGAATATCCAAAATAGTACCACCATTATATTTAATTGAGGACCAACACTAATTGGTGGGATTTCTTCACTTTTGTGTCTGTGTATGTGAATGTTATTTATTGTTGAGTGAAATTTCACAGTCGATAGTAGATTCAGCGTCATTTATCAGTGAAATAATTAATTTCAACAGCTGGTCGATTCGCAAGTGTTTTTGTTTTGTTCGTTAAAATTGATTCAACAATCGGTGTTAATTTGTTTAAACAATTTAATTCTATAGTGTTTTTATTGTTGCGTACGAAACGTTTCTCATTATCATCGTTTATTATCACAACGTTATCTTTGTTATCTGCGTCATTGACCTTGGCATCTGTAACAGGTTAGCGGAGCGCTATTTCAGGAATGTCGTACATCGTCCTCCCTACTTTTGTCGAAGGCGATGCATTGGGCATGTCCTGTGCTGTGTCCGCTTTTAAAACTTTAGCTTTCACTTGCACACACGTGCCAGTCCTATGTTTATTCGTACTTAATTATCATAGTCTACTCGTATATCAGCTTGTAAAAAGGAACCGTGAGGTTCATTCTTATTCAGAAGACGTAGAGAATTACAATGAATACAAATAGGTTTTATTTTTATGTCGAGTGTTGATAGCGTAATTGTGATGGATTCGTCCTACAATGCCCTCACCGTTCCCTCTATTGACGTCTATTAACTCTCAGATATCGACCATTTCGCCTTCTTCATTCGTCATAAAGTTATTGTTTTCTTTTCATCTTGAAGCGTCTTTCTTATAATGAATTGAATTAATTTTACCCTATACTATAATGATTATAATTTAAATGTTGTTCCATAAATAAGATACTATAAAAAATATACTACGTTTAACTACGTCCATTAATTTTACTTCATCCCAAATTAGGCAGGGACAAGTTAGCTTATTTGGTGCGTGTTCAATCTAGTACGCGAATTAGATTTAGTAGGAATTCCAACGAGGACAAGCATAATAATTGTACAGTTTTCCTGATATTAACCATTAGTTTATTAACTTATGTAAATGGTGATGTCGCACCGATCGGATGACATTGACTTGTAATGCAGTGCGTCAAAGTCAAACAACTTGTGTTTCTTTTTATTTTATGCATTTTTATATCCATACCATTCCTAATATGCTTATCTCAAACCATCAAGATCGAAGCAAAGTTTTCACCCGTTTTAAGTCTGTTGGTTATCGCGGTTCCGTGTTCCGGTTCGCTTTTCACAAAACAAGCTATCGTATCTTGAGGATGCGCCTTCTGGTCTCACCGCGGTCATTATAGACACTTTTCATTGCACGAGATGCGTCATATATGTGTTTGCTACTGTCAATGTTTACACACGTTCTAGGACCTGCGCATGAGTCACACGTGCGCTGCTACCAGATGATAGTGACGCCCGATCAAATGACCCGCCATGCCAGTCCGTATCTATTCGTCGCCGCGTACACATTGTTTATAGCGCGCTATCATTGTTTTTACATCCATTATTATTTGTGCAACCGGTGTAATATCTGCATCAATTACACGAACGCTTTATGTTTTATTAATTATTCAATAGCTGTTCGCGACGCAGACGTAAACAACGTGTGATTCTCAACGATGCAAAAAGTTTATTACTCAATTGGCACCTCATTACAAATGGAACGCAAAGCCTTCAAGGATAATTTACATCAATAATAGTGATATTGGTAACGGATATAGAAAAAATCTAGTCAGTGTTGTGCAATTCTTGTTTCAAAAATGTTGTTGGAGTCGATATTCGGATTTGGTGTGTTTTTGTACTTAATATGGAAACTGTTAATCGCAAAAAATCACGAACAAACAAAAGTGATTGAATATGAAGTTGAAGAAGAAAAACAAATCAAATACAATGCTCAGGAATATGAAAAACACGATATTAAGTCTATTAAGGATGACAATTTAAATTATCTTAAGGAAGAGCCTTGTCTTGACAAATTAAGTAAGACTGCTGCTACTGAGGTTGTCATTACTAAAACAAAACAATCTTCGTTTCTACTGGAAAACATAGTTGAATGTTCTGTAAACGACGGTTCACAAATATCATCATACGGTGATGTTAAAAATAAAGATTTTACGCCTGTTCAGTTGAAAGAACATGAAGAAAAAGTTGTTGATAATATTGCCAGACGGGAGAGTCCGCCAAAAGAAAAATTAGCGGAATTCTTAGAGAAAACTATTTTAAGCGGTGACAAAATACAATCTATCATACAAAACCTGTCCCTTGATAAAGCGGAATTTACCAAAAAATATGAATCTAATATACTCGATTACGAAGTAGAACCCATTGAGAAGATAAGACCTATTCAAAATGAGAGTTTTTTTAATGAAATAAATAAAAAGCTACAAGTATCGCCCGCGAAGCAAACAAATGACGATAATGTATTAAATAAGACTGAAGATACTGAAATTAAGAAGACGGAGGAAAGCCCATTGTACAAACGTCTTCAAAAACAATCGGGAATTCCAGCTGGTGTCAACTTCGGTTCACTTATTGGCGAATTGAAGAGTAAAACGAGAAACTCTAGTAACGGTGCATTGAAGCCTGTTTTCAAAAAGTTTGATATTGAACCTGACACCGTGGATAATGCAAAGGTTAGAGGAATAGCCTTTTTGTACCTCTATGTCTATACTATTATTATTATCGTGAAAGTAACTTTGTATGCTTTCACGTCTAAACTACTAGATCAACTCCATCATAGATGAAACATTAAGTTATTATAAGGTATTTTTTTAAATATAAGTAAACCCGAGAGAAGCTTGGCTCAACAGCTAGTATCGCAATAATTACCAATCTAATTAAAGTGAATACCAAAATATTATCACGGATACAAATGTTATGTATGTTTCCTTTTACGTTCAAATTCTTATTTAGGCAATAACCGAGCGAATCAGTTATGAAATCTGGTAAACCGATTGGCAATGTTATTTTAGAGTCGTACTAACGATCTTATGCAATATGGCGTGACAGTAAACAAGCAGCCCGTGAATGTAGATCAAATGTAATTCTACCCGCGTACGTAACAATGGGTATTTTTTTTCCTACACAGGGAACAGTACAGTAATTATTATCTTTTACGCGTACTCTATCATATCTAATGTCTTAATCGTTTGCGAACTGAGAATAATTGTATGTTACGCGCCCATTACAATGTTCACTGTCATAACTGATAATTTCAATGAGTATTGTAATGTATCTTTTGAATAAGCGCTTTGACTTGTAAATTATAATTATTAATGTACGCCTTTTGTTTTGTTACAGGAGACGCTGAATTCTGTTGTGGATGACAAGAAGAAAGTTCACATCGACGAGAACGAGTTGGGATCGAACATACTAGCGGACAGGCGGAACAAATTGGAATCTGCAGCACAAGTAAGTACATAGAATTACATATGTACAATTGTACATACACTTTTGTGTCAACGATGGGGCAGGCAAAGACGTATTTGTGCACCACCGCTTCGCTAGCTAATAGGGAGCAAACTTTTTAGAATCCGTGCTGCTACTGAGACTTTCCTAATAGGAAAACCTAATAAAACTATCCGGTTCGGGAATCGAACCCAAGTCATTTTGATCGTACGGCACACGATTGTACGGTAGAACCAAAGTCAAGTTATAAGTAAGTTAGCATTGAAAGCTCCCACAATGATACGACACTTGAAGGTCGGCAAAAAGTAAAAATGTCTCCAGTAATTTAATGCTTTTCCTGAATTTTTGTTACCTCAATTGGTGAACGTTAAGGTTGTTTAAGCCGCTTTTTATTTATCGTAATGCCATAAATTTTAATTATAGTTAATTACAGTCCTTATTGGTAAATCCATGGCACATGACATATTGTTGATACCATAGTGAACGACATCGTTTGTTACTCTTGGTATTTTTTTTATTATCACGACAAATCAGTGAGCATAATGCCGTCTAAATAGAGCATTAAGGGGCGACAGACTCACTCTCTCTCTCATCTCTTGTCACACGATAACCTCATACGGGCCTACTGTGACGTCTTTTTCTTCAGATGCGTATGCCATAAACACTTTCCTATCACATACATACATAAACTCACGCCTGTATTCCGCGAAGGGGTAGGCAGAGGTGCATTTCTGCGCCCACATTTCGCCAGGTATGTATCAGTCCCACGTAATAGGGGGCGAGCCTATTGCCGTTTTTCGGACACATTTCCAGACTCCGTGCTGTTACTGAGAATTTCCTAATGGAAAAACCCAATAACACTGCCCGACCCGGGAATCGAACCCAGGACCTCTAGATCGCTCGGCACACACTTGTACCGCGAGACCACGAGGCAGTTTTTTAGTTTTTTTATAATCACGACAAATCAGTGAGCATAATGCCGTCTAAATAGAGCATCAAGGGGCGACAGACTCACTCTCTCTCTCATCTCTTGTCACTCGATAACCTCATACGGGCCTACTGTGACGTCTTTTTCTTCAGATGCGTATTTCATCTCCAACTTTCAAAGGATGTTTGTGTGATCCAAAAATATTTATTTCGGGTCTGGGTGTTTGTGAGACCGAAAAGTCTCTCGTAGTTTCTGATACCCACGACACAAGACTCGTATCTTAATGTGGGGTCAGAACTATGTATGTGACTGTTGGGTGTATTTATTATTTTTATTATTTATGTAAGATTAAGCGTTGAATACAGGAATTATTGCTCGAAGCTTCAGCAAAGTGAATAACATTTCATAAGTATAGCTCACTTCGCTGCATTGGTACATTTCCCAAGTCCATAGTTTAGTTGCGCACGAGCATCAATATTTCATTGATAATGTCAGAGTTCATCACACTACGCATGCGCGAGTTGCTTAAACGATTCCGCTTTGCGTAAATATACATTCGAGTTTAATTGTCGAGTGGTATAATATATGAATAATGTATACTAATAAAACTACTTGAAAAATTCAGAATGTTTCGGAATTCCGATGTTGAATAGAATGTATATAATTATGAAGTTTTGTAGGGTGTTATCGTAATCATTTGTCGTCAGAACTCTATTTGTTGTGTTGCTGTACTGTGCTATTCATCATCAACCAGTAGTGTTGCTTTGGCTTTTTTGAAACTATTGGATCTATGCTAAACAATATTTGAGTAATCCAAAGCTTACTCATGTAAATTAGTAAAAGCTGCGTCATTAAATGTCTTTATTATAAATATGAAGGGATAAAGCTAATGTCATACTCTTTCGCGAATATTACTTGATATACAGGGTGTATTCAGACCGTGATCGGAAACTAAGGCAGGTAATAGCTAAGGTGATTACAAACCCCCAGGCGTTAAAGAAAATTCTGACAAAAAATAAAAAAATGAGGTTTTCTATACAAACCGCGTACATTTAATACCGATGGTTGTATGGAAAAAGTCAAAAATTTTATTTTTTGTCGGGATTTCCTGTAACGCCAGAGGGTTTGTAATCACCTTAGCTATTACCTGCCTTAGTTTCCGATCACGGTCTGAATACACCCTGTATATACTCAATCAACCAGCTCCTTGAAACAAAACTAACATAATTGTGCTAAAAAAAAAAAAAAATGTCCTTAGTGCACATTTTGCGCGTAAAATATCAACGGTGTTACTATAAAATGATACATTATATTTTAAACACAAAATATTTTTGCTATAAAGTGCCGGAAAATGAGAATTAAAAAAATTGAGCGGCCGGCACAGTATATTCTATTTTGTCTGGTTGATAATCTTTATAAAGAGAACAAAAATAAAGCCAAATGCAATGAAGAGATTTGAGAGCTAACAGAAACAAAAAACACTCGAAAATAATGTCTATTTGTTTAAGTGGTTCTATCGTAAATCTTCGTTTACTTGGTTTAAAACTGGAAATACGACGACATTTCAACACATTTGCTTCTTAAACATTAATGATTTCGACGACGCCTAGGTGACGCCTTAAGTTAAGAAATACATAAGCAATAACTTGAACTCCATTAGACGACTTAGAGAAACTTAAAGACTTTTTATACGTTTTAAATATTATATATATGTATCTACATAGTAAAACCGCTGTATTCCTGAGGTGATACACACAAAGATGTATTCTTGTGACCGTGATGCCTTATGTTAAGAAACACGTAAGCAATAACTTGAACTTCATTAGACGACTTAGAGAAACTTAAAGACTTTTTATGCGTTTTAAGTCTAGTTTATAATTGTTTATTATGAGGTCAGGATATTCTCATGTATATGTCACAATAGTTTTGTTAAATAAAGAATTATAGCTTAAATATTATTTTTCGGATTTTTTATTTTTTTATTTTTTTATAGTTTAATGGAATAGGCGTTTGTCTTCCATCTCACCTGATGGAAAGTGTAGATGAAGACTAGGGTGGTACACGCCCATCCAAAAGAAACCTGTATCTGATTTTGTAAGGCAAACTGGGCTTTTGGGCTCCTATGAAGGTACCGCCACTGATATAACCTACATACATAAACTCACGCCTGTAACCTGATATAACCTGTTGCCGCTTTTACTCAAATTAAATATGCAATGGACTTACGTAAAAACAATACCTACAAATATATTATTAATAAATAATGGCATAAATTGTGATAAAACTTTTTAGACACAGGAAATTTATGTATCGATTCAAACCAAAATTGAAAATTAAATGTAAAAGTGAATACTATTTTAGTAACTCGGAACAGAAATTTCATATTTTTGTTATTTTGTAATAATGTAACAAATAAATTTGATGGATATTATAAACATTTTTCCTGAGTTTCAAAGTTTGTGCTTTTGCGTGCGTATAGTAAAAAAAACCCATTGCATTTAATACAATGACGGCTTGTATTTGTATGAAAAGGCGTTATATATTTAATAATTTTAGTATACTTTCGGTTGTGATAGCTGACGATATTAAGTGTATTACCAGTGACTATTTTAAATATTTAAAAAGGAAGTAAGCGATAAAAGCTGTCAGCGAAGGCGGTAGATTAAAATGAGCGAGTAAAAATCTGCCTAGTGAAGTCAATAAGTCTCCCAGTAATAAATAATGTAACCAGTAATAACGCACAATTCCCAAATTATTGTTATGTCGTGAATATTGGAAAGAAGGAAGGAAGGAAGTCTTGTTTTCTAGTTCTAGTTTTATTTTGTTTTCTAGTTTTGAAAACAAAATATGTTGGTTTGAGAATCGAACCTTTATACATAACCTCGTTTTGTATCCCTTGTGTTATGTTTATATACGCCTCGGAGTCTGTATAATGCACAGTAATTGCTCATACTGTATTATCGTTATTCTGTTTTAATTAATGTTCCGTTGTTTCATAAGTTTAATTAGCTTAAGCCGTCCGGTTGCCTATCCATCCGTAACGTATTATACAAGTAACTTAAGAAGGCCACTCAAATTACGACTATCTGCACTCTTGACTGCGTGCGGCTTGTGGCAGTTTCTCGAAAAAAAAAAAACGATTGTAAATATTAAGATTATATCCTGGATTTTGACCAGTGCGAGGATGAAAATAGTTGGCACGACTGCCGATATATGTCACTTAATTAAATTTACGTTGACACTAGAAAAGCTCGGTCGTAATTTTACGTATTCCGAATTATTTTCAAACTTCCACTATTAGTGTTTAATTTTTTTGTTCTCTTGTGTAGTTAGACTACTACTATTGCCGGCTAATGAAATTGACTAAAAAAGAGGGTTAAATAAACATTCAAAGATCCTGTATCCATCTCAATCATGGAATAAACGCGAGAACATAATATGTTTCATTATGGCCTCTGAACTAAGCGTAGGCTGCAGAAATTGTTGATCAGACCAATGATATGATGATGATATGTAACGCATTAATTAACATATGATTAGAAGCAGGTACAACAATACACAATACTTAAATCCCAAAGGCAAAAACATTGGTGATACATATATGTATGTCTTCATAGAGTCGCGTTCATATAAAATGCATTTTCAATTCAATTTTTCATTATTTAAGTCTTGAACCTTGACTCGGATATTTATATTTGAATTTAGGAAATGGCTACTTAAATAAAGAGGAGACTGTTCAGTTCATGTGAGCTTGCAAAGAAAATCAGCTACGGAACTTGTTTCGCTTATTGTGACGTAATGAGGGTAGTTGATGCGACTACCTACTGGCAATATCAGGCGAAAGCGCAGGCGTCGGTGATCAATGTCAGTTGAGACGTGGCGCTGTTCAGTACTCTCAAAACTTCGCAAACACCTTTTTTTTTCGCTTTTTTTACACCAAAAATTTAAATATGAAAGCCACGAACCTTCCCTTAAATAGTTCCCGTCCTACGGAATGAACGCTATGGTCTACTCGGAATTCTTTCATATATACATACATCAGTGTCTATATCGATATCTAGGAATAATATCGTACTGCATGTACTTGGCCTACTTTATATCTCTTGTACATACTTTAATTTCTCTTGATTAATTTTTACAGTCTGTGAAACTAGAATGCTATCAAAATCATAACTTGTAAAAAAAACAAGTCTCGCAACTCAGTCCCTCTACTGTAAAAAGTTGTGAGATCCATGTAATACCAAGTCGGTTAATTTATTCAGTACCTACTTAGGGACCTTCTGTCTCAGGTGTTGTAATTAGCTAACCTAACAACATCTTATAGTGACCATGTCAATATTGAAAATATTTTATGTTTTAAATAAATAGATTGACTGTAATGCCGAGCCCCCAGATATAAGAAGGAAAAACTAACGAATTAACACCAATTTTTTCACCAAACTGTCAATCTTGTGGTACCATTGATGATGTATACCATATTCTTGTAGAATGTTCGCAAAATGCTCATGAAAGAAATAATTGTGGATTAGACCTTTCTCAGGGGAGCAATTGCAATATTATCTTGAGTGAACCACTTTCAAATAATGCTAAAAAAAATATAAATTAGTTTATAGAAAATTAGAATAGTCCTTTATATACACTTAGATATAATTTATGATTTATTTGTAAATAGTTTTGTAAATTCTACCAGGGCGACATAATCGCTGTAGCGACAAAGCCCTTTACAATTTGATTTAAAAAAAAAGACACCAATTTGAATATTTTTCCATTCTATGACTGTTCTCTGCACATGCGAGTAGTACTCGTAAAACCAGAATGTTCATATAATAATTTCGACGAATGAAGCATTCGGTAATAATTTCTATTTGAACATTTTGAACATACGGACATTCTTTATGTAGATTTCAATTTGTGACTAATTGAATACTTTGACCACAGTGATTCATTGCGGGGCGATTGCGTTACGTTGAATTTGTGTTTTACAAAACTGTTTAGTGTATAGCAACCGTTGACGCATTGCGGTTTCAAATGACCATCGGAATTCAGACAAACATATGGGGATTTTGTTAATTTGAAATCCTGAAACTCCAATTTCTGATATTTTAAAAACATCTTCATTACGAGCTGTTGGAATAATTTTAATTATAATTCTTTCATTTTGTACGAGATACATTTGTCTTAGTCAGCAAAATTTCTAATGCCAGAATTTTTTGCATAGCGATTTGTAAATGTATACAACTTCTTTTGAACAGCTTATCGTTTACATCTTGGCATATGTGAAATTATTTAGTAACAGATTTTAAAGGGATAATAAATTTTACTAAGAAACAAATACACTAGCACATAAAACAGCAGTAAGAATGCCCGAGATCTAAATTTCCATATATTTTTTCCAGGGATGGCGCAAACGTGTTCCACAGAACGACGCGACGTTGTTCACTGTCGCCGGGCGACTGGAGCGCGACAAAGTCAATACAACTGTCACCACGCCACCTCTGACGCCTCCCAATGTCGCGACACCGATCTCTGTCGCTTCGCCTGGTATACCACCGCCGAACAAGTTCAGGTAATGTTACTGCAATGACTTATGTACATTTGCAATTATCCCAAGAACAACATCATCAACCCATATACGTCCCACTGCTGGGCACATGACTCCTCTACAACTGAGAGGGTTTAGGCCTTAGTCCACCACGCTGGCCTAATGCGGGTTGGCGGACTACACACCTAAGAAATTCCTAAGAACTTTTAGGTGTGCAGGCTTCATCACGATGTTTTCCTTCATCGTTAAAGTACGTGATAATTAATTATGAATACACACATAACTTCGAGAAGTCAGAGGTGTGTGCCTGGGGTTTGAAACCGCGACCGTCGAGATTCTCGACCGTGTGCCTAAACCTCGAGGCCATCACGACAAAAACAACATATGAGTAGACATAACTGATAGATATAGTATCCCCACGATACGATTCTTGTATCGTATCAGAAATTACTGGCGACTTTTTGGTCTTTGAAATACGGAGAACTGACGGCTGACATTTGGAAAGCTAATACGCAGTAAATTAAGAATTCACTTCCTCGAACTTACAGTGGAAGAATATAGGTAACAATAACAAATCTAAACATTGAGAATGACGAATAAGAAGCGATTGGCATAATCGTGATTAAGAAAATAATGTGACTGCATTTGAACATTTTATTATCAGTTGCAATCGTTTGTGCTAAAATCTATATGACTGTAATAAATACAATATCGGCTTATTGAGGCACATATCGCTTATCTTTTTACATATACATACATAAACTCACGCCTGTATTCCCCGAAGGGGTAGGCAGAGGTGCATTTCTGCACCCACATTCCGCCAGGTATGTATCAGTCCCACGTAATAGGGGGCGAGCCTATTGCCGTTTTTCGGGCACATTT
This sequence comes from Hemaris fuciformis, assembly GCA_907164795.1. Lineage (NCBI taxonomy): Eukaryota > Metazoa > Arthropoda > Insecta > Lepidoptera > Sphingidae > Hemaris > Hemaris fuciformis. The sequence continues at coordinate 4,818,901 of OU015445.1, forward strand.
CCAGACTCCGTGCTGTTACTGAGAATTTCCTAATGGGAAAAACCCAATCACACTTTGCCCGACCCGGGAATCGAACCCAGAACCAGATCGCACGGCACATACTTGTACCGCGAGACCACAAGGCAGTCGTCGACGCTTATCTGTTTATGAATATGAATTTATCACCGAAATTTATGTCTCGATTATGTTCTTCAAAACTGAACTTTTTCTCATCCATTCAGGGTACATGAACCATTAAACAGGTATTTTAGTAAACAAGAAAACAGAGTTATTTATAATATCTTGGCCTGCGTAGGTCGAGCGGTTTGCTGAAATTCCAACCCACACGGATACGGTCGTCTGTTCGTTTGATGGAATTTTGACGAGTTATTCACTAATAGTAGTACTCATAGGTTTTATTTTGGTTTCGATGATGCCTTTATGTATGAATTTGCAGTTTCTTTAAATAATAATTTTCATATTGATATTTTCGGAAAAGTTTGTAAGATGATGAATTAAAGTTTATTAGTCAAAGTAAAATTATTAGTTAAGAAAATTTTATTGAGGTCATCAATAAAATGCTGCAAGGCCCCATAGTTGTCGCCCCAAAAGGACAATGCAGTGTGTAAACCAATTTTAAAATCTAGAAATATAACGATGTTATGTATAGAACAAATATATTATATAACTATATATATGAATCGTATTGCTTTCACAGATCCCGCAAGCAGACATCGCCCACCAAGAACGGTTTCCCATCTGGCCCGTTGCGTTCAGCCTCGTGCGCAGTCGTCAGCGCCGCCGCCGTAGAGCTCAAACCCAGGGAGCCAGTCCGACCTGACCGAGAATCCTTCAAGAGGAGTCACTCCGTCAGCGAAAGCATTAGCCGGGTTGATGAAAGTACGTTGGTTTTTTATTTAATTTTTACTACTGTTGCCCTGCAGTGTCAACCCCTTCAAGTATAATTTAGACTTAGAAGGTTAAAGGAGCCTATATGTTAAACCGAGTGCATACCTCAAAACCACATTACATCAAAACTGGTCTGGCTATTTGATGGCTATTTTGAAGGCGTAACAAACATACGAACTCATAACGTTTTCGTAAATTTCCACTTTTATATTAGAGTAACTAATAGTAAAACCCACTCTGAATAATATTAATTTGAAGGCCAAGCAAAATGCGGGCTAAATTAGCACGAACAGATGATGTTCTATGCTTCCTTTTTATCCATATTTGTATATATTTGTTCTCCATACTGGTATAGTGGAATTAAGGCATTGGCTCTTAATAGTAGAAGTAAATGACGCTTTACTGGCTATTGAGAAATAATTATTAAAATCTCCCACCATTCGCAGTTAACAATTCAAAATTAGAATAAATCATCAAAACGAGTTCTATACTCCATGCAAAATTACCCTAAAACTTGATGCAAATATCCGGAGGGATATTTGCATGATATTGCGTGGTGGAGCCACCACAACCATTGGTACCCAATTAAAATACTCATTGTCTCCAGAAGAAGAAGACTCGCCCGGCGCCGAAAAGTCTGGATGTCCTGTGCGAGTGCCGCGCGCCGACGACGAGACCTTCCACGCGTTCTTCGCGCCTCTTCAGCAGCAAGAGAAGACTGAAGGCGTAGAAGTAGATTTGGACGCCATTGACAGTGGCTCCAGGCAATTGTGAGTAGTTTGTTAATTACGTCATCATCAGCCCATATACGTCCCACTGTTGGGCACGGGCCTCCTCTGCAACTGAGAAGGTTTTAGGCCTTAGTCCACCACGCTGGCTTAGTGCGGGTTGGCGGACTACACACCTAAGAAATTTCAGGTGTGCAGGTTTCCTCACGATGTTTTCCTTCACTGTTGAAGTAAGTGATGATTCATTTTGAATACACACATAACTTAAAACAAGTTAGAGGTTTGTGCCTTGGGTTTGAATCTGCGACCGCCGAGATTCTCGACCGTGCGCCTAATCCTCGACGCCATCACTACTTGTTAATTATAATAGGTTTGATTTATCGCCTTCCACAAGTAGGATGGAGCTGGTAAACGATAATTTGTATCATTTTTGTAGTGTGTGTCAGAAACTACATTTAATATAAATCTATTTCTTTACCATGTACAACGTCATAATGGTGAATCTTTTCATAAGTCACAAATTATATTTTAGAATTATTCAACACGACATCGACCTGTATACAGGTGTATTCAGACCATGATCGGAAACTAAGGCAGGTAATAGCTACAGTGATTACGAATCCATTAGCGTTAAATATATAGATTATATAAATATAACGGCGTAAAACCATAAACTGAGAGCTATGTCATCGCTCTTGCGTAAACAAGAATGACTCACGGGCGGTCGCCCCTCTGCGGTGTCGATTGCCCCCACTATTCTGTCTATGAAAACCCGCCCGCTACAGCGAAGCGAAGCATTCATCGGTCGACGCGCGGACAGTAAACATCCGATTCATTGGGAAATAAAAAAGAACTTTGATTGATGTTGGTTGTTAAAGTTACTTCTCAAAATGCATCCTCCAGTAATAACGATGTCACTGCTATTCATACCGATACAGGACTATCTGCCTCGTCAGTAATTGTGAAAGTTTACTAAAGAAAACTCAAAGTATGAGTTATCACCAAAAACCAACAGTTGTGACGTCGGCAATGTGACGTCACACATCTTAAAGACACTTCGAAGCCTCTCCTGCTCCGACAGATATTTTATATTATATTTGTAATCACCGTAGCTATTATCTGCCTTAGTTTCCGATTACGGTCTGAATACACAATATGTTTACTGGTTGATGTATTTCATCTTATGTTTTAATAATATGTAATGACTCAATAATTTCTTCGAGTCCTGACTATTAATAGTACTCAATAAAATGCACTGTAATTAGAGACGTGTCAATTGACTCGTTGTGAAGTGCGGAACAATTGGCTGCATGCATTAAACTGTAGTTTTATTGCATTCAGTTGTACAGGCAACTGTTGTTAGTAAACTGTACTTATCAGTTCTAGGAAAAACATTAAAATCGGTATATTTAGAACAGGAATTGGTCACTAATATAATTGAGTCAAATCTCGGATTGGCTTTAAAAATAAATCTGTTATAATTCGTAGTATCTTTTAAAATAAACATTCTTTTCGTTATAGTATTAAAGTAATTTTTTTTATTTTGTTCCGTTATTTGATATTATCGTGCTCCAGGATCGACAGCGGCACGCACAGTATTAACGTCGAGCACTGAAGATCAGTGAAATGAATCATAAAAAGTTATAAAGGAACTCCTTTGAACAAAGAGTTGTCTAGTTCCCTTAGTGGATGTATGTTAAAGTTGCCGATACTGCTTCCTGTACGTTTATCATATTTCATCAGCTTGTATGTATAGGTACAACGCTATTGTGTTGACTGAACAGGCCATCCCAAAATCACCGTCAACAGCCAACGCCACAGGGCAATAAATTCGTGCCAGGATGATAATTTGGTCGAAGAATAATAGAACTATAGCACTTGTGCCAATCGGTTCATTAAACCATTTGTATATACAAATATTGTTTTCTTTCAATTGTTGACTGCACCGTGGTCCCGCGGCACAAGTATGTGCCGTGCGATCTAGAAGTCCTGGGTTCGATTCCCAGGTCGGGCAAAGTGTTATTGGGTTTTTCCATTAGGGAATTCTCAGTAGCAGCACGGAGTCTGGAATTGTACCCGAAAAACGGCAATAGGCTCGCCCCCTATTACGTGGGATTGATACAAACCTGGCGAAATGTGGGTGCAGAAATGCACCTCTGCCTACTCCTTCGAGAAATACAGGAGTGAGATTATGTATGTTTTCTTTTGAATTCTTTTGTACTTTCGTTTTTGTTTACGTTAAGTTTTTATGCAAGTTGTGTTATAGATATTTATACACGCAAACATGTTATTAGTTTTTAAGTAATTTAAGTATCAGTATAGTTAGATATTTATGTAACTGTATCATCATCATCATCAGCCCATATACGTCCCACTGCTGGGCACGGGCCTCCTCTACAACTGAGAGGGTTTAGGCCTTAGTCCACCACGCTGGCCTAGTGCGGTATGATTCTCTTATAATATAAAATAAATAAATAAAAAATACAAACGAACTGATGACGTAACATATTGTTGTAGACTGGCTAGCGAGTGGACTCGTCGCGCGAGACGAGAGCGCCGTCACGCCGCATCCAGGAACCCACTGAAGGCGCTGGCGGCGCGCGCGGACATCCGCGAGGAGTACGTGCCGCCGCCCTCCACCAACATACGGGAACAACTCATCAAGGAGAAAGGTAAGCAACCTAACCTCACCTACAATTTGCTAAAGGCAACTTATTATAACTCACAATTTACTCTAATGTTTGTTCTTATAAAATTATTAAAGTATTGAAGCCATTGGTTTCAATTATCGTTATTTAGCTCGGAACTATACTTTGGTAAAAAATGCTATGTTCTTAATATATACTTAATTTAAAAAATAACTGATATTACATACAAATTTCATCTTTTAGCTTTATTCTCGAGATAAAATGTAGCTTAAACCCTTTTTCAAGGACCCATCTATCTTTATTATAACATTTTCTAGAAACAGACGCAGGTGATTAACTTTTCGGTCTCACCTCACCTTTAATCCTTGTATAAGTACTTTTAACCAAACAAATATTTTTCTCGTTGTATCTTTTTTTTAATTTTCATTTGTTTTTCTCTCCGCAGTGACCGCGAACGTGGGCCTGGCCGCCGAAGCCCTAGCAGCCTTGGCCAGCAAGGAAGACTTCTCGAGCGTGTCGCTGCGCAGCGCGGCCGCGCCCGTGTCCTCGCACGGCACCAAGCCGCTCATGCTGCTCCACGTCAAGGGCAGGAGACGAGTGCAGGTAACTTTAAATTCCCCGATTCAAAGTCATTTTTCAATAAAAAAAACTCATGGTAGGTTTGTGTTTAAATGTAATAAACGTATTGTTAAAGAGTAGTTAAAGCAGAATGTATTTCATTGACTGATCTATCGAGAGTTCTTTTAGGCTATTAAAAAGAGTTTTTTTTTAAATAATCGCTTTATTTATCTATCGAAACAAGGTACTGCATGAATGATTAAACTTGTATATTAATCGTATATTCAAGAGCCTAAAAATACTTGACATATATTTTTTAACACATATAAAAATATATTAATGATACATCTATGTAATTCTAACATGCATCAATGTTAATAAATATTGTCTTCTAACATTTTCCACCATATTTCATCATTGGCGTCCTGTGTTTTCAGACGAGACTCGTGGAGCCGGTGCACACGAACGTGAATCGGGGTGATTGTTTCATCCTCATCACGCCAGACCAGCTGTACCTCTACATCGGACTGTACGCCAACGTTATTGAAAGGTACCGTGTCCAATTAACCCAAAATACCCTTTTTTAGCCTGGTAACCACAAAATTTACTCCTTAAAAATATCCCCAAATATTATGACAATATTGTTTTTAAAATTTAGTTCATATTAAAAATGCCTAATAGCAGGAAAAAAGTATATTTTGCATTTGAACAACGAACTTTATAAATATTGAATTTGATTTTTTCTTTCCTTCCAGAAATCGTAGCACAGACATCGCTCTGCACATTTACAACACAAAAGATCTTGGATGCAAAAACGCACCTGCACTCATAAAAATCGACGAGCAAGTCAAGAACTACAGCAACAAACATTGGACCCAATTCTGGTCGTTGCTCGGCGTGACCGAAGGCGTCGAGGACTACAAGCCCATAGAGACAGGTCATGCCGACGAAGATGAAATATTCGAGTCGTGCATCGTACAGACAAACATGTGCTACGAAGTGCTTGACGACGAGTTGGTGCCAATTAAGGAGTATTGGGGCCAAGTACCAAAGATAGCCATGCTCAACCAATCCAAAGTGATTGTTTTCGATTTTGGCTCGGAAATGTACATTTGGTACGGCAAGAATGTGCCCCTGGAAAGTCGAAGGCGAGCGGCCCAACTGGCCCAGGAGTTATTCGACGAAGGGTACAACTATGAGGAATGCCACATAAACCCTTTGAACGCTGCCATGTATCAAGGTGCCCGTGAAGAATCCAACACTCCTACCAAAGTGTCCAAAACTCGGCCGGAATGGGCGATTTTATCGAAAGTGACACAGCATATGGAATCCATACTATTTAAGGAGAAGTTCCTCGATTGGCCTGACTACACCAGGGTCATAAAAGTGAAAGCGCCAGAGAATAAAAACAACTCAATCGAGATCAAGCCCTGCGATGCCGAGGAGATGTGGTCCAATGAGTACCAAGAGCCAGATTTAATCTTGGAGGGATCCCATCTCGGTAGAGGCACGCACTACTACGACAAAGAGAACATGAGGCATTACGATATCAACACTAAATCCGTATGCAAGTGGGTCATCCGCGAATACGACTATCAGAAAGTCGATAACGAGTCGGAAATCTGCGAATTTTTCTCAGGAGACAGTTATATCATCCGATGGGAGTACCAGATTACTGTCTCCGGACGAGAGTTGAACGGGAAACCTTCGAAGCACAACGTGACTGGCAGAGATCGATGTGCGTACTTCTGCTGGCAGGGTAAAGACGCGTCGTCGAATGAGAAGGGCGCGGCGGCGTTACTAACAGTCGAACTGGACAAAGAGAAAGGTCCTCAAGTACGAGTGGCGCAAGGAAACGAACCGCCAGCGTTCTTAAACCTGTTCCATGGCAACCTAGTCATACACCAAGGCAAGAGAGACACGGACAAGAGCCGGTACCGGTTGTTCGTCACGCGAGGCAATGTCTCAAACGAGGCGTACTTGGTGCAAGTCCCGTGCTCAGTGCGTCAGCTTCGAAGCCGTGGCTCCCTAATTCTCGTCGATACGGAGAAAGGCGGCCTCTACATCTGGCACGGCTCCCGCAGCCTCAAGCACACCAAAACCGTTGCGATCGATTTGGCCAACAAAATGATTGCGAGGAAAACGAATTACTTGCACAGCGGCGATTGGAAGATCACCGAAGTGCGAGAGGGCGAGGAGCCGAAAGAGGTTCTGGAGGCGCTGGGTGTCGCCAACAAGCAGTCCTACAACTCCGTGATGAGTGGCGAGGAGTCCGGCGGTGACGTCACGCCACGGTTGTTCCACTTCACGGACCTGAGCGGTCAGTTCGAAGCCAACGAGGTGCTGTCGCCGCTGCGCCACGAACATCTGGTGACACCCTTCCCTTTTGAACAAAAGGAGTTGTATTCGGCTTCGCAACCTGGTAAGAATAACATTTACTCCCGACAATTCTAATTTGTATTTGTGAATTATATATTGTATTATATTGATTAATTTATTTTTCAGCTTTATTCCTGTTGGACGACGGCAAAAACGTATGGTTGTGGCAAGGCTGGTGGCCTCGGGGTGAAGACGGAGAACTGGAGACTGCGGAGATTAACACCGGTATGTTAAATTATTAATTGTCGTATTTTTTCGTACTCTATTATTTATCAGCTCTTTTATTTGTTATTTATTTCATTACATTTAATAAATATCATTTTTTTTCACATAGAAGAAGCCGCAAACGAGTATTAAATAACTTTGGACGTAAATCGTTGTTTGACAGTAGCTTGTTCATTAACGTGTATAGTTCTATACAGAATTATTATATCAGAATTATTTGAGTTTTTAAAGCACAACCTAGAATGAAACATTAGATTTTATATGTACGTTTTGTAGCCCGTAGAATATATTACAAGTAACCCATATTATTATTTCAGGCGTGGGCGCATTTGCTGCTCGATGGCAAGCAATGCGTGCTGCGGCCCTGCGCTCTGCACTGGAGTACGTGCGCGTGGCGGACTCGCACCGGGGGGTCGCGGGGGGCACGGGTGGCGCGGGGGGCGCGGAGGGGGAGGCGCGGCGCCCGCAGGCCGACGTGCGCGTGGTGATGGCCGGGCTCGAGCCGCGCGCCTTCACCGACCTGTTCGACACCTGGGCCGACCACGACCACGCCGCTGAGGCTAACATCGCCGTAAGTACACACCGCTCTTGCACAATCAAGCTTCTATACCCTATGCCTTATTGCAAATATCGATATAAATACACCACCCGGTGAAGGCTTGGTATTATTGTAAATACAAATATAACCCGACACGAAAGCGTCTGCCTTGTGTCGATGAAGGTCAATTTATTGCATTGTAATTATACTATCGATACTGATGTGTATATTCAATGTGTTTTAAGTAAGTTATTGATTACTAGCGACCTCAATCAATTTTGGTTAACGGGTATCTCGACGTAAATGCTCCTGTACATAACGGACAGTTTCAAAATGTACTATCATCGACTTTAGCACACAAAGTATCGATGAGTCGATGATTTTATCGACATCGGTTTCCTTGTCCAAATCAAGCATACAATGTAGTTGTGGGAGCATAGACATCTGACTCCAGATCAGAAGGTTGCGTGTTTAGATCACGTCGGGGTCACCAGTTGTTAGTGTATCAGTTCACGTTGGAGTCACCGATGTACGTGAATCTGTGATACACGTGTATTGTTGCGTAAGTAGGGTAAGAGCAGCGACGTAAATGAAACGACCGGTCTTGATGCGTGCTAATAGATGACTCAGTGCGTGTAAAACCTTTATTGCCTTATATACAAAATTTTGACATAGTTCGAGTCCATAGACTATGCTGACTATGCTCCCACATAGTGTATATGAGGGATGTGAATAGTAGTGAGTTAGGCGGCAATGAGGGATGTGAATAGAAGTGAGTTGGGTGGCGGTGCTGGTGGGTGTAGCAAGGCGTGTTGCAGGTGGGGCACAAGGCGGGCGCGGCGCTGTCCGGCGCGGGCGAGCTGTCGCGCGCGAGTGGCGGCGCGCTGCTGCCGCTGGGCGCGCTGCAGCGCCGCCCGCTGCCCGACCACGTCGACCCGCACCACCTCGAGCGACATCTCTCCGACCACGACTTCCTGGTACGTACGCACACTGCACTGCCACTGCATTGCTTGTCTCGCACTCATTGCACATCTATGGTCGATGACGAGGTGGAGGTGAAACAGTTTTGAGTCGATATCGATTTGTAAATGTGTATTATTTGTATAATAGTGGACAATGTTGTGTGGATTTTTTACAGAGTTATAAAAAATATACATTTCGGAATTTTATTAAAAAATCCCTTTTTATTTACAAAAAAAAAACAATTAAATTAAATACCACGACAGTCTTAGTTTTTGAAAACTACAATTTTTACTCACGTGTTGTAAACATAATGAATGTGATAAAATATTAACGACAAAACTAATTTAATCCCATTTTTTAAACCACATATGCATGTATCATGATGTCTTAATAATATTTTAATTGAATAATCACAGAAACGTCATGTTTTAACATTCAAAGACTTTGATATCCGTCACCAAGTCTTAACGCAGATTTTCTCTTTCCAGGAGGCTTTCGGTATGACCAAAGAAGAATTCTCGGTTCTGCCCGCTTGGAAGCAGACTAACCTGAAGAAGGACATAGGCCTATTTTGACCGATATGTCCTCACGTACTCGTTGAATTCGTACACTTTGCACGCTCTACGCTTCGGTGGCTAGTGCGCGCGGAATAATGGCCGGCGGGCCAGTGCAGGTACCGAGAAACGAAGCGGGGACTCTAGACGTCAGGGAGCATCGATACATATCGATAATCGGACGTAAACTGCTCGAAATTAAGATATCGATGCATTCACTCGTGTCTTACAATCGATAATCGTGATAATACTTTTTACTTGCGTCGGTATCGTAGCTCTACCGTGCCGGCTGGAACATGTTTATATATTGTGGCGATACCTCGCGACCCGCGTTGTCGTTGTCGATGTATCCAATAAGAAGGTCTCAATATCGTAGTCGAGTTTGACGTCTATTTGTCTCACTCTTTATAGGATAAATATTTTGTACAACCGCAGCTGTTTCGTACTTTTTTACTGAACAATGTCCACGATGGATTTGATAAATAAAAGAATTAATGTTAAGAACACGCTTTAAATTCTATAGTTAAATAAATGAAACTATTGTCATTTTGTACTAACTAACGATATGTACCAAACTATGTATTCGCTCTCGTGATATTTTCATGTAACCGCTGTAGACCATAGACAATATAGTTATATATAATTATGGATTTGGACGTTGGAATTGTATCGTCGTCGTATGGAGTGTATTCATTTGTCGCATCCGTGATGTCGCGCACGAAACGTGTTTTTGTATATAGTTGTTTTTCATTATTTATTTCTTAACAACGGTTCTTTGTATTGTATTGTAACGGCAGTTTTATTATGAGTTTGTAAAGTAAAATATTAGTATTTTTGTTTTTAATTTTAGATGTTTGTTTTGTAGATAGCACCGTGGATGTGACAATGATTTTATTGGTGATATTTTTCGATGTAAAATTTTCGATTCTGTTGAGCGGTGTGTCAAGCCAAAGAGATATCTTGATGACTTTGTCGATTATTGGTATATTGTTAATGTAAAGAAGCGCGCTCGTTCGACAAAATCGAACGTTGAAACGTTTTAGTAAGGCAAATGTGTCTGGTCAAAGAATGGTTATATGTTATGAAACGCTAGTTATACAACCACGTACTTTAATATAATAATTCGCTTTAGTGTTAGGCTTATGTGTTGTGGCGTTTGAAATCGTACACGAAAGGCTTCGTCAGTTTTAAAATTTAAAGAATCTTGCCAATTGTACCGATATACAAAGTTTTGACGAATCCATTTTATATTTTAAAATTATTTTAATTATACAATAAAATAGTGAATGTTTTAACGTGTATAGAACAATACGGCGGAGTGGTGTAAGATATCAAATGCACAATGCTCATATATTTTAACACATCACATATCTTTAATATCTACTCATTGCTAATCTTTTATACTGTGCGTTAGGTGGACCATGATAAAACGTTTTTATATGAATACGAATATTTTGCCTTAAATGTATCGCGCTACCTTCCTGCGCTTCGATTCAAAACACATTATGTTGACTAAAATGTTTTTGAGTTGTTGTGATACGGCCATTTCAATGTGGCTTGATTTACGGTCATTTCTTTATATTTTGTTATTTACAAGTCGATAGACGCTTCCGAAGCCGAAGGCCTTACGGTTTACAATGACATATAAATTTAATGTTTAGTGAACCCGCAATGAAATGAAATGTCAATTTTTATAACGGCGTTTTTCCACGCAAATTGCTTAATACTTTAATATTGGTGATACATTGTGTTATTTATGAATACAAGGTAATGAGTTTTTTTACTACATATTTGCTTATTGTATTAATTTATTTCATAATGGTTTTCGGGAGTGGCCATTGACAGCCTGTATAATTTTTATAGAGTCTTGTTGCCTAGCTGTTAGGCCGCGAATAAATTTTGCCAGTATTGTAAGAAATATCTGCCAATGAGTAGACAGCTAACAATAAAGTCATACCTTAGTTAACTATTGATAACCGTTTATTGATGTCCTAAGATGCATTTATGGCCGATCCTATCGCGGGCCTACCGTGACATAAAACGTAATTCTCAAATCCAATGTTTAATGTTTTGCTTGGTTGTGTTACTTATACTATAATTATTATTGTATTTGAGATTTATTTTGTATAATAATGATGTAATAAATTGCTAAAATAATTATTTGTGTTTTTTTTAATGTCACATAATTATATTTCTATAACAAGCATGGATGTGGATGGTTTTAAATTATATCGGGAACGCCGACTTTCTGACGAATACAAGTGAAAGATGATATTTTCCATTGCTGTAAGTAAAATTGCCAGTTGAAGACGAACAATGATTCCATGGTTTTATTTTGTTAGTATGACAAAGCATCTACGCCTTTATATAGTTAGTTAGTTAAAGAAAAACGTTTCACCGTTTAGCTAATTAGTTTGGTTTTATACATACAAACATATGTTCATATAACCTCACGGCTGTATTCCTTTTAGTTTGTTAAAAAAAACATTAAATTCACCGATCACACATTTAGTTTGGTTTTTATATATATGACAAACTAATTTCACGCCGGTATCTCCCGAAGGGGTTGGCGTTTTTAACCTTTGTTTAAACGATAAGCCGTCTGCATTTTATTCGTCATAGGACATGACACGTTTATAAAATAGTATTGGTTCTTCTCCTCCCATCCCCTTATTGGGAGTTTTTATAAAATGAGACAAATAAATGTTTTTTTACAAAATGGTCAACCCCCCTCCTAAATCGTATTACTTAATAAATGAGTGGCTCCTATAGGAGCTAGTTGGATAGTTGTTCGGCTTGCTAAGACAAGAATTATCATTATGACAAATTAAACAACGTGGGCATTCCTTAACTTCTGGATGTCTCTACAAATAATATCTTTGGCATGTAAAATTCACCAAAAGAAGCTAGGTCAGACTAACTCATCGGCCGCCCTGTGGATTGGGGGCGTAAGAATTCCGACACGCCAACCTCTGCCTGTCGTAAGAGGCGCCTCATGGGGGATTGTCGGGAATTTATGTAACTCTACGCCCGAATTTATCACGCTCAAATGGTACAACTTGGTCATTTTGTCGTGCGTATTTCAAATAAACATAATTGTTCATTCACACACAAAAAAAGGTCTTAAAAAGAATGGAGTTTAAAAAGAAGGCATTAACTACTAATAAGGTCTACATAATCTATTTACGCTTGTGTCTAGCGAACCAACTAATAATCTCTATCACCTGCATGCAAGCCTGACTAAACACTAATAGTACAAGATCCGACTAAGAAATATATACCCTCATCTGTTATTTGAATGTGATAAGAAAAAAATGATAGATAATATTCACGTTGACATATTGCAAATGGGTTGTCTAGTTAAATTAAGTCCAGATAATATTATCTAAATAATTAAATTCAAAATTAAATTTATTTAATCTACTTCCCTCATTGGTTATTTCAAAAAAAATATGCCAGTTAGAAGAATATACCCAAGAGAACTGAAAACGTAAAGGTTGTCTACTGTCACAACTGCGCAACTGTAGGGTTGTTAGGTATAAACAGGTGAGTAAATGTTATTGATATACCCTCATCGGTTATTTACCCGAAAAAAAGTTTAAATGAAAGCTTATTTTATTCTTAATTTAACTGTATTAGGTTGTCTATTAAAAAGTTGATATAGATAATGGTTGCCTAGATTTTGTAAGTAAATTTTGAAGAAGATTTTTCTCAGCACATTATAATATATTATTATTATATTTCTCAAGTCGTCGGACCATCGTGCTGCAGGACGTCCTACACTACGTTTGCCTAAGCGCGGTCTCCACTCCAACACTTGTCTGCTCCATCGGCCGTCGGACCGTCGGCAGACATGGCCGACCCACTTCCACTTTAGCGTGCTAATCTTGCGGGCAATGTCAGTGACTCTTGTTCTCTGGCGGATGACTTCATTACGAATTCTATCCACCAGAGAAACTCTAAGCATTGCCCGCTCCATAGCACGCTGAGCGACTTTGAATTTGTGGACCAGGCCTTTGGTGAGTGTTCACGTTTCGGCTCCGTATGTCATTAAGGGTAGGACGTACTGATTAAAGACTTTCGTCTTAAGGCACTGAGGGATCGACGACTTGAAAATATGACGTAGCTTCCCGAATGCCGCCCAGCCCAACCGTATTCTTCGGTCCGCCTCCTGCTCGAAGTTGTGCCTGCCTAGTTGGATAGTTTGTCCGAGGTAGATGTATTCTTGGACAACTTCGAGAGTGGCATTCCCTACGACTACTGGCCTCGGAGAGAGATACTACTAGTATACTACTATTAGTATAATAGATCAGTTAAAAATATCTTCTGATTCTGACTCGTCAGAAGAGGCTACATCAAAATCTACGTCTACATCTTCCTCGAGTTCTTTTCTCTCCAATACAGTCAGTACATCCTCAACTTGCAAAGGTGTGGGATCTCCTTCGAACCATTTGGGTTTCAAATAGCCATCTAAAAACCAGCCACAATCTTCAGGTTTTAATTTGACACAGCTTGCATCTGTTGCATGAAGCCACATCGAATTTACATATTATATCGTGCTCAAATTTTTTTGATGGAGAGACTTCCAGCATGGTGGAATGAGATTGGAGTCATCATCATCAGCATTCAAATCTATCTCGCCTGGCGATACGCCACAGGGTATCTCGACTGTGAGATGAGTATCACTCGTAGACGTACTTGGTTCCACCTTAAAAAGTAATAAATAAAATAAATAAATAAATAAATTACTTAGTTCTTTAATAATTCAATATATATTATTTATTTATACGTACAGAGTGTTGAAAAGAGTTAGAAGATATTTGTTGCTACAGATTACTTGAAAGTTTAGGTACCTGAAAATGTAATATCATTACAAACATTAGTTACAAATAATTATTAATACGTGGTCGAGAAAGAATGAACAATTTACTTAATTAAATACGATCTAAAAATTATATACTCACATCGTGCTGCATGCAAAATGTTGTAAATTCATTTTTATATTTTTTGTTTAAAACAGTCACTTTTTTAGAACAAATAGAATGATAACCAATATTATCAATAAAATCGACACATAACCTAATATCACCATACAAAATTTTTTTTTCTTCGAAATAATAACTTAAGAAAACAATTTTTAAAGGATTCATTAATTAATTACAAAATCTAGGCAACCATTATCAATATCAACTTATGAATAGACAACCTAATACAGTTAAATTAGGAATAAAATAAGCTTTCATTTAAACTTTTTTCGGATAAATAACCGATGAGGGTATATCAATAACATTTACTCACCTGTTTATACCTAACAACCCTACAGTTGCGCAGTTGTGACAGTAGACAACCTTTACGTTTACAGTTCTCTTGGGTATATTCTTGTAACTGGTATATATTTTTTTGAAATAACCGATGAGGGAAGTAGATTAAATAAATTTAATTTTGAATTTAATTATTTAATATTATCTGGACTTAATTTAACTAGACAACCCATTTGCAATATGTCAATGTGAATATTATCTATCATTTTTTTCTTATCACATTCAAATAACAGATGAGGGTATATATTTCTTAGTGGGATCTTAGACTATAATGTCATTAAGTCTAATTAATTATCGAGTCACTGGGAATTTCCAATGAATTCGGACGCTAGTGCCTTTGAGTGAAGCGGCTAAATTAATCTAAATTACTGATTATTGGGCAACTTTCATGTTGCAGCTCTATATAGGTCATATTATACTGGGCACGGGTTTCCTCTACTACTGACTGGGGCATGTTTTCATGCAGCTCACAGTCATTTTGTCGGTTAGTTTAGTGCTGGTTGTCAGAGTCACCTAAGAAATATATTTAGGAATACCTTTTTAGGTGCCAAAATCCTTTTTATTAACAATTACATAAATGAACATTTTTTAATTTTTAGGATCCCATTTTAACCACTGTATAAGCTAAATTTGATAATGTAGCAAAATATTACTGCCATTATACAATTACAATATACAATACAATTGACCAACTTAAAAATAATTTATATAATAATAACAGTGTTCGTCAAATCTGCACGTGACGTTATTAATAAGAAATGATTTTGAAAGAGATTAAAGTTCCTTCTTATAGTCTAGTCAACAAGTACAAAAACGTGTTAAATAGAAATAAAGCTCCTAAAAATATGTGCCATACCTCATTCGATTCGGAATGACGTCTAGAAAAATGTTTTTTAAGGGCATATTAGCACATAAAAAATTGCAATTGTTATTAACAAAATAAGAAAAAAAAACAAGGTATTTAGTTTTTCGTTAATAACTTTTAAAATAATGATATTTAAGGAATTATGAAAAAAGATCCTGAAAGAGGAGGAAATTTCCAATAAAAAAGTCCTTACTCCCGGAACTCTATCTATATTATTTATAACTTTTATTTAACGCTGGAAATAGCGCTCCGCGAGGGCGTTACGACATAGGCGCGTCGTCTAAAAAGCCGGTTTATCACCTAAAATCATTTATTTATAATATTAAATAACAATTTAAAAATTTGAATAAATTATGGTGTAATCTAGACACTTGAACGAAAATAACCTCGGTGAAAAATATTTTTTTTGACAACTTTTCAAAAAGTTACACCGTTGTTAATTAACTAATGTTTTTCCAATCTCTGTTTTTATAAATTACGGCATAAAAGTTTAAAAAATTAGTCTAAAAATATTTCGCTTCGTGGAGCTCTTCTTAATTAGGTACTTAATAAAGTTATGCAGAAAAAAAATATTAAAGTTTATTATTTTGTTAATTATAATTCTTTTAAATGAACTAAAAATGAAATTTCTAAAAAATGTTATCAAAACATTTATTTTTTTTGGTAATATCTTATTATTGCTGTTTTTGCATCTAATATAGGTATTAATTAACATTGGGAAAAAAAATGTTACGTCATTTATTAAGAAATTGTTTATAAACAGACTATTTTGCGATTTAAAAAAAAAAATTTTTTACTATCTTATTGCAAAGGCAAAATGATGATTTAAAAAAGAAAAAAAAATCTTAAATAAATTTTTTTATTGTTTATAATCGTTTTTTTTTATATTTCAATTGTTTAAATACTTAGTTAAGAAATTATTTTATTCTTAATAATCATCATTGACCCTTTTCAATGGAATAACAGAGAAATATTTTTTTTTTATAAATAATTTAATTGTTTATTAACTTAACAATTTGTTATAAACAAATAATATTAACCGTTATATTTTTTTTCGAAAACTTCAAAAAATTACAAAAACAACCATGTATAACAAAGTTAAGAAAATTTTATTTTTTAAAAAGTTAAGAAAATTTTTTTTTTTTTTAATTTTAATACCTATATTAGATGCAAAAACAGCAATAATAAGATATTACCAAAAAAAAAATGTTTTGATAACATTTTTTAGAAATTTCATTTTTAGTTAATTTAAAAGAATTATAATTAACAAAATAATAAACTTTAATATTTTTTTTCTGCATAACTTTATTAAGTACCTAATTAAGAAGAGCTCCACGAAGCGAAATATTTTTAGACTAATTTTTTAAACTTTTATGCCGTAATTTATAAAAACAGAGATTGGAAAAACATTAGTTAATTAACAACGGTGTAACTTTTTGAAAAGTTGTCAAAAAAAATATTTTTCACCGAGGTTATTTTCGTTCAAGTGTCTAGATTACACCATAATTTATTCAAATTTTTAAATTGTTATTTAATATTATAAATAAATGATTTTAGGTGATATACCGGCTTTTTAGACGACGCGCCTATGTCGTAACGCCCTCGCGGAGCGC
Organism: Hemaris fuciformis; assembly: GCA_907164795.1. Classification (NCBI taxonomy): domain Eukaryota; kingdom Metazoa; phylum Arthropoda; class Insecta; order Lepidoptera; family Sphingidae; genus Hemaris; species Hemaris fuciformis. The sequence continues at coordinate 4,836,181 of OU015445.1, forward strand.
TATTTCCAGCGTTAAATAAAAGTTATAAATAATATAGATAGAGTTCCGGGAGTAAGGACTTTTTTATTGGAAATTTCCTCCTCTTTCAGGATCTTTTTTCATAATTCCTTAAATATCATTATTTTAAAAGTTATTAACGAAAAACTAAATACCTTGTTTTTTTTTCTTATTTTGTTAATAACAATTGCAATTTTTTATGTGCTAATATGCCCTTAAAAAACATTTTTCTAGACGTCATTCCGAATCGAATGAGGTATGGCACATATTTTTAGGAGCTTTATTTCTATTTAACACGTTTTTGAACTTGTTGACTAGACTATTACTTCTCCGCGCTATTTAAAAGAACGTTTAATTTTTTTTAATACTTCACTCCCGTTAAGGTCATCGGAAAATTTGGCACTTAAGTGCATGGTAGTACGTTTTATAACTGCTCCTTCACTGTTCAAGCTGTTCGCCTGTGGAACGCGCTGCCGGTGTTTATTAGAAAAGCTCCATTACTTTACTTAATTTTCTTATATTTTATGTGTACCCCTATACATACTTTGCCTTCTTACATTCCATCCAAAGATTGTCTGGAAGAGATCGCTCTAAACGATAAGACCGACTATTGTTCCACTTTTTTATTAAGTTCCATTAATGTAAATTCTTGTATAAATGTACTCTATCAATAAAGAGTTGTCTATCTATCTATATATAGGTGATTAATAGACTAAATGAGTAGGTACTCACAAAGTCAAGTCACATCTATTGCCCTGACCCCACATTCCGATAAAAGTATTTGGTTATTTGAAATTACGAGATACTTTTGACTCTTAGAAAAACCAAGATCCGAAACAAATAATTGTGAATCATATACACTTATTTGTCTCGGTACAGGAACCGAACCATTATCCTCTTGTTAGCCACCTACTGCCAACTGTCATACTTCGTACACTAAATCAATATGACTGTTTTGATTTAACATTCCATATTGAAATAGTTAAGATGGTTAGAGTTAATAAATAAAAAGACCAAACGGTACCTACACATATTTTTAGACTTATATTTACAAAATTGCACAAAGTTTCTCTATAACAACGAATTAATATACAAATAAATAAATTAAACTAATCTCGAACTGCACTTCAAATTGGCATTCCTTAAGGAAGTGCGTTTGAATGTTCTACTTCAACCTAAGAAACTGAAAAGGCGCTTAAAGATTCCTTTCTTTACAATCTCTTCGGCTTCTTCTTCATCAATTTCTGTTTCTTCCTGTCGCTTTGATTCTACATCATCGTCAGCATCATCATTGTCTTCGTCATCACCTTCTTCTTGTCTGCTGGATTCAGATTCATCTTCATCGTCGTCAAAGTCTTCATTTTCTTCTTGCCTGCTAGAATCCTGGAGGTCTGACTCCTCATCAAGAACATCAACCTCTTCTTGCCTCTTGGCCTCTTCCAGTCCGTCACTCTCCTCATCATCATCAAGCTCCTCTTGCCTTGACAGCTTTCTGCCTTCTTCGTCTTCAATCTCATCTTCATCTTCAATTTCTTCCTGTCTTACCGATCTGCGCGATCTCTCATTAATTTCTTCCTCGTCTTCGTCGCCATCAATTTCTTCCTGACGTTTCTTGATTTCTTCATCGTCATTTTCATCTTCATCATCCTCGTTTTCTTCCTGCCTCTTAACCTCCTCCTCAACATCTTCAGCATCTACATCAGTAATTTCCTCTTGCCGTTTGGCTTCTTCGTCAGCATCGTCATCTTCTTCATCTGGTTCTTCATCGTTTTCTTCTTGCCAGCTCACATCTTGTTCCGATTCCTCCTCATCATCCACTTCCTCCTGTTTAATGGCACGCTTAGTGATCTTTCTATTTTCCACATCATCATCTTCGTCATAATCCTCAAACTCTTCTTGTTTAACGTTCCTCCTAACATCCTCGCTTTCCTCATCATCATCTTCTACCTCTTCTTGCTTGAGTTTCCTCCTGACAGCTTCGCTTTCCTCCTCCTCATCATCATCATCATCATCTACTTCTTCTTGTTTGACTTTCCGTCTAACATCCTCGCTTTCTTCATCTTCATCTTCTACCTCTTCTTGTTTAACTTTCCTCCTGACATCCTCGCTTTCTTCCTCCTCATCATTATCATCTACTTCTTCTTGTTTGACTTTCCTCCTAACACCCTCGCTTTCTTCATCCTCATCTTCTACCTCTTCTTGTTTAAGTTTCCTCCTGACATCCTCGCTTTCTTCCTCCTCATCATCATCATCTACTTCTTCTTGTTTGACTTTCCTCCTGACATCCTCGCTTTCTTCATCCTCATCTTCTACCTCTTCTTGTTTAAGTTTACTTCCGACATCCTCGCTTTCCTCCTCCACCTCATCATCATCTATTTCTTCTTGTTTGACTTTCTTCCTAACATCATCGCTTTCCTCCTCCTCATCATCATCTACTTCTTCTTGCTTTAATTTTCGTGACTCTTCCTCAATTTCTTCTTCATCAATAGCTTCTTCTTGCTTTAAATTCTTTCTTGCATTTTCTTCCTCTTCAAGTTCATCTTCGAGTTCCACTTGACGCTTTCTGAATGCTTGCACGAATTTCCTGACAAGATCTTCCTGCCATTCACCCTCACCAGATCCTTCATCGCTTGAAGCTTCAGCAACTTGTTCTTCATCATCTTCAGGTTGCTCAGGTTCTTCAACTTGGAACTCTTCCGAGTCAATAGGTTCAGGTTCGGGAAGAGGTATGGCTTCTTCGGGGTCAGTTTCTACTTCTGGTTCCGGCTCAATTTCCTCTGGTTCAGGCACAGATTCCTGTTCCGGCTCAACTTCTTGTTCCGGTTCAGGTTCGGGTTCTGGTTCCGGTTCCGGTTCAGGCTCAGGCTCTGGCTCTGGTTCCGATTCAGGTTCTGGCTCTGGCTCTGGTTCCGGTTCCGGTTCAATTCTACAAGATTCTGGGGGAGTTGACCAATCACAAACCTGGGAACAAAATTTAAACCATGAATAAATTATACACATGGCCAACATAAAAAATACCTAGAAACTAAGAGCTAAAACATTCTCTTCAAATAGAGAAAATATTTTTTTTTGTTAATTTATTAAATTGCGTTATTTATATACAAATAATAAAATAATAATATGTCGAAGAGTCGTCGCATCCCCACTGTGCGCCCAACGTAGGGTACAAAAACAACCGCCCGATCGAGGAATGGGTCATTCTCGCTCGGAACGCCGGACCGAACGGAGCTCTGTCATAAGTTTGTTTCCGATTAAATTTGTAATTACCTCCAAAAGTGTGACTGTTTGATTTAAAATCGATAACGCCCAAGAATCTCCGTTATCAGAATTGGGATGGACAACGACGACCCACATGTTCAAAATGAAGACGCTAGCGATGAAAAAATGGATGCGCTTGTTGGAACGTCACTCAGGTGAGCAATTTTCATTTCATTACGACTCTGGTGCTTAGTGTTCTTTCATTAAAGAATCTGTAGCCTGTAAAGCGTATTGATGAGAATGTGATAATGACCGGAATAGGAAAAAATAAAGTAACATGTTAAACAGACCTACTTTAAGATTATTTTGATAAAGGCTCGAAATGATTATCCAGATGGTGTTGTTTGTAACCGGATAGAGGTTACGTGTTGAAGACCGGATAGAGGTCGATTGGTTTGATGTTTGTAACCGGATGGAGGTCAGACTATGAGCACTGTGATATTTTAATGAGTTTCCTATTATTCGAATGAGTATGGGTGTTGTTCAACATGTCAGCTTTGAGAGAAGGAGTTTGTTACGATTTTCATTAAAACCTGTAATGATTTTGATCAGAGTGCCTTTAATTCCCATCCACTTGGGCCAGGAATGGCCGAACGACTAGAATGAGTACTGCTCGAGAATTTTCTTTCATTCCAGGCACTCCACACGAGGACGTGTGGTCATCAGGACGGCCGTGTCGAAGAGTCGTCGCATCCCCACTGTGCGCCCAACGTAGGGTACAAAAACAACCGCCCGATCGAGGAATGGGTCATTCTCGCTCGGAACGCCGGACCGAACGGAGCTCTGTCATAAGTTTGTTTCCGATTAAATTTGTAATTACCTCCAAAAGTGTGACTGTTTGATTTAAAATCGATAACGCCCAAGAATCTCCGTTAAATATAATAGCCAGTAATTGACGGAATACTTCATTACAATGCTTTAGAATTAATAGTAGTACTATTATAATAATACTATACCTGTTCCGCCTCGTTGAACCACGTGTGATCAGGGCACTGCATGAGATAGGACCTGCCGGCATAGCACTGGTAGTAGTGCACGCAGTCTGCGATGCTCGCGATCCTCAGGAAGTTCTCCTGGCCGACGCATAGCGTCTCCGGGTTTTGTCTCAACTGGATTGAGAAAGCGGAGGCTCCAGTTAGCGCCGCCGCGCAGCACAAAAGCCAAATGGCCGCTGAAAAATTTAAATTGGTTATTTACTATTAAACTATTCACCCATAGCGTCTTTACTTATCTCACATACAGTGTAAAAAAATCGTGATCGAAAACTAAGACGGGCAATAGTTACGGTCACTACAAACACATTGACGTTATAAAAAATCCCGACAAAAAAAATATTGACGTTTTCCTAACAACCATTAAATGTATGTGGTAATTAGGAAAACGTCAATTTTTTTTTATTGATTCGTGATTAAGTCGTGATGGCCTTGAGGTTTAGGTACGCGGTCGAGAATTTCGACGGTCGCGGGTTCAAACCCCAGGCACACACCTCTGAATTTTCAAAGTTATGTGTGTATTCACAATGAATTATCACGTACTTTAACGGTGAAGGAAAACATCGTGATGAAACCTGCACACCTAAAAAGTTCTTAGGAATTTCTTAGGTGTGTAGTCCGCCAACCCGCACTAGGCCAGCGTGGTGGACTAAGGCCTAAACCCTCTCAATGGTAGAGGAGGCCCGTGCCCAGCAGTGGGACGTATATGGGCTAATGATGATGATTTTTATAACGCCAATGTGTTTGTTATCACTGTAATTACCTGTCTTAGTTTTCGATCACGGTCTTTTTACATCCTGTATATAATAAATTTGTAAGTTTTGATGTTACTTAATCACGCCAGAAGGGCTGGACAGATCTGGAAAAATATTGGCACATAGACAGATGTGCAAAGTTATTCAAACTGTCCATTACGCAGCCTGAACCCACTTGACCAATCTGGATTATTTTTCGTACGGCCTTAAAGTGCACTTTGGAGAAGAACATTTTTATAAGATTACACCCTGGTGAAAACTAAGTCGGCCCACTGCTACTAATTAAAATTGACAGAATTAAAATAATTGAATTAATTTCGTTTGAAATATGGCTCCCTATGTAAATAAACTCATTAAAAATGCCATAAAATTGTAGATTAGATGATATGTAGCATATTGAAATTACGTACATAAGACATATACTGAGATAAAGAAGTTGGCTATTGGGATGGTAACGAGTTTATTTGCCAGATATGTAAAATATTTTGTTGTTTCTACATACATACATACATAAACTTATGCCTGTATTCCCTTAAGGGGTAGGCAGAGGTGCACCTGTGCACCCACATTTCGCCAAGTATGTATCAGTCCCACATAATAGGTGGCGAGCTTATTGCCGTTTTTCGGGCACATTTCCAGACTCCGTGCTGTTACCGAGAATTTCCTAATGGAAAAACCCAATAACACTTTGCCCGACCCGGGAATCGAACCCAGGACCTCTAGATCGCACGGCACATACTTGTACCGTGAGACCACGAGGCAGTAAAAAGTCAAAAGGTTTCTAAATAAACAAAAAGAAGAAAATTACATTTCTATTATAAATCCCATTCTATAAAAGTAACAGTAACAGTAAGTAAGTAAGACGCATTATTCTATATTATTTTTATACACTTAAACAATCAGCTTTCCGTGGAAGCTGTCGAGATAATGCTTATCTGTATTGTCACAAGACCATAAGCTATTTCTTTGAAGGGCTAACCTTTTACTAAAACTAGTAAAAAAGGTGGGTTTTGTGTAACAAGTTAAATGTACTCGTATACACCCCCCAATTTAAAAACAAATTTTTTACTAAATTAACAATTAAATATTTTTTTCATGAGTTTTTTTTTTAAGAATACAGTGAATTTTCTATGTTATTCATGTTCACATTTATATCTAAAGAACGAATATATATTATTGTAATAATAAATTACAAACAAATTATTTATTTTCCATGAAACTTTCCGATATGTTATTTAACACATTCCTTAATCATTACGTAACACTGATAAAGCGGGGACTAAAATTTAATAACCGAGGTGAAGAAAAAGCAATAAGCAGAATATTTCTTACGCATCTTTTTAAAGTCCGAAGAAACCTAATAAAGTATTAAATAAATCAGAAAAGTTGAATAAATAAATTACATATACTCACTGTACATTTTGACCGCTGTGTGTATCGTGTCAGTTTGCGATCCGCAACAGAAGTAAAACAAAACCAACTAAAGCCTTCAATTTTATCGAGATCAACGTATCTCCGAGCCGTGATAACGTCAACAATATTCTATTGCGAGATATGTGACTGAGATATTGTCGATCAACCGTTTATCTTGGGAATAAGCTGTGTTCTCACTTGTGCGACTAAAAATCGCAATAGTCAACAAAAACGAAAAGTGTCTATATTCTTTAGAAGAACCTACGACTTTTCTCTTCTGCGTAAACGCTTGTTTAGACAACCTTATCTAAGATTAACACAGAATCAATTAACGTCCTTGCTATTTTGGAAACTAGTTATTACAGAATGATGTCAAACATCTGCATATTGCACAATGTATTCTATAGATAGCAACTCCCATCAAAAGGCCTAAGAAGCGTGATAAATGTAAGTTTAGAAGTATATCAATTTAGGACAGTAAATGCTATATAGTATATGTGGTCATAATAATTTTAATGTTTGTATGTTTATTAATGACTCATATTATCAATGTTCTATCATCAGCCTCTATAAGCCACTGCTAAGCACGGACCTCCTTAATAACGGAAACGATAGGCCACCACTCTTGTCTTGTGCGGGTCGGCTCATATCACTATTTTTTGCAAGAGATTTTTTTTAGTAAATGAGAGAATGGTTATATGGCGTTCTGAAGTGTCAAATATCCAATTTCTTCATACCTTTTCCTTACAAAATAAAATAAACGTCATTTAAAATGTCAAATAGACTACGCAAAAAAAATTATTTAAAACACGCAATCACATTATTAAAGAGATAAAAGATGTTGAAAATGATGCTCAAGTGAAACTCAACGTTATAAGCAATTTTTGCGGTCAATCTGGATTACGGCAATTTTCATGACCTTGTGTCGTGGAGAATCATGCGAACATCCAAATTACGCGGGTAAGTGGTCACCTGCTTAACCACGTTTATGTTTGTACGTCACGTTTTACAACGTCCATTATTTCAAGAGATTGTCTCTCATCATAAATTGGCGATTAAGATTGGAAACTAAGAACGCTTCGTTCTCGGGCGGAAGAAGGACTTCTAGGTTTTCCGTTTCGAAAAGTTTCAGTACCAAGAAAGTCTAGAAATAAATCCTCCTAACAAAAATAGGCTCGCCATTATACGGGATGTAGTAATACACTTGAAACTTCTGTTAGGGGAAACTGGAGTGAGTGAGTTTCTTCGTCTCTTATTTCTCTACGTGGAAATAGACATTATTATTAGTATATTTATTTTTCGAGGAGTAAGATTTTACCTAAATCTTTATATATCTTTATAAATATATTTCTTATGTGCGTTTGCTTATTCCCAAACTCCTCCTAAACGGCTGGACCGATCTTAATGAACCTGTGTACCTTCAGGTGGATTCGGGAATGGTTTAGATAGTGGTTTAGATTTGCAATTGGATCTGGTAGGTAGCGAAAAAAAAGAAGCCAGATGAAATTTTTTGTGTGTCTTCAGGTGGATTCGAGAATAGTTTAGATTGGAAATTTTTGAATTTAAAATTGTATACGGGACAACGTCTGTTGGGTCCACTAGTAAACAATAATTTTATGAGTACATATACGTACAGCCTAGGACGTAATTATTCTGCATCGGTATTAAGTCTATTAGTGCATCGGTAGTACGGTAGCATCACGACGACTGGAAAGGTGGCCGAAAAACAGCAATGGATCTTGTCTCATTACATAGAACTGAAAACAGTTATCGAAACCCTGCCTACCGTTTGGGGATAGAGGTGTGAGTATATTGTATGTATATATCATAAAGTTACAAAGATATTTTTATTATCGTATACCTCATTACGAAGTTTCGAAGTTATGTGTGTATTCACAAAGAATTATCACGTACTTTAACGGTGAGTAAAAACATCGTGATGAAACCTGCACACCTAAAAGTTCTTAGCAATTTCTTAGGTGTGTAGTCCACCAACCCGCACTAGGCCAGCGTGGTGAACTAAAGCCTAAACCCTCTCAGTTGTAGAGGAGGCCCGTGCCCAGCAGTGTGACGTATATGGGCTGATGATGATGATAATACCTCATTAGCACGCAAATGGTTGAATTAATAACTATATTATACGAGTAAAGGAAAACAGGTCTTCATAGAATACTATATTAATTTAAGACAGTTAAATTTACCTAGAGCCGTGGTGAAATTCAACTATTAAGATTGGCCTTGGGCGCCTTGAAACTTGATTAACATGGCCATTTTGAATCTTGTTTTGTTAGTGCAAATTCACTCTACGAGGTGTCCGCTAATGTTGCAAGTGCGGTTCGTATCGTTTACATTTAAAAAATATAAGCATAATTCGTATTAAAAGAATAATGAATTCGAATGAACACAGAGGTTGCAAATAGCACAAGTACGTGCCGTACGTATCTAGAGATCCTGGGTTCAATTCCCGGGTCGGGCAGTGTTATTGGGTTTTTCCATTAGAAAATTCTCAGTAGCAACACAACGCAAAGCAAAAAACGGCAATAAGCTTGCCCCCTATTACGTGGGACTGATACATACCTGGCGAAATTCGGGGAATACAGGCGTGACGTAATGTATGTGTTTGTAGTTTTTTTTATTCATCATCAACCAGACAAAAATAGTTATTTGTACTATATATCTTTATGGCCAGCTCTTTACAAAGTTCATGCAACAAGATATGCATGTATGTATATGTATGTCATATAAAATACTCAGACTTGAACCCTGTAAGCTAAAGAATTATCACAATATGATTAGCCTTGTGTGAATCATAAATAGGGTGAGTGGAGGGCATCTCCAGCCCTCCCAATTTCGAGGAGTCCATGACTGGACGAAGCGCCGGGCGGCAGCGGAAAGTAATGCAGGGTTCCCGCCCTGCGATGCCGTAGACCGCCCCAAATGCGCGCGACGGCCACCGAGAGGTTTTAGTCGGTATGCTGGCATAGGATTTTGGTTAGGGACCCAACTCAGGTAAACGGACAATTGTTCCGCGCGCCGAGTTGGAAGGCCAGAGACCCCGACATACCCCTTCCGCCCTCCCCCGAGGTACCGAAAGGGGAGCTTAAGGCGCTTTCCTCTCGTTAAAAAAAAAAAGCCTTGTGTGAATCATACGAGTGGCATGGGTTGTGCGTATTGTACAAATGCTATCTTATTATCAAAATCAATTCCTGCGTAATAAGGTTTTCAAAAAGTCATATCTTAGATATGACAAGTTCTCGATTCACGTTAGGCCTCCGACCGTTAAGAATTCATGTTCCCAGAAAGTGTGCTGAGAAAAATGTATTTCAATAATCCTTTCGGTCATGTTTTTTAACACAGACACAAAAATGAAGGAATAAAACAAAACACAATTTATCGATCTATCAAATTCAGCGTGTACACAAATTCTAAAACAGTACCTAGGTACAAAATAACGCTCAATAAAAAAAAAATGTTGCAAGTTTCGCAAAGTTTCGCAAGCCGACTTAATTAACATGGCGCAACAAGTCTACCGACTTTTTACAAACTCCGTGCTACAACTGTGGCTTCTCTATCGGGAAAAAAAATTATGTCTACCCTTTGATGTGAACCTCACAGGTTTCAATTGTATTCTACTCATTTAAGTTGCAAGACCAACGAAGTAGTACGAACATATTCTTATTTCCGTAGACCAAGAGTTATTTTACGTTATGCGTGAGAATTTGTGACCGTGCTTTCCATTCATTTCAATCAATCAATCATCAGCCCATATACGTCCCACTGCTGGGCACGGGCCTCCTCTACAACTGAGAGGGTTTAGGCCATAGTCCACCACGCTGGCCTAGTGCGGGTTGGCGGACTACACACCTAAGAAATTCCTAACAACTTTTAGGTGTGCAGGTTTAATCATGATGTTTTCCTTTACCGTTAAAGCACGTGATAATTCATTGTGAATACACACATAACTTCTAAAAGTCAGAGGTGTGTGCCTGGGGTTCGAACCTGCGACCGCCGAAATTCTCGACCGCGCGCCTAAGCCTCGAGGCCATCACTGCTTCATTCATTTATTTACTACTTATTCCTTCAAGAAGCAATGTTATCTTGATAACTTTGTTGGTTGATAAGTTGGTTTGGCGTCCGATACACTGATAAGCTTGGCGCCTATCACATCATGAGGGAAATACTGAAGTCATGCATGTCTGCATAAGTCAATGCTGGCCTCCTTTGTGATTGAGAGTGGCTAGGCCTAAGTCCACAACGCCGGCCTAGTGCGGCTTGGTGGACTACTCATATCTAAGAAAGTGGAGAACTCGTAAGTATGCTGTTTAACGGCTAAGGAAAACATTGTAAGGTAAAGGTATATCTATGTGTATGTAATTACACTATCACACTACCTACCCCTTCCAAGATTCATTTCTGCACTCCCCAAAGGTAGAATGCCTTTATACTGTCAAGTATATGGAGCTATAAATAAATAAATAAAGTGCGTGACAACTATCACTAATACATAACATAGACCCGCGATGATCGTGTGTGCTTGGAGTTTCACTAAGCATCTAATCCTCGAGGTATCACAATTATAGATAAATAGTTAAATAAATATTATCTTTTCATTCGTCAAGTCGCGATGGCCTCGAGTTTTAGGCACGCGGTCGAGAATGTCGACGGTCGCGGGTTCAAACCTCTGACTTTTCGAAGTTATGTGTGTATTCACAATGAATTATCACGTACTTTAACGGTGAGTAAAAACATCGTGATGAAACCTGCACACCTAAAAATTCTTAGAAATTTCTTAAGTGTGTAGTCCGCCAACGGCACTAGGCTAGCGTGGTGGACTAAGGCCTAAACCCTCTCAGTTGTAGAAGAGGTTCGTGCCCAGCAGTGGGACGTATATGGGCTGACGATGATGATCTTTTCATTAAAGGAAAGCGGTGCCCAGATATGGTACAACGTTAGAATATTCCACACCTCTCGGCCGTTCTCGGGCATTCGTTGGCATTGAGAGATTTATCTTGTAAACTATATTATCAACATTGATAGTGTCGTGTAGCCATCATCTGTTCGATACGTTGTCGATCGGCCGTACAATCACATTTTTTATCTCATTTTATTTAAATGTCAAGAAATATTTAGACAGCTGTTACCAGCCGTAGAGAGTTTAGTTACTAAGATTAATCAGATCTAACAATATGAGAATAAAGTATTGAATTCATAAAATGTCATCATGAATTTGCGTAGGATGGCAGTTTTTACCAGTTAAGAACGAGCTAGTAAATCTTGTGTTGCTCTTAAAAAAGTAATTAACAATACACTATATTAGTGATAAAAAGTTTCGTATCAGAGCATTTTGTTTATGGACTTACAAATGATATTTAAGAATTAGCATAAAGTTGAATATTGATATTCAACCAAGTCCACAAAATTAAAAAATATACATTAAAATTTATCAAATCAGGAACAGTCCGAGAGAATATAGATCTATGAGGATGACTTAATAATATTACGACGAACGCAGTGACGTCTGAAATCTCTGTATGAAAATAAAATAACACCTCGCTGGTCCCGCGCCGTAAATGTGAAGTGTTCTAGAGGCCTCAGTTTCTACTCTCACATACTCCACTGTGTAAATGTCAGCTAGTATGAGGCCCGTGACCTATCAGTAGGATGTTTATGGATTAACAGTTAACGTCCATCGTAAAAGCAATTTGAACTTCGTAAAAAGATATAAATCATTTCTTCCCGGAAAACGTACGACATTCCCCAAGGATATACGAGAGGAGCTATTCAAGAACAAAAATTGAACACTTAGACCTCATTTAAAATTGATAACGGTCGATATACCAAAGCCAGTAGAGGTAAAAAACTTATTAGTTTGTATTGTATAGTTAGGGTAGAGTACGGCATCTTTACGTGATAAAAAATTATAACGAAACGAACGCTTGTTGAATGGAGAGATTGATGAAGGAATGAAGGAAACACAGATTTTATGACCAAAAATAATTGAACAGCGAACAGAAATCAATCATATGGGATCTAATATTTTTAATACGTTCAACTGTTGGGCTTAGATACTATACATTGTCTTAGACATAGACTTATAAAACATTAATCTACCATGCGTACCTTGAAGGAAGCACATACCGAAGACACAAATAGGAAGCGAGTTTGATTGAATTAATGGGGCCTTATAGGATATTTCAAATTAATTTATTTATATAACACACACAAAACAGGAGTGCCAACGCGAATAAGGCAACAATACCATCCATAGTCGAAACTGAAAATACACTAATTTACTGAGGAAAATGAATATCTGAAAGTTTTACAGTTATATTTTCTGACAAGCGATGAAAAAACGTGTCATTAATAGATCGACTGGAATCATCCGAAAAGTCGTAAACTAAATTTCTTCGGTGTGAATCGTCGGCGGTGTAAGAATATCGGTTCGTCGCGGATTTTCTATTTTACCTTTCCATTCCATTGGAGCGTGAATTCGAGGCGAGAATCTCCTCGGATTCCGTTCATAGCGTCCGTAACTTGAATAAGCAAATGTTTTAGTTTTGATGCGTTGGCTATATTCTACAAGTAGTTTACAGCATTGCTCTTTGAAAGGTGTATTGCAAGGTTCAGCTTTTCTCGAGAATGATTTTATCACCATCATCACCAGACCATATACGTCCCACAGCTGGACACGGGCCTCCTCTACAACTAAGCGGGCTTAGGCCTTACAATTAGTCTACCACGCTGGCCTAGTGTGGGTTGGCGGTCTAAGTTAGCAGCCTTGCGTTGCGAATAATTTTATATACCTACTATAGGACTATATCCTATCTCGAGAACCCAACGGCCTTCGTGTCAAAAATCTTCCAAATCGGTTCAAAGGTAGGAGCAAAAGCGTATTAAACTAGCAGACTTTTGCATTGATAATATTATTGATAGTATTTCTTAGATTATCAAAAAGTTTACGTAGAATACCGAACGCGTAAATCAAATACCTAAAATACTTAATCTTTTACCATACAAATCTTTTTACGACGTACAAATAAGTTCCTATGTACCTAAGTTTTACATGCATAAATTTGTACTAATATTTGATATTTGTTCATTTGATTGTTGTTTGCAGAATTACGAAAGAGATTTACTGTGCGGAAGTGAATGGTGAAGTCGGTCGAGGACGGCCCAGGTGCACCTATAAAGAGCATATAGGTAATTTACTGAAAAAGGGCAATATAAAGAGTCCTCGAAACCGACGTGCATGCATGAAGAGGATAATGTCAGTGGAGGAAGCGAAAGTGGTGTGTTTGGACCGTGGCATTTGGCGCTCTATAGTCTCTGCCTACCCTAACGGGAGACAGGCGTGAGTTTATGTATGTATGTATGTATTTGTTCATGGATGTGAATGATATATGGTACATGGGAATCAATCATACATATATATATATATATATATGTGGATACTTGACACTTCCGGGAAGAGCATAGGATATTTTTTAAGGTTAAGCGGGGATCCAACCCCTAGTATAAGTAACCACAGTATCCTTCAAATAGTTTTTTTATACATCCACGTTTGGCCAGATATATTTATCTTTCAATATTCTAGGGCTAGTCTAAAGGAACTTATCGGGCAAAATTCCAGTCTACGTGCGGTAGTACAAATTCTTAAATGAGTAGGTAATTCCTATCGAAAACTCTGATAACACATAGCCTCTCTTGGAAACTGAACCAAAGACTAGCAGACTATGTTTCGGTTGCATGCGAAAATTTCTACAGCAGGAGCAATTATAGAAACTGACATTTCTTATCTTCAATAATTATACAGTTGATTTCGAATCGACTAAGACCCGGAGACATTTACCAGTGGGGGTACTTCTATAGAAGCCCACAAGCGTTTCACGTTAATAGTGTATTGTCTAGTTTATAATTGTTTATCATGGGGTCAGCATATTCTTATTTATATGTCAAATTGCTTTTGTTAAATAAAGATTGAAATCTTAAAGATTCGGAAATTTATAAGGCAATCTAGGCTTTTGGACTTCTATGGAAGTACCACCACTGATATGTACATATATGTCAGGCTTTTTGTGAAACGAGACGCCACGGTTTCGATTCTCGCACAGAGCCAAATGTTTAATAAATTAATAACTTTGAGCGTTTGTGGGGTTGGAACTGTGTATGGAGTTTTGGGTGTATTTATTTATTTATAAGAACGCAGGTTTTGTGCCTTATTTCGAATCTATGACACCTACAGTTTTATAAATATTAATAGGGGCGAGGCTATTGCCATTTGCCTTATCTAGACTACACTGAAATACGTAAACCCGGGAGCTCACGATCGCTAAACCAATTTTCTCATTTTAAGTCCAAATATACCAAATAATCAATCGCAATAAAGTTAGGTAAAAATTATTATTGGCAACTGCGTTTCAGCTCGCTCGCAAAATATCTGCAATTTTTCCATTTCACGTAGAATTAACCAGGCTTCACTTAATTGAAATTTATTTGTGAATATTTTTTACTTTTATATTATTAATGTCGGCTATTTTAAACTTGCAGTCGAAGTTTATGAAAACATTGGTTCCTGTGAATGGGGTGTTGAAATACTTTTAATTAGTTTAGTTGCCGAGGTAGTATAGAAAATACATTTCTTTAAGAAACTGTTTTTGTTTAAGAGTAATGGAAAATATTGCAATAATTTACCGTTATCGTTC
Organism: Hemaris fuciformis; assembly: GCA_907164795.1. NCBI lineage: Eukaryota > Metazoa > Arthropoda > Insecta > Lepidoptera > Sphingidae > Hemaris > Hemaris fuciformis. The sequence goes on from OU015445.1 coordinate 4,851,298, forward strand.
TGACGAATTTCTTGTAAACCTGAGTTTATATTATTAATTTATGTTATTAATTGTATTTCGATTATGTTATTCTAAAAATTATTATGTTATTAATCGTACAATATGTCCTTAATATTTGTTATTTTGTTTTGGATTCGTTTTTGTGAACTAGAAGGGTGCTTGATGTCTGCGACACAGTTACAATACTCTTGCAGGCGTCAACGCTTATTCTAACTTTTCTTGTTCTGAATTTTCTTGTTGTTATTTTAAAATATTATAAATAAATAATAAATAAATAAATAAATAAATAAATATTTCTGTCTAGAATATACATCATCCATGTGCGACATATCAGTAACTGTTTAAATCAAGTTTCTAAATAAATAATATCGTACTATAAACACTGATGGCCTCGAGGTTTAGGCACGCGGTCGAGAATCTCGACGGTCGCGGGTTCAAACCCCCAGGCACACACCTCTGATTTTACGAAATTATGTGTATATATATGTAAATATTTATCACGTACTTTAACGGTGAAGAAAACATCGTGATGAAACCTGCACACCTAAAATATTCTTAGGAATTTCTTAGGTGTGTAGCCAACCCGCACTAGGCCAGCGTGGTGGACTAAGGCCTAAACCCTCTCAGTTGTAGAGGAGGCCCGTGCCCAGCAGTGGGACGTATATGGGCTGACAATGAATTAACAATTTATAGGAGTGGCTTGAAGTACAAACTAGCGCCTAAAACGAAGTAGGTCAGTAACTAACAATAAAATCAAAGAATTTGACAAAAAGAATACCTAAACCCACGTTCAGATATGAGAAAATAAATCGCACATTTCGTGAAGAAACCTAAATCGTACAACGACTCAACGCGTCACAACTCACAATACGAGAATTACCTTTATCTGTGACACGCAGACCGTCACGCGTTCGTCATGACTCAAAACGATTGTCTGATCGTAAGGCATTAAGATGGGCGGTTTCCTGAACAGATATTTTCAAAAATGACTGCCTCGTGGTCTTGCGGCACAGGTATGTGCCGTGCGATCTAGAGGTCCTGGGTTCGATTCCCGGGTCGGGCAACGTGCTATTGGGTTTTTCTATTAGAAAATTCTCAGTGGTAGCACGGAGTCTGGAAATGTGCCCGAAAAAAACGGCAATAGGCTCGCCCCCGCGTGCCGCGTGACCACGAAGCAGTCTAAGACCAGAATCTAATTTTCGTACAATTCGCTTACACTGCACGCGAGCTGTAAAACCCGTCACGGTGACGTAGAAATTTACTGCAAATATATTTTTATTACTCATGCGGGGAAACTAGTATCTTTGCGCACACTTTTGGGGTCGAAAAGACGCTAATTGCCCACAATTGCAGTGCGACAAGTAAACTTCTCGCACCCAAATTTTCATTGGCACACGCAAATTCAGTGACAGAGACAGTCGAAGTGTCAATATCAAAGAAGTTAGGTTGGCATTTAAATAAAAATAATTTATATTCCAAAAATACTACTTTCCCCGCGTATATACGAGACGCCATATTTTAACTATCGCCATTTTCCCACACCGAAATCCAGACGGTTTCATGTACAGAATAGCACTTAAATGTTTCCATATTTTTAGTTCAGTGAAATAAGCCCCGTGGTCAGAATGTGATGGGACTCTACATTTCGAGTACTTAAAATGCACAAACATGCCCAAAAAGGTTAGTACGTACTTAAAAACTGGTTCTTAACATTTGAATTTCCGTCTCCTGTTTATGACACATACATACATAAACTCACGCCTGTATTCCCCGAAGGGGTAGGCAGAGGTGCATTTCTGCACCCACATTTCGCCAGGTATGTATCAGTCCCACGTAATAGGGGGCGAGCCTATTGCCGTTTTTCGGGCACATTTCCAGACTCCGTGCTGTTACTGAGGATTTCCTAATGGAAAAACCCAATAACACTTTGCCCGACCCGGGAATCGAACCCAGGACCTCTAGATCGCACGGCACATACTTGTACCGCGAGATCACGAGGCAGTCTGTTTATGACTGCGAATTAATATGCATAATAAATTGTCATCTGTTACATTTTTTTAACGACTTGACTAGTATTTTATTAATAATAGCCCGGTATAGTGACAACAGCATCCTATTATCATAAAGTAATGAAAAAAATATACGACGTACCTTGCAGTACATATTTATAAGTCACGGCCAAATGCTCGTTTTTAAATAAAATTGAACCGATATTCCCTTTTATTTCCTTTCATCTTTGCAGTAGGAAACCTTGCAATATTAAGCTCCAGCTATTAAAAATACCTTGAAAATTTCTAAGCGAGCCCTTTCAGTGTGTAGCTAATGTTTAAAAGGCTACTTCTTAGACGTATCAAAAGACTTAAATCGGGTTTCCTTTACACTGAAGAGTGACTGTCATATAACAACGACCTTTGAAAGGTTTGGCCTTAATACGTCACGGTTCAATGACGTAAGTGAAATAATTTTAAGGTACCTATATTTTTTTGCATAAATCATGAAAACGGGGATGAGGTAAATAACCTATAGTATAATATAACCTATACATGATATGTCTTAATTTAGAATACGCATCATAATGTGTGAACATAAAGTAAACCTTTAAAGTAAGGGTTCGGCAACTATTTTTGAATCGACTGTCAGAATCATCTTAGTTTGCATATGTATGTATATATATTTATGTATTTATGTATAATATATATTTATATATATAAGAGTATAATATTCTGTATCAACAATATTTATGCACCTGCTCTCTCTCTTCCTTCTCTTCTCTGCACCACCTTAAGGTTGACTGGTAGATAATGCCTTAGGCATTAAGTACGCCTTTATACGCTATTATGTATAAAAAGTATAAATAAATAAACATAAATAGTTCTGACCCCAGGCTAACATACTCAGAAATTACGAGAAACTTTTGGTCTCACAAACGCCCATACCCGAAACAAATATTTGTGAATCACACAAACAACAAAGACATATACTTTAGTTATTGACATACTTTTAACCGAGTTAATATCGGTTGGTTAATTTGCATATTAGGTTTATTTTAATGAAGTCATTTCTTACATATTGTCTTTCATCGAAGTTGGAAAAATTGCGGACGGTGATTATTTTTAAAATGACACAAAATACTTTTCCACTTCGTTGTTCCAATTCGTTTGGTTGGTAAAAAAAAGGAAATTGCAATTGAAAGAAGTATAAAGATCGCCACGCCTCAACTGAGACTGGCGAATTCAACTTAGACTAGAGATTCTTGAATTTCATTTATTAGTAGTTGAGCGCTAAGGTTTGGGTCCAAGCAGTGGATGATGTCTTCGTGACACATTTTTTGCAGATTCTTGTATGCTTTATCATAATCAATTACTGTTTTTATTGATACTCGTGATATGAAAAAGGTGTTAAGGACAAGAGTAAAAGATGTAATTTAAATTTATCTAATTTTAATATGAAATGTCAATGCTTCTATTTTGTCTTGTGGGTAAAAATGCCCTGAAAATAAGCAATACTTTGAAAGCATATCTAAATGTGTTTACTCCGTATGGGGTAGGCGTGAGTGTACACGTTTTGAAACGGCAATAGTTTAGTTTAAAATAGCTTAAAATTGACGATTCAAAAGAGCTTGTAAAAGTCTATTTGACATACATACATAAACTCACGCCTGTATTCCCCGAAGGGGTAGGCAGAGGTGCATTTCTGCACCCACATTTCGCCAGGTACATACTATGTATCAGTCCCACGTAATATGGGGCGAGCCTATTACCGTTTTTCGGGCACAATTCCAGACTCCGTGCTGCTACTGAGAATTTCCTAATGGAAAAATCCAATAACCCTTTGCCCAACCCGGGAATCGAACCCAGGACCTCTAGATCGCACGGCATGTACTTGTGCCGCGAGACTACGAGGCAGTCAGTAAAATACAGTTGAACTTAATTAAACAGTTTGCAATCTAAAAGTGCTACCTTTGCGGGTGTAATTCAAACAAATTACGAGAGGAGAATTCAATTTTAACCACTTTGCTTCGTCACCGGTTGAAACCGGCCGTTTTTTGTAAAAGCCCTTTTATTAGAAAGATCAAAAACGTCTTTTTGTGCCCCCCTTTGAAATGTAATTCGTTGAAAGTCAATATTTGGATGACATTCCACAATGCTTGGCGGTTACAATTGTGTGTGCTGCCGTTTAAGTTCTTGTTATAAATATTTTTGAGAAGTTAAAAGTGTGTCCCTGGGATTTGAATCCGCAACTGCCAACTGGGGTGAAAGTTTGTATTAAACTTTGTCAATTTTAAACCGATCGGGCTGAGACTTTGCATGCATAAAGCTACTATGACGTAGGCATCCCCTAAGAAAGGATTTTGAGATGCAGGCTATATAAGATTAGTAACTTTTCAGTTTAAAATATACGAATTTCTTCAATCAAATGTTACAACTTATTTTCTTTCTGAACCCAACCCTGTAGTCTATGCGGACGGAGTCGCGAGCAAAAGCTAGTTAGCATATAATAGACACGGTGAACAACATCGTGGCATAGTTAAGAGCATCTGGGTTCGATTCTCGTGTCGGATGAACTTTAATTAGGTTTCTTTATACAGATTCTCATAAAAACTTAAACACAGTAATAGAATCGTTCCTATTATAGGAAACTGACGAGAAATAATAAAATCGTAAATTAAGGAGTTTGACTTGGTAATATACAATAGACATGGAAAGGATCAGAAATGACGCCATCCGACAGAGAACCAATGTTATCGACATAGCCCGAAGGATCAGCGAGCTGAAGTGGCAGTGGGCAGGTCACATCTGTCGTAGAACTGATGACCGTTGGGGGAAACGTGTTCTGGAGTGGAGACCACGTCTCGGCAAACGTAGTGTAGGACGCCCTCTGGCTAGGTGGGGTGACGATATACGCAAGATGGCTGGCAGCGGTTGGATGAGGAAGGCCGAAGAACGAGTCCAGTGGCGTGCCATAGGAGAGGCCTATGTCCAGCAGTGGACGTAAGAGAGGCTGATGATGATGATGGAAAGTCCATATGATAAATATGACGATTACATTTGGTTATTCTCATGATTCAGTGGGTTTTCAATGCGTGATAATATTTATTTGGAATGACGATTTAATGTGATAAAACTTTAAGTCATAGTCGTTGTGAGCCATAATGTAAGCACAAGAGTACTCTAATGCACTTACAACTGAAAAGCAGGATTAGCAACAAAAAGTGCGAGCCAACTTAAGTAATGTCTGGGGACTGATACATATACCTGGCGAAATGTGGGTGCGCAAATGCACTCCTGCCTAGCGCTTCGGGGAATACAGGCGTGAGACAACAAGTTCGGACGTGCTCCTCGTAAAATTATTTTACGTATGCAGGGTAGATTCGTCTTTAATTATGTTATCCAAAAGACCAAAAAATGAGTTTTTTGAAAAACACTCTTTTTGGAGTGTAAACTAATCGAAAGTGAAAATTTGTTAATTGGCAAAGAAATTTGATCTACCGGAATCAACAATCCGAACGGTTATAAAAAGTAAAGAAAAAAATTACGTTAGAAGAAGAAAACTTAAATACTTAAAAACTTATCAAAGTAACTCGGTTTATGTTGTAGTTTTTTTATTTTTATTATCCAACATTTATTGATTATGTTTCTTCTAAATTATTGTTTTCTTTAGACTCTGGTCCCGATTACACAAACTTTATAAGTATTTATATGCAAAATTGTACCCCGACTTACGCGAATTCGACTTACGCACCTATCGCGTAAATCCGGGGTATTACTGTATCATCATCATCATCATCAGCCCATATACGTCCCACTGCTGGGCACGGGCCTCCTCTACCATTGAGAGGGTACTATTATTACTGTATAGGGTTATTGTAATTTGGTATGGTTGAATTTTCCGAAGCTATTTCGTGACGTAATGATATTAGGTGTGGACTGCGAGGGCGTCACGTAACACATTAACAGCCGAAAATAAAGGACTCATACTTAGTATTCTATGCCTAATAAATAAGCTACATTATATGGCTACTTTTTTATTGGCACGATAAAGTGACTGTTATATCTAAGCGTATGTCTTTATTTATTTACTTTCACTTTATGCAGTGATTGTAAAGGTGGACTTAATGCTTAAGGCATTCTCTGCCAGTCGTAAGTGATGCAGAGATGATACACAGCAGGTGTGCAAAAACAAACAAAAAATGTCCAGTGACGAAATGACCTAAGTTAGTGTTGAAGGACGATAAGGATTGCGACTGTCGCCAGTTAGCAGAATTTTGACGGTCTAACGTAACTAGAAGTACAGAGAGTGTTCCGGAATTGCGTGATAATTATACAGGGTGTATTCAGACCGTGATCAGAATAGCGACGGTGATTACAAACCCATTGGCGTTAAAAAAATACCGATAATCTTTTTTTACGTTTTCCTAACAATCATAGATATTAAATGAATGTGGTTGTAAGGAAAACGTATTTAATTTTTTGTCAGTTTTTTTTTTTAATATTACCTACGGTGTTTGTAATCACCGCAGCTATTATCTGCCTTAGTTTCCGATCACGGTCTGAATACACCCTGTATAGGTCGCTGTGGTGGTTTTACTTGTGATTGATGGTATAGCAATATGCTTATGGTGATATACACAGAACAACTGAATAAGATTAGAAGGGAAATAGACAGTATTTTGCATGGTGACGAGTGTCGCCGCTAGTCTGTCAACTATTCATTCTTGATTCTACGTCAAACACTCAACCGATGATAAAAATTTTGGTTATCACCCATTTATAAAAGTCTTGATATTACACGCAACCCGAATTTAAATTACTGAGAAGCGGCCGTGTCAAACATATGATAGTCTAATCGTAGGTTCGGCACGCTCGGCATGCTGACATCTCCTTTCTAGTCTTATGAAACTGTTCTATGGTGATAAACTTAATTTATAAACTTCATTTAGCAAAGCAAATGATTTCATATTTTTTTATGTCCGTGTGAAGTGTCGACACCACCGGATTTCGCAGAGTCTCTGGGGATACAAACTTGCCTTTCAGCAGAACATTAATCAGCTGCTTCCCGATTTTTTTGAGGGTTGACAAATGACCCAGTAATCTATCCGCTAGTAAGCAATCGCTATTGAAATTATATAACGAAAATCGTTTTTTTTCTCATTTCCATTTCTCTATTATTAAAGTTATAGTTTCAAGTGTTGGAGTGGAGACCGCGCTTAGGTAGACGTAGTGTAGGACGTCCTGCAGCACGATGGTCCGACAACTTGAGAAAGGTGGCGGGTAGCGGATGGATAAGGGCTGCTCAAGACCGGGATGGTTGGCGCCCACTTGGGGAGGCCTTCGTTCAGCAGTGGACGGCGATAGGCTGAGAATATATATTAAATACTTGCATTTATATTTTAATTGAAGTAGGCAAAGGTGTGCCATACGAGAGGCCTATGTCCGGCAGGGGACGTAAGAAAGGCTGCTGATGATGATGAAGGTGTATTCTATATTCCCACCTAATAGGAGGGCGAACCTGTAGCTGTTCTTCATACATATCTCCAGAGTTCGTGCTATTGAGAATATTCAATAAAAAAACTCAATAACTTTTTGCCCAATCCGGGAATAGAAGCAAAGACGAGGCAAGAACTGAGCTTAATTTTAAAAGACCACAACAGACAACATCACAAACAATGTATCTTAAAATAACATATTACTAATTATTCCAACAGATGGCGCTAGATAACTACACAAATTACAAATAGTTCTTTTGTTTTGACGTCACCGGGATCATTAAACGCGTAACTGTCATTTGGCTTTATATGATGACGCGTTAGAGGGAATAGCAATAAAGCGACAACATAAAACGGGGAATAAACAACAATTTAACATGGTGTCCGCAAAAGTGAAACCATGTAGTGGGAACCTTTAAAATTAGCACTATTAGATACAAGAGTGGTGTTTCGTGTCGTGGAAATAGCGTCGTATATTTTTATACTGTTGCTGAACTTTCAATGAATAAATGCTTGACTGTGAATGATAGTTCTCCATATCCTCGTATTTAGGCACGAGGTCGAGAATCTCGACGGTCGCGGATTCAAACCTCAGGCACACACCTATGACTTTTCGAAATTATGTGTGTATTCACAAAGAATTATCACATACTTTAACGGTGAAGGAAAACATCGTGATGAAACCTGCACACCTCAAATTTCTTAGGCATTTCTTAGGTTCTTAGTCCGCCAACCCGCACTAGCACATATCATCATCATTATCATCAGCCCATATACGTCCCACTGCTGAGCACGGCCCCTTCTATAACTGAGAGGGGTTAAACCTTAGTCCACCACGCTGACCTAGTGCGGATAGGCGTACTACACACCTAAGAAATTCCAATTTAGGTATGCAGGTCTCCTCACGATGTTTTCCTTTACTATTAAAGTGTGTTTTGAATTCACATAACGAACGAAAAGTCAGAGTTTTGTACCTGAGGTTTGAACCTTGAAGTTTTTGACTCGACCACGCGCCTAAAGCTCTAAGCCATCACATATTTATCTTACACTTAGGGTTGCCAACTATACTGTTTTAAACAGTATTATACTGTTTTTCACTACATTATACTTTTTACTGTTGAACAAAAATAAAGTATACAAAATACTGTTTTCAGCATCAGAATGCTTAGCACTAAAGTGTTAGACTTAGACGCTCACATGCTTATTTTTATTTAGTCAGATACAGTTTAAAAAAGACAGTAAATTAATAAGTTGTGCGAGAATCTCTAAAATATATGTATATAAAACAATAAATTAATAAAATACTGTTCATTTTTCTAAAATATTGTTTAATATTCTTCTTAGACCTAAATATACGTTATTTCTTGTAAAAAAAAGTTGGCAACCCTACTTACACTAGTGTTTACGTTAATATATGTAGATCAAGATACCTACTACGTTTTCGAGCGTACTAATGGTTTTGCCTTGTTGGTTCAAATCAAGTGTGTGTCGTGTGATCTAAAAGGTCTCCGATTCATTCATTCAATCGCCATTGTATTTAACTATATGACTTTCGTAGCTCTACACTATGATCAAAGATCACTTTTCAGAGTTTGACATAAAACTTAAAGGACCTAATGCTTCTGGTAGTAGAAAATTAGTGCCATAAATTAAGCAATTACTTAAATGCATTTACAACTACACCTTAAAATAAGACCTATCGGATATCATAGGCCTGAAAGTTCTTAAATGCAGTTGTACCCACAAAATGGACGGAGGGTCTGGCAAGGATCGCAGGACGTCGCTGGATGATTTATTTATTTATTTATTAGAGACACCATCGACAGTTACACATACACTTTAAAATACAGTTGAATAAATAGCATTGGACATTGCGTACCATCATTATAGGTGAATACAACATTCTAGATATTATTGCTCAGATTATTTATATTAGTATTGGAAATTAAATTTAATGATACATGTGCTTTTATAATAATAATAATTATATAAAAAAAAAACAAAATAAAAAAATAGTGTGACGATATAAAAAATAAAAAATATAAATAAATAAAACCACATTCGGAATTACAACTAGGAAATTACAATTTTTGCATTTAATTACATGTATTATTAAAAACTATCATATGAAAGGATAAAAATGAAAACATAAATTGAAAATCATAGATACAACCCGACTAGTAACGATGTAGTAGCGATTTTAAGTATAATGATTTAAAGGTGACAGTGGAGGACCTGAAGATGTCTATGTCATGATGGTTATAAATAAAATAAGAGAATAAATATTTTAGTATTCCCGACGTAAAATTTTAGGAGTGATAATAAATAAAGCAGAGCGTAATCTTAAGTTAGTAAAGTTAGTATTATGTTTAAAATACATAGTTCATTCGGGATATGGACCCCTTGTTTTTTTTGGAGTTACGTAACGTTACATAACCTGAATTCTCTGAACAGAAAATTGTTTATGAAGGATCGCGTATATTTTTGACGGAAAGGTTCTGATAAATGGAAAAACATACTCACGGAAAGAAAAACAGATAATAAACGTTATTATTTACGGGTAAAGCAGCTGTCTATAAACAGGTACACATTAAATTTATATTTACAAGATATATTATTATGTAGTATTCACAAAGAATTATCACGTGTTTTAACGGTGAAGGAAAACATCGTGATGAAACCTGCACACCTAAAAGTTCTTAGGAATTTTCTTAGGTCTGTAGTCCGCCAATCCGCACTAGGCCAGCGTGGTGGACTAAGGCCTAAACCCTCTCACTTGCAGTGGGACGTACATATATGGGCTGATGATGATTACAAGATATTGTAAAGTGAAAACTAATTTCGTAAATATATCTAGACTAACTGACTCGCATTTTACTAATTATTTACTCAACATTACCCCTAAAAAAATCTGGTCAACAGTGGTTTTGGTGCCGAGAATCTGAAATATTTTTTTAAATAAGGACCCTATACTAATTACATTAATAGCAAAAATATTGATTTTCTACGTGTAGTTTTCTAGATTTTTAATTAAACATAAAAATAAAATTTTACCCCGAAAACAACATTTATTAAATTGTAATGTACATAAAAACTTTTTTTACGCGATTTTCGTGAATGAAATGTAGCAGGATAATCACGTTGCATCCCCCAGCAGTAGTCAGCCATAATATACTCGTCCCATCGGCCTTAGTGTGTCTCTTCCAGCATGTTGTTATCAATTTCAGAGTAGTTACTTGTATTGTGATTTCCCAGAAAGTTTTTAGAAACTTTTATAAACGAATTCCACGCAAGTAGTTCAAAACTTGTCATTAAACTTGAGTGATCAGTATCTTCTATCAATATTCTTATCTGTGGGCTATCAAAATACTCACTTTTATCTTTTCCATATCTACTTAGGCTAGGAAATATATAGCAACGGGAACTGAACCAAATGGGTTGCCATTGTGTAAAAGAACACACTTAAGGCTTCGTTTAGAGCCGTCCATGAAGAGACGCCATTATTTTCATTTAGATGATATTCTGAAAGACCCATTTTGGGAAGGAGGCCTTGCACATCCGAACAAAAAACAAGATCATTTTCCGAATTAAAAAATGGTAGCAAGTCTTGCTCCCTTGCACGATAGAAAGTCAGTTTTGTACCTAACGCCAACAAGTTTTTTCTTTTAATCTAGAAGCCTCTGCAGATTCTTTAGGTAGTTCAAGATCCCTTATTAAATTGTTTTATTCTATTTGGGTCAAAGGTTTTGGCTCTATATTCGCTATTTGTTCGATATTACTGTCGCTGAACACTTTACTACAGAGTTCTTAAATGATGGTTCACGAGCAGAACAAAATGTTGGAACAGGTACTTCCTCTGAATGTAATAAAGGTCTTCTAGCCGATTGTAAGTCTGGATAAATATTTTTTTAACATTAAAATCGACACAACAGAAGTAACCGACGTCGAAGTGTTTTTTTTTGTTCTCTCCATTGCATAGGGCACCCCAAACCTCATAAAGCTTCTTTTATCACTGACTTACTGTCTTAAGTGTCCATAGCACACTTTGCAAACAATTTGAGGTATCCACTTGCTTGTTTTCGTCTACAATTTGCGACTTAAAATACGAAAAATAAGCACTTTTTATGAAATCTGTTATACGTTTTCTGAACTTTTTGACTGTGTATTCCCAACAAATGTAACAAAATACATTTGGATCATTGAGACAACTTATTGGCGATGAAGACTTGATATTTAAATCGATTTATTTATAGAAATGTACTAATAAGACATGAAACCGTGTTCCCGAAAGTACTAATTACAGAAAATTTAGAAAACAGAGTGTAGACACAAAACTACACGTACGAAAAAAAAGTAAAAAATATTTTTTGTGTTGCCAATGTATACCCAATACAAAACCACTAACGAGATCTCGGCACCAAAATTTTTTTTTCTTTTGTTGACCTGTGTCTAAGTGTCTATTAATTTTTACAAAATAATTATCATTATCAGCCTTTTTTCGCCCACTGTTGGGCATAGACCTCTCCTATGGTGCGCCAATGGGCTCGATCTTCAGCCCTCCTCATCCAACAGCTGTCGGCGACCTTCATACATCGTCGCCCCACCTAGCTATCTTACAAAATAATAGCTTAAATAGAGGCTGGATTAATATCAGTATGTTGAGTTACATTTAGTTTGTAATATTATTAAGCTAAATGCTGCGCGGATGAAGCTGTGGTAGACCGCTAATGAGTATAAAACCGCAATGCATAACAAAATAACTTATTTAAGTGTTGCGCAGTGTTTCCTTTCATAATTTATTTAAAAAAGGCCCTGCTCTATAATCTTTTAATCATAAGAGGTGGAATTGATTAAAAGAAAATCAACAAACTGTCACAACTTTATTTTCGAATGAAATTAAATTTTTAAATTGTTTGAACATACTGAAGACAGATTAAAGATTCATTTGGATCTCTTTAGTAAAATAGTCTGTAATTAAATTATAATTATACTATCACGACATAATGTCTACGCCTCCTTGAGCTTGAGAGGCCCGTGCCTAACAGTGGGATGTATATGGGCTGCTGATGATGATGATGACCTACGATGAGCACAATAATGTCAAAATAGAGCATTGAATGGCGACAGAGTTCGATGTCTCTTCACTCGGTATACTTACGCCGGCTGGCTGATATGCTTCTTCACAACGACACAAGATAATATAAAGGGGCTAACATATTATTCCACAGCTTCATGAGATGAATTTGCTGACCTTTTGGTTCAAGCGAGGACGGTAGTGACCACAAAGCTGTGGCTTCAGACGGCAGCATGCATACATAACATTCAACTTTAGCTTCCAATGAACCCATTATGAGCAGACACATTAAATACGCTATTTCATACAATTCCCTCTGCAACTAGTTTTAATAAAGAGTGCAGTTGAAGCACTTTGTATTCATTCCGAGAGAAAGAATAAAATGCAAATAATACAATAAACGACGCGTTTGAAAGCACCATTTTGTTTGTCACAGTTATGGCGCATGCCTTAACGCTGCAATATTTTACGAGACTTTTAGGAAGGTGCTCTGATTTTTTGGTAATAGAGGTATTTGGTATGGAATCCATGGAGAGAGGGAATGAAGTTACTCATTCCAGATCAAGTCTTGTAGAAAATAATCTAGTATTCATACATACATACATAAACTCACACCTGTATTCCCCGAAGGGGTAGGCAGAGGTGCATTTCTGCACCCACATTTCGCCAGGTATGTATCAGTCCCCCGTAATAGGGGGCGAGCCTATTGCCGTTTTTCGGGCACATTCCCAGACTCCGTGCTGTTACTGAGAATTTCCTAATGGAAAAACCCAATATCACTTTGCCCGACCCGGGAATCGAGCCCAGGATCTCAAGATCGCACGGCACATACTTGTACCGCGAGACCACGAGGCATCTAGTATTCATTGTTCATAAATATGGTTTATATTTTACCAACTGATTTTTTTTAGTAAATTTCTATGCAAATCTTCATACAAAAATCAAGCAATGATAAAATACAGGATTAGGCATTGACCTTATAATTGTTTACAAATATTTAATCGCTTAATTAAATTTCATTTTCACGTGTATCGTAAAAAAATATGAACATTACATATGGCAAAGGAATCGATATTTATATTAAAAGCCGTATTCTAATTTCATGCACTAATTTCTAGTTTTATTTGACAAATTTTCTGCAGTACAGGCACCTTTTACGTATTCGGTTGCAATCATAAAAAACGCACTGAACCGATAATGTATTGTCAAATGCTATCAATTGGAAAATCAATGAGTCTCTACAATATTCTATCGCTACCCCGCAGCCTAAAAGCATTTTAATGGATAGTGATGGATATAGGGAATGGAAAGTGAACATATTAAGGTAATACACAGAAGCTGATTTGTTTTTAGAAGCGTTCTATTTAATAATAAAACGCAAAGTGCTCTCATTATTGTGTTTATAAATAACAAATATATGCTTTTTTTATATTGGCATGGCGAAGGTAACGTCGCGTCTCTACATAAATAAATACACCCAACAGTCACATACATAGTTATGACCCCACACTAGGATATAAGTCCTGTGTCGTGGGTATCAGAAACTACGAGAGACTTTTCGGTCTCACAAACACCCAGACCCGAAACAAGTATTTGTGGATCACACAAACATTTGTCTCGGTGCGGGGATCAAACCCGCGGCCTCTCGTTTCGCAAGCTGGTCTCCAGCCAACTGTGACACGGGGCTGTCGGATCTCGGATGTACAATAGTGAAAGACTCACATCTCTAAAAACACATTAATAATACGATTGTTTCTCGTCAGTCAAAACTGTTATAGAGGTTTATTCGTTATCATATTTAAAATGTATTGATTTTTTTTTATTGAAATCTGATATCAGACTTTACAAAGATATATGTGTATTCATAATCAACACGTACTTTAAAGATGAAGGAAAACACTGTGGGGAAGCCTGCACATCTAGAAGTTGATGGGAAATTCTTGGGCGTTTAGTCCGCCAACCCGCACTTGGCCAGCGCGGTGGAATAAGGCCTCTCAGTTGTAGAGGATGTTCGTAAGCAGGACATATGTACATATATAGGCTTATGAAGATGAATTGTTTTGAACACCATTGGCGTTCTTTTCATTATTAACAAAAAAAATAATTCCCCGCAGACTAGGTATAGTAAAGTTAGTCTGTAATAAACCTCCATTAATCCATGCTCCTCCGATATCCATGCTCGTTCAAACGATGCTAAACTAACAAACATTAGGTACTGCACGCTTAAAGTTATGTCCTTGCGTATTCTCTGGTATTTCTAATGTTACACATATAAAAAAGTCTGGTTGGCTGCAACTCCGTATATTCTCATTTTAGTAAACTAAGCCTTCTTTATCTTCAATTTTACATAACAGATTATTTTTTCCAAAGATCTCAATCTCAAGTGTCAATATCATGAATCCACAAAATCAGGTTTAAGTTGTCATAGATTTTGCGTCGTGGAGATAAGGCCTGTTGCATAATATAAAAAATACGTCATCTATACTTTATTTATACTATTTTTATACTACAATTTAATAAACAATATCTTATGTCGTAGGTATCTGAGACTACGAGAGACTTTACGGTTTCACAAACATCCAGACCCAAAACAAATATTTGTAGATCACACAAACATTTGACGCGATGCGGGGTTAGAACCCGCGGCCTCTCGTTTCACAAGCTGGTGTTCACACACTGTACTACGGAGCTGTCAATAATAATAGTAGCATGTGTTTATGCTATTCCTATCTTCGAATCGATGTAAAAATTGACCTATGAAATAAATTTATGTGTCATTAAGAAACTTCGACCTGATTCGTTAATTCTTTGGATTAATCTAAAATACATAAAATTCCTTATTGAGATTTGGCCTGTGGATCAGACAAGTGTTGAAGTGGGGGCCGCGTTTAGTTAAATGTAGTGTAGGACGTCCTGGAGCACGATGGTCCGACGACTTGAAAAAGGTGAGTGATGGCTGCTTAAGACCGGGACGGTTGGCGCTTACTTAGGGAGGCCTACGTTCAGCAGTAGATAGCGATAGGCTGAGTATATTAAAATTGGCCGTAAATCGTTTTCAGTATTAGGTAGTAGTAGTAGGTAGGTAAGTACGCATATCATAGTTACGGGTTATACAAGGCCTAATATAGATTTTTAGGTCCTATTTATCTATGTACCGAAATGAATCAAAATTGACTCAACAATATTCTACATGCGTATGGAACATAGGTACTTACTTATAGAAGCGTTCCGAGTTCCTCGTATAAAAACAAGAGTGAAACTCCAACAAAAATATTATGAGAGAAAATTCCTGCCCTCAACTATGAAGCAGCTCTTGAATATTTATATTATTCAATATTTTAATCTACTTCCAAATAATCTCAGTTATTTTAGCAATTCTATGTTTTAGCCACAAACATACTTACGTTTAAAATCCCAAAGGGGAAGGTAGGGGGAAGGGTATTCCTGGAAGTTTTGTGGGGCAAGCCTATTAGCGTGTTTTCAGAACAATTCCGAAATCCGTACTATTACTGAGAATTTTTTAATGGAAAAACCTGAAAAAAAATACTTTACCCGCCCCAGGAATCCAACCCAGGACCACGAGGCTAGCCAACTACTAAACTGCTTTTTATCCCATAAAACTAAATTGGACGTAGGTGAAACCGCAGCGTGTGTATAAAGCTAAATCAAATACACAACATTTATCCTATGTGTCAACTGTGCCTACAAACAATAGTAATAACTTACTATTATATCGCAAAAAAAACTTTTGAAAAAACACACGATATAAGTAATTCAATGTTTTTATAACCGTCTTCAGATCGTTGGAACGCGAATTATTTTCATTATTGGAGTTATGATAATATAACCGTTGAGTTCGGACGCATTTCATAAAATTTATACGTCTATCAATTTATACGTTTATTCCTCCGACACGTGTCACCTAATAGTTCTATGACTTGAAATAGATTTAATATTTAAACATATATAGACAAGCTGTGAAGGCGTGATGACTCAGAGATTGAACGAGACAAAATGTCAGCATTAATCAGCCCATGTGCAAACGTAGTACTACTCGTCGTACTACACGGGCCTCCTCTTAAACTGAAAGGGTTAAGGCCTTAGTCCACCACGCAGGCCTAGTGCGGGTTGGCTAACCTATGAAGTTCCTAAGAACTTTTAGGTGTGCAGGTTTCCTGACGATTTTTTGCTTCACCGTTGAAGTAAGTGATAATTCATCGTGATAAGTTATGTGTTAATTCACAATGATTTGTTATGTTTTAACGGTGAAGGAAAACATCGTGAGGAAATCTACAAATCAATCCAAACAAAAAAAAAACAATATAGGTACGTGTAGTCGACTGCGCTACGAAGTCTGTCATATTACTTCAGTACAAAACGTATTTGATTAATTAATTAATTTTTATGTCCCTTAAAAAGTATTGTTGCAAACATGCATCTCACGCCTGTATTCCCCTAAGGGGTAGGCAGAATGCTTTTATGCACCCACATTTCCCCAATTATGTTTATCGTACCACGTAATAGGAGCTTATTGCCGTTTTTCAAACACAAGTTCAGACTCCGTGCTGGTACTGAAAATTTCCTAATAGAAAAACCCAATAACACTTTGCCCAACCCAGGAACGCGAGACCTCTTGATTACACGGCACTTACTTGTACCGCGAGACCACGAGGCAGTTAAGTATTGTTATTATTTTTAAATAATTATTGATTGGTCTAGCCATCTTGCAATAACCTAGATTAATCTGTCGGGAGAAAGACCTACGTATGATATACGTGGTTATATTAAAGTCATTTATCATTTTTATAGATTTCCATAAATTTTATGCGGAGAAAACGTTCCTTGTTTACCAATGAATTTCAATTTATGTAGCAATTTGCAGTGCAAAATTTTCAAAAATGCCAGATTATTTTCAACCTTAAACTTTTGGCGTTAATGTATTTTTACAGTTATAGTAATATCAGTTATAAAGTTTGGTGATAGTACCTTACATTTGTATAAAATATAATAGTAACGACTGACAAAAAATATTCCTTACCAGGTTGTCTAACCTGTTGACAATTATTTCCGACTTTTTCTTTTGTTGTTTTTTTAAATGTAATATCTCTCTATAGCCTTATAATATATATGCCTAAGTTACTTTCGTATATTTTTAATTTTCAGCTATTGTTAAGTCGAATCTGTTTATTAAAAAATCCTGTCATAAAAAGACATTCGATTCTGTCTAATTGTGGATACAGTCGTGATTATAAACAAATAAAAATCTCAAAATTTTAAAGGCGCTGACTCGTGTGTATTTAGAAAACAAGATTTAAATATTGTTTTCGAACGTCGTTGCAAAGAGATAACGCACAAAAGCATTATGCCCTGAAGGAATGAAAACAAAACAGCAACAAAGAGGTTTTATTTTTATTTTATTATATTAAATTTAATTTTATTAGTATTATATTTTATTATGGCAATTAGTTAATATTAATTTTGTAATTTTGTTGTTGAGTAGACCCAGGTATCGACCACTGAATATCAGGTGTAAATCTCATCACAAAGAACTAGACAAGTGTATCCCGAACAAGGATTATTTTTTACACATTTTAAAAAAAATATTTATCTCTTTCGCCTGGTATAATTGTGTGTCTTTAAAAATATATATATTGGTAATTAATTTATTCATTTTTAGTTGCAAAATGGGTTCATTAGGATGTTGAAATGTGTACTAAGGAATTTAAATTTTAAATCTATACTTATTTATAGAGGAAGGGTTAGTATTTTTATATGTTTGTTTTTCGACGGCTTTGAATGAATTTTTGTATGAACTTAAATGGGAACTCCCGAAGTTACATAGACTACTTTCGATAAGATATCCACGAAACATATTGCTCAGAATATTATGTAAGGCGTTTTGTACTGTTCCCGTGTAAAGTAATGCAATGAATTATATTATTAATAATTCCAAGAGTAGTATTCAGTATATTAAAAAGATCCATACACCGTTCACTTATTATACTGTAGCATCAGACAACGGTACACATGGTGACGTCACATCACATTGGCTAGACAGATTGCAAGGGAGGCAGATTAGCTGTCACTGTGTCCCATGACAAGAAAGCGTGAAAAGGTCTATGGCACTAAGAAGGTCGCTTTATACACTAATAACTTTTTCCTTGAATTTGAACCTTTTTCCCAAACAATGATTAAGTGTCTATAATTCTATATGCTGGTTTTTCTTTTTTTCCTAAAACATCATTACATGCATACTATTTTAAACATGTAGTACATATTGTGCACATAATTGGGCCGCGAGATCCGGAGCCACGAGATTACATATATTTATGAAAATAGAAAATAAATTTCTGTTTACATACGTAGAAAGAGAGGGACAACTTCTGAATGACTTATGAAAATGAATTTAGTGTTTCTCTTGTACGTGGTTTATTTTATGATAAAAAGAATTCAAAAATGTTTTTCCTGATCCGCTTGCTTAAAATCACCAGATTATCTTGAAAGCCTTTTAACCTTTTTTAAATTTCCCATTTAAAATCTCTTTCCACAAGCCTGCTTAATCTACGTGCACTTTGTTTATGATTTTTCCAGAAAATAAAACAAATGCTTTTTTTTGTTGTGCCTTTTTAACAAACTGATAGTGCGGGTTGGTAAATAAAAAAAATCCTAAGAACTTCGGGGTGTGCAGGTTTCCTCCCGATGTTTTCCTTCACCGTTAAAGTACGTGATAATTCATTGTGAATACACACATAACTTCGAAAATTCAGAGATGTGCCTGGGGTTTGAACCCGCGTCCACCGAGTTTTTGCTTCGACCGCGCCCCTAAGCCTCGAGGCCATGACTATTTTTCAATATAGATTAATCTTCGAGAACGTTCCATTTACATCCATGAACTCGCGTAGATTGAGTTGAAATAAACAAGGCATTAGAATCGCTCGCTCCGCTTAGAATCTTCCGCACGTCATAACGTAGTCCGTGAATGGAGACTACAAACTTATACACAGCAAATAGCGAGTAATGGACTTGCATCCATTGTTGTGAGACAATAAGTAGTGCTCTTTGTTAGAGACACTGTGTTTCTCCGCAATAGATATACGTCATGGGTAGGATTTAGTCACGTAGATGAACTTGGGATGTGAAAATTTACTTACAGCATCTCCATGCTGTAAGCATGAGGTGAATAAGTAACCGTTGCAGACTATGTACATAGTTATTATAAACGACTTGGTGAAGGACTTAGATGAAAGCTGATATCAAATTAAAAATTGCGCGAAATGTTTTTGTAAAAGATTTTTGTCTGTAATGAGCGTCTGATGATAAATTATTTCGTGCGCCTAAAAGTGAGCGTTAATAATTCACGATTCATTATCATCATTATTATTATCAGACCATATACGTCTCACTAGGTACTGGGCACGGGCCTCCTCTACGATTGAGAGGGTTTAGGGTTTTGTCCACCAATCTGGCCTAGTGCGGGTTGGTGGAGTAGGGGAGCGTGGGGCTAGTTGTAACAAGGGTAAGTAGTAACAAGCAATTTTTACCTACATAATAGAAAAAAATTCGTTTGATTTTCAACCTAACCTACTACGTTATACCCATTCTATCATATAAGCACGATCAGTACCCTGCCGAACGGCGCAGGAAGCAGTTATGTGCAGGCGCTCTGAAAAAGCCAGGTAATGTATTTTTTACTCCTTATACAAAATGGATTATCATAGATTTCAAATTGTTTAGCATTTGTTGATTTATACATATACATTTAGCATTTGTTTAGTTTGATTATATTAAGTGTAATTTCACACCAAGCAAGCGCCTTTTTTTTTAATAGAAGTTATTTCAAAAAAATTCGCAGTGGGGTATGTTGTAACACTTTTACGGGGCAAGTTGTAACATGTTACAACTTGCCCCTTATTTATTTAAAAGTTATATGAAATTACGCGGGACGTATTTAAATTCCTTCTTTTCATGTTATGAATACTTTTTTAGCTTCACCTGGAGGTCAACCTGACTTAGAGCCTACCTTCTGGTATTCAAAATCAATTTGATTTCTCTCCATCTAAAATAAGACCTTACCCAAAAGCTCCACCACGAAAATTACTAACCACCCTCAACGTAAAAGAAAATGCTGTGTCCTCACAGATACGCCAGAGAAGAACGGGTTCCATAAAGATCATGAAGAAAAGTTATAGAAGACGAAGAAAACACAAGAGACTAGGAAAGGCAAAGGAAAGAGCAAAAGAACGATGACAAAAAGATTGAGAGGAAAAAGATAAGATAAAGATAGTCAAAAGATAGAAGAAGTACAATATGGTGTTTTAAATTCTGTTTCGGAATCTGAACCCATGGAATGGTTTTGTTTAGCTTGTTGGGAAACTTATGAAAATTAAAACGAGCAGTCAATACAATGCATCATGTGCAAGATGTGGGCACATGTAAAATGTGCAACAGGAAATAAGATCTCATTTGTGTGTCTCAATTGTGATTTCGATGAAGACTGATTTCATATTTTACCTACGTCAATCAAAAGGCTGATTACTTAAGAAATTGAGATTTTGTTAATATAAATGGCTGTGAGTCTAAAGTTCCTTTATAGTTTAAGGAAGACCATGTTTTTGTTAATATTTGATTATTTTTCTATTAGATTAAGAATAAAACTTAAAAGTCAACGTTTTTTTATACCGTGCCTAAGGTTTATAATGCTAAATGAATCAAGTCTGATTACTGAAGTAGTTAAGATTATAAATGGCTGTGAGCTCAAAATTAATTAATAGTTTAAGTAAAGAAAGAACATGTTAATTGTTTATTTTTTAATATTTCCTGTTAGATTAAATATTTAACATAAAAGTCTAAACCGGTTTTAGCGTTTGTAAAGTTTATTATGCTAAATATGCCAAATAAATCTTTATTAAATATAAAACTGGTTTTCAATTCCTAATGTTACAATGTGCCCCAAGCCTGTTACAACTAGCCCCAATCACGGGGTAAGTTGTAACACTCGTCAAATTTTTTTCAAAGCCGTTTCTACAAAAAACCGTTACAGGTTTGATCAAAAGTTTATTTGGAATCGATAGTTGAATAGTTGTTAATTGGAATAGTACTGCTAGATTTCATAAATACCAAAGAATTAAGCTTTCATAGCCAAGAAACGAAAAAGTGTTACAACAAGCCCCCCTCTCCCCTACACACTTAAGAAATTCCCAAGAGTTTTTAGGTGTGCAGGTCACGATGTTTTTTTTTCACGTTAAAGTAAGTGATATAATTCATTGTGAATACACACATAACTACGAAAAGTCAGAGGTGTGTGCCTGGGGTTTGAACCCGCGACCGCCGAGATTCTCGATCGCGCGCCAAAACCTCGAGGCGATCACTACTTTTACACGTGACTACAATAACGAGTGGGTGTTTGGTAATGTCTGCCTCGACATTCCGGTCCGCTTCCAACTGAATGAACATTTTAATCTATACTAGATAATAATTTACACATCTGACAAAGTAATGTGACCCTCGAAATAGCTGAATCCGTCCCATGCACAGCGCTGTTCACATTTCACTTTGTTTTCCCCTACGTTGGGTTTTATTGGATTTTCATTGGAAAATAATGCGTACAGCAATTTTCAGTTACCTGTGCGCCCATGGCATTTACGTACGATGCGTTCTACATTCGTTCATTTGTTTAATTCTAGGCTAACCGTGAATGTTTGTGCTCGATTATCTGTTTAGGATTATACTTCTTACAATAAATATATGACGGCGGCTACGTTCTTTGAATTGTAAACAAGATGCGCGGCGGGTAGGCGACAAACAAATTGACAACACTCACTCTTCCCCCACCTGTAGAAATTACTATAGAAAGGCGTGCACTAAGATGGCTCAGGCAGTCTTATGCGGAGCGCTGCTCGGCGCACACCTTGTTCCAAGTGCTCTCATAAGTTTTGTGAAATATTAAGTAATTGATTGATTTGACTAATTATAAATTAAAGTGTAAAAAAAATCAATAAAATAATTAGTGTGACAATTGGCTGTGGTTGTTTTTTTAAAACGATGGAACAAGACAATCCGACATATACATAGAAAAATCCTTGTCAGATAAATAGACGCGTGTAATAGATAGAAAGATATTCATTACTCATATCCGACTCCCTTTATATAAGCTCATATTCGTCCCACTGCTAAGCACGAGCCTCCTATATGACAGAGAGGTCTTAGTCATGTATAAACTGTAATTGCTGCATCCAATTGTAGGCCGTTTGATTGCACCATCCCAAAGCACTGACCTTTGCAACTCCCATAAGCCCAGGTTGACAGTGGCAATTCGCAAATGGCACGAAGCGACGACACTCGATACGACTGTCAGCATATAAAACGAAATTACTAGTGGCGACATCTGGCATCTTGTCAAGCATATATAACACGTTTCGAAGCGGCAATAGTTTAAAAAAATTAAGATGTGTAAAATTGACGATTCAAAAGAACTTGTAAAAGTCTATTTGAATAAAGATATTTTGACTTTGACTTTGACTTATAATAGAGTTGCTAATCTTCGTATGCCGTCGTTTAAAATTAAAAAATGACACATATCAAGTATAATTTTTCAATTGCAAACGACATAAAAGAAACATAAAAATTGTTTCTTAAAGATTGTTTATATTAAAAAATTATAGTTATATTTTACCAAAGTTTTGTTTTTTCATAACTAAATTTAAGAAAAACAAATCTATTCCTAATTTAAATTCTTAATAGTTGCAGGTTGGTCATACCACGTTTTTTGTCCAACTGAATTTAAAATGAGTTCCAATTTTTCTTTAAACTTTGGTATTCAGATAAAATTATTCCAATATTACTATTTCAAACCGGATATTACCTTAGGCGTAAGGACTAGTTTAAAAATAGCTTTAATATAAAAAACGTGAACCACGCAGGTGTTGTTTTCGCAAGAAGACACGACTTTCAAACGGAAACTCCTGTTACAAAGACAGCTTGTTCAATTCAAAGGAGTTTGAAATACTTTTCTCTAAATGTCGGAATTTACCTTAAATATACTTTAGTTAGGTTACGAATGAAATACGGTAATTGGCTATGGTATTTATGTACTAAGGCAAATTATAAATTAATTTAAAAAAACACGTTTTTATACTAGCAGCATAAATTGGCAACACTGAATTTGATAGTAAGTGCAGGGCGGCTAAAAATAAATAGGTACAGTTGACTGTCAAAAAGGGACTACGATTTCGGTTTATAGGATATTAACAGCCAGGCCCGCCGCAAGCAGGCGTGCAAAGCGTGCATCGCACGAGGGTGGCACGTCCAGGGCGGCAAATCGAGCGATTCATAATGTAATTCAAGTCATTGCCATAATACCCACCTCACCTTAAGTATAACAAATATCATGACATTTTAAATACAAGAAAGTTGATACAAGAATTTTGTTTACGTGGGACTGATACCTAGCGAAATGTGGGTGTAAAAATGCACCTCTGCCTACCCCTTTAGGGTGAGGTTATGTATGTATATAATATCACTGCCACTTTCATCAATATACACTTTACAAACAAAATAAATAAGTATACAGAACTACTTAAACATAACAACTCTGAAAAACAAAACTACTACAGTAGTAATTTTTGAGTATAGTTTAGATAACAAATGATATGATCAGTATCATCTGTTTTCGTATGATATCTTATCTTCGAACGAAATCACTATAGTGATAGGAGTGAAGGTTCATGTTATAAAATATGGGACAACAGACTAAGGTGACGAAATAAGATTACACCCAACAGTCACATACATAGTTCTGATCCCACACTAAGATACAAGTCTTGTGTCGTGGGTATCACAAACTACGAGAGACTTTTCGGTCTCACAAACACCCAGACCCGAAATAAATACTTGTGGATCACGCAAACATTTGTCTCAGTGCGGGGATCGAACCCGCGGCCTCTCGTTTCGCAAGTCGGTATCTAGCCAACGCCACGGGAAAAGAAATACGTAACCATTATAACAATCTTAAAAAATTGGCACATTAACAAATAAGTAGTAAATTGATAGCCTCGTGGAGTAGACACCAGCTGGCGAAACGAGAGGCAACGGGTTCGATAGCCGCACTGACACTAATGTTTGATTTACAATATTCGATCATTTTATCTCTCGTAGTTTCTGATACCCTCGACACAAGACTCGAATTCTTGGAGTGGGGTCAGAACAATGTGCTCGTACTTGACTGTTGGGTGTATTTATTTATTTTATTAACAATTTAAAACTTTTCTTGTGTTCCGAGTGTGAGAAACTACAAAAGCCCCTACAATCTCACTTACTCGAAACTAATAGAATATAATTATAGATTTGAGACCAATGTATGCGATATGCGGTGCGAAAATCGAAACTACAGCTCATTTTACATGTTGGTTTGATACCAACTGCGCCACGGAGACTGTCAAATAACACAATGTTGCAGGAAAAAACCTAAACAATTCTTACTTCAAAGTCAAAGTTATCTTTATTCAAATAAACTTTTACACGTTCTTTTGAATCGTCAAGCTATTTTAAAGTATTGCCGCTTCAAAACGCGTTACCTCTGTGGAGCAGAAACGGCAAAAAACTCCCTTAACAATACGAAATATCATTTTTTTTAAATAATAATCATCATCATCATCATTATCAGCCTAAGGCAGTCCACTGCTGAACATAGCAGTGCAATTTATTTTAAATAATAAATTAGAAATATAATTACACTTTTTTTTATTTACATTATTTAAATTTTGCATCGTATATGTGATAACGATACAAACTGTAACAACAAAACAAAACTTGTGATCAACTTACTTTCTCCCAGGGCTTTCTATCTTCAATATCTATAATCAGATTTTTTAGTATGCATATAATAGTTAATTAAGACACAAACGCCGTATTAAGCAAATCCTTATTTTAGTTCAAGGTACGTGCTATAATTATTTTTTTTAGATTTCAATCATTTTTTCATGAGTTTATTATCAAATTACTGTGGAAATATTTATACACGTATGATTGTATAAAAATTACCGCCAGCCCGCGCTGAGCCCACGTTGAATAATAAAAGTATTCGTAACCGTGTTTTGATTGTTGTTTGAAAAGCGCTCAGCCGCCATTCGAGGCCTTTTGTTTGTGTCGTAATAAATTTTTCAATCTCATATTTCGCTGATTCAGCTTAAACACGTTTGGTATTAGATAATTTCTGAATTTCTTTCGGGCATTTTAGTGAAAGATAATATTGGAAGTGATATTTCTCAGAAAGTTCATTTATACTATGATTGCTAATAGTGTAAACTGTCTGTCTATGACGCAGAAACCACTTGACGATTTTGAATAATTAATTATTCTTGATATTATGTTATAGTGGCGGTACTCCCATAGAAGCCCAAAAGCGTTACACGTTAAATGTAATGTCTAGTTTAAATTGTTTATTGTGGAGTAGAACATTCTTATTTATATGTCCAAATGCTTTTGTTACATAAAGATTTACAGCGTAAAGATTATTATTCGGAATTTTGAAATAAAAACTGGGCTTTTGGGCTTCTATGGAAGTACCGCCACTGCGTACTTTAACGGTGAAGGAAAACATGAAGGAAACCTGCACATCTAAAAATTAATAAGAATATCTTAGGTGTGTAGTCCGCCAACCGCACTAGGCCAGCGTGGTGGACTAACGCATAACTCCTCTCAGTGTTAGAGAAGGTCCGTTCCCAAGAGTGGGACGTATATGGGCTGATGACGATGGCAATAGATGGGAGTGGGAAAAAGGCATTTGATGATCTAATTAGGAGTTAACTTATCTTTTTTAGATTCTTAGGAAAAGAGTTATTATTGAATGTGGAAATTATTAGAATTATATAGACATCAACAAGTAAATCTGTAATTATTAAGAGATTAATGAGAGATATGAAGGACGTTGTAACCTAGGCGACGCTGGGACGGGCAGCTAGTTGAAATTATAAAATGAGGGTAAAAATGTCCACTTATTTATGCAGGAAAATGTCATCAACGCGATTTGACCAGATCTTTGGGATGTAGCAATTTCAGAGTCTCTTGAGCAACTTCAAAATTCGTACTGAATGAAAAATATTTCTTTGATTGCTATAGGCATACATTGCAACCGCTTTGGATCCCGATTTTATGGTGGTAACGCGGCAAAAGGATGTCGGGTACAATCGACCGGCCTTCGGTTCGATTCCCAAGCCAGGAAAGTGTTTTTGTGATTTTCCAATAGAAATTCTCGAAACAGGTTTTCTCGAAACTGAGCCCCAAAAAAGATAAAAGCTCGTGCCCTTTTACTTTTATAAGTGGCGTAAGTGGGTGTAAAAATAAACTTCTACCTTCCCCTTATGCTATACAGAATGTATAAAGACCGTGATCGGAAAGTAATACTGGCAAGAGCCACGGTGATTACGAACACCGTGACATTAATAAATATCCCGACCAAAAATAAAAAATAAAACGTTTTTCTTACAACCACGAGTATTAAATGTATGTTGTTGTTAGGAAAACGTATTTATTTTTTATTTTTGCTCGGGATTTTTTTAATGTCACGGTGTTCGTTATCACCGTGGCTATTGCCTGTCTTAGTTTTCGATCACGGTCTGAATACACCCTGTATAACTTGCGATTGGAATACACCCGGTATCCACGGAACCCTACAATAAATCCATTTCGGGCTTAAGCGTGTTTTTATTGTTTAAAATATGTAAAAAGTCTGTCGCGTGTTCCCGAAGATCGTTTCAGCTGATTTGAATGCAAATTGTTGGGAAAATTCTTTTGGTTACGAAAAAAATATTACCAATTTGGAAATAGAATATGGCGACGGGGCATCGTTGTAGCGTGATATTTTGTACACGTAATTGTCAGCCCAGTTTATTGGCTGTGATACGGAGTACGTTTCGTCGTAACTGTATAGAGAAATAAAATATTGTAACATACATTTGGGGAGCTGTTCAGCTGATTAAACAATTTCGTGGTATTACTCCGCTGAAATAACACAAATTGTAACCACTATATACTTGAATGTTGCTATATCACTTATAGTTATAGTATGTAGAAAATCCTGACAAAAAAAATGTATGTTGTTGTTAGGAAAACGTCTTTTTTTTTGTCGGGATTTTTTTAACGTCAGGGTGTTTGTAATGACTATTACCTGCTTTAGATTCCGATCACGGTCTGAATACACCCTGTATATGGTTGGCCTTGAGGTTTAGGCACACGGTCGAGATTATCCACGGTTGCGGGTTCAGTCCCCAGGCACACACCTCTGACTTTTCGAAGTTATGAATTATCACGTACTTTAACGGTGAAGGAAAATTTCGTGATGGAACCTACACACCTAAAAGTTCTTGGGAATTTCTTAGGTGTGTAGTCCGCTTACCCGCAGTAGGCCAGCGTGGTGGACTAAGGCCTAAACCCTCTCAGTTGCAGGGGAGGCCCGTGCCCAGCAGTGGGACATATATGATGATGATACCACTTAGTAATATAATCTCATGTAGTCCATATCATGAATTTTTAAGACAAAACAAAAGCCTCATTTACTTGAGTTTCTAATGAGAAATATCTATCAACATGCTTTTCGCTTCCCGTGACGGATATCGGCGTGACGCTCTTATGTGGCGGTACTTCCATAGAAGCCCAAAAGCCCAGCTTGCCTTACAAAATTCCGAATAATAATCTTTAAGCGTTATATCTTTATTTATTAAACAAAAACAATTTGACATATAAATGAGAATATACTGACCCCACAATAAATAACTATAAACTAGACATTACACAATTAAAACGCTTTAGGGCTTCTATGAAAGTACCGCCACTGCTTATGACCTCACATTCCTTCCAAACCAAAGTCATCTATTCCTCATCCATATTTATTTATTGTACCTTAAATATTATAAAATAATTCAATTTTCAAAATTCTCATTTTCATTTATAATTTTAGTTTTAACCAAGTTATCGCTGACTAACGCAGGATGTCATAAGGCTAGAATGTGAAGCGGTTTTAATTATTCAAATTGTGACGTGACATCTGTGCGACATCACGAATTTTGTGCAATTATTTTTAATGCTCAGCATTTCATGTTCGCCTCTGTAAGCACGTATTCTTAAACTTTTAATGACATGTTTGATAATTAACAAGAATAATTAAATTCAGAAGTAGTGATGGCCTCGAGGTTTAGGCGCCCGGCAGAGAATCTCGGCGGTCGCGGGTATAAACCGGGACGTTTCGAAGATATGTGTGTATTAACAATGAATTATTGCTTATTTTAACGGTGAAGGAAAGCTACGTGATGAAACCTACACACCTAAAAGTTCTTATAAAATTATTTAGTGTGTAGTCCGCCAACCCGCACTAGGCCAGCGTGGTGGACTAAGGCCTAAACCATCTAAATAGTGGAGGAGGCCCGTACCCAGCAGTGGGACGTATATGGGCTGATGATGACAATAATGGTGATAGTTTGAATAGTTAGTGTTTCTTCTTAGTAGGGTTCAGACCGTATTCTTTTACAAACCGTTCTTCTAACTCAGTGTACCATAAAAATTGTTGGTTACCAAGAACACTTGTTTGGTTCCTATAGGTTCACAAGCTGATTCAGGATTGCGAGAAACTTACATTGTTACTAAACTGTTTTACTCTTTTCATATAAAGGTAGCCAACCTCACAGGATGGCACAGAAATTCTACCATAACTTTCATCATCATCATCATCAGCCCAAATACGTCCCACTGCTGGGCACGGGCCTCCTCTACAACTGAGAGGGTTTAAGGCCTTAGTCCACCACGCTGGCCTATTGCGGGTTGGCGGACTACACACCTAAGAAATTCCTAAGAACTTTTAGGTGTGTAGGTTTCATCACAATGTTTTCCTTCACCGTTAAAGCAAGTGATAATTCATTGTGAATACACATATAACTTCGAAAAGTCAGAGGTGTGTGCCTGGGGTTTGAACCTGCGACCGCCGAAATTCTCGACCGCGTGCCTAAACCTCGAGGCCATCACTGCTGCCATAACTTTACTGAGGAGTTAATAAATACAATATTAAAAATTCTAATCCATGTCATTTTATCTTAATAATAAATAAAATTAAACATCGGATATTTTTCCCAATCAGATCAAATAATATTATAATCAAATTGGATTTAATTTTATTATATTTACACAATAATTCAGATTAAATCCCATTCATTCACATATTAGGTAATGAGATGATGCCATATAATGTCGATAAGGGATGAGGTTTATTAACGTGTGAAAGGGCATTATTGGCTTACTGGCTGCTTCATTTACTTTCTGTAATAGATTGATCGAACCGCAGGTGTGGATGATGTAATGACTGATTTGCTAGGGTAATGCCCTTCAGGTAAAAGTCAAGGTTTGTCCGTAGGGCTTGTAAAAAAATAAATATCAGTGAAATGGCAATTTTCACTGGACTGTATTTGACTTTCGATACGAGTTGAGTTTTTAGTGGGGTTCTGAAAGGAAGCAAGAAAAAGCACATAACTACGTTTTCAAAAGATTGTTTTTTTTTTGGTTACATAATGCTTTGAGTATTCATGGATAATATACGTTATATGATTTTGTTGATCTGCTTGTTTGCTATAGTTTTTTTTAAACAAAAATAGTATTTTTTTCAGTGACAAAAAATTACAAACTGTAAAACAGATCAGGGTCAATAGTTAACTGGGAGTTAAAGGGAGCGTTAGAATCCCACCACGGTATCCCCTACCCGTCGTAAGAGGCGACTTATTAGGGTCTATAGGACTTGAGGTCGCGGGATGCACTATGAGGGCAGTACTTCCTCATTGAAAGTGACCCCGAGAGGCGGCGGCACTGTGGCCTGTGTCTGTCGAAGGCGCCTATACACAACCGGGGCGCACGAACCAAGCTAGTGGGGGTGCAACTGCTCCCCCATAACTCCGAGACGGCCGAAACGATTATCGTCTCTGAGGTAGACTAGGCGGCTGCAGTATCATTTTGCGGTTCACGATTACAATAATTTGTAAAAGCCTGCTTGAACAAAGATTATTTTGTTTTGACTTTATTATACCACGAAACTAACAACGCAGTCAGTTTATAGATATATGCTGATAATATAAATTCTAGTATATTATGTTGGTTTGTATGTACATGTTTTAATGAATATGTGAATCAAAATGTATTTGATTTCCCATGTAGCAAACAAGTTGGAACTACATTTACATATTATTGGACCGTAGTACTACGCACGTCATTGGCTACGCGCGAATGCTACACGCGTTGCTACGCGCTCGGACAAACAATGCACGCCCAAATTTATACAACTGAATATATTAAAAATTTGGGGAAGCTTATCTGTCCGTAAAAAAAAAATTCTTTATCTGTGCTGCATTTAAATAAGAAGATGATACACCGTGGGAAAAAATGCTTTAAGTTTTAACGTAAAAAATTGGACAAAAGAAATAGGTTTCTCTTTTCAAAAAGCGTTAAAATCCAATGAAGTAAACATTCTATTTTAATTAGATTTAGAGTAGTTAATTAACTCACTCAAAAATGATCAGAAATGTTGAATCAATTCCTCTCTCTCTACCACGACAGATTTGTGACCTCCCAAACAAAATATATTTTTAATCATGGCCAAACTAAAGCGTAAAACTAAACGCAATACCTATTTATATCACAAAAAATTTAATGGACTTAATTTTAACCGTTCAGCGATGTTTGTCGTACTTATTTATTTGATGAATTTGGAAAAAAAACCAGAACAATTACAACGAAAATTATCTTAGTGTGAGATCAGAACTATGTATGTGACTGTTGGGTGTATTTATTTATTTATTTATTTTAACGAAAATATAGTAAAAAAAAGTAAAAAGTTCATAATTCAAAATAGTTTCCAAGACTGTTAATAGATAAATAGAAGTAGTGAACAACAAATCAAAAAAAAGAAGAAGAAAAAGTTATATTTGATTAATATACAAAAAAGTTTAAAAAAGCATTTACACAATATTACTGAAACTGACTGCCTGCCTGACTGCCTCGTGGTCTCGCGGTCCAAGTATGTGCCGTACGATCTAGAGGTCCTGGGTTCGATTCCCGGGTCGGGCAAAGTGTTATTGGGTTTTTCCATTAGGAAATTCTCAGTAACAGCACGGAGTCTGGAAGTGTGCCCGAAAAGCGGCAATAGGCTCGCCCCCTATTACGTGGGGCTAATACATACCTGGCGAAATGTGGGTGCAGAAATGCACCTCTGCCTACCCCTTCGGGGAATAAAGGCGTGAGTTTATGTATGTGTATGTACTGAAACTGCTTACACTAGAAATGAGTCATCTTTTTATATGCTGTACTTAAATGAACTTATACTGAACCCTAAATATCAGCTACATAATCTTCTAAATATCTTTATCATGGGTTGATAAAAGCGTGTGTTCAATATGTTTTTTTTTTTTTTTTTTTTTTATTTGTGTCAGCATAAAATAACAATAGTCAGCATGACATGGCGTTTTCGATGTTTTTATTACCATACAACTGTTCTGGTTCCCTAGTCAGACGTTATTGAAGGCCTTTTCACAGTCAAGTAATTTTGGGATTTAGGTGCTATTAAATGATCATTATATTGATAAAATAGTATTAAATAATAACATCGTGTTTACCATCAAGTACGTAATTGTTACTTTGTAGTGTCAGAATGAAAAAAGAATGAGTTTAGTCTCTGCCAACGCTCATGATATAAGTATGTGAGTTGAACCCTTAGCTACACGAATAATATAACTGGCACATACAATAAGTTCCAAATAGACGATAGACGACAGTGGTGCAGTTGGCACTCCAGCGTGTGAAACGAAAGGCCGCGAGTTCGATCCCCGAGACAAATGTTTGTGTAATCCACAAATATTGGATCTGGGTGTTTGTGAGGCCGAAGAGTCTCTTGTGGTTTCTGCTACCCACGATACAGGACTCGTATCTTAGTGCGGGCTCATAACTATGTATGTGACTGTTGGGTGTATTTATTTTAATTACTAGCTTTTGCCCGCGACTCCGTCCGCGTAGACTACAGGGTTGGGTTCAGAATGAAAATAAGTTGTAGTCTATTTTACTCCACAGAGTCCCATTTATGTCCATATCAAAAATCGTTTTCATCGGTCAAATGATTTAATCGTGAAAGCGTAAAAGACATATAGTTACAAATAGTACTTAACAGTCGTCTACACGTCGTTTCATTATTCTAGCTTCAAAAATGACGAATTTCCACACAAACTTTCACCCCTATTTTTATTTTACCCCCTTAAAGGATTTTTTTTTTTACAAACTTTGAATGCCATATTTATTTATATCTAATCAACAAAAATAAGTTTCAAGCTTCTAGCTTTAAAAATGACAAAACTTCCATACAACCTTTCATCCCCCCTTTCAACCTCTTAAAACCCCTTTTCCGGGATAATAAGTAGCCTATGTCCCTTCTCAGGGTCTAAACTATCTGTGTACCAAGTTTCATTTAAATCGGTTCAGTAGTTTTAGCTGGAAAGCGAGACAGAGAGACAGACAGACAGAGTTACTTTCGCATTTATAAATTAGTAAGGATTTATGATGAAAATCGATAACAAATATTCCGTAGAAGGATGTAGACGAAATTTAGTCGAAATACAACTATAAAATATTGTACAAATTAATGTGTTACATTTTTAAAATCTTAAGTAATATTATGACCTAAAATCATTATTTGTACGAAGAGTTATTGCAATCTTAATATTCTTAATAGTTTTAATAACACAATACTGTGACTTCTTTTCTAAAGAAATAATTGTATGGCTGATTTTTTTCAATAAATTAGGTACCTATACGAGAGATAAAGGAAATAACTATTATATTAGAATACCTATTTTATAGAACAATTTGTACTTATTAGAAACATCAAGCCTAAAATCATTATATTATGTATCCACCTGCGTTCCCAATCGAAGAATGGGAAAGGAGCCGTCATAAACCGTTTCAACGTACCGGAACTTTAACGTATAAAAACGTTGAAGAAAAATGCGCTGTATAAGACAAAATAGACCGAAAACCTTTAGGAAAATTAGGAACGTCTACTTTTTTTTCACGATTTGCCATAAGTATATAAGCTTACATTATTATACAAGCTATTCATAGTGAAATTTACAGAACCAATTAAAAAAATACATATATTAACTATTCTTACAGTGATTGCCTCGTGATTTTGCGGCTCAAGTATGAGCCGTGCGGTCTAGAAGCCCTTAATTCGATTACCGGTTTGGGAAAAGTGTTACTAGGTTTTTTCATTAGGTAATTCTCAATAGCATCACGGAGTTTGGAAAAGTGTCTGAATAACGACTATAGGCTCGCCCCCTATGACGTGGGACTCATACATGGCGAAATTTGAGTGCAGAAATGCACTTCCGCCTTACCCTCGGGGACTACAGGTTTGAGGTTATGTTATGTATGGTCTTTGAGTCAATAAACTCAACAACTCAAAAAAGATCACACAAGGACCTTATAACAAAAAAGAAACTTTTACAATCAGGGGTCAAATATCCCTTTGGTTCATAGTAAGCACCCCACGTATATTAAGACCTCGGTAATCTCTTGTCGTATAAAAGGTATAATTTACTCTTGAATATCATAGTTTAGTATTGCCATTATTTAGCTTATTACATCGTAAAGGTGTCATATTTATAATTAAGGTTTCTTTGTGATATTTATCCACTTTGACATTAATCGTTTATTCGATATTTTGTTTCAAAGGGAGTTTTTCACACTCAAAAATTTAGTGGAGCAGTGTCAAGTACCACAAATTAATTTTACTTTCAGTGACTTTTCTTAATGAATGGGTGTTAATTTTTTTTAAATAATAAACACAGCTTAAAAAATTTTTTTTTGGTATTGCAAACTGATATACGTATCTACTGCTAATATGGGCTCTAGATAGATATGGTCAAAAAGCGTAATAATACCTAATCCTTGACTCTCGGTGATGATACGCATGCAGAAACTGTTTAAACAAAATTAGCACAATTCGGTTGGTGGGCAAAGTCAAAGGCAAAGTCGTGATGGCCTCGAGGTTTAGGCGCGCGGTCGAGAATCTCGACGACCGCAGGTTCAAACCCCAGGCACACACCTCTGACTTTCCGAAGTTATGTGTGTATTCACAAAGAATTATCACGTACTTTAACGGTGAAGGAAAACATCGTGATGAAACCTGCGCACCTAAAAAATTCTTAGGAAAATCTCAGTTGTGTAGTCCGCCAACCCACACTAGGCCAGCGTGGTGGACTAAGGTCTAAACCCTCTCAGTTGTAGAGGAGGCCCGTGCCCAGCAGTGGGACGTATATGGGCTGATGATGATGATGATGATGATGATGATGATGGTTGGTGGACACCTTTGCTTAGATATCAACAATCCAAATGGCTAAGACTACTAATATTGTAAACTTATTATTTATTGATTGTTTGCAATATCAACACCTCAGTTTGGTCTAGTGTACAAAAATATCAGATGGCAAAATTCCATGTTGAGACCAAATAAACAAAATATATTGCCAAAGGTGCATTAACTACCCACATAATAAGACCCGAAATTGTTTCTGAGAAGATTTCCAGACTAAGCTTTCCGAAAAAAGAAACACTTTGTATGGCCAGAGAATCGTCAAACTCAATTGATTTTAGGGTAGACATGACAAAGAACGTCTATTGCTTTTGAAATTGAAATTGCCGGCAACGCACCGATGATTCCTCTGGTATTGTGGGTGTCCATGGGCGGTGTTGACCACGTAACATCAGGTGGCTCAGTGGCTCGTTTGCCTCCTTTACAATAAAAAAAAGAAAAACAATGTATAGCTCTATTTCTTCTTTTTCAACGTCATATCTGTTTTCCTATGAGTCTTAAATAATAAACCAATCGATAGGGCGGAAAGTATCACAGCAAAGTAGGTACTAATCATACAATTCATTCACATAATAACTTTATCTAGTAAAAATATTCTTATCCTCTGGGTATCTCTGAATTAATTAAAACTATTTCGTAGTCAGTAGTACAAAGGATAAAAAGCCGTCGGAGCGTATAAGGTTAGCTATTTCTACCAGATAACTCATTAATTATTTATAATGACCTTTCGATTTCTATTTATACACAACTTCTGACTTTTAAAAGTTGATGAAACGAGGCAACAATTTAAAACTTATAATAGACAGGTGGGAGTTTTTTTACTATTGGATGCTTCTCGTATATTCGCACAACCACGAAAAGTTATATCGAAGTTTGTGTGAAATTTTTCCAGCCTGCACTAGGCTAGTGAGAGGGACAAAAACGGGGAGAAAAACGAAAAAATAACCAATTAAACTACTGAAGTAGAAATGGTCTTGAGTCGGTTCCGTATAAGATAATAGGAAATATTAATTAAATAAATAAATACACCCAACAGTCACATACATAGTTCTGACCCCACACTAAGATACAAGTCCTGTGTCGTGGGTATCAGAAACTACGAGAGACTTTTCGGTCTCACAAACAACCAAATTCGAAACAAATATTTGTGGATCACACAAACATTTGTCTCGGTGCTGGTATCGAACCCGCAGCCTCTCGTTTCACGAGCTAGTATCTAGCCATCTGCGCCAGGGGACTGTACTGGACTGCTTTAAATCAAATCGAATTAATAACTATATAATTATGTTTTTTAAACTGTTTTCGAGTAGTAAAATCTATTTTCCAAAACACGCGATAAATAAGAATATATATTTCACAATCTATTATCATTTTATTGACTTTTATAAAATTTAATTAAAATGAATATCAATAATATATCAAAGTCGCAATAAATACAATTATACATGTAACATACATACATACATGTAGGGATCATAGAGCAATAAAGATCGAATATCGATAACGATACTTTTGATATTCGAATCTAACCAAATATCACCAACCATCACACATATCCTATGTACTGCAAAAAGGAAAAACGAAAGTACATTTAGGATTAAACTTTATATCCAGTAACTAGCAAACCGACATAATACCGTCAATTGACATCAGATACTCGCAATTTATCGCGCCGATATTTTAAATATAAAACTTCCTATCAGGTCTGGTACAGAAGAAAATATATTACAAAGGGTATGACGTCACTACGAAGGATCACTATCCTTCGTACCCACTGGTGATGTTCAATTGTTTTAAATAAACTCCAGCCAGGCCTACATTTATATCGCGTGACATTTCATGATAAATCCTTGGTAAGTTGATCCAAGAGGGTTTATCCGGAGGCGGGACGTATAACGTTGTGATGTTTGCAGACTCAAGTCTTGGGAATTTACTTACATATATCAAACTCTGACGCCTGTTAGTCAGCATGGCAATTGTGCCAGTTACATAGGTTTTAAGTCGCAAATATGGCATGTGTCTTTTGTTGTTTTTAGACATATTTTGAGACTCCGTGTTGTTACTGAGAATTTCCTAGTGAGACCCAGAAGTAGAGACCAAAATCTTATGGTCATAGGTGGCATTTTTTAATGTTTTTTGACAGCCCCGTGGCGCAGTTGGCTAGACACTAGAGCTTGCGAAACGAGAGGCCGCGGGTTCGATCCCCGCACCGAGACAAATGTTTGTGTGACCCACAAATATTTGTTTCGGGTCTGGGTGTTTGTGAGACCGAAAAGTCTCTCGTAGTTTCTGATACCCACGACACAAGACTCGTATCTTAATGTGGGGCCAGAACTATGTACATATGTGACTGTTGGGTGAATTTATTTATTTATTGCACATTAAACAAACAAGTCTTTCACTTGACCGTGAGTGTTACACTGTCTTTATTATTTGGATAGATAAGATGACGATTTTCTCATGCTCCAACCTATTTTTTTACTTGTTTCCATTGTGAAATACGAAGCTGAAATATCTCAATATACACCTATCTTCTGTCCTGAATGTCTCTCTAATAAGAAATACAATCATGCTCTAGTCTAGCCACAATAAAATACACCTTTTTTCGAGTACAACCACATTCAGAGCCGTAAATAATGACCACTTCAACCTTTGTATCCGAATACAAGATTCTACGATCCAATAATCGTAGAACACGCTTGTATTTGTCTACATGTGTATGCAAACTTTATCTGTGTTCTCAAACTCAAGCTTGTTTATTGAAATTACTCCACAAATCCAATGTAGTGTTCTCTAGCTATTCTGTTTACCAAATTGTAGTTGAAGTTGATTGAAAATGCCATATCGGCCTGTGTTAATGTTATCGTATGATTCATGAATATAATCTTATCGTTTCCTAGTAACATAATCACGGTTTGTCTGCGTGGCTAACAGGAAAATTCGTTTCCAAACGCAAATATATTATAAAGATAATATTTACTTAAGTTGGTGTAAGCTTATATTTTCAGATAGCCGATAAGCTTTACTATTGTCAAAAGCTTTTTAATGATCTATGGGTTTAGGCGCGCGGTCGAGAATCTCGGCGGTCGCAAGCTCAAACCCCTCTGAATTTTCGAGGTTACTTTTGTATTCAGAATGAATTATCACCTACTTAAAAGGTGAAGGAAAAGAGTGAGGAAACATACACACCTAAAAATTCTTAGGAATTTCATCGGGTTGTAGTCTGCCAACACGCACTAGGCTAGCGTGGACTAAGGCCTAAACCTTCTCGATTGTAGAGGAGGCCCGTGCCCAGCAGCGCAACTTATATATGCAGATGATTGGGACATTGAAGGTAACTTTTTAAAGGTATGTAAGTGACGTTATGCCGGCCTCTTAAGAACTTAGATGCAGTTCCCATGTTTAATTCTTACTATAAACTACGCAAAAATAGCCAGAATACTATGATACATCGAGCATGTTGACTCCGTCATAGGGTAACTGACAATCAACATCAACAGTCAAATGACGTCACATAGACTTCTGGTACGTGCAGAGTGAAGAGAAAGCCAATTAAGGGCATAGTTCACCAAATAAGCATCACAAGAAGGCGATGAGGCCAATGACACATTTGCCTAGATCACCACACGTCTTTTCTTTTGGGTAATAGGGCATAACTTTGCTAAGGAAATTTATTTTGCGTTTCATATTGTAGTTTTTCTAGCACTTTTTGTTACAGAACCCTGAAAAAGCTTAATGTATTAAGACAAATTAGTAAGTATAAATGTTACTTGACGTAAAAACGTGAGTATGCTTTTAAAGTAAAAGAGGATACTAAACAAAGTTATTACTAAATGTAATTTGTATTTTAATTTAATGCAAAGTAAATGTTTCATGATGTGAGTTATTAATATAAATGGAATATTCTCTATTTGCACTCAGCTTTTTAGAAATATTTTATATATTTTCACTTAAATATTTCTTAGAGAGCATAACCATCTATGTTTTTTAATGCAAAATATATATATGCTACTTACGTCGTTTATCTGCTGAAATATAATGAAATCCAAAATTTGCACTACAACAAAATTTGTGTAATATTTGTAGTTTTGCGGGGTAAAAGAATATCATTTTGACGCGCGAACGAAAGCACCAATACAAGAAATGTCATGTGTTTTCCAAGCCATAATTAAACAATTTTTAAGAACCGTAATCGTTTCTCGACGCTAGGGACTCGTCCGACTCTAATGGTCGTATCAACAAGAATTGACGATAGTAAGTAAAGTAACAATAACTATTACCTATATCGGTCAAACTACAAAATATGACCAATGTAAAGTTTGTGAAGTTAAGTAGTAGCGTTTGTGGAGTAAGAGGATTGGCTCTACATAAATCTCATGTCTTGGCAGCATTTCACATTAAAAGGTGGGTTTCATAC
Source organism: Hemaris fuciformis (assembly GCA_907164795.1). NCBI lineage: Eukaryota > Metazoa > Arthropoda > Insecta > Lepidoptera > Sphingidae > Hemaris > Hemaris fuciformis. The sequence goes on from OU015445.1 coordinate 4,890,662, forward strand.
CTAGCGGTTTAGGCGTAAGGAGGTATTTAATTTATAATTAGATAAGTTAGGAATAAAACTCCTGCCTGTGATGTAGAGTTAATTGAATTCCCACAAAGGCTTCCCTTGTGATATTGGCGTGCGCCGCTCAACCGCAGTCTGTCATTAGATTCGACAAGTTCAAATCATCACTAATGACGACTATGCTGACTAATGACGAGCTGAATCTGTGATCATGTTGAATCAGTCAGTTTTAGAAATTATCTGTATCTCCGAGAGGGTAGGTAGAGAAGTATATCTTCAATCAAGTTAAACAGTCATGTGCCGGCCGTTTTGGTTTTAATATCCCAAGTAACAATTATAGTTTTAACATCCAAAGTAAATTTCCTATTTATTTTTCATACTCCTTGCCGCTTATGAAATTTTCCCAATGGTAAGTCCAATAACATTCTGTCCGACCCTTGCACACATTAAATAAATTATGTTTGCAAACGGTAAAAAAAGTCATGAAAAAATAACTTTCCTTTTTGTAGTACATGATCCTCATCAACCTGGACCGGATAGGAGAACTATGGGCTAAACCCATTCAATAGTAGAAATGGTCCGTCTCACCAGTAGGTATGATTAATATTAGATCTTGAAGTCAGTATAAGTATGTATTATTGTTACTACAAATACGATAATATAATCCTTATTCTACAGACATCGAGGAGCTGAAAAGCAAGTTTACCCAAATCGTTTGCAGTAAAAAAGGTCAGGCATAAAAGGACGAGTGTACAATAGAGTTAAAATAAACAAGCAGAATAGACCTGTGTGTATCAAGCTTAATTTCCTGTTCCTATTGACTGGGTACGTAATGTTTGAAGAAAATTAGATATACATTTTTATTTTCTTTTCTATTTTAAGCCGAACGTTTTTAGCGACACCATTTCTTTAAGCGTCAGTAGTATGACGTAATCAAGTCAGCATTTCCATGAATTTATAAATACCCACTTGCAATAAATCGGCTATTTTTGTATTATATTGAGTATAATTAATAGTACATAGCAGTTTAAGTTAAAAACTAAGTATTTTTTAGGCTATGCAGTTATCTTTTAACAATACTGAAGGTAGAAGACTGAGTTGCGAGACTTGTTTTTTTTTACAAGTTTTTTTTTGATGGCTTAATATTGTTCCTGAGTTACGGATTTAATCTCAGAGAGAAATTAAAGAATGTATGTAGCAAAATTAATAAACATGTAAACCACTATGAATATAAATTGATGGCAGAGGTTAAGCCCCATCATTTACCGGGATACAAATATTTATTAGTTTTAAGATTCGTATTTATCATATTTTATTTTTTATCTTGTAAATCTACTGTACTACATTTCTTTTTGGATAATAAAATACTTTTTTTTTTTTTTTAAATAATCCAGGTTATAAACTAACTGAGCTTAATTCCGTCTAAATCCGTATGGTTTTTTTGCGTAACCGAGTGGACTACAAACATACAAATTTCGACATTTAGAGGTAGGTTATTTATTTTTATTTAAATAGATATGATATGATAAAGCTTCTGTAGTAATATAGCCATGATCAGCCTAGTTTGCTTACTGGACATCGTCCTCTCCAATTTTTTCTATTGACCACGTGTTCTGGAGTGGAGACCACGGCTTAGCGTAGCGTAGGACGCCTTCTGGCTAGTTCGGGCGGCCCGGGTGTGGGTGGGCACCCGCGACGGATAGGCCACAGTGCCTCTCAGGGTCACGTTTAGTAAGGACGCGTTGCCCTCGCAGCGCGCCCAGCGACCCCGAGGACCCCTTTCAGTCGCCTTCTACGACAGGCAGGGGATACCTTGGTGGGATTCTAACGTCCCCTTGCCACAGTCGACAATATATCTAACCAAAGTTTATTTTTTAATCTTTTAAAATTATTATCCATCTAATATTTTTAAATCATAATAGCACCAGATAAATGCGTCAGTCAATCCTTTTTATTATTCCTATTGAATCCTGGGCTCATTTTCTACGCAGGTGAAACAAAATGAAGATTTACAATTCAAGTCACGTGCTTGTTAAATATAATTATTTGTAATCAACTCAACCCCTCACAATGTCTTTTGTCGCTTTAAAGTTAAAGCAATACCAGAAGATTTGCATGCCATACTAATAAATTAATTATTATAAATGCGAAAGTAACTCTGTTTGTCTGTTACGCTTTCACGCCTAAACCACTGGACAGATTTGAATAATTTTTGGTATGAAGATACATTAGACCTTGAGGAAGGACATAGGATATTTTTATACCGGGATAATTGTTTCCCAGGAATGAGCAGGGAATTCAAAATTGCGCCCGGGCTGAGCGGTACCAAGTAGTGATGGCCTCGAGCTTTAGGTGCACAGTCGAGAATCTCGGCGGTCGCGGGTTCAAACCCCAGGCACACGCCTCTGACTTTTCGAAGTTATAAGTGTGTACTCACAATTATTATCACTTACTTTAACGGTGATGGAAAACATCGTGATGAAACCGGCACGCCTAAAAGTTCTTAGGAATTTCTTGGTGTGTAGTCCGCGAACCCGCACTAGGTCAGCGTGGTGGACTAAGGCCTAAATCCTCTCAATGCTAGAGGAGGCCCGTGCCCTGCAGTGGGACGTATATGGGTTGATGATGTTGATGAGCGGTACCATACAGCTAGTTAGAAATAAATTTAGAAATTTCCTTGTGTTGAAAAAATTGTATCCCAATAGCGACTACATTCATAGTGAACATCCAAATGTGCCGTTTTAGGATCAGCCTGTGAGTATCCGGAAAAAGGCCGTCATATTTGGGTCGTTTAATTAGAGGTATTTATAATCTTTTTTTTTTTCAATAGACCCTCCATTTCGTCCATATTTTATTTCTTATTATTATTATTTTTGTCCAGTAGAGTTTTTTTTTTCAGTTTCTAATTATATTCACGAAGTATGATTGTCTCTACATAATTTATGCTTGTACCATAAGACATAAATGTGTAGCGTAGATTTAGATGTTCTAGGTTTGATTCCCAGACCTAGCAAAGTATCATTAGATTATTCCCAGAGGCAAATTCGGAGGACTAGTATGAAATCGCCAAATCAATTGCAGAAATACTCCTCTTGGTAGAAGCTACAGCATATAAGTTACAACTGATAAATTCGATAACAATATCCGTCATACGACCGCAAAGAACTGTTTTTACGTAGTTTGATTACATGCATAATGCATACCCTCCGACTTTTCGCCTGGCCAGTAGCGGATATCAACCCTACTGGGAACAAAATACCCCGAACGAAATAGCTTTTTATGATCGAAAAAATACCACCAACTCGATACTCGCATTGAGCTTGGATTTGTTTCCACATAGTTTTTTTGTTTCGTTTTTATTTCCAATCAATGAACATGCACCCGAACTTCGTATGTTTGTTATAAAATTATTTTGTTTTTAATAGATTTAGTGTTTATTATTTGCAGAAAGGTTCTCGAGTGGAGGCCGCGTACCGGCAAACGCATCGTTGGACGTCCACATACAAAGTCGACTGACCATATTGAAAATCGTAGTAAGCCGCTGGACGCAGGCTGCTTGGGGAGAGGAGAGGGAGACATATGCTTAGGAAGGCCTATTTCCAGCAATGGACGTCTTTCAGCTGATGATAATGATGAATAGGTTTAGCGCAATTTTTTGACAAGGCTTAGGCGCAGTTGGCTAGACACAAACGAGAGGCCGCGGGTTCGATCTCCGCACCGAGACAAGTGTTTGTGTGGTCCACAAACATTTGTTTCAGGTCTGCGTGTTTGCGAGATCGTAAAATTTCTAATAGTTTCTAGTACCCACGACACAAGGCTTGTATCTTATCGTGAGGTCGGAACTATGTTTGTGACTGTTGGGTGTATTTATTTATTTTGTTAAAAGCTAAGTTAGGTTGCAATTTTAATTTCTGTTTTAATATGTATTTGTAAATTGAAAACTTATTCCTAGTCTAAAATTCGTAGATATGTCTTTCATTATTCCTGTTTATTATAAAATTAGGTAATAACATTACCTTAAACTATCATCACCATCATCAGCCCATATACGTCCCACTGCTGGGCACGGGCCCCCTCTATAATTGAGAGGGATTAGGCCTTAGTCCACCACGCTGGCCTAGTGTGGGTGGCGGACTACACACCTAAGAAATTCCTAAAAACTTTTAGGTGTGTAGGTTTCATCACGATGTTTTCACCGTTAAAGTTAGTGCGTGATAATTCCTTGTGAATACACACATAACTTCGAAAAGTTTGAACCCGGGACCGTCGAGATTCTCGACCGCGTGCCTAAACTTCGAGGCCCTCACGACTTCGACGACGTAAATAGGGAAAAAAACTTTTTCTCATAAAATATACGTAAGTTACTCAAAATATTTTAACCTTAAATCAATTATAATGAACCGGTGTCTTGTCGACAATTTTGAAAGCCCCAATTGGTTGTTAATTTTGTTAAAGCTTTGGGAGACTCGAACGTAACTCAATTACGCGGTGTGAATACAAACGTACCTTAAATACAGGCTTATTTTTATATTCATTGATATTTGTATAGCACTTTTATGACGCAATACTACCCTTAAATTCCTGGTGGAGAAATGCAGTGATCCACACACACATCTTTTGTTTCCATATCTGTTATTAAATTAGCACGTACTTTAACGGTGAAGGAAAACATCGTGAGGAAACCTGCACACCTAAAAGTTCTTATGAATTTCATAGGTGTGTAGTCCGCCAACCCACACTAGGCCAGCGTGATGGACTAAGGCTTAAACCCTGTCAGTTGTAAAAAGGCCCGTGCCCAGCAGTGGTATATGGGCTGATGATGATGAGGATGATAATGATGATCTATCATTAGCCTCTTTATTCATAGTCGCCGGATTCGAATACTCTTTATTTCTCCTTTCGTTAATAATCACCGATTTTATGTTATGCGTTTGGATGTTTTAAGGTCAGCTCACCTAGCTAGGCCCCATTAGGCCACTTCCTCTTAAACTATAGAAGGAACTCGTGTTCAGCAGTACGTGGTACCTGGCTGATATAAACTAATCTAAGAGGGACAAGTTCATTTAAAATTCGACTGACTCCTCGAAACAGAAAGCCGCGTTGTTTTTGTTTTTTTTTTGTGTAAGTTTTGGTGGTAAAAAAAACCGTCTCTTGATTTTATGCATATGTAAGTATGTGCTGTATGATCTAGACGTCGCGCGTACGATTTGGAAAAAGTATTAAGTTTCCGTAAGACGTAATAGGGGGAGCCTATTACGTGGGACTTAAACTCAATCAGCGAATCGTGGATGCAGAAATCCACCACCGCCAATTTCTTATTTAAAGTCACGATTGAAAGAATTCCTTACACCTATATACTTATAGTCTGCGTTTTATGTATTTGTATACTATTATATGGTATCTTCAAGATTTATATTTGAAAACTTGGCCCGTTGTTCATTGTAAATCCTTATAAAGAACAACTACTCGCTGGCAATCAGCAAAGTTCATCTATTGCGGAGTTTCGCACTGAATTCACTTCCCAACAATTTCCAATAATGTACAATTTTCAATGAAACTGACGCTTGATGATATCCGAGTATTCATTGAAGGTATTAATTATGCTTTCAACTTGCTCTAAACTGTTGAACCATGACGTAATAGGCTTGGACATCGGTACAAATAAAATATAGATAATTCCGACTCACACTAAATTCATCATCATCATCAGCCCATATACGTCCCGTAAAAATAAATATAAAATAAGTTGATAAAAGATTGTCGTTAGTGTCAGAAAGTACGAGCGACTTTTGGACTCAAAAAAACATTTGTCTCGATTTGGGGTACGAACCCGTGTTCTTTCGTATGTAACTGCGGCACTTGTGGGCGCTTCCCGCCCACGCACCGTGGTCGCCCCACTTGGGGCGAAGATGGCCACCGGGGGTTTTGGTCGGTATGCCGGCGTAAGAATTTTCGTTAGGAACCCTGGTTGGCACTAACATCTGCGCGAACGTGACGCCTCGCGCGCCGGGCTGGAAGACCGGTGACCCAGACATACGCTTCCCGCCCCCCTCGCCCCAGCTTTCCCCTCGAGAAAAATAAATAAATAAAAAGGGTGTCAGAAACTACGTGAGACTTTTCTGTCTCACAAACACCCAGATCCAAAACAATTATTTGTAGATCACATAAACAGTTGTTAAACAGGAGGTCCATTTTATTTATCGAATTGTGATTGTATGTAAAGTGTGACGAATACATAATTCGAAATGTCGATGTAGAAATGCACCTTACCTCATTTCTACCTTATTCATTTTATTTATAAGATCGCTTTTAAAGTAGCGTACAATGGGTCTTTAATTTATACATAACACCAATTTCTTTGCTCCATTTTGTTCCTTTATAACATAAATTTAAAAAATAATATTTTAGTGATGAGTCTAATGGATTAACTTCTAAAGTGGAAGTAACGTAGATTTCAGTTACTATTTTTTCAAGATAAAGAAGATCTAAGTTCAAAGGTAAAATTTTAATTAAGGAGTCGCAAAATCTTTTCTTTTTTATTACTAAAGGCGTTTCTTGTGAGACAGTACGGTAGTCGACCTATTCTATTCGTATCGCAGTCTTATGTCACCACGGTACTACCCTTACACCACCGAGCTCGATTTTTATCGAGTTGTTGGTATCGTTGGATTCGTATCTTAAATTTTATAAATTCAAATTTTAGATACAATTTTTCTTTGAGAAAACAGATAATGTCATTCATCATAGATATCGAGAAAATTTTCGGTCAATTAGGCCTTGATGGACGAAAATTCGTTTTCTTCTCTCTCCTGAAAAGTTGTGAAAAACGAGCTTGATGGTGTTACTGATTTCTCGACGATGTGATACATGAACATTATTTCAGTTATACAGGTGTAAAAAAGCCCTGATCGAAAACTTAGACAGATTAGTTAGGGTGATTACAAACACATTGACGTTTACATCCTGTATAAAACCATTCCTACTCATTGGCTGTAGATTGATATTGACTGCCTCATGGTCTCGCGGCACAAGTATGCGCCGTGCGATTAATAGGTTCCTGTTTCGACTTCCGGGTCAGACAGTGTTATTGGGCTTTTCCATTAGGAAATTCTCTCTAGCAGAACTGAGTCTGGAAATGTGCCCGAAAAATGGCAATAGTTTCGTCACCTATACGTGGGACTGATACATTCCTGGCAAAATGTGGGTGCAGAAATACACCTCTGGCTGCCTTTTCGGGGAGTACAGTCGTGAGGTTACGTATGTATGATTGATATTAACAGCCTCGTGGATTCGGCGCGCGGTCGAGACAAAATTCGGCGATCACGATTTCAAATCCCAGACACACCGCATACTGTTCCACAGCGTATGAGCTATCACGCATATTGAGGGTAAAAGAAAATATAGTAAAGAATTTAGCACACGCAAAAGTTGCAAGAAATTTCTAAATCTCTAGTAAAAAAATTATCTCTAGTAATCCGTCAATTATCCGTCGTCGCTGGATGTAGGCTGCCTCCAACAGGTCACTATAGAAGTCATTGGGGGAGGCCTATGTTCAGCAGTGGACTTCCTTAGGCTGATAATGATGATTATTTTATTATTAATGATGATATTTTTTTTCTGCGGTCGGTGTATTGAGTAGACGTGTTTTCTGTTACAATTTGAAATTATTATCTTTAAATTGTAAATTTACTCTCAAAAGTTGTGTATTTTGTAGTACAGACAGTGCATCAACCGTTAAGAACCTCGGACTTTATATTGATGCCACCCTGAACTGGAAAGCTCAAGTGACTCATGTCTGCCGAAAAGTCACCGGTATACTCGGCGTTCTTTACCGCCTCAAAAATTTTCTACCGTCGACGACCAAGGCAATGCTTGTACAAACTTTAATATTTCCTATAATATACTATGGTGACATGTGCTATTTTCTTGTGTCTTCCTTCCGGTCCCAACTGAAGTGGCTGCCTATTCGTGAACGCCGAAATCTACGAGCACTTACTACGCTATTTTCTTTTCTTACATCTCCTAATGCACCTTCATATATAGTCTCCTACTTTAAATTTCTACACTCCAGCCACGAGAAAAATCTTCGGTCATCTAATAATCTACTTCTTCTTTGCCCATCCCACACCTCAGACTTTATTCATTCCTCCTTTCCAGTGCAGTCGATACTTCTTTGGAATGCGCTTCCCTTAGAGATCAGGACGTGTACGAGTCGTTACTCGTTCAAGTTGAGAGTTGGAAAGTTGCTGTCAACCAGAATAGTAGATTCTTCACATTGATATATGTATATGTATGTATGTATGTATATATATTGATATATGTGTATATTTATGTACTAGTGTTATATAAGTATGTATTTAGGTTTTCTAGTTACGGATATTTATGTTTTGTATATTTTATTTCTAATAAGTTCATTTACGTACCTACGTCTATCATCTCTGCACCACCTAAGGTTCGACTGTCAGAGAATGCCTCAGGCATTAAGTCCACCTTTACATGTATTGTATGAAGGGTAAATAAATAAATAAATAAAAAATACTCACATTTGAGCAACGGTGTGTGATCCTGCTCTGCACCATCTGCCAGCACGAAAACATACCACTCATCACTTTCTTGAGACAAACCACTAAGGTATTCAAAACTCGCTATGTCAACACTCGCGGACATCCAAAGTGCACAAAAGAATCTGGAGGACAGTTTTTCGAAGCGGATGGCCCAACTAGAAGCACAACTGCACACTGGGGGCACTGCCAAGGACTGTGGCTCGAGTTGCGGAAGAGTTCCGGACTTTTAGGGAGCTCATGCTAAATATGCTTCGGGTGCTGCGGCAACAAATCTCGGAGTGCGCTAACATGGTGGACGCATTGGAGACCAGGCATCGTAGAAAAGCGCTGTTATTCCTCGGAGTTCCTGAAGCTGACAATGAGAACTGCACACAGGCCGTGTTGTCGCTGGTGAACGGCGCAATGTCGCTGAAGGAGATCACAGCGTCGTCTATCACAGTTTGCCATCGCATTGGGACACCGAACAGAGAGCATCATCGGCCTATACTTGTTAGGTTTGCGAATGTAAGCCACAGGTCAGATGTCTGGCGAGCCAAGTCCAGGCTGAAAGGCTCAACTGCATCCATCAAGGAGTTTCTGACAATGTCTCGACAAACTGTGTTTAGCAAAAGTCGGCAGTATTTTGGTATGCGATCATGCTGGACTCAGGACGGCATTATTGTTATTAAAGTCCCGGATGGAAGCCGAATCAAGGTCACCACTGTCGACGAACTAAACTCCTTAATAACTAAGTTTCCGAAGACAGCAGAGTTATCGTCGTCGGCAGTACGAAATCACGGGGCAGCCGAAACATCGCGCTCGGACTTAAAATCGCGTAAGCTGTAGGTAATATTGTCGAGCGTCAACTAACATGTTTTCATTTATAATTGTTATTGTTTGCCTGTTCTTTTTTCTCTACCCACTTTTTATTTGTATTTTTTTCTTCTCTCTCTTTCTTTTCTATGTCGCTTTAATTTTGACATTTGAGTGATATATATGTTACGTTCCATTTCACATTAATTTACTATGTTATGTTATTAGTTATAATTTTGTTTTTGTGTAACTTTTACTTTTATTATTATTGTACCTATGTTGTTAGCTGGCGGGTGGTGCATAGTGTGTTTGAACACGTAACAGTAGTATACTTTTATTTATTAACTGCGCCATATTAAATATTATATTTATTTTTAAGTTTTATTACAATAAATATATATTTATTTTACTTTAACATATAATACATATATTTAAATAATTATATTAATTTATTATGAATTCAGATGATGGCTCTTTTTACTCTGCTAATGAATCTGCTTCCTCCACTAGCAGTGATGACAGTTTTTGCTCCATGATTGCTACTACTGGGGAACTGATACGTGGTAAGTTCAATCTCCTGCCTATGGCATTAAGTCCGCCTTTATACTCTCAAGTATAGAAAGTTATAAAATAAATAAATTATGATGAATCCGTCAATCCTAGTTTAGCGGACTTAGATGACCAAGGCCTTACAACTGTAACTGTAACTACCTACCCTTTCTAGTTGTGGAAGTGGCCGGTGCCCAACAGTGGAACTTAACTTGCCTGATATAATTAACATCATTCAATGAAAGGTAACGTTTTAACATTAAGTTTTAACTTGAGTTCATTTATTAGAAATCCACAGAACTTGCCAAAACTTTGTATTAAATATTATTATTTTTTTATTCTGGCACGGCAAAGTGACTCCACTGTACCTGATGGTAAGCACAGTGGAGTCCAAAAAATTAATACCGACCAGCGAGAAACGATATGGTCACCCGCTGGTCGACACAATCATCCCGGCCCGCACAAATGCTTCTTCACGCTTCGCTTAAAGGATCCAGGATCATAGGAAGGAGGGAACACGTGAGCCGGCAAACTATTCCACAGCTTGATGGTGCGGCAAAAGTAAGAGTTAGCGAACTTATTAGTTCGAGCCGCGGTTGTTGTGACCATAAAGCTGTGGCTTCGCATGCCCGCACGCGTGGTTCTGGATATGCTTGCACTGGACCAAGTGTCAAACTCACTTACACATCCTACTCGGACATACTCACTAAGCAACTTGTCAAAGAGCCAAGTTCATTGTTTGTATAATGTCTCTTTACTTTGGCTGATATTGCGTCAGAAGAGCAGCGCTTATTAAATTCATATCAAGAAGTACTTTGAGAAGTTTCATAGTGTTGTTTATTTAGCTTTTCTGCAGGTTGCAGGGAGATTAGGTTATTATACATATCATCATCATCATCCATCAGCCAATGGAGGTCCACTGCTGGACATAGGCCTGTCCTAATGACTTCCACAGGGGCCTGTTGGAAGCAGCCTGCAACCAGCGACGTTTCGCGACCTTTACTGGGTCGTCCGACCATCTTGTCGGAGGACGTCCCACGCTGCGCTTTCCGGTACGTGGCCTCCACTCGATAACTTTTTGGCCCCATCGGCCATCAGTTCTCCGCCCTATGTGCCCGGCCCAATGCCACTTCAACTTGCTAATCCGCTGGGCTATGTCGGTTACTTTAGTTCTCCTACGGATCTCCTTATTTCTGATATACACAGCTTAATGTATAGGTATATGTAGGTATTTTTTAAATTCTCACGTTGCTGATTCGGCCAGGCCAAGCCGATTGTGTGATTGTTATGCCAAAGTGATTTAACCGGGGTCCACGCGGGTTTCCTCTACAATCGAGACGAAGGACACATTGTGAAGAGCTCTTGGCTGTGCTTGCTCACAATGTTTTCTCCGTGTAAAATCGTTATAATTTATTGTAAATGTACACATGACTTTTTGAAAAGTGCTTTGATTTCGAGTCAAAGACCGAGATTTTCGTCTTTACGGCGACCTTAATTCTTAGTTGAAATTTAGAAGGTTTCATTATCAGCATGACTTCTGGAGATATTCCAAAAACGGCACAACCCCCCCCCCCCATGGCATGTCCATAAAGGAAAAAATCCCTATCCCTAAATTAAATAAAGAGAAAAAAAAAAAAAAAGAGATAGTTAATAACCTTCATCAACAGCCCATATTCGTCCCACTGCTGGGCACGGGCCTCTTCTACAAATGAGAGGGTTAATAACCTTATTTGCGTAAAACTAATGCTGAATATGTACTAATATGTTGACGGTGTTATTCTTCAAATCAAATTGAGCAAGAAATACAGAAAACGTGTAAATACTGTAAGTGCTTAGCTTAGAACAAATGTTTTCTAGCAAAATATAATTGTAACACAAATGTTTTCTGTCACCATGAAAATGGTATTTTTATTTATGACCGTGTGTGAACTTGGTGCCGCGAAAAAATGGAAAAATATTTGTCACGGCTAATGTTCATATAAAAATAGATTATGTACATTTCTGCTTCAACACTACGTTATTTGAATTTTCAGCCCGACGTAATAGGCCGCCTATTGCCGCTGTTCATGCACGTTTCCAAACTCCGTGCTACTACTAAGGAATTACATATATACATAAACTCACGCCTGTATTCCCCGAAGGGGTAGGCAGAGGTGCATTACTGCACCCACATTTCGCCAAGTATGTATCAGTCCCACGTAATAGGGGGCGAGCCTATTGCCGTTTTTCGGGCACATTTCCAGACTCCGTGCTGTTACTGAGAATTTCCTAATGGAAAAACCCAATAACACTTTGCCCGACCCGGGAATCGAACCCAGGACCTCTAGATCGCACGGCACAAACTTGTACCGCGAGACCACGAGGCAGTCTAAGGAATTGATCGTGAAAACAACTGATTGATCGTGAAAATAACACTGCGCAATCGTAAGACAAAATTTTACGCTGCTTCCAACAAGGTTCTTGCCACATTTCTAAACAAATAAATAAATAAAACCAACAGACGCATAGTTCTAACCATACACTAAGATACGAATCTTGTGTCGTGGGTATCAGAAACTACGAGAGACTCTTCGGTTTCACAAACACCCAGACCAGGAACAAATGTTGGTGGATCACACAAACATTCGCCTCTCGTTTCGCGAGCAGGTGTCTAGTCTACACCTGCTCTGCCAACTGGGCCAAGAGGCTGTAAAGTATCAAAATTTTAATTTAAAGCATTATGTAACAGCTAACTAAAAATTTAATTATACCGTAATTTGCCAATTCATCAAAGCATGAAGTGTTAATGAAATTCATTAGAACATCTTGCGTAAACATATCAAGTAATTAGCCTGCACACTTACGTATTCAGAGGCGACGTCCCAACGTCCCTGTGGGACAACCGGGAACATTACCCACGCTCAGCCTGTGCGGGACAAACAAATGATCTGATTAAGCAAAACGCTCCCTAGAAATCCCTAACGATGTACTTACTTGCTACACTTCATTGAATGTATATTGAACACTTGAAGGGAAATTAAGGACCTTCTAATATTTAAGTTTATTTTTCTAGTATAAAATAAAGCAGAGATGTTTTTAAGGAAAATACTATCCGATCTAATTAAATTTGTTTTATATTATACTGCAGTCAGTATTAAAAAATACCATCTTTTTCTTACTTTTTTTTTCTTCTTTTCACTAATCTTATCTTCTGTCCTCCCGTATAAATCTATCCATTTCCACTCTTCTTTTCATCCACTCGTTTAGTCACACTTTTTATCTTTGTGCGCAAACTAATAGAAACGTTAGTACGTTAAGCCCCTGCTATACAATCTCCCATATAAGCAGTATTTTTTTATGTGTATAGTATATCTCTAACTCATTCTTAATATGATCTATTCTCCACATATTTAATTAAACAATAAGAATAGTTTTTCGTACTGTAAAATTAGTCTATAATAATTGATCATTGCGGTTTGTTTACGACATTTAAGTGGATATTATTGTTTTTAACTCCATTTGACATTTAAGTTATACTTCGTTATGTCCATTTTATGGCTGTCTCTAAAAGACCGCCAATTGTACTTCATTATTTTTGTATATATATATTTTTTTCATAGTGTACCATAAAGAGTAGGCAAATAAATAATAAGTTAATTCGTTTCAGAGTTTGTACTCTGCACCCCCTACCATTCCGAGACGGCGGAGACGCTTTTCGAAGTCGCTCCACTAGGCGCGAAGATGGCTACCGGGGACTTTGGTCGGTATGCCGATGTAGGAATTTTTGATATGCGAAGACGTGACGTCACCGCGCGCCGGCCTGGAAGGCTTGACTTGACCTTGACATACGCCTTTCACCCCCCTCCTCCAAGGCTCTCGGGAAGTAGAGCCATAATCAACCTTCCCCACGAAAAAAAGGAAGCTGAATCCTCATATAGACTCGCTTAACTTTATCGCCGCTGTTGTGCACTGACGCTGTTCATCCTTGTGTTAAGAAGATGCAATGGTGGTTGCAAAGTGTGATAATCCGTATAGATTAAAGTCCTCTTGATAATATTATTCAACGCTTGGTGCGTTCCAGTGCAGCATCCAGTACGTGTGAATAAATGTATATGTTTTTATATTGGTACTTGATAACGTAGTTGGAATTGGAATTTTGATACACATGCCAGTCACTGTTAGCGCCAAAAATTCACAGCGTTCTGTGTTATATGAATAAAAATGTTTTAATTTGGAATACGCTTTCATTGACGTAGTGTGAGACGTCCTGGAGCACGATGGTCCGACGACTTGAAAAAGGTGGCGTGTAGCGGATGGATGAGAACTGCTCAAGACCGGGATGGTTGGTATTTAATGGCCAGTGTACATCTCAAAGTTTATGATGTATTTGACTTGTGAAACCGAAATATTATAAGTTTCAATATTTACAAAAAATCCTTGGGGTGTGATGCGTTCGAGAGACCTCGGGTTCGATTCCCTGGATCAGGCAAAGTGTTAATGTGTTATTCCAGTGGGAAAATTCTCAAACTGAATTGAGTTTGGAAAATTGCCCCCGAAATGGTAATAAGCTCGCCTCCTGTTAGTGGGTGGAGAAATACAGCTTTATCCAATCAATCCATCCGGATGGATCCTCCAACAAAAGTCCACTCCTCCAAGTCCACCAGAAGTCTCCCAATGATCTCCACAATGACCTGTTAGAGGCAGCCTGCATCCAGCGACGTCCCGCGACCTTTCCCAGGTCATCGGACCATCTTGTTGGTGGACTCAATCCCATACTTCTTCGGAAATACAATCGTAAATAGTATATTAAATTCTTATCCTAACTTGAGGTTAAGACTAGGTTTGTGAGTAGCTGGAGTGTGTGTAAATTTATGTAAATAAAACACAAATTTCGATACCCATTAGATTTTTATTTTCATCCGTAACGTCGACTGTTTTCTAATTAACAACAATCTAATTAAATACAGGGTATCCAAACAGACATAAATATTGAATATTATAGCCTAAACATTACAATCGCTATGTATGTATGTAGAATAAGGGACAGTATCTACTGGTTACCGATTCGTCTATGAAAATTGACGTACATAGATTAAGTGATTATCCCAGCCTAAGAA
Source organism: Hemaris fuciformis (assembly GCA_907164795.1). NCBI lineage: Eukaryota > Metazoa > Arthropoda > Insecta > Lepidoptera > Sphingidae > Hemaris > Hemaris fuciformis. Next base: position 4,905,666 of record OU015445.1, read on the forward strand.
CATAGCTTTTCCCCTTGAATGATACAAAGATACAGAATTAAATTACATTAAATTTTAGTCTTGTGCCTCGTAGAACAGCTCATTTTAATGGTTAGACATGACATACGGAAAAAACACAGAAAATATCCTACGTTACGCCGTTTACATAAAATATTTACAATAATAAGAACTGAAATTGAAGTTTTTTTATTATTTTTTTTCAATGAAGAGTTCGTATCACAGTAACGTTACATAATGTAACTCAATAATAAATAGAGTATTTATAAAATATCCGTACAATAACCGAATATAACGTAACCGAATTCCGTAAATATAGTTATAATTTAAACATTTCTCAGCAGTTCGTCCGATGTGAGCATTCCGTCCTGTGAACAAAAACAACAATTAACTTCAGAGTGAACACAAAATATCATGAACAAGACAAGTCGGCGTTAACGAGGCAGATTATCGTGGATTTAAACTGAAGAAGTAGGGAAAGAAAACTGTTATGAGAATTCTGGAAGGTTTTTAAAACCACGATGAAGCTGCGTCGTTTCGTCACGAAGATCCTGTTTATCGCCTTATTACTCCATATCACGAAAAAACTGATCTAATACATACTCGTACAACAATCGTATACAATGTATTATGTATATCTAATCTCATACTGAGATGCAAGTGTTGTATTATGTACATATATGTATGTATCAGAAAATATAAGAGATATTTCGACTCCGCAAACACAAGACGCAAAATATGTATAAATGTTACAAACGTTTGGGGATCGAACCCGCGGCCAACCGTTTCACAAGTGTCTAAGCAACTACGCCTCGGAGGGTGTCAGATAATAATAATTTTATGCATACGTAAGTATGTGCTGTATGATCTAGACGTCGCGCGTACGATTTGGAAAAAGTATTAAGTTTCCGTAAGACGTAATAGGGGGAGCCTATTACGTGGGACTTAAACTCAATCAGCGAATCGTGGATGCAGAAATCCACCACCGCCAATTTCTTATTTAAAGTCACGATTGAAAGAATTCCTTACACCTATATACTTATAGTCTGCGTTTTATGTATTTGTATACTATTATATGGTATCTTCAAGATTTATATTTGAAAACTTGGCCCGTTGTTCATTGTAAATCCTTACAAAGAATAACTACTTGCGGGCAATCAGTAAAGTTTATCTATTGCGGAGTTTCGCACTGAATTCACTTCCCCAACAATTTCCAATAATGTACAATTTTCAATGAAACTGACGCTTGATGATATCCGAGTATTCATTGAAGGTATTAATTATGCTTTCAACTTGCTCTATAATGTTGAACCATGTCGTAATACGCGTGGACATCGGTACAAATAAAATATAGATAATTCCGACTCACACTAAATTCATCATCATCAGCCCATATACGTCCCGTAAAAATAAATATAAAATAAGTTGATAAAAGATTGTCGTTAGTGTCAGAAACTACGAGCGACTTTTGGACTCAAAAAAACATTTGTCTCGATTTGGGGAACGAACCCGTGTTCTTTCGTATGTAACTGCGGCACTATTGTGGGCGCTTCCCGCCCACGCACCGTGGTCGCCCCACTTGGCGCAAAGATGGCCACCGGGGGTTTTGGTCGGTATGCCGGCGTAAGAATTTTCGTTAGGAACCCTGGTCGGCACTAACATCTGCGCGAACGTGACGCCTCGCGCGCCGGGCTGAAAGGCCGGTGACCCAGACATATTATGCTACCCGCCCCCCTCGCCCCAGCTTTCCCCTCGAGAAAAATAAATAAATAAAAAGGGTGTCAGAAACTACGTTAGACTTTTCTGTCTCACAAACACCCAGATCCAAAACAATTATTTGTAGATCACATAAACAGTTGTTAAACAGGAGGTCCATTTTATTTATCGAATTGTGATTGTATTGTCGTTAAAGCAGTGATGGCCTCGAGGTTTAGGCGCGCAGTCGAGAATCTCGGCGGTCGCGGGTTCAAACCCCAGGCACACACCTCTGACTTTTCGGAGTTATGTGTGTATTCACAATGAATTATCACTTGCTTTAACGGTGAAGGAAAACATCGTGATGAAACCTGCACACCTAAAAAAATTCTTAGGAATTTCTTAGGTGTGTAGTCCGCCAACCCGCACTAGGCCAGCGTGGTGGACTAAGGCCTAAACCCTCTCAATTGCAGGGGAGGCCCGTGCCCAGCAGTGGGACGTATATGGGCTGATGATGATGATGATGATGATGATTGTATGTAAAGTGTGACGAATACATAATTCGAAATGTCGATGTAGAAATGCATCTTACCTCATTTCTACCCTATTCATTTTATTTATAAGATCGCTTTTAAAGTAGCGTACAATGGGTCTTTAATATATACACAACTCCAATTTTTTTGCTCCATTTTGTTCCTTTATAACATTAACATAAACTTAAAAAATAATATTTTAGTGATGAGTCTAATGGATTAACTTCTAAAGTGGAAGTAACGTAGATTTCAGTTACTATTTTTTCAAGATAAAGAAGATCAAAGGTAAAATTTTAATTAAGGAGTCGCAAAATCTTTTCTTTTTTATTACTAAAGGCGTTTCTTGTGAGACAGTACGGTAGTCGACCTATTCTATTCGTATCGCAGTCTTATGTCACCACGGTACTACCCTTACACCACCGAGCTCGATTTTTATCGAGTTGTTGGTATCGTTGGATTCGTATTTTAAATTTTATAAATTCAAATTTTAGATACAATTTTTCTTTGAGAAAACAGATAATGTCATTCATCATAGATATCGAGAAAATTTTCGGTCAATTAGGCCTTGATGGACGAAAATTCGTTTTCTTCCTCTCCTGAAAAGTTGTGATGAACGAGCTTGATGGTGTTGCTGTTTTTTCGACGATGTGATACATGAACATTATTTCAGTTATACAGGTGTAAAAAAGCCCTGATCGAAAACTTAGTCAGTTAGGTTAGTTAGGATGATTACAAACACATTGACGTTAAAAAAATCCCGACAAAAAATAAAAATTTGGCGTTTTCCTAATCACCACATATATTTAATACTAGCTTTTGCCCGCGACTCCAGGCAGAGTGGTTTCGCACTTAAACTCAAGTAGAAGATAAAACATTTCCTATTGAAATAAAAAAGAGTGCACAAGTTATGCAATAGTTCAACATTTGCTCTGTTAATTAACTTTATAATATCCATTGATATGTGTGTATGATGTCGGTTTCTAATAACACGTCAATCGTATTATATATAATCACTAGCTTTTGCCCGCGACTCCGTCCGCATAGACTTCAGGGTTGGGTGCAGAAAGATAATAAGTAAATCTATTAAACGTCTCCCAAGTGCCCAAATTACACTTAATGAATTAAAAAAAAGTAACCTATGTCCCTTTTTATGTTTCCGTTTTTATCCATAACAAAAATCATCCAAATAACTCAAATATTTTAGGCGTAAAAGTATAACACAGTAGTGTTACTTTCGCATTGACAATATATGCTAAAATCAAAGGGTATATCCGTTGGGATCAGTGAAATCATTATTTAGATTACGAAGGGTGATGACTACCGAGCCTGGATTCGTTTGTAAATTTTAAACCAGGTACAACCAAGGAGTTTAAAAATAAATTTCTGAACGCTCGCATACATTTTTGACAACTAATAAATATGTCACTCATTTTTCATTACTGATTATTCTGCATTTTTAAAATGAAAAATACGCAATTGTTCGAATATTGTGGATATATGTTGTCGATTCAAAACCTTTATTTAAATACGTTCTTTAATTTAAGGGGACCATTAACCGTATTGACGGGATAAACATAAAATGTTTGACAGGAAATTAGGTAGAACAGTTTATATGAGAAAATGAAATTGTTGTTTTTACCATATTCCTCGTAATTTTAAAGATAGTTATATGCTGTCGCGGACTTTTTTGTAGGACTTATTAAGATAAACATTTCTCTTATACATTATATACGTATAAACTCTACAGTTTTTGCAGCGTACGCAATAATAGCTCGCAGATGCAGTTTTTCCCGACTTACTTGACAATTATCGTTATATTTTGGACAATTCACACACTATCTTAAAAATATATAGCCTATGTGTTATTCTGATGTATAAGCTATATTATTGTAAACTTTCATTGAAATCCATTCGGTAGTTTTTGCGTGAAAGAGCAACAAACATCCAGACATCCAGACATCCAGACATCCATACATACAAACTTTTGCGTTTATAATATTAGTAAGAAGTAAGATTAGTAAGACTTATGGTTGTTAGGAAAACGTCAAAATTCTTATTTTTTGCCGTGATTTTTTAACGTCAATAGGTTTGAAATCATCCTAACTATTACCTGTCTTAGTTTTCGATCACAATTTTTTTACACCTGTATAATACCATTCCTACTTATTGGCTGTAGATTGATATTAACTGCCTCATGGTCTCGCGGCACAAGTATGCGCCGTGCGATTAAGAGGTCCCAGGTTCGACTTCCGGGTCAGACAGTGTTATTGGGCTTTTCCATTAGGAAATTCTCTCTAGCAGAACTGAGTCTGGAAATGTGCCCGAAAAATGGCAATAGACTCGTCACCTATACGTAGGACTGATACATACCTGGCAAAATGTGGGTGCAGAAATGCACCTCTGGCTGCCTTTTCGGGGAGTACAGTCGTGAGGTTACGTATGTATGATTGATATTAACAGCCTCGTGGATTCGGCGCGCGGTCGAGACAAAATCTCGGCGATCACGATTTCAAATCCCAGGCACACCGCAGACTGTTCCACAGCGTATGAGCTATCACGCATATTGAGGGTGAAGGAAAATATAGTAAAAAATACGACCATGTGTCTTCCTTCCGGTCCCAACTGAAGTGGCTGCCTATTCGTGAACGCCGAAATCTACGAGCACTTACTACGCTATTTTCTTTTCTTACATCTCCTAATGCACCTTCATATATAGTCTCCTACTTTAAATTTCTACACTCCAGCCACGAGAAAAATCTTCGGTCATCTAATAATCTACTTCTTCTTTGCCCATCCCACACCTCAGACTTTATTCATTCCTCCTTTCCAGTGCAGTCGATACTTCTTTGGAATGCGCTTCCCTTAGAGGTCAGGACGTGTACGAGTTACTGGTTCAAGTTGAGAGTTCGAAAGTTGCTGTCAACCAGAATAGCAGATTCTTCACATTGATATATGTATATGTATGTATGTATGTATATATATTGATATATGTGTATATTTATGTACTAGTATTATATAAGTATGTATTTAGGTTTTCTAGTTACGGATATTTATGTTTTCTATATTTTATTTCTAATAAGTTCATTTACGTACCTACGCCTATCATCTCTGCACCACCTAAGGTTCGACTGTCAGAGAATGCCTCAGGCATTTAGTCCACCTTTACATGTATTGTATGAAGGGTAAATAAATAAATAAATAAAAAATACTCACATTTGAGCAACGGTGTGTGATCCTGCTCTGCACCATCTGCCAGCACGAAACCATACCACTCATCACTTTCTTGAGACAAACCACTAAGGTATTCAAAACTCGCTATGTCAACACTCGCGGGCATCCAAAGTGCACAAAAGAATCTGGAGGACAGTTTTTCGAAGCGGATGGCCCAACTAGAAGCACAACTGCACACTGGGGGCACTGCCAAGGACTGTGGCTCGAGTTGCGGAAGAGTTCCGGACTTTTAGGGAGCTCATGCTAAATATCGTCGACTATCACAGTTTGCCATCGCATTGGGACACCGAACAGAGAGCATCATCGGCCTATACTTGTTAGGTTTGCGAATGTAAGCCACAGGTCAGATGTCTGGCGAGTCAAGTCCAGGCTGCAAGGCTCAACTGCATCCATCAAGGAGTTTCTGACAAAGTCTCGACAAACTGTGTTTAGCAAAAGTCGGCAGTATTTTGGTATGCGATCATGCTGGACTCAGGACGGCATTATTGTTATTAAAGTCCCGGATGGAAGCCGAATCAAGGTCACCACTGTCGACGAACTAAACTCCTTAATAACTAAGTTTCCGAAGACAGCAGAGTTATCGTCGTCGGCAGTACGAAATCACGGGGCAGCCGAAACATCGCGCTCGGACTTAAAATCGCGTAAGCTGTAGGTAATATTGTCGAGCGTCAACTAACATGTTTTCATTTATAATTGTTATTGTTTGCCTGTTCTTTTTTCTCTACCCACTTTTTATTTGTATTTTTTTCTTCTCTCTCTTTCTTTTCTATGTCACTTAAATTTTGACATTTGAGTGATATAAATGTTACGTTCCATTTCACATTAATTTACTATGTTATGTTATTAGTTATAATTTTGTTTTTGTGTAACATTTACTTTTATTATTATTGTACCTATGTTGTTAGCTGGCGGGTGGTGCAGAGTGTGTTTGAACACGTAACAGTAGTATACTTTTATTTATTATCTGCGCCATATTAATATATTATATTTATTTTTAAGTTTTATTACAATAAATATATATTTATTTTACTTTAACATATATTTAAATAATTATATTAATTTATTATGAATTCAGATGATGGCTCTTTTTACTCTGCTAATGAATCTGCCTTCCTCCACTAGCAGTGATGACAGCTTTTGCTCCATGATTGCTACTACTGGGGAACTGATACGTGGTAAGTTCAATCTCCTGCCTATGGCATTAAGTCCGCCTTTATACTCTCAAGTATAGAAAGTTATAAAATAAATAAATTATGATGAATCCGTCAATCCTAGTTTAGCGGACTTAGATGACCAAGGCCTTACAACTGTAACTGTAACTACCTACCCTTTCTAGTTGTGGAAGTGGCCGGTGCCCAACAGTGGAACGTATTTGGGCTGATGATGATGATGATGAATGAAAGGTAACGTTTTAACATTAAGTTTTAACTTGAATTCATTTATTAGAAATCCACAGAACGTGCCAAAACTTTGTATTAAATATTATATTTTTTTTATTTTTATTCTGGCACGGCAAAGTGACTCCACTGTACCTGATGGTAAGCACAGTGGAGTCCAAAAAATTAATACCGACCAGCGAGAAACGATATGGTCACCCGCTGGTCGACACAATCATCCCGGCCCGCACAAATGCTTCTTCACGCTTCGCTTAAAGGATCCAGGATCATAGGAAGGAGGGAACACGTGAGCCGGCAAACCATTCCACAGCTTGATGGTGCGGCAAAAGTAAGAGTTAGCGAACTTTTTAGTTCGAGCCGCGGTTGTTGTGACCATAAAGCTGTGGCTTCGCATGCCCGCACGCGTGGTTCTGGATATGCTTGCACTGGACCAAGTGTCAAACTCACTTACACATCCTACTCGGACATACTCACTATGCAACTTGTCAAAGAGCCAAGTTCATTGTTTGTATAATGTCTCTTTACTTTGGCTGATATTGCGTCAGAAGAGCAGCGCTTATTAAATTCATATCAAGAAGTACTTTGAGAAGTTTCATAGTGTTGTTTATTTAGCTTTTCTGCAGGTTGCAGGGAGATTAGGTTATTATACATATCATCATCATCACATAGGCCTGTCCTAATGACTTCCACAGGGGCCTGTTGGAAGCAGCCTGCAACCAGCGACGTTTCGCGACCTTTACTGGGTCTTCCGACCATCTTGTCGGAGGACGTCCCACGCTGCGCTTTCCGGTACGTGGCCTCCACTCGATAACTTTTTGGCCCCATCGGCCATCAGTTCTCCGCCCTATGTGCCCGGCCCAATGCCACTTCAACTTGCTAATCCGCTGGGCTATGTCGGTTACTTTAGTTCTCCTACGGATCTCCTTATTTCTAATATACACAGCTTAATGTATTTAGGTATTTTTTAAATTCTCACGTTGCTGATTCGGCCAGGCCAGGCCGATTGTGTGATTGTTATGCCAAAGTGATTTAACCGGGGTCCGCGCGGGCTCCCTCTACAATCGAGACGATGGAAACATTGCGAAGAGCTCTTGGCTGTGCTTGTTCACAATGTTTTTCTCCGTGTAAAATCGTTATAATTTATTGTGAATGTACACATGAGTTTTTGAAAAGTGCTTTGATTTTGAGTCAAAGACCGAGATTTTCGTCTTTACGGCGACCTTAATTCTTAGTTGAAATTTAAGTTTATATAAATTTTATTCTTAGTTGAAATTTAGAAAGTTTCATTATCAGAATGACGTCTGGAGATATCCCAAAATCGGCACAATAAACTCCCCCCACCCCCTCCTCCCGGCCCCATTATATGGGACTAAAAGTATAGCTAGTAAAATATAGAAATATATGGTAAGAGATAGTTAATAACCTTTATCAACAGCCCATATTCGTCCCACTGCTGGGCACGGGCCTCTTTTACCAATGAGAAGGTTAATAACTAGAGATGTGCCGATTATGACTTTGGCCGACTAGCCGACTAGCCGATTAGTCGGTATAAAGAGGCCGACTAATCGGCCGACTAGTCGGCCAAGCCGATTACGGTTTCAGTTATTCTGGTAACCCATCGTTTACAGCGTATTCGCGTGAAAGTCGCAAACGCTTTTTGAAAGCATGTCTCTACTTGTGTTGTTAACTTCACATTGTTTCTTGGTTGCTTTTGTCAAGGGTCAGAGTGGTGCTTAGGTGTAAAAAAAATTGTGCCAAGATAATTAGAACTGTTATTGTTCCAATGTTAATTAAAGTGAAATAGCGCAATTTAAATTTAATCATGTCAAAAAGAAAATCTCGTGTATGGATGTTTATTGAACAATTGGACACTTATTCTGGCAAAGTAAACCAATGCCAAATAATAATTTTTAGTAGTTAAGAATGCCAAATGATAAGAAGAAATGCCTCGTGGTCTCGCGGTACAAGTATGCGCCGTGCGATCTAGAGGTCCTGGGTTCGATTCCCGGGTCGGGCAAAGTGTTATTGGGTTTTTCCATTAGGAAATTCTCAGTAACAGCACGGAGTCTGGAAATGTGCCAGAAAAATGGCAATAGGCTCGCCCCCTATTACGTGGGACTGATACATACTTGGCGAAATGTGGGTGCAGAAATGCACCTCTGCCTACCCCTTCGGAGAATACAGGCGTGAGGTTATGTATGTATGTATGTAATTATTAATGTTTACTGAAGTTAAGAAAATATTATGTCGGTTTGTTTGTTAATTAAGGTTAATAACTGCAATAGACATGATTTCTTTACAAGCAAGTAATTGTAAAACTGATTCTCAAAGGAAAGGTTACTTTGCTTTACATTTCAAATTGTCTGATTATAAAATGAAAATATGAATAAATAATTATCAAGGTTTTTATTTAATGTGATTCGTCATACATATTACTGAGAAATATATACAAAGTACGAGGCCGGGTAGTCGGCACTCTTTGCCGAATAGTCGCCGACTAATCGCCGACTATGAAAGTGGCCGGATAGTCGGCTTTACCGACTAGTCGGTACATCTCTATTAATAACCTTATTTGCGTAAAACTAATGCTGAATATGTACTAATAATATGTTGACGGTGTTATTCTTCAAATCAAATTGAGCAAGAAATACAGAAAACGTGTAAGTACCGTAAGTGCTTAGCTTAGAACAGATGTTGTCTAGCAAAATATAATTGTAACACAAATGTTTTCTGTCACCAAGAAAATGGTATTTTTATTTATGACCGTGTGTGAACTTAGTGCCGCGAAAAAATGGAAAAATATTTGTCACGGCTAATGTTCATATAAAAATAGGTTATGTACATTTCTGCTTCAACACTACGTTATTTGAATTTTCAGCCTGACATAATAGGCCGCCTATTACCGCTGTTCATGCACGTTTCTAAACTCCGTGCTACTACTAAGGAATTACATACATACATAAACTCACGCCTGTATTCCCCGAAGGGGTAGGCTGAGGTTCATTTCTGCACCCACATTTCGCCAGGTATGTATCAGTCCCACGTAATAGGGGGCGAGCCTATTGCCGTTTTTCGGGCACATTTCCAGACTCCGTGCTGTTACTGAGAATTTCCTAATGGAAAAACCCAATAACACTTTGCCCGACCCGGGAATCGAACCCAGGACCTCTAGATCGCACGGCACAAACTTGTACCGCGAGACCACGAGGCAGTCTAAGGAATTGATCGTGAAAACAACTGATTGATCGTGAAAATAACACTGCGCAATCGTAAGACAAAATTTTACGCTGCTTCCAACAAGGTTCTTGCCACATTTCTAAACAAATAAATAAATAAAACCAACAGACGCATAGTTCTAACCATACACTAAGATACGAATCTTGTGTCGTGGGTATCAGAAACTACGAGAGACTCTTCGGTTTCACAAACACCCAGACCAGGAACAAATGTTGGTGGATCACACAAACATTCGCCTCTCGTTTCGCGAGCAGGTGTCTAGTCTACACCTGCTCTGCCAACTGGGCCAAGAGGCTGTAAAGTATCAAAATTTTAATTTAAAGCATTATGTAACAGCTAACTAAAAATTTAATTATACCGTAATTTGCCAATTCATCAAAGCATGAAGTGTCAATGAAATTCATTAGAACATCTTGCGTAAACATATCAAGTAATTAGCCTGCACACTTACGTATTCAGAGGCGACGTCCCAACGTCCCTGTGGGACAACCGGGAACATTACCCACGCTCAGCCTGTGCGGGACAAACAAATGATCTGATTAAGCAAAACGCTCCCTAGAAATCCCTAACGATGTACTTACTTGCTACACTTCATTGAATGTATATTGAACACTTGAAGGGAAATTAAGGACCTTCTAATATTTAAGTTTATTTTTCTAGTATAAAATAAAGCAGAGATGTTTTTAAGGAAAATACTATCCGATCTAATACAATTTGTTTTATTTTGACCTGCAATCAGTATAACAAAATACCATCTTTTTCTTACTTTTTTTCTTCTTTTCACTAATCTTATCTTCTCTCCTCCCGTATAAATCTATCCATTTCCACTCTTCTTTTCATCCACTCGATTATTCACACTTTTATCTTTGTGCGCAAACTAATAGAAACGTTAGTACGTTAAGCCCCTGCTATAAAATCTCCCATATAAGCAGTATTTTTTATGTGTATAATATATCTCTAACTCATTCTTAATATGATCTATTCTCCACATACTTAATTAAACAATAAGAATAGTTTTTCGTACTGTAAAATTAGTCTATAATAATTAATCATTGCGGTTTGTTTACGACATTTAAGTGGATATTATTGTTTTTAACTCCATTTGACATTTAAAATACTTCGTTATGTCCATTTTATGGCTGTCTCTAAAAGGACGCCAATTGTACTTCATTCTTTTTGTATATTTTTTTTTTTTTCATAGTGTACCATAAAGATTATGCAAATAAATAATAAGTTAATTCGTTTCAGAACTCCAGTACGTGTGAATAAATGTATATGTTTTTATATTGGTATTTGATAACGTAGTTGGAATTGGAATTTTTATACACATGCCAGCCACTGTTAGCGCCAAAAATTCATACCGTTCTGTGTTATATGAATAAAAATGTTTTAATTTGGAATACGCTTTCATTGACATAGTATGAGACGTCCTGGAGCACGATGGTCCGACGACTTGAAAAAGGTGGCGTGTAGCGGATGGATGAGAACTGCTCAAGACCGGGATGGTTGGCACTTAATTGCCAGTGTACGTCTCAAAGTTTATGATGTATTTAACTTGTGAAACCGAAATATTCGGAAAGGTTTTAATATTTACAAAAAATCCTTGGTGTGTGATGCGTTCGAGAGACCTCGGGTTCGATTCCCTGGATCAGGCAAAGTGTTAATGTGTTATTCCAGTGGGAAAATTCTCAAGCTGAATTGAGTTTGGAAATTTGCCAGAGAAACAGTAATAAGCTCGCCTCCTGTTAGTGGGTGGAGAAATACACCTTTACTCTATCCAATCAATCCATCCGGATGGATCCTCCAACAGAAGTCCACTCCTCCAAGTCCACCAGAAGTCTCCCAATGATCTCCACAATGACCTGTTAGAGGCAGCCTGCATCCAGCGACGTCCCGCGACCTTTACCAGGTCATCGGACCATCTTGTTGGTGGACTCTATCCAATACTTCTTCGGAAATACAATCGTAAATAGTATATTAAAATCTTATCCTAACTTGAGGTTAAGACCAGGTTTGTGAGTAGCTGGAGTGTGTGTAAATTTATGGAAATAAAACACAAATTTCGATACCCATTAGATTTTTATTTTCATCCGTAACGTCGACTGTTTTCTAATTAACAACAATCTAATTAAATACAGGGTATCCAAACAGACATAAATATTGAATATTATAGCCTAAAAATTACAATCGCTATGTATGTATGTAGAATAAGGGACAGTATCTACTGGTTACTGATTCGTCTATGAAAATTGACGTACATAGATTAAATGATTTTCCCAGCCTAAGAACATAGCTTTTCCCCTTGAATGATACAAAGATACAGAATTAAATTACATTAAATTTTAGTCTTGTGCCTCGTAGAACAGCTCATTTTAATGGTTAGACATGACATACGGAAAAAACACAGAAAATATCCTACGTTACGCCGTTTACATAAAATATTTACAATAATAAGAACTGAAATTGAAGTTTTTTTTATTTATTTTTTTCAATGAAGAGTTCGTATCACAGTAACGTTACATAATGTAACTCAATAATAAATAGAGTATTTATAAAATATCCGTACAATAACCGAATATAACGTAACCGAATTCCGTAAATATATAATTTAAACATTTCTCAGCAGTTCGTCCGATGTGAGCATTCCGTCCTGTGAACAAAAACAACTTTTAACTTCTCGGTGAACACAAAATATCGTGAACAAGACAAGTCGGCGTTAACGAGGCAGATTATCGTGGATTTAAACTGAAGAAGTAGGGAATGAAAACTGTTATGAGAATTCTGGAAGGTTTTTAAAACCACGATGAAGCTGCGTCGTTTCATCACTAAGATCCTGTTTATCGGCCTTATTACTGTACTATATCATGAAAAACCTAATCCAATAGATACAACAGTCGCATACATATTTCTAACCTCATTATATTGTGGGTATTAGAAACTACGAGAGATTTTTCAGGCCCGCAAACACCCAGACGCAAAATATTTATAAATGTTACAAACGTTTGTCTCCTTTCGGGGATCGAACCTGCGGCCAACCGTTTCACAAGTGTCTAAGCAACTACGCCTCGGAGGGTGTCAGATAATAATTTCATAAAAAAGTTTAAAACTTTTCGAAACTAAAACTCAACTAAAACAATTTGAGCCGACATCAAAGACGTTTTTATTAATTAAAATTATTTTTAAAATCTTTCTAAAGGCATAGTTAATGTTAATGACTCGCCTTTTAGTTTTATCTCTATAATATTTAAGATAGATTGCAGTAAATACAACGCTGTGAAACTGGGGTAGATGTATGTAAATATCCCTCAGATGGGTAATTTGCAAAATTGGATTGTGGTGACCGGCAAGTTGTGTTACAAATAGTCTGAAACACGGGTAAGGCTAGTTTATATAATATACGACTGCCTCGTGGTCTCGCGGTACAAGTATGTGCCGTGCGATCTAGAGGTCCTGGGTTCGATTCCCGGGTTGGGCAAAGTGTTATTGGGTTTTTTCATTAGGAAATTCTCGGTAACAGCACGGAGTCTGGAAATGTGCCCGAAAAACGGCAATAGGCTCGCCCCCTATTACGTGGGACTGATACATACTTGGCGAAATGTGGGTGCAGAAATGCACCTCTGCCTACCCCTTCGGGGAATACAGGCGTGAGTTTATGTATGTATGTATGTATATAATACATGTACTTTAGACTTAATATTGTCCAACTTGCAAATTAAACTAATATATGTATACAGGGTGTATTGAGACTGTGATCGGAAACTAAGGCAAGTAATAGCCATTGTGATTACGTATCCATTAACGTTAAAGAAATCCCGACAAATTTTGACGTTTTCCTAACAACCACGTACATTTAATACCTATGGTTGTATGGAATACGTCTTTATTTTTATTTTTTGTCGGGTTTTTTTTAACGCCAATGGGCTTGTAATCACCGTCACTATTATCTGCCTTAGTTTCCGATCACGGTCTGAATACACCCTGCATATAGTTACTCTTCTTTGGTACCAAGACTTACATCAAGGCGAATTATGGCAAAAATCCATAATAAGAGTGAATTTAAATTCGACTGGCTGGTGGTCTCGCGGTATGTTTGGTGCGACCTAGAGGCCCCTGATTCGACTCCTGAGTCGGTAAATGTGAGTTTTGTATAGTAGCAATTCGGAGTCTAGAAGTGTGGCCGAGCAATGGCAAAAGGCTCGAATTGTCGAAACGTGAGTATTTTTATGTGGTTCCATACCGGCAAAATATTCGGTAAAAACTAACTTAACATCCCAATATTTTCCTACATTTTAGGGCTAAGGTAACACTCATAAAACACGAAACGGAAAATTGTTATTTCTAAAAATAAAAAGAGGGTCATAATTATCTCACGACAGTATTTAAGCGCACGGTTAATTAAAACTTTCAATGTTTGTTTCTGTTCATTTGCGTCGCTAATGATTTTTCTGTTATAAGAACACAAATTTACTCTAAATAAACATTTAAGTCAAAGAAAATAAACAAAGACTGCCTCGGGGTCGCGGTACAAGTATGTGCCGTGCGATCTAGAGGTCCTGGGTTCGATTCCCGAGTCGGGCAAAGTGTTATTGGGTTTTTACATTAGGAAATTCTCAGTAGCAGCACGGAGGCTAGAAATATGCCCGAAAAACGGCAATATACTCGCCCCTTATTACGTAGGACTGATACATACCTGTGAAATATGGGTGCAGAAATGCACCTCTGCCTACCCTATCAGGGAATACAGGCGTGAGTTTATGTATGTATGTAAAATAAATAAAATACATAGCCTACGTAAATAAGTCAATGAAATTTACAGATCAACGCGTTACCTGATTAAGATCGATGAATTTGCGGACCACAGACCTCGCGAAATCTGGGTTGTTCAGCATTTCGTTCACAAACCAGTCCAATGGGATCCTGAAAGACAATGGGCTACTAAATTATACAACCAAAATTCGTAACTTCAAGAGCAAGATTAATAGATGCTAAAATTAATGATACGATATAATAGAACAGCCATTTTATTTTGATTTAAGAACAACTCAGCGAATTATTGGTTTGACAGCCCCGTAACGCAGATAGCTACCAGCTTGCGAAACGAGAGGCCTAGGGTTCGAGTCCCTCACAGAGACAAATGTTTATGTGTTGCGATACTATGTCTTGGTTTGGGTGTTTGTGAGTCCGAAAAGCCTCTCGTAGTTTCTGATACCCATAAGACTTGTATCTTAGTGTGGGGTCAGAATTACGAGATTTGATGTTTGATTTCCAGACAGGGATATTTGCTGGTTCGTGTCCAAGTAAAAATTGTTACTACTTGTCGATTCACGTATTCACTCTTTCCAGTTTCCTTTGAGCATAGTGTTAGAAATATCTCGTCAGGATATAAAGTGACGAGAAGTGGACATTTCGCTACTAGATTCTCTTTGAACTCAATAGTGACCAAGTGCGGCGTTGGCACAGTAGCCAGATAGTAATTAAATATGGACAAAGAGAATAAAAACAACAACCTTTTAACAAAAATAAAGGTTTTAGAGAGTCTTTGTTCAGATTTATTTGTGATGACTAGCTGACACGGCGAACTTCGTTGCGCCGTTCGTTTTTTTTTAGCCTAAGTTACTCCTTATTACATCATCTACCTGCCAATAAAAGTCCCGTCAAAATCGGTCCACCCGTTTCAGAGATTAACCGGAACAAAGAACCAGACAGACAGACAGATTTTATTTATTTGTATAGAAATAAATGCATTAATTAAAAAGCGGTTATTTCAATATTACAAACACACTCTCCAATTTTATTATTTGTATAGATGTATAGACGATAGTCAAAATATATCTTCATATTTGTTTACATATCATCATCTTCAGCCCTTATACGCCCCACTGCACAGGCCACAGGCCTCCTCTACAACTGAGAGGGTTTAGACCTTAGTCCACCATGCTGGCTTAGTGCGGGTTGGCGGACTATACACCTAAGAAATTCGTAACATATATAACATATTACTTTTATGACTTACGATTGACTACGATAAAGAAAGTTCAAGATTTCAAGTCTTTTTTTGTAAATCGATGTAGAAAGATAAAAGTTGTTTGCAGTTCAATAGTCCTTTAAATTCAATTCAACAGTCACTGTTAATAAACAGTTCTTAAAGTGTCTAAAGTAAACTTCTAAAGTCTAACCTATCAACAAAAACCTATTTCTTAAATTCTAAGAAGTAATCTGAACACTCAAAACTTTATGCACCGCAATTTGTCGTGATGTATTACGGTCTCTACAGTCTGCAAACCAAAGATCTCTAAGGACCAATTTAGCTCAATAGGCTATAACTCAGATCAGCTTCAACTAGCTGTCTTAACTACTGAGATCATCTAGATCATTCTTAAATAAAATCTGTTGTTAGCCTAGTTTTGTGGAATTCAGTTTTATCTTATCGTAACTTTTTTAGCCTCTAATTTGATGTGAATAATACCTTCAATATAATTTAAGCCATACTTTATCATCTAAAGAAGTTTTAAAATCTTTCCAGTGTTTCAAGAAGTAATGGAAGATTACAATATTTTAAAATTCTTTATAAAATATGATCAAAATCTTTAAAGGGCCGCTACCCAGATGCTACTGTTTATTATAATAATAGATTGATTATACTAAAGATTATATATTTTTTTGTTGCATGACATAAATGTTTGTCACTCTGAAAAGTTATACTTCATTAAAATATTAGTTAAAACCGCTGTTTGTAATGTTTAATGACTTCGTGGTAGAGCCAGTGACTAGGGAATTTAAACTTGGATATCCACCAACCAACAACAAGTATATGCTTGATACACGGCAAAGAGTACATAGGAACGAAGTAATTAATAAACATTTAAGTTATGGACGTATTTTAATTATATTTAAGTGTAATAATAAATCCTTTTTTAGTTAATGTATTACTTTTTATTCTCTACTACAATAGAGTTAATAGACATAGAAGTAATATATAGTATGCCTCATTAGTCCACATTCTGGCGAGTGCAATCAAATAGGAACCCGATTCGTTTCCCGGAACTAAAACCGTTATCCTCTGGGTGTTTGTTAGACCGTAAAGCCTCTCGTAGTTTCTGATACCCACGACACAAGACTCGTATCATAGTGTGGGGTTAGAACTATGTATGTGACTGTTGGGTGTATTTATTTATTTCTATTCCTTTTTTAAAAGCTAAAACTGTTCGCTTATTTCCCAAGACAGTGCAAGTGTAATTCGCCAACAAAATACATATCAAAAACTAATTCTCTAACTGCAACTATAATGAGAAACTTAATTACCAAAGGGATGCCTGTAATTTACTCGGAGCCTCTAAAAGTTAATGTTCGGATGCTGCCATTAATAAATTAGAGTTAATTAATTGAATTGACGGCGTCCATTTGCAATAAATTTAGAATCGGCATGGTTTCTCATGAATTGGAATCGGTACATTATGGTGTAAATTAACTGCACGATCAGTGCTTCGTTTTGCATATTTCGATTGTTAGAAGGCTAATTATAACATCGAATTCGAGGCAATATTTCGCTACTAATATAAGCTAAATTGAATTCGTATCGTACTAATCGATATTAAGTAATATGAATACTATAAAACCAGCAGTCACACTGATAAGTACTTCTAAGAACGCAAAGTTAAAATTTTATAAAGTGAGTCTAAAATTTTAATTATTCTAGTCTCACAAACACCCTGGCCCGAAACAAATACTCGTGAATCGCATAAAAAATCATTTCGGTGAATCGAACCCGCGGTCACCGTTTCACAGTCTGGTGTCTAAACCATGGTGATAAGGGCTGTCGTAGTCATAATAGTATTAAAAATCTTTGTTTCTCAAATTCATACTGTTAAATGAGTAATTACAAAAGTCTTACTTAGATTAAAGATGTGTAACATTTATAAGTTTCGTAATATTGTATCCAAATTCGAGATCACGTCTCAAGGGATGTCAAAAGTTACAAAAACCTTAGTCCTATACAAAGCTATAATATGTACAATTAATTCTTGCTTACTCGCCTATTAAAGCCTCCGCTTACATCTTTTGATAGGTAACCTAACTTTATATGAATGTGTTTCTTATCGCTTTAGTCCAAAAAAAAACAGTTTTTTTAAATAAAAAGTAAGTACTTAAATACTTTAATTTTTTTTTAGAGTATGGATTATGCGTCCCCTAACCAGCCAGCGTGGTGAACTAAGGCCTGACCGCTCTCATTTGTAGAGAGTAGAGTAGTAGACCCGTGCCCAAAAGTGGGACGTATATACCTCCATATGCGCTGATAATGATGATTGTGATGATGATAAAAAAGTATCAACTGAGCCATCAAATTCTTTGAAATTTCAACTCTACCGTTGAGTAAATAAAACATCACAACTTAAATCAAAGTTATAAGAACCATTTAAGCGCATTGGAGTTTTTATAAGATTTCCGTTCAAGTTGACGTCAAAACTTCCTAACTTAGCATCAAAGTTTACCTCGGTCGTGAATTAGTTTCACGTTTCGTGTACGGTAATCAAACTTCTATACCTAGATTAAGATCTCGGAAGTCAAGTCTCGGACTGCAAGTCTATGGTTTCTGTGTGAAAACTTTGGAAGTTTCCAAGTACTGAAATTTTATAAAAAATTGATCGACGTAAAAAAAAAAGTATTTAATCTCCCTGTAAACGTTCCATAGCTAGGTATTTGCTTCTGGGGTCTCTACCGCGTCAGGTTTTAGTTTTCAAAAGAATTCATACATAAAAAAAAAACAACTAACACGACTACACTACGCTATTTTTCCTTAAATAAGATAATGCCATTATAATTTAATGTAATGAAATAGTCTATTGTTGATTATTCGAAATCATTCATTACATTAGACCGTATAATACTTGTTTTTCTCGTGGAGTTTTCTTCAAAAATAATTATTGTCTACACTAGCCATTATCTACCCCACTTCTGGGCAGAGTCCTCCCCTACAACTGAGAGGCGTTGGTCCTTAGACAACCAACCTGGCCTGGTATAGAATTTTAGTATGACCACATGCCTAATCCTCGAAGCCATCACGTTTTCTGAATATATATTATGAAATTAAATAGTGTCTCCATTATCAAGCTCTTTTTATTCAAAATATTTAACACCGCCTACTTTTGTAACACCAATAAAAGTTCATGAAATTTTAATTTTTAAAACAATTATGTATTAATTACCCTTCGACAACTTTCTCGTCGGCGAAGTCCTGAACCTCCCTCTCCGGCGAAGTCTCAAGCATATCCCAGAAGTTGTCGAGTCCGTACACTGCATAAAGAAAATACACATTAGAACAAAAAAAAAACAAAGTATTATCATCGACAATGCTAAAAGTTTCAAAACGAAACTAAAATTCTTAATTTATTTGTAATAAATTAATAAAAAAAGATGTCTTAATTAACATTCTTAAAACTTACTCCAGCAAAGATCACAGCGAAATTTAAAACAAATATATCGTAACATTTAGCATTGTCTATGAATTATTTATAGTGGATAACAACAAAGGATACAAACTCTTCTCCCGAGACATAAATGGGATTTGTTTTAGCTGTAATTTAAATATTATCTTCAAATACAAACAAATCAAGCTTTCATAACACAGATCTTAATATAAAAGCGTAATAATATCTTATTACTTTTGTTTCTTATCATTTAATGGCATGTGTATTAAGCAGATGTAACAAAGACACCTCTATAAACAGGGAAAGCCCATTTAAGATAAGCCCACTTGACTCCATGACTTTTTTCATAAGCCGACAGAGTAAATAGCTGAGTGTTTACCAAGATATAACACCTTTTACCTCCTCTCGTGCTATTCATAAAAGAAATGAGTCTTAGGAGACATTTATCGAAGCATTCATAACTCCTACGCGTGAGGTGAAAAGGTAGCATGTCTTCTGTTCGGCTTTAATAAAGCCTCTTCGTTTCCCTGATATATTTTCTCGTAGAAGCGATACCAAGCAAGCAGTATTTGTGTGAAGTATTATATCATTCAATTGTTTGCATGTTTAATAAGCTTATTGCATGTTCATGTCAGTCGAATATGTCGCGTCCAGTCCCGGAGGATTTAATCGATCCGTTTGAACAAATAAACAGTATTATTTAAGCCTTCTCCTAATACAACCACGTCACAGTTTGTAGTGTTTTCCTTTTTTATTGGATTTCAGATAATCTAATCGATACCTCCATCGGTTTCTGGCAATTGAGTACGTTTCCCATAGCCGCGGGCAATAAGTATGTTTGAGTTTGGCTTGAACGTTCCGCGGGTCACTCTGATCTCTTCTTCTGTCGAAATGCCAATTCATGTTCAAATATCAAATATCAAAATGCGTTACGCGTTTTATTTATAGAAGCTGCGTTTTCATCGATGGTTCAAATTTAATTCTCGATATTAGACCAAAAAAACTATGTACTCTTTGAATTTTAAGTAGAATATTTTTTTTACATATATGGTTAAATTTATTTCTTATCTGCAAGGTGATTTATATGTCAATGATGAAAAAGCAACTTTCTAAAAGCACTTTTAATACATTAATAATTTTTATTTATGGGTACATTTACAGCACACAGATTTTTCGAAGCGTGAGGCCACTTCCACTGTAAGGCTCCTCTTATGTTACCTTCATCATTTTCTTCATTAACACTCCTTTTACCATAATCGTAGGCAACCATCAGGCTACTTTTAGGGTTGTACTTCTTGCGGGGATGTGAATCATAGAGGATTGAATCTGTTTATATGAGTGTGAAATTTCAAAAATAACATTATTTTCTTGTTAGTATTATGTTTATGATTAGAGGTACAGTATTAGTTTATGTAAATACTCTGTACAGTAAGTTTTGTTGAAAGCTTAACACCAGATTACCTGTTTTTTTTAATTATTTAAGCGTCCCAATCATGAATATTTTATAGTTACAGGAATTAGAGCCGAGTAGACTATTATTTTTTGCATAATATTTTTTGTAAAATCTACTAAACAAACCTTTGTCAACGCGGTTAAATTTATTAAAAAGATCCATACCAAATATGATTCTATAAATATTTTACAATATTCATGTTTGAGACATCGCTTCATGCAATTTTTGGGTCACTTTGGGTCGTCAGGAATTTCCAAAGTCAATTGCACACATATTACTTAGAGAGATCATTTGATGTACTAAGGTCTACAATTTGATTATCGTACTATGGTTACATGTATGACTTATTGTATATAGAAACGTTAAGAAGTCTATATTTATCTCAGCTCTTTATAATTAATGTTCTCTCTAAATAACGGTTGACGTCGATGCAGGAACCAATTCCGCACACTAACAAGATTTCAATCCTCAACAAACACCTGCAAAGCGGGACGGCTCTCCAGAACGCCCCATGTAAGGCTTCGACAACCAGTACCAATTGGATTTTCTGTTTTATTTCATCTCACACGTTGTGGTCGAATTACTGACGAGAAACCATTAGCGAACCGCTGAGATTTCAACACTCAATACACTGCAGCTTCAAATTGCATTCGAAAATGTACTTAAAGAGTTTTTAACTTTTCTAACCATGTTTTTTTTTTGCTTTATGTGAAGCATGATATTATTTGAATTTAGTATGTATGAAATTTCTTAGCGGCTCAAAAATAGTTTCAAGTCAGAAACTAGGCTGTGAAGCTGACTGCATGTATGACGCAGCCTAGGTTTTCCTAATTGTATTTCCACCTATGGTACCTTCGTTGCCGTACTCCGATGCCCTTTTACCAAAATCCCTGGCGATTCCAACGGTAGGGCTTTTAAATGTGGGAGTGCCTCGGTTAGGGCGCACTGATGGGGATTGGTGATCTACATCGCCTTTAGGAAGAATTTTTATAAGTGTATTATAACGTTTTTGGCTTTTACAAATGATGTTCAAATTGTTAAATGGTATTAATAAATGTCTATCTACTTGTGGATGATGATCGAAATTTGAAAAAAAAAACAATTATTTTTTCTCAAAATTTTGAAATCTAGATGTTCTGAGAAGGCTCCTGACCTGTTTACGAACAATTTCAATTATGGCATAAAAAAATTCTGTCATTTTAAAAGGAAGCCTTCAAATAAATTGTTTCTTTCGCTATATCAAAAAAATAATGCGATTACTGGCAAAGTGGAGTTATTAAAAGAACAAGACGATGAAAAAGGGACTCCGATACACAAGATTATACACCAAGAATGTCTTTGCGATTGTGATTAAATAACTGCTTCGATATTCAACTTACGACAAGATGAAAAGTAAAACAAACTTGCTCCACAATTGCCGGGTTATTTGAATTTCAATAAAGGGGAAGGCAGGGAAACCTTCTAATATTAACGAAAAGTTTTGCTTGGCCCATTACAACTCTAAGCTATGGTGACAGTAAAAGATAAATGTATTATAAAATACATTTTTTTCTGCAATAGATAATTTGAGGCACAATTTATTCTTATCGTATTATTTATGTTATGTTTCAGAGACATTATTTAATAAAGAAAAGTGGTAGGTCTTTCTTTTTAAGGGGAGGTTATAATTGTAAGTTAAATCACGTCGGACAGACATCCTTGAATTAATTTAATTCATATATTTGGCATCGATATTGATATTTTATACCTAATTCATGTATTTTCTTTAATTTTATTAAATTACTCTATAAAAAGTCTCGATTCCAAAATTAACCTCTACGTATTACCCACTATTAAATACATTTATTATAAGTATAACTAGAATACGTAATTATTATTACTTAACGAGTTATTATAACACATAATTTTGGTACGACTCAGTCATTTTGCAAAAACATAACTTTTCGCGTATAATTACTGTTTTGCATGTTTGAATCCCATTAGTATTAAAATTAATTTACGACATCACAATAATGTATTATATAAAAATTTGCAATGACATAACATTCCCATATGTTATATTATTTACAAGTAAATAATTACCGGCTTTTTGAAAACTGTTCGAAGTAAAATGTCTATTTTATTATCTGCTATTATTTACTCAGCTGTAAGAATTTTTACAAAAATGAATCTTATTTTCAGCCTCTGAAGGATGTTAAAATAACATAAGGTTTGATATCAATATTTTCTTTTAGTCGACAGTTGACAAGCCAGTCGAATGCTACCCAAGAATTTGGTATATGCAATTTATCAAAAATTAAAGTAGAGCTTAATCTATTTTACACGATCTATTTTTATAGTGGACTTATTGTATGTTACGACTACACCAGATCAGACTGCCTCGTTGGTCCCGCGGCACAAGTATATGCCGTGCGATCTAGAGGTCATGGGTTTCATTGGAGTTGGACAAGGTCATTTTGGATATTCACATTAAAAAAATATCACACCCCCTATTAGATACTACTAAAAATTCATCTGGCGAATGTCTTTGCCTAGCCCTTCGGAAATATCAGCGTGAATATATAGTACTTACGTTCAGCACGGGGATGGGGGCGGTCGCGCTTGCCGAAGCCTCTAGCAGTCATCATCTCGACGTTCTTGAAGCCGCGAGTAGGGCGCTGCTGCTTGGTTCTCGCCAGTCGGACGTCGGGGGCGCCTTCAGCCAAGCAGAGGCACAACGCCACAACCAACGCCAGTTGCATTGTCAGATTCATTTCTAGAACAAAAATAGGTGATATTAATGCTTGTAACCATACATACATAAACTCACGTCTGTATTCCCCGAAGGGGTAGTGTCCCTATCCCACCACACACCCGCCACTGTAACTCCTGTGCTCCAGGATCAACAGCGGCACGCACAGTAATGACACCGAGCAATGAAGCTCAGCGGATCTAAGGGGACCTAAATTTGTCATAATCCCGCAACGAAGTTAATCAGAAAGACAATATAAGGAGGAGTTGAAAAACAAAGAGTTGTTCACTTCCCTCCACAGCAAAGCGGGTGACAAAACATTGAGCTATGAGGTTTTACCCTCACATAAAAAAAGACAATTACATTTAGTGATATTAGACGCAAGTAACGCACCACGGGTAAAAACTGTATGAGTTTTATTGACTAAATTGGACCTAAAGTGCGAGCTGTTATGTAGACTTCCAATAATAGGCATGGCAAAAACGCTGGAAAGCACGGAAATTCTTCCTGGATTCAACAAGGTCTGTATAATAGACAACACCAGACGTTACATGCATACTATTGAGCATACAGTTACGCTCATCCGACCAAAGATTGCACTCCCAAAGGATATGATGCGCGGACTGTTCATATTCGCAATTATGTGTTGAGCATTGGCACATAGGAGAATCAACCAACTTAAATGAGAATAATTTGCTACGAAAATTACCGTGACCCGTCAGAAATTGCGACACGTAATGATCGATCTCAAGCCAAGTTTTTGCCAAACGATCGCTCACCGAAGGAAAATATTGATAAAGATGACGCCCCTTTATAGAGAGACTCCATCGATTTTGCCATTCTTCTATTAATTCCGAGTAAGTCTCGGGGTATGGTTTAAATAACCGACTAATTTTCAAAAGGTCGCGCGAGGAAAGAAAATCTATATCAATATTTTGCTTGTTGGAAAAATATAACGCGGCGCGACGTTGCACTTCCAGGTCGACTGGAAGTACTCCCGCCAGAACAGGTAAAGCTTCAGTACTAACAGTTCTGTACGCCTTACACAAAAATATCAACGCCAAACGTTGACTCTGGAGCAATTTCCTTCTGACGGCACCGACAGTTGCCCTGTCGGCCCACACAGGGGAAGCGTAACAAATGCAACCCAAATATGTAGCTCCATAAATTACTTTTAAGGTGTTAAACGACAGACCCCAAGTTGACGCTGATATCCTTGTCAAGGCATAAAAGTTGTTTTTTGATTTTTCACCGACGCATTTTATATGTTCTATAAAAGAGAAATTACGTTCTAGAACAAGCCCTAGGTAACAAACAGACTGTTTATTTTTGATCGAGACGTTATTAAATTTTATACGCGGCGGGGTTTTCAGAGAGCCTTTCAGCAGCAAATGAAATGATTTTTGGGGTGCGAACGAGAGACGGTTTCTTTCACCCCAGTGAGTAATTAAACTAAGACACGCGTCTGCTAACTTTTCTAGACCTGATCTGCTATTTGACTGTATGAGCAAGAGTCCGTCATCCGCATATCCTATTAAAGAGCAACATGGAGGTAAAGGAATCGAGAGAAAGTCGTCAAAGCCTAGATTCCATAAGTAAGGGCCGACTACGGAACCCTGGGGACAACCCATTGTCAGTGTCTTCGACACTGCGTGGTGACCTAAGCGCAACTTGGTTGTGCCATGGATAAAATACGAATAAATCATAGAAAATATATTCCTTGGGCAACCGCGAGACTTTAATTTCAGAAGTAACATAGGCCACCAAGCATTGTCGAATGCACCAGAGATATCTAAAAATATCCCCAACACGTACTTATGGTCCGATTTGTTAACTGTTCTCCTAACCGATAAAGCTGCGTCCACGGTTGATTTACCAATCGTAAAACCGAATTGATTTTCGTGAAATTTCGGTCCGCCCGGTAGTAAGCGAGGCACGATAAGACGTTCAAGTAACTTGCCTAACGACGGTAACAACGTTATTGGACGATACGATTTTGGGTCTTCAGGGGGCTTATTCCCTCCTTTAGGTACGAGTTTAATAAGACCGCACCGCCAAATTCGCGGAAAGACGCCCTCAGCTATACATCGATTATAAACGCACATTATAGCGACACTAGACAACTTACACGCCTCCTTTATCATTTTATTGGAAATTTTATCATCCCCAGAAGCCTTATTAAGAGGCAGGGATCTAACTACTTCAAGAAATTCGTTAAGAGATGGGCTATCCGAATCGGGAGTAGATGGTGAAACGGAGGCCCATAGCCTTACTTGACTATGATATGCGGAATCGTTATCAAGGCTATCGTCCGGGATAAGTGAGTTTAATAAAGTTTCCGTGGTCTCCTCAATACCAGTAGTGTATGTGTCATTAACCTTTATATTTTCAATATATGCTGAATCAATTGATTTATTAGCTTTAAACTCATGGTAAAGAGGGGACCAAGGACCCTCAGCGTTCAGACGGTCAACAACTCTTCGTAATAAATCGCCTTTTGCTTTAATAATCGCGGCTCTATAACGCGACCTGGCTGTTTTTAGAGTGTTAAAAGCACTTTCAAGTAAATTACTATTGTTACACCGTTTTTTAAGCGAATTGAACCTCCTACGCGCTCGACGAAATAGTTGACGAAGGTGGACTAAGGTATTATTCCACCAATCACATCTACGAGTACCAGTTACAAATGAACGACCGAATGTTATATCCGCACAGTACGTAAAGGTATCTGTCATTATTTCAGCGCAAGCTTCAGCTGAAAGTTCATTGCGAGTGAAATCCTTAGTATGATGCGCAAAAAGCGAGCCAAAAGACTCCCAATTAGCCCCTCTTAATTTATATTTAAAGTTGTAATAATTATTATGATGTCCTCGTGTAAATCCAGGTAAAAACTCGTACACTATCAGGCGATGATCACTACAAGACGCGTCTGGTATAACACGCCATTTATCGATATGGACGTCTCCACATGAAAGTGTGACATCGATTGAAGATTCGCCCATAGGGCTGCAATATGTTGGTGGTGCGTCAGATGTATTATGTATTACAAGATTTAATTCCGCAATAAAATCTTCGACGGCACAGCGTCGCTCTGAATCGGTGGATCTAAATTTGCCATACCAAAGAGGGGAAGACGCATTGACATCTGCGCCAACAACAATTTTGTTTCCCGAAAGAGACCTCAGAACATGTCGCAAATGGTGTAAATGTGGACCCACAGGGTCCGAGTATTGAAAATAACAGCTCACAACGTATAATTTAGTTGAGGGTGTTGTAACCTCCGCGACCGCACAGTGTGACGTCATAAGATTACGCACTGATGTGACTGTAAATACAGAACTCGACACGTAAATGCCTGCTCGTGGGCTGTTATCTAGTTGTATTAGTCTAGTACGTAACCGAGCGTGTTGGTACTGCTCTTGGACGAGAACAATGTCAAGCTTATATTCATTAATTAAAATATTTAACTCCGACGTTGCCGCCCTATCATTATGTAAATTCAGCTGTCCGATCGTGAGATTATCCATTATATAATCAATAATTTGTTGAAAGGATTAGCATTTGCAGTTTATGCTTATAAGATGGGCACTCCTGAGACCCACAGCGGTGGTCATGTGTTTTTTTAAATTTTTTACACGTCGCGCAAATTGGTTTAAATGTGGCATCGGCCTTATGGGGACAAGATTTAGTTTCGTGTTCGCCGGCGCACAAAGCGCAAGTTGGGGATTTTGTAGTGCAGAATTTATGAACATGTCCGTATTGTTGACAATTAAGGCACCGGACAATCTCGACGTCATCAACAAATCGGCACGTCGCCCAATCAATGAACAACTTGTCTTTGGTGGTCACAAGATGTTTACGCACGTCCGCGTCTAATTCGATGCCTATCCATTTCCGACCGTTATCTAAGACGCGCCTACGGACAATTCTAACGGATTTAACAAAATCGTCCTCTTTAATCGGCAACTCGCTCTTAATATTTTGTTTGTAGAGAGCATTAATGAAAACGCGATCTTCCATTGAGGCCGGGACGTCTTTAACTAAAAGACGGGGTCGACGGCCTTTTGGTTTTTCTAATCGCAAACCGGCGGATTTTATTGCGTCTACAGATTGCAATTTTTTAATTTGTGACTCGTTCGCGACACGAAGTACGACTCCAGATTTCGCGGTTTTTTTAACGCCAACAATTTGGAAACCGTCATCACTCGGCTTAATCGCTTTCATTAGCGCCTGCTTCGTTGCAGATGATGACGCATACTCAGCTGATCGCTCAGCTGTGGGGTATGCTACAACACACGGCAGCGGCGCGCGCGACTCCATTGCCGGTGTCGGTTTAGATAATCTCAACTTTAGGCGGTCCGCATAAGTGCCATTTACCGGTGCAGGTTCGCGCACATTTTTATTCTTATCTATCTCTCTTTGTAAGTTTGCAAGTTTTGTTTCGTTGCAAGACGATTTTATCGCGAGTAAAGAAATAATGCCTGTGACCCGTTGAGTGAGGTCCATAATTGCAGATTTGTTCGCTATGTTTATTCGCGACCCCTGATCGTTGACTAGGTCATTTATCTTACTCAAGTATGTCGACGCGTCGGACACCAAATCGCAATAATTATTTCGACCCGCATCGCAGCTGTCCTCGAAAGAAAGAGGAGAAGTGCTTCCCGACCCGGACGGTTTCGATCTTTTATCGCCAGGAGAAATGTTTGTAGGTGACATGTCACCAAAAAGCCGTTTCGGTCGGGAGTTATTCGGTGACCTAGGGGTCAACAAACTTTTGCCGAAAGGATCCCTGCCTCGGTCAGGGGGATCGTCATTACAAACCGACATTGTTTGAATAAAATGAGCCAAAATCTAATGCACAAATTTAAAAAAAAGATTAAAATTTATCGGACTTTGCCTACCCTCACAACAAAATAAAACGACTTACCGGTAAACACGAACAAAAAAGTATTAAATCCAACGTAAAACACTTAAATAACTTACGAACTGTAGAGCACAAACCAACACAACACAACTGAAAACACTCACAAGCCGGCAATCAAACCCGAGACACGAAAAAACACAATTTTAAAGCACAGTGTCAAACCGTGTCCGCACAGTACGCGTGCGCGGAGGGAAGTGATCCCCGAAGGGGTAGGCAGAGGTGCATTTCTGCACCCACATGCAGTCCCACGTAATAGGGGGCGAGCCTATTGCCGTTTTTCGGACACATTTCCAGACTCCGTGCTGTTACTGAGAATTTCCTAATGGAAAAACCCAATAACACTTTGCCCGACCCGGGAATCGAACCCAGGACCTCTAGATCCCACGGCACATACTTGTACCGCGAGACCACGAGGCAGAATATATTTAAAAAAAAAAATTAATTCTACTAATGCTCTTATTTGTTAAGTGTTTCGCCGCAATAAATTTATTTTGTTAGTTTTTTTTTCTATTGTTGAAATTCGAAAATTCAATGTTATATATGAGTTCCTTAAACGAGGTTTTAAAGATCTATTTAAACGTCAACTTCAATTAATTCTATTTATAAAGGAATAACATTGTTATAACGATGAATATCTGTCCAGAAAATATAGACATTTTAAAGATTCAACAGTAAGAATCACGTTAATAAAGTTATGAAAGTTTGTAGCCGGAGCTGAGTTCTAATTTCAGGATTAACTTCAAAGCAAGTATCATTTCTTACAAGTTGCTGCACTTGCAATTAAGTTACCAGTTGGAGCGACAAATCTCAAATTTCCTGTATCTTTAGTTTTTCATACCCTGAACACAGTTTGATAATATCATATTCATGCCTCCTCTACAACTGAGAAGGGGTAGGTCTTAGTCCACCACGCTGGCCTAGTGCGGATAGGCAGACTAAACACCTAAGAAATTCCTTAGAACTTTTGTAGGTGTGCAATCTCTCACGATGTTTTCCTTCACCCTTAAAGTACGTGATAATTCATTTTGAATACACACATAACTTCGAAAAGTCAAAGGTGTGTGCCTGGGGTTTGAACCCGCCACCGCCGAGATTCTCGACCGCGCGCTCAATCTTCGAGACCACCGCTACTTCATAATGTGTGGTCAAAGTAAGTGATTGTTTGTGTATAGTTTTTTATTTAAAGGTAGATAAAACAGCATATAGAAAGTAACCTATTATTTGCAGCATAAAAACTCCAAACATTTCTATTTTAAATGGAGCGTCCAGTTTGCGCCGTAATTTAGTTACCCACTCAGACGGCCAGTGCGTCGGCGTACCCATTGAAGTTTTATCAATGGCGAAGCTTTTAGGTTAAAGTTTGTTCCAGATTCTTTGTCTTCCTAACACTATTTTCTAATAATAACAACTTTATCGATTAGTCGGAGTACCCTTTCATACATGTTTGCTTTCGTTTTATTTTCTTCGTGTCAAGAGGACATTTCAAAAGAAAATATTTACGAATAAGTCAAGTATTTTTTTTCGAAAATGACATTAAGAAGGTATATTGGAAATGTATGTACGTTACATATTAATCATCCCCAAATTTTAAGAGGCACAATATTTTAGACCGTTGCAATAATTATAAGACAGAGAAATAGAGCTGAATAGGTAAAGAGGATGACAGAATAAATAATCTCCAAAAAAAATCAAACAAAAATGAAGGGCTGCCATTGGTTGTCACACATTTATAAAACTCTTGATATTGCCTTTTATGACAAACTCAAATGCTATTAAACGAAACATCCCCCATTCCAAAGACAATTACTCAGACATCTGCAAAATTTCAACTGACTCCAGCAAACGCAGTGCAATAAAATGGAACAGGTACTCTAAATAGCTTTATGAACTCTCACGGAGTCTTTTCACAACTACAAAGCTATTTAATAAAGGAAGGATACGGTTGCACATTATGAAATTTTACTAAAGAACTTAATGAAAGACTTTGTAGAACACAGAATTCCATTGAAATTGACCTAAGGTTTATTACTGACAAGTATCTATGCGAATAAAAAGTGTCATGGGTTTATCGTTTAACCATTTAGATAAGCTTGATAAGATTGCCATTCCTATGTTTATAGAAACTACTAAATGAGCACTATTATAATAATATCTACCACTCTAGATAGATTCCGTGAACATAAAAAATATTTAGACTCTATTCTGCATATCCTTTGCCAGACAAAACTTATCAGAAATCGTGATAATACGATTGATGATGTATCAGATAAACATAATATAATAATTATGCAATATCCGCCATCATCATCAGCCCATATACGTCCCACTGCTGGGCAGGGGCCTCCCCTACAACTGAGAGGGTTTTAGGCCTTAGTCCACCACGTTGGCCTAGTGCGGGTTGGCGGACTACACACCTAATAAATTCCTAAGAACTTTTTTAGGTGTGCAGGTTTCATCAGATGTTTTCTTTCACCGTTAAAGCGAGTGATAATTCATTGTGAATACACACATAACTCCGAAAAGTCAGAGGTGTGTGCCTGAGGTTTGACCCGCGACCGCCGAGATTCTCGACCACGCGCCTAAACCTCGAGGCCATCACTGCTTATGCAATATCTCTATTTTTAAATAATATTCAAAAAACAATTGACAGCGCAGTATCATCACTTTCCTTACAATTCGTATCAATTTGTAGCAGCAAAATTATTCCAAACCCCAGTTTACGTTCGGATCACTACTGTCACACGACCTCACTTGACACGTGAAATTCATTTTAGTGAGGCTTTTATTGAAACTACATTATAGCCCCGTAATTATGCATTTGCCGTAGAAATATAGACCGGAATACAATGTAATAGTATCGAGACATGCAAACTAAGCTAGGAAACCTTAAGCCTACGTTAATCTAAAGCTTAAGACTAGCATTACCGTATACGGAACCTTTTTTTTAGAACAGCGTCGCCTCACTCAATGCCAGACTTAGGTGAAATGCCTATAAATAAATATGTTATAAATATCGCCATATACGACATTTTATGATCCTTTTGCATTTTGTGTAACGTGAATTGTAGTACCAACATTTCAACGAAATCTAGAAGGTAATATTAAAAATCTTTGAACGATGCATACTTTTAAATATGAACTCAAATATTTTTAACAGTTTTCATTGTGTTTTTTTTTTGTTTCAATATCCATAGTTATTAATACTAAAAAATATTTTTGATATAAGAACCAACTTTTATGAATCTTTTAGTATTATAGATCCGCTTCTAAAAATTAATACGATCTTTCACCCGAAGTTTAAAAGTTCTTTTACTTTAAAACTACCGCAAAGATAAACTGCCTTAGAAAATTTAGAATAAAGATATTTCGCACTAGATGTACCGAAGGCAGAAAAAATATCAAAATATTATTTTTATTTCTTTATACTACAAGTGTATACATACTTCAATTCTGCTATATTATCGTATGGTCCTCACATTATTTACCTTAACCTCGTTACTGAGAGTAGCAAAAGAATTTCATTAGGGTAGAAGTTCCCAAAAGAACCAAATATAATCGAAACGATGTACATACATAAGTGGAATCCATATTTAGGCAAAGACATTCCGGTAAAAAATTACCACAAAAATAGCTTAAGAGTTTTGGGGAAACAGGTAGCCATTCATTTTATGACGGAATTATTCCGAGTTATACTCGTATTATATTTAGCATATTTAGCAGTGATGGCTTCGAGGTTTAGGCGCGCGTTCGAGAATTTCGGCGGTCGCAGGTTTAAACCCCAGGCACACACCTCTGACTTTTCGAAGTTATGTGTGTATTCACAATGAATTATCACGTACTTTAACGGTGAAGGAAAACATCGTGAAGAAACCTGCACACCTAAAAGTTCTTAGGAATTTCTGCCGTGTGTAGTCCGCCAATCCGCACTAGACCAGCATGGTGGACTATTTTTTTTTTATTTTTTTTATTGCCTCACTAGGCAGACGAGCAAGCGGTCCGCCTGATGGTAAGCGGTTACCGCCGCCCATGGACTAAAGTAATGCCAGGGGCACAACCCAGCCGCTACCTACCAACTAAGGCCTAAACCCTCTCAGTTGTAGAGGAGGCCCAGCAGTGGGACATATTTGGGCTGATGATGATGATATTATTATGTTACAGTTTGAATTTTTTTAAATATAACGGACGTAGTATATAGGTATATCTGATTTAGTGAGAATTTAAAAGGAATTTTCATTGAAGTTGGTTGTTTAAATCACATCTCAAAATGAATCCTCCAATAATAATGATGTGAGAATAGTCTCAACAATACTGGGCTATCAGCCTCGTTCGTCAGTTGTGAAGGTTTCCCAAGGAAAACCCAAAATATGAGTAATCATCATGAGACCGACAATTGTGACGTCAGTAATAATGACGTCACCCAGTTTAAAAAACACTTCAAAGCCCCTCCTGCCCCGACATGTACAATGCGTACAAAGTATGAAATATAGCTGTGGATCCTGGATCCGCACGGGCGTAATTTGCTCAGTCCCGGGGAACACTGCGTTTTCCCGAGATTGTAGCCTATGTCGTTTTCAAAGTCCTATCTATCCATACCAAAAATGTTTGAAATCAGTCCAGCACCTTAAACCGTAACAGACAGACAGATAGACAGAGTTACTTTCGCATTTAAAATAATAAGTATGGATAAAAACATAATTGGTTAATGTCCTATTGTATAAAGTAAGTTACCAAATGGATACATTTACATATATTCAAATAAAACATTATGCGATTACAACAGAAGTAGTTCAAAAACATTTTTTGTATCATTAGTGACAGCTATTGATAGGGATAATGGATCAACTATAGTTTAAATATCGATAAAAAATACAAACACCGTACCGACAATGATGCCCAATATTTAGTAAACAAAGCATTTAGTAGGTTCGACAAACCTGTGGCGCAGTTGGCTTGACACCAGCTCGCGAAACGAGAAGCCAGAGGCTTGTGTGATTCACGAATATTTGTTTCGGATCTGGGTGTTTGTGAAACCGAAAAGTCTCTCGTAGTGTCTGATACCAATGACACAAGACTTGTATATTAATGTAGGGTCAGATCTATGTATACATAGATCTGACCTGACTGTTAGAAGTATTAATTATTTATAATATATTATTAATATTTATTGTTTTCGGTACTGAACTATCAAAAGCCTACGATGGACACCTTATTGATCTTAACACAAGACGGTTACATACCAGTGGCGGTACTTCTATAGAAGCCCAAAAGCCCAGCTTGCCTTACAAAATTCCGAATAATGTTTAAGCTTCCAATCTTTTTTAACATAAGCAATTTGACATATAAATGAGGCTACTTGACTCCAAAATTAACAATTATTATCTGGACATTGCACAAATTAACGTGCAACGCTTTTGGGCTTCTATGGGAGTACCGCCACTGTTACATACATCCTACTTACTTTAATATTGCATACACATACATACATACATACATAAACTCACGCCTGTATTCCCCGAAGAGGTAGGCAGAGGTGCATTTCTGCACCCACATTTCGCCAAGTATGTATCAGTCCCACGTAATAGGGGGCGTGACTCCGTGCTGTTACCGAGAATTTCCTAATGGAAAAACCCAATAACACTTTGCCCAACCCGGGAATCAAACCCAGGACCCCTAGATCGCACGGCACATACTTGTACCGCGAGACCACGAGGCAGTTTAATATTGCATACATCATATATGTACATTGAAACTTCTAAACAACTTATACACAAGCGTTAAGTAATTCATAAACTAAGCGCTCGAGTGCGTAAATTAAGTATTTAATTAAGGTAAATTTTAAATGTAATTTCTAACAAGAGGAATCAAGTAGTATGAATTACGCATTAGCGTCTGGGAAAGAAAGCAAGATTTAAATTTCAAAAGACCTACTTTGTGATCGAGGCAATAATTTACAAGATGACTCAAAGACAACGCGAATTACGCAATATGGCCCCGTATAATTACAATGAAACTTGTGAAGGTGAATTCAAACCAGCCGAGGACTACAAAGGGTTTTGTGGAAAAGAATTCCCCCAAGGCTTATTACCGTAAGCAAGCTGCATGTAAAATTACATGACATCTTTCATTATTTACAATGTTTTGGAGTAAATCGAGTGAACTGTTGCTTTGATCTGTTCAACTTCGTTGTCTATTTAGATTACTAGTGTGAGGAATCTTTAAGTATTTTCGATGTCAACGATATTCAATAATATTCAACCATTTCTACTTATTGAGTTATTATAACATGTCGGTCACGTGTTAATAATTATAGTAAGTGGTCGATAGGTTTTCGGTTCGAAATCTGTCCGATAAACGGTAATACACTCGCTCCTATGACGTAAGTATGTTTAAAATCAGCTAGTAAAATGTGGGTACAGATCCACTTATCTATCTACCGCTTCCTGTATGCACAGTTATAAAACACCTAATTTTGGGTCAAATTTAATTGGCCAACAATCTTGTTTGTAAATTTTACCTTACCTATTAACAGTACAATTAACTTTAATAACTTGTTTATACCTCAAATTAACTTAACTATTTTAAACGCTTAAAGACGTGAAATATCAGCTGAGGTAGCGGAACGGCTTCAAATTTAATCATCGGAATATTTTCTCCAATACATTTTACGAATATCACAACTCCTGTTTTAGGTAATGTGATTAAGGCGGGGTTGATAATTTAATTACTCTGTATTTGGTTATTAATTGGTCTTCGCAGAATTTCGCTGGTAAAATGGATTTGTAAGTTAAAAATAGTGAAGTATCATTTTTGGGACACAATGTAAGAAATTCATTTTAGTATAATTTTTTTTAATTCTGTGTTTGTGGTGTGCAATAAGCATAATAAAGGAGAGAATGCCGCAGGCATTAAGTCCACCTTTACAATTTTATTTATAGTGTGGATAAATAAATCATATAAAAATATGAATTAAGAATAAATAATAAATAAATACACCCAACAGTCACATACATAGTACTGACACTTCAAACATTAAGATAAAAGTCTTGTGTCGTGGTTATCAGAAACTACAAGATTTTTCGGTCTCACAAACACCTAGACCCGAAACAAATTCTTGTGAATCACACCAACATTTGTCTCGGTGCGGGGATCGAACCCGCGGCCTCTCATTTCGCAAGCTGGTATCTAGCCAACTGCGCCACGGGGCTGTCAAAGAAGAGTGCATAGAATGAATAATCTGATACTCCAATTGAAAAATTCACCATCAAATACGTGTTTTCATATTTGCTTGACAAATCTTTTCATTAACTATATCACCTGAAATTTTAGAATAAAAAAAGACTAAACTATTTCGAAACTAAGTTTAAATTTATAATACAGATTCTAGCACACGTTACTCTACAATCGACGCCTACATAAACTATTAACCTACACTATTATCGCACCTGTGTACAAATTACTAAGTCTATATAACAATAATGTACATAAATATGTAAGTGCTTATGGATAGTACCTATGTTTACGCCTAACGTTGTAAAATTTGAGCTAGTTCATAGTCCACGTGTTGTATATTTACGTCCGCCACCCAACATGATACTGTTTTTGACAAGATAGGGTGAACACACCCAATATTGACAACGGACAGGCAGTCCTGTCTAAATACGGCATGTTTATAGCATCTGGCCCATAATTGCGGCGCTTATATCCGCCCAACAGTTTAGTAACACATTTTATGTGGTACTTCGAAAATCAAATTGGAGATTACTGAGATCATGCGTGGAAAAGGAACGTTTGCTATAACTTGGTTTAGGTACATTAAAATTGGACTGTATGAAATGGAACTGGCTGAAAATAAGAAATAAATTATCCCAAAAAATTCTGACTAATTATTTTTTAAGTTGCAATGAAGATTGGTTAGGCTTTGAGAGCGGTAATGGACAGCTGTGGACTTTCTGCGCAAAAGGAATGCTTTACAAAAATATATGCATGGTCTCTAATTCTATGATTCTTCGATCTATTTAAGGACTTTGATCCTTTTTCCTTTAAAAAGCTATACCAATTATTTTATATAAATTTGGTCTATTGTTATTTCATTCATGTTGCCTTGAGCAACATATTTATTGAATGGAAAAGCCCTTAATTTAGAAGAAAAATATTACAATCAACACGCCTCAATATATAATAATCAACAAACGCCCTAAAATCTATATAATTATCATATCACGTATGTAACCAAATAAATCGTATTGTATAGCACCGTTTGCATGTAGCTTTCATCTACACGAATATTACACAATATCCATACACAGACTAAATATTATTAAAGTCATAACATTTTATCTGGAATCCTATGAAAACCAGCCTTCAAATGGGTTTACCACTAAATGAAAATACAAAAGGAAAGATATGAATTATCATTTTAATAAACGTAACCTTTTGAACTTTATTGAAGATTATTATAAACGGCAAAGCGTTATTTTTTGTTGATAAAAATTTATCATCTTAACAGCATTATTGTTTTCTAGACAGTATCGTATTTTCGGGGAAAAAATATTTTTTGTGAATCATTATTTTACCCCAAGCTGTCCGAATCGGTGAAAGTCCTTTAGTGAGATTACATTTCTGCTCTTTTCGGTTTATTTAAGTAATATTTTCGGGGATTCGAGAGCATTATGAAAAATAAAAATTTAAATACACTTTTTGCGTTCTATTTTTGGAAATGTGATTTGATTTAATGAGTTCTATAACTGAAGTAGTATTACTGGAATTTTTGTCAATTCGATTTCTCAACTTTTTTTAATGAATTTAAAAAAAATCTGCCCAGGTCTTTTTTTCTCATGGAGAAAATCTAATAAGGGGAAAAAAATGCCCAGGTCTAATAAAAAATGTTACAGATTAGTTAATTTACCTCGGTATTATACTAATAAGTTGATTTCTCACTCACATTTTCTTAATTTCGTCCGCCTAATGAGCCTGTTTTTTTTTTCAGAATTTGTATTATTTTGTCAAGCCTTACCAATCAAACTAAGCGGTGTTAACTAACAACTTCAAATTCCAGTAACCAACATTATTTGTCAAAGGCAAACGGGAATCGCACAAATCCCGACAGAGCCTAATGAAGTAAACACTCTCGTGTCAAGAGTGCAATTGCAAAACACCTTTGAAATCAACTCCTAACTTTCACATCAGCACCCTTATTGAATAGAAATGTGCTGTGACGATAAGGCGATGGAAGGGTATCAATTGCGAAGTAAATTTCCACCACGCCATACATTTTAAGTCTTATGTAACCTTTGAGAATGTTACGGTATATTAATATTAAAAAGCTTCAACATCGCAAAAGGAAAAACTTGACTGTGAAGTTTCATAATACTTTTCCCAGTTTTAAAGTCTTGAGAAATCTTTATAAAATCGTGTACGTATTAATTACAGTCAATTCTTCTAATTCAATAAAATTGCGAAATTTATTATTTTGAAGATATGAAGCAGTTTACGTTAATACCGCTAGATGTCACCATATTAAGTTTATAAAGAAAATATAATATAACAGCTAATAATTAATATTTTTAAAATACATTATATCACCCTTTCTCAATAAGCCCAAAACAATAGGACCGTATTGTTTTGTCTGTCTATCGAATGTCATCCCTTGAGTATAATTTCCATAGGCTTAACAGCATTTAACACAACACCCAAGTAATCCTCTTAGGAATACATGTCGGAGTTTTTTTTACTGCCTCGTGGTCTCGCGGCACAAGTATGTGCCTAGATGTCCAGGGTTCGATTCCCGGGTCGGGCAGTGTTATTGGGTTTTTCCATCAAGAAATTCTCAGTAGCAGCACGGAGCCTTGAAATGTGCCCGAAAAACGGCAATAGACTCGCCCCCTATTACGTAGGACTTATATATGTACATATCTGGCGAAATGCACCTCTACCTACCCCTTCGGGGAATACAGGCGTCAGGTTATGTATCAACCGATGATGAATAAAAAAAACTACAAACACAGACAAATCAGACAAAGATAGTTGATTATAATTTGTCTGACTGTCTTTACGGCCAGCTCCTTACAAAATTCATGCTACAAGATATTACTCGAGTTAACGTTATATCGTTTTTCCCCGGCAATATGTAAAAAAGGTCATACGTTTAAATAGAGCCGTGTGAACGCCTCGTTCAAACATTGCCCCTACGGCCTGATATAAAGTCCTGAATATTTCAATGAGCTTTTTACGCATCTTCCGCACACTCATGGTTAAATTACGTGCCTATACCGGGTTAACACCTGAGTTTTCGTGTATTTACGATATCGTTCGCTAAATTCAATAGACCATCATAAAGGGTGCGTGTAGTGTACCCATTTTTCATTCATTTTAGGACAAGTTACTTATGATTCTTTAGAAGAATTCTCCTTTTCAACTGTAAGGGGTTAAGCCTTTTTGGTTAGAAGGTATTTATATACCTAAGGATTATTACCTAGATATTTATGTGGCTATCACATGATATCATGGTTCATAATTAAAAATATAAAAGAAGAAACGAAACTATGGAATCTCCCCAAAAACTAGTATAATTGCACATACAACAGTGTAGTGCTTCTGTGGGGTGTTTTCGTGAATTAAACCAGGGCTGATGGTTGCATACTGTTGACCTAGAGTCATTTTCAGAAGCAATACTTTAAACTCCGGGCATTTTACAAATGAAAGGAACCGCTTTCGTCACTAACAAAAGACTGCTGTTCTTTATAGAATCCGGTAAGTACTATAATACCTTCGGATGGAATATAAAAATATATAATTTAAAAAAATCTATAAAGCCATTATTAAATTTAATAGAATCGATTTTTTTATTGATGATAACGTAGAAATGTTAGAAAATTAAAGAATAAACCTGTAGTCCATTAGTTTTAGGTTAGTATATCATTTCTATGACGAAGTTGCAGTCTAAGGCTATTGAAAAAAATCCAAATCTTCACGAAGAAAGTTCTGATGACTAAAATAACGAACATAAAGCAAACTATAAAAAGCAATGTCCATCATTATAAAAGTGTCATAATCCGGGAAATGCGAGTGCATAAAACTCTATTACCATTTATCTCCCTTTGAATTGACACTCGTATACTCATTTTATTACCGAAGTGAAACTACGGATAACAAGTACTTCTGACAAAGGTCGACTAAATAAATGTAAATCCAACATTTCACGGGAACATAAAATGTTAAGAAAATATTATTCGAGATAGCTGGAGGTCCGGTCAAGAATTGAATATACTCGAATACCGAGGGTCAAATTCATCTTTAACCATGTTATAGCGGATTATTGCTTCCAAATCTTATTGGACACCGTCTTCTGTCGTCTGTGCAAATTTAAACGATGAATTTATGTAATAAGCATGGCCAATTCGATCAATGAGAGACCCGTTATGTTTCAGATTGTTTATCTTCAAGTTATAAGGGACAAAGTCCAATAAAAATCCAGTTTTGTTTTATTTTATCTGTATATACCTACACACTGTTACGTACGCAGTGTAGCACCCCACTTTACTTAACTATAAAAATAAACGTAGATGAATGCTCGAAAGATGTTCTTATCAGTCCCGAAAAGTATTGTCCCGAAAAATATATGTATTTATTATATATGTATATTTTTTAAATGAGTACATATGTATGTTTGTATCTTTATTTTTTATTTTTTGACATCTTTCCTCTACCCTAAGGTAGAAAGTCCGCCTATATACAGTTTTGTGTATAAAGTTTTTAAATAAATAAAATAAAAGTATGTACTACATTAAGGTGTGAAACTTGCCTTAGCAACCCACAGAAATGTATATAGTTCAGGAATCTGCCTATATATTCGATCATCAAGTTGTTTCGAATCTGGGTGTTTGTCTCTCGTAGTTTCTGATGCCTACAACACAAGACTTATATCTTAGTGTGGGGTCAGAACTATGTATGTTGGGTGTATTTTTTTTATTTTATTTTTTTACGAGTAGGCCAACATAATTAACGCAACTGATGAGACATTGACCATTGATTCTATTCAATACCACTTTCTTTACCTGAGATACGCTTTTTTTGGTATAATTTCAAATATCGCATAACATAAAGTCTCCCAACAGTTTCCGTCATAAACAACGTTGACTAAGTCCGTTAACAATTTTAAGCTTCACTTTATCTCATTCAGCTAATTCTTCCTGACAATTATTTCCCTCACGTAATCCTCGTTGGCTTAGTTTCAAATCTTATTAGGAAGCTTCCTCTTTATACATATTTGCATAGCTAATATCCGTCGACACGAGAACTATCTCCACTTCATTTACTCTTCAAGAATTTAAAGATAGTGGAGGAAAGTATAAAGGGATACGTCGATGCCAATTTTTGCAGGAACGGACTCAATGAAACAGAGCTTGAATGGGGAATTTCTTTGCTATTTTTCTGTATATTAATGCATTGTTCGCAACTGCTAAACATTAGACTTCAAAAGGAATAATCTTTCCCCGTTTTTGTCTCATTTTCCATTGCTTCTCCCTTCGTCTTTTTTAATACATAAATACACCCAACAGTCACATACATAGTTCTGATCCCACATTAAGATACTAGTCTTGTGTCGTGGGTATCAGAAACTACGAGAGACAATACGGCCTCACAAACACCCAGACCCGAAACAAATATTTTTGGATCACACAAACATTTGTCTCTGTGCGGGGATCGAACCCGCGGCCTCTCGATTCTGTCCAAAACGGTCCTGTATTGTTCGTAGCTTGATGATATAGCCTATACCTATACATAATACTAGATATTTTGTTTTTTATCGGACTGGTAGTTCCGGAGATTAGCTCGTTCAAACAAACGAATATTCTCTTCAGCTTTATAATACTAGTACCTATTATTGGTGCTTGTAGTGTTTGTATTCTACCGAATAGCTATCACTGTCTTATGATGTAATATCCACATATCAACTTATGCAAGTGTGTCATATTCCAGACTTAGCCTATAAATATGTATGTGAAATAAACCTATGTTAGGCACCAGGTTCCTTTATTCTCGAGAGAATTTAAGCCTAAACCTAGTTTTAGGAACAAGCCAACTTACATAAAAGATGCAATCGTCTCCCGCCCGTCCACACTTTTTGGCCCACACTCTAATTTTAATTCTCCGGTGCGGTCATTTTAGAGTTCTAGTAAAAGAAACGACAACTTGCATTATTTTGTTGTATAACCGAATTTATAGTGAAAAATACTAAACCATTACTCATATAAAGAAATTAAATCTAGAGCTTGCGACAATCTGCGGAAGGGAAATGAACCGAAAAATATTATTACGGTTCCGACGTGACCAAAATGAAGAAGGTTTTGCTGTACTTTTTATCGCAGTTTTTTCGGGAAATAAACACGTTTCGACCAATTCATAAAATAACCCATTAGTCAATCCAATTCTTCAAACCGAATTAAATTCTATGTTCATTTTGTTTGTTTGATGTTTTTTATCTATTGAACAGGATGAAAAATTATTAGTTGCTTAAAGTTTTCCAGCGGTAATATTTAAACAAAGTATTATAGCAGTCTAATAACACCGGGACTGATGTTATATTATAAAGACTGGGAATATAAAACTATATAAAATCCTGTTTAAATTAAACAAAAAGCGACAATATGTAAGAGAAGGACATTATATCCTAATTTTGACTGCAGGCTTATACCTAATTTAATCGAGATCTAATAACGCTCTAATGAATGTAATATATACTCGTATACTTAATATTATGACTTTTCTTTCGTACTTAATTAACACTATACTACGAAAAACTAAATTACTTTTTGACGAAGTGTAGCAAAGAAAGAGTATTTTTTCTCCAAAAGATCTATTCGAAATATAATTCTTTAACTCATTTCAAAGCGATAAAATATTGCAGAGATTTATTTGCACCTGCAACTAACTTAATTAGAATAAATAATTGTCGAGGGAGTTTCTTCTCTAGTCTAAGATAAAATGCCAAGAAGTCAGCGTTAGAGTTAATGCAAAAAGTTTTATCATCTAAGTAGAAAATAGGATTGTTACACTCAACTATAATACATTTGTCTTCGATTTTAATCAACATAAGACATATTGAGTAAACATGACGATGTTATGACGAGCCGCACAAACACTGACAAGCAATCACTTCACAGACATTATTGGATAAATCTTTTTGCCTATAACTTTTAGCATCCAACGTTACATTGAAAGGCACAGTCTAACCCCACATTATGCAAGAGATTTTCGACCTTTCAAACGAAGACACATACACATACATACATAAACTCACGCCTGTATTCCCCGAAGGGGTAGGCAGAGGTGCATTTCTGCACCCACATTTCGCCAGGTATGTATCAATCCCACGTAATAGGGGGCGAGCCTATTGCCGTTTTTCGGGCACATTTCCAGACTCCGTGCTGTTACTGAGAATTTCCTAATGGAAAAACCCAATAACACTTTGCCCGACCTGGGAATCGAACCCAGGACCTCTAGATCGCACGGCACATACTTGTACCGCAAGACCACGAGGCAGTCGAACGAAGACGTAGACGAAAGTAGTACCAGACTGAATTCACGTCATAAGTCACCTAACTGCAACTAAAGAACGCGGTTTAATAGTGCGATTCACATATAAGTTTTCATTTTAAAACAAGTAAACCGCGCACCCTTGTAAGTTGGATGAACGAAAACAACCTACACAAAGAGAACTTTGTTAATAGTAGACAGAAAAGCGGCGAGACTCGTCCCCATAAAAAATACTTTCTATCTATTGACAGCCCCGTGGCGCAGTTGGCTAGATACCAACTTGCGAAACGAGAGGCCGCGGGTTCGATCCCCGCACCGAGACAAGTGTTTGTGTGATCCACAAATATTTGTTTCGGGTCTGAGTGTTTGTGAGACCGAAAAGTCTCTCGTAGTTTCTGATATCCACGACACAGGACTTGTATCCTAGTGTGGGGTCATAACTATGTATGTGACTGTTGGGTGTATTTATTTATTTATTATTATTATTTATTTGCTTACATAAGTGATTTACAATTGCTAAAATTGAACGAACTATGTTGTTGTAGACGCGGTTTTATCGTACTCTGGTTTAAGACACATTTTCAACACTACTTGGGTCAAATTAATACCACTGCTGGGCACGGACCTCCTCTACAACTGAGAGGGTTGAGGCCTCAGTCCATCACGCTGGCCTAGAGCGGGTTGGCGAACTACCCACCTAAGAAATTCATAGAACCTATTAGGTGTGCAGGTTTCCTCACAATGTTTTAATTGATAAAGTACTTGATAATTCACTGTGAATACGCACATTACTTCAAAAGTGTACCTGGGGTTTGAACCCGCGACCGCCGATAATCTCAACCGGGCGCCTAAACCTCAAGGCTTTCACTACTTATTAAATGAATAACTTGTATATGACATAATGAGAAAACAATTGCAAACAGCAAAAACACGGACAGTAAGTCAAAGTAATAATGCGGAGTGGTTTCATTCGCGCTGAATAAAGATGCTTCAAAAGGTCCCAAAGGAAATATGTGTAAATGACGAATAATTACGTGGCCGAAATATGGGCGCGCCCTCTAGTGTTTTGGGCGTGATATTCATCGCATGAATTAATCAATATTATACAATTCAAATAACAGTTAAACAAGCTAGTTATTTAGCGTAAATGAAAAATTTTATAATTAAATCTTAATCTAATACTACATTTGGTACGTTCATGATGCATTCGGAATGGCTTGGGAAGTTTCTATGTTAGTAAAAACGTCACTAAAATAAGGGTAAAGCAAGACAAGGTAAATAAAAGAAATCTTAAAATGAATATCATAAGCTGGCATAATTTTAAATACCCTTTTTATATGACAAATAGGGACAGAAGTTACAGTAGCATATTTTTGTTAAATCAAAATTTTAAACTTGAGTTACATTTCATATGATTTCTTTTAATATTTTTTCGCCTAGATTTCTCTGTAACCAGTCTTACTGTACTTATTGAGAAGTCTTTACAGAGGAAAAACCTGATGGGTTTAAACGAAATATCATCGAATTGCTACCCGTTATTAACAAAAATGCTTAATTAGTTCATAAATGTTTTGCGACAGAAGGATTATGAAAATATTTGTGATACTCACGAGCCTAGGCACGCATAAATTACAAAATAGAATAGCATCGATTAAGCATTATCGACAATGCGTGCGCTTACTAATTAAGTTCGATTTGCGAAATTCATTTTCGAAAGGGTAATAAACAATTTTAACTATCGGGCTGCGAATAAAGACAAT
This sequence comes from Hemaris fuciformis, assembly GCA_907164795.1. Lineage (NCBI taxonomy): Eukaryota > Metazoa > Arthropoda > Insecta > Lepidoptera > Sphingidae > Hemaris > Hemaris fuciformis. The sequence continues at coordinate 4,950,584 of OU015445.1, forward strand.
TTCTGTCGTTTAGATAGTGAAAATTTAAGTGCCTGTTCATATAAACGGAGGCACTCCAGCCTAGGTAAACAATTAATTTATATCCAATATTTACGACTCAGGTAAGGGCATTTAATTAATGAATTATTGTAATTTAGATAGCATAGTTATTTATATCGATGAATATAGACTATACTCTTCAAAAACATTCAACTTTGCGTGATTCAAAATCAAATATCGCTTTATTGTACAAAAATAGATTCACCATAACATTATTTTATTATAATAGTAATTTAATTGAAAATACATTACAAAAGTACGGTAACGTTTAGAAAATACAACCTAAAATGCCTGGAAAAACCATTTATAAAATCAAGTTAGTTTGAATAAATTTGACACAAACCCAAAATTTTAGCTGTATTTGTTTGTGTATATTGTATAATTAATTTTTTTTTTAATTTTTTTTTTTATGTATTGTGTATAATGTATATTTTTTTTGTGTGTGGTTTGTGCACAACTAATCAATGTAAGCGCGATGGAGTATACTGTAAGCTTGTGTTGTAATTTTAATCTAAATAAATAAATAAATAAAAGTGTGGTAGTTATCGCTGACTTATCAACTATAAACCCAAAAGATATGACAAAATAATACTTTTTGTTTAATAAAATCTTTTTCTTTTAATAAATATAACAGACCTCTTTTCATGCACAAAATATGAAAATTTGACATAAAAATAAAAAACTCCTTTAGCAAATTTATTGTTTATCACCACTAATTTTTAGCATTGACAACCCAAGACGATGTCATTTAAGACAATATGGCGGCAATGTGACAAATAGCGGGAAAGTAATCTCTGAATGCGTGAGCCGGGCACCGATCTCGAAAAATGAGCGCTATTCCAACAAATAGCCTATCAAATATTGCGTGATAAAATTACTTCCATCTTACGTGATTATTTTTGCTACATGCGAGTTACATTACTTATTATACGTCATATTTATAGACACATAGACGTATTTCTATACACCCCTTAAATTTTCTCAGCATACATAAATAAAATTTATACTGCTTTATTTTTTGGGTAACACGTTCTTTAAGTCAGCTTTTTTTGTAATAAATTTCGTTATACATGGATAGGTTGATCAACCGTCATTGTTCCTCTATTTCGCAGAAAACGAGCAGGAGACGAAAATTTAGCTATTTAATTCTATACCAGTCAAAATCCGTATTAAAAGATTGGGCCGAGATTTTCTGGATACGAAGCAGTTTTAAATACAAATACAGGCTATATAACAGTTTATATAAATGAATAGTTACTCATTTGCGACAGCTCAGCGCTTCGTCTAAGATTAAGAGGAGTCAGACCTTACATATTCAAGGGGCCTGTGGCGACTCTCTAACATAGCGCTCATAAGTGCACGTGAATACCACCGAGAGGTTTTAGTTAGAGTTCCAGTGGCGTCGGAGTATTTGCGCGGGTACAAAAACATCATCAAACGTCAAACTAAAACTAAAACTCTGGAATACCCTTCTGTCCTCCCCCAACGTTCATGTCCAGGCCAGGCCTTCGTCTGCCTCACTGGACTGCTCAGAATATTTTCTTTCTTTCATCATCAGACCCATATACGTCCCACTACTGAGCACGAGCCTCCATTACCATTGAGAGGATTTAGGGCCTTAGTCCTCGCTGGCCTAGTGCGGGTTGGCGGACTACACACCTAAGTAATTCCTAAGAACTTTTAGGTGTGCAGGTTTCATCACGATGTTTTCCTTCACTGTTAATGTACGTGGTAATTTATTGTAAAAACACACATAACTTCGATAAATCAGAGTTCGTCTCGGGTTTGAAACCGCGACCTAAGCCTCGAGGCCATCACTACTTCTTCTTTCTTTATCGAAGTGAAACTTTCAAAAGTAGCGTAGACTATAATATCTCGACTTTCTTGAAAATATTCTGATCGCAAACTACGAGTAGGACTCGCTACTCAGATTCTCGACAAAGTGTTGAAGAACTTCGGGTTTACTTTTCATTTTAAACGTTGTTAAACCCACCGCCGATTAGATTACTCGAAGGGAACTTCTCGGAGTTGGTGAAGATAAAAGGCTGCAACACCTAACTACTTCTGGAGAAATAAGTAAAATAACTATCTCCTTTGAATATCAAACTTCTCAAATATTGGGATTCCCTTTGTGTAATTAAGATTCTGCGCCTTTGTTGGTTTGGATTTCAGCCATGTAATCGTGACTGAGTTACTTAAATTGTTGTAATCAGTTTCATTTTGAAACGGTTGTTTCGAGATTAACAACTTCAAAGGTTCTGGGAGAGAAAAGTTGGCTGTGTGAAGTGTACTAAAAATATGACTATCGTTAGAGTGAGGTCGAAAAGGGCCTGCGGGATCTCCAGGTCGAGGATTGAACCTTATTGACGGAGGCCTAAACTCACTTTGGGTCGTTGCGCCATTGCAGTAAGTAAATATAGTGAAGGAAACGTGATAAAAAATCACATTTAAAAGCAACATGTTCACACTATCGAAATACATATTCCTTTCTCACTATAATCTTATATCCGAGAATTCTACTGTAGGGTAAAAAGACCCTGTCACAACTCTATGTATACTGTATGAGACAACGGTTTTTATGGACATATTTCTACGAGTATACTTCATGTTCCTACTGAGATTTTCCTAACATTAAACTCGTTACCACTGCCGAATCCGAAAATAATGGACCATACAACATACGAGTACTTATACAAGGTCAAAAAAACGATCAATGTTATACAAATACCTTATAAAACTACTATTTTCAGTGAAACCAGGTACGTTTAATTTAATAGATATTTCGTGTCACTAATACGAAACGTGACATTAATCCTGGCATTCAGGGCAGGCCTAAACAAATTTAATAAATTACACCATAAAATGGATGAACGGATAATGGGTATCTAATACCGTAAATACCCAATTCCTAATGTCGCTAACGTATTTACATTTGACTTTGGCAAAGCATTATTGCCGTAATTCCGGGAAAGTCTTATTGGAATTTACACGGATTAATTGCCGAGCCACGGTCATTTACCAAGTCCTATACAATCAAGTAGACAAATAACAATATAACTTGGAAGTTGGGTAAGTATAGATTAAGTTCCAAAATACATACAAAGTTACTGGGTATCCGGATATTAAAGAGAATATCTTACAAAAATGAAATATTCCTTGACCCGTTCTTTGATGAATAAGGCCTTCAGTTCATTTCATTTTGACAGCCCCGTGGTGCATTTGGCTAGACACCAGCTTGCGAAACGAGAGGCGGCGGGTTCGATCCCCGCACCGAGACAAATGTTTGTGTGATCCACAAATATTTTTTTTAGGTCTGGGTGTTTGTGAGACTGAAATGTCTCTCGTAGTTTCTGATACCCACGACACAGAACTTGTACCCTAGTGTGGGCTCAGAACTATGTAACAAAAAGAAACATAGTTTTAGTTATAAAATGTATGTAATGTGTTATTACTGGATTGCTAAAGTTCAATGATAATTATGCCAATATTATTTGAAATAACAAACAAGGAACCAAATAATAACAAAATTAATAATGTAAGGAGGGCACAAAAAAGCCTTTAAAGGTTTTACTTATACAAGAATAATAGATTTTCGGCAATATCAGTGGAAATTGTAGGTTCCACTACATTTTACGTAATATGAGGTGAGCCTATTATTCTTCTCCGGGCACAAACATATTACTACTTACTACTAAGAAAATTGTAATAAAAAACATAATAACAGCCTCACACGAGAATTGAACTTGAGACCTCTCTATTGCCACACACTTAGCCTGACATTACACCGAAGTCCATATCATCATCATCAGCCTATATACGTCCCACTGCTGGGCACGTGCTTCCTCTGCCATTGAGAGGATGTAGGTCTTAGGCCACTACGCTGGCCTAGTGCGGATTGGCGGACTAAACTCATTTAAAGTCCATATCAATTACTGAATTCAGTAATGACTTACAACGATCTTTTTACAACATATTCTATGTTTGTCATATATAACTTGAACATAGTGAATGAAAAAGATCGTATTACATTCATATAAATATTTCATAAGGCTCACATCGCGTGGTACGACGTCAGAGAAATGAAAAATATGGATTTATACTTGGTATTCCGTATAACTGTTTCAAATCTTTTAAGCAAACCTATTCTTTTTATTATATTTAACTTTATGTTCTATTTTTGAACGATGTAGAACAATATCAAAATTTGAATAAAGTTAAAGCCTTCATGAATACAATTACATTTATTTAACAACAAAAATATGTAAGATTGAAAAAAGGCAACTTCTCGAATCCTTTTTTTATTTCTCTTGATATTAAAATCCAATTGATTTATTGACTTTTTATGATTTTTATCGATTCATTAATTAATGTTTCCATTTCATTACAAAATAATTATACAAAATCATTTAGTAATGAATAAGTTAGATAACTTTCAAATCTGCCGATTTAATAAATAAACAAAAGTTACTTCTGCATTTATAATATTAGTAAAGACAGAATATTTTTTTAGTATATTCGATGTTTTATTCAAAAAATATTGCACTTTTGTAAAGAGCATTCGATAATACTATCATAAGAAGTCCGCCATGCAATTTAAATTTAATAATTGGCGTCTCTTTCTTATAGAAATACGAGAGATAAGAATAAATCCTTCTTTTCTTATTATATAGTTGAGATTCAGTCAAGAATTTTGTTACAAGTACCTCCGTATTTTGGAGAAAATCATGAAACAGACTACTTATTTTGGTTGAAGATGAGGCAGTCTAGGCTATGCGTCGTTTTTCTTTTATTATTTAATGTAAAATAATATCCTGTATGTATCACTGTTACTCACTTCACCTGTTACTGACTTAACACTTTGAAAGAATGAATAGGAGTCTCACTATGGTGAAGAGAAACTCCCAAATTTAACTCGAGCGAAGCAGCTTTATACAAACAACTTTAAAGAACAAGATCATTTGGACTGTGTACTGCAATGGAGATTTTCTGAAGGCAAATTACTCTTTGCCCAACCTGGGTATAAAAACTAGGAACTCTTGATAGCACGGGTTAATCTATAAGCCGAGACGCAGTAGCTACACATGTTGCTTAACAAAGTCAAAGCGATTTGAGTAGGTAAGTGACTATTTTGACTACTCGTCGCAAAATTACCCTCTCTATTTTGAATACACTATCATCAAAAACGTATTAACCCTAAAATAACAAAATCACGAACCACTTAACCCACCTGTATCTATTCTATGCCAGTTCATTATGGTCTAATGAAGTTCCATTAATAACGTTTTGTGCTAAACGCTATGTCACTCCTTCTTAATTGAAATATTTTGTTCAACAATGTTACCATTAATATTTGATGGAGGCTGAAGCTGCTTTTCAATACAATTATTGGGCTTAGGCAAGCAATTTTATTAGGAGATTCATAGTAAAAGGAGTCTATTAATGCTTTATAGGTAAGGCAAAAGACGTGGGTTAAATTTATACCAAGTTTAATAGAATTACTTATAAAAAACTCCTGTTTTCTCTCGATGTTTTTTTTTACATTTGAAAGTTATTAAGATGTCTGGACTTGAACTAGCTACTACTATTATGACAATCCGATCCATATACAATTATAGCTAACATTTTTTATTTACGTCACGAGCGCATTGATTATAAGGATTACATACATACATACATACATAAACTCACGCCTGTCTCCCGTTAGGGTAGGCAGAGACTATAGAGCGCCAAATGCCACGGTCCAAACACACCACTTTCGCTTCCTCCACTGACATTATCCTCTTCATGCATGCACGTCGGTTTCGAGGACTCTTTATATTGCCCTTTTTCAATAAATTACCTATCTGCTCTTTATAGGTGCACCTGGGCCGTCCTCGACCGACTTCACCGTTCACTTCCGCACAGTAAATCTCTTTCGTCATTCTGCAAACATTCATCCTTTCAATGTGGCCAAACCATTTTAGCATCCCCATTTATAAGGATTAAAAATATAGAAAATCATATTATATCAATTAATCTTAAGAAATTTAAAAATCTAAGTCAAGTTAGAAAGCCTATATTTCAATATATTTTTTTTGTTATTTTTGCAATCTGTTTCTGTGAACATTTAGCAAAAGTTTAGATTTTATATTTTAGTCTTGAAGGGCAATCAGTTCAGCGACATGCTCCCTGTATATAGTAATTTTCAATAAATGTCCATTAAAAGATTAGTAACTTTGTATAGAAATTTCTCCCCATGCATGGTTTCGAGAAGCAACATTTTGAAAACAACATTTTGACAACATTTTAAGTTTAAATGCTTTGACTCAAACAAATGCAAGTGGAGACAAAGTGGAAGTTCGAACAAGGTACTTAGATGCATTTTTATACATTCTCGCCTTTATTTCCAAAGAGATAGATTAAAAAAAATCCTGCGTCTAAATCGAGAACTAAACCTTCTGGTCGAAAAGAGCAGTTAATTAACTGTAAAGTACTTAATTTTACATATAATACCAAATACCATATTACTTCAAAGGTCCTAAGGCCCAATCTGACACGTGTGATAGACATTGTCGGTTCGATTTCTGGTCCGGAAAAAGTGGTCTTGGGATTTGTCTTAACAAATTTCTCAGGATCAGTAAGTAGTATTGATATTGCTTGTATTAAAATACACTTTTACGTACCCTTTCGGGGATGCAAACTTGATTTAAGTATATCATATTATTGACTCGTTATAAATACCATTAATAAACAAAACACCCCGCATCATGATCAGGTATGAAAGTGAAAAATATTTTACATCACACCACAAACCCTTTCAAGTGACTTGCATCGGGTACAAAGCCACTGTTGATAAGATTTCTACCGTATTGATACATATTCTATTGTTGTGTGGCCTCCATTATACCATTGTCTTTGTTATACCGTCGTGTTTGCCTTATCTATGTGTTTCGGTCGGACTTCACCTTTAAAGGAATCTCGTATCTTATTCATGCCTTCAATTCGATCGAATCCAGGAAATCTAGTGTTAGTAGAACGCGTCTAGTACCGAAAGTAGTCATTATAAATTACAGTTGAACTGCTGATTCGTGATTGATTAATTTTAGGTACAGAGATATTTAGGATTGTGGAGACTGGTTATACTGCTATATCTCAAAGAAACGTTCATGCCCTGAATAAAAATTTGAACAGGTACTTATAGAAGCCACAATTATCTACGTCACCGCAAAAATCTGATACAAAAAACGAGCTTGCCTGCTTACAAAATATTCGCACCACTGCTGCCCGTAATAATTACCAGTTCTTCGCACAATGTACACCAATCAAATCAATCAATCAATCATCAACTTTTGCTCAAGAAGACAAATATCATCTGTTATAAAATTATAAATTGGACCATTTACATTGTGTTTTCTTTCATTCTTTTATGTACCTAAGAAATGTTATTATTAAAATAAAAAAATCGCATAATTATTACGAATGCTCAAAAGAAAACACAAGCATGCAAATGGGAACGACCAGAAATCCCATTCCATTTCCAGTGTCGGAATATCCCCAGCGTTGTTTTTTAAGCATTAGCGTAATTAGGTATTAATATTAATGGTTCTCAGTAAAGCGAAAATAGCCTTCTAAACACTCTTGTATTAATATTTATACTTAGAAATATAATCTCGAAAGATCTAAATAAATAGGGTTTAACAACAAGGTAAAAACGAGATGGCCTCGAGGTTTAGGCACGCGGTCGAGAATCTCGACGGTCGCGTGTTCAAACCCCAGGAACACACCTTTGACTTTTCAAAGTTATATGTGTATTCACAATGAATTATCACATACTTTAACGGTGAAGGAAAACACAACGTAAAGCGAAAGAATTCCGAAGACCATTTATGAGTAAAATTTAAAAAGATCGCTTAAACTTCGTGGGTGCAAATAGTTTCCACAATATCCCTAGTATTTTCCTCATGAATAAGCCACCTGGTGTGTGTCGACACAACGACTACAAATTGGATATTACCCGCACCTTTTTTGGGCCAACTATTTAATGCTACAGTTTTGCCTAAAATTATTCATTACTCCATCTTTTGTTCGTAACTTTCCCATGGAATTTATGAATATCAAGTATATTATAAAGTTTGGAATGTAGGCCGAGCCAAAAATATCCTTTAAAAATATATTTTTATCGGATACCAACAGAAATCGTATTAAACTTTGAATGCGTTGTTCTGTCAATATGAAACTAAATAACAATGAAAGATGCTTTCCCAGTTTAATAGAAGTAAAGTTAGCTTTAGATTATCTATAGAAAATAGTTGTATTTATTAACACATTATGTCTTGCCAGTGATGACATAGGCACCGAGACGTGGCCTCTCACTATGGGCCTCATTAGGAGGCTCAAAGTCACTCAACGAGCTATGGAGAGGGCTATGGTTAGGGTTATGGGCTAGGGTTTCCCTACGAAATCGAATCAAGAATGAGGAGATCCGTAGGAGAACTAAAGTAACCGACATAGCCTAGCGGATTATTAGTAAGTTGATGTGGCAATGTTACATAGCGCGAAGAACTGACGGCCGATGGGGCCAAAAAGTACTCGAATGGAGGCCACATAGCAGAAAGCGCAGCGTCCACAAGGTGGTCAGACGACCTGGTATATGTCGCGGAACTTCGCTGGATGCAGTCTGCCTCCAACAGGTCACTGTGGAGCAGTGGCGTGCCTAGGGTCTCTAGCTAGGGCAAGCCCAAATTTTTATTACGGTTTTTATAGTGTATTTTTTTGGTCCAGAAAGTCAGAGAACTAATAAATAATATACCTACCGCAAATTACTTACATTCAAGATTTGGACATATTGATGTAGGTATATTATAGTACTGGTCTAAAAAAGAAATAATTATTTGTCGCTTGTGATAGTTAGTACCAAAAACCATAAAATGTCGGCGAAAATTATTAGAACAATAATATGTCCAAATTGTGCACAAACGTCGTGTCTCTCTAAATTTGAATGCGAGATGTTATTACATAGACACGGAATATATCATATTGAATTTTATTAGACAAATAACTCGACTCGAATTGGTTTCAAACCACATAATTAAAAAGTAAACAGTCAAATTCTAAAAATTACATATACTCGTAAGTTTATTTTCATGTCGTGACCTTGAATGCAAGTTTTTTTGTTGAACAAAATGATAAATAATATGTATTAAGTAATCTTAGAAATAATACGATGATGATCAACGCGAGAGTTTTGAAATTTCGTGACATAATTAACGAGAAATGAATACTTCAATGCGTTGTTTACAATTTTTATAAAAAGAAATCAAAGTATGTGGTGTTGTAAATTTCTATGCATTCTACAAGAACCAGATAAATTATTTAAATCATTACAACAAGAATTCCACACATTTTAAACATTATATAAAATATGCAACACAAACAAAATATAACCTTTTTGTATGGGAACATTCAACTATTCAATTAGTTATGTACTTACTAATCGGATCTATTAAGCGTCCTCATAATTTTTAACAATTAGAGAAATACTCGAGTCTGGCATTTATGTAGGTTTTGGACAAGTTACGAGCCGTTTTTTCACAGTATAATTTAATGAATTTACCTTATCTTCGAAGAGCAAAACATGCACACACTTTAAGTCGCCACGAGGATTACCAATAAACATCACCCATTTTTTATAATCACTGTAGTAATATTGTAAATACCACAACAAATTCTATTTAATTTGATTCTTTCACTCAATAAACGTAAAGAATTAACAACGTGTGACCTTGACAAAGTGTTCTTCAGTCTTCACAGCTTCACTGCACTCCAGGGTTGCCATTAAATAAAAATATATTGCCGTGTTTTGTAGAAAAATTGAGAAATTGCCGTGTTTCACTTTTTTTTCAAATTACATTAAATTCTTATCATTTAATTGGCACGTTTTATGACACGGCAATGAAATTCTGCCGTGTACCGTGTTTTTTTTTTTCAACTGACCCCAATTACCTAATAATTGCACGCACTTCAGAGCGAAAGCGGGATTCTTATGTCCATACTAATTGCTATATAAACTGTGTTTTGGTTATATCTATGTTTTAAAATCCAATGGGAATTTCGACGTAGTGCGAAAGAGATAGAACTAGTAAAGTGAAGCCAGGCTTAAAGCCCACGAGATAGAGGGAGATAGATATTATTATTATGTTCAACATTGATGATTACTCTAAACTATTGACGTTCGTGCGCCCGCGTTTCGTTTTTTTGAAATTATATGGGCAGGGATTTGGCGCGCGGCGGCGCGGCTGTATGGCGGACGGCGGCGCAAAAAATACGTAAATTTCTGTTTTTGGATAAATATTTTGTTGTTTGTATTGAATTATGGAATATCTAGTTTATGTTTCTTATTCGGAATTACGTAAGGCAAGCTTTTGGGCTTCTATGGAAGTACCGCCACTGCTGTGGAGATCATTGGGGGAGGCCATGTTCAGCAGTGAACTTCTTTTGGCTGATGGATGGATGGATATTAACTCAATATTTAAATTATTTTTGTATGAATTGCAAATATTGCTCCTTTTTTATTAAGATATCGCGCCTATATGCCCGAAAGAACATAAGTAATCTTACACGCTTCTATTAGAGTAATGGGACTATCAAAGAGAATTACAAAGAAATGAATTAAATTATTAATTCATACATTGGCTTAGATCCTTTTGCCGACTTCTCATGTTCTATGTTTGCTAAGTCTACGTTAGTAACTTTGTGAATTGTTGAAATATTATATAAAAATGTAAAATTTCTCAATTCGCAAAGTTTGTTAAGGTTTCTGCTCAGTAACAAAGAGACTTTGTAGGGAATCACTTAATTACATTTCGGATATTTGACTCGTTTGTTTAACTTTTTTTTTTAATTAAGCAATGAATTTAATTTCAAACCATTTTGTTGATAAGCTTTGCGCGAGTTTAAAAATGGATACAGACGTCTTACCTGCCTAGTTGTTTACGTGCCATAGAGCATACCATGGACTAGTTTCAGGTTCTACTTCCCGATTTAGGGAAGACGTTATTATATTTTACCATTATATACGAAATTCGGTAGTACCACGTAATTCGAAATAAAACCAATCAATAAACTCACCACTTGCTATTTTTAATTTTGAAACCAAAAACCGAATAACCTATCGCTTAATTAACCTTATTATAATTAAAAATTAACCTCTTTATCGCAGGTAATTTATCAGGTAATTTTTATTTATTTAATTTATTTATTTGCATGTTTTTTTTTTATTTAATTTCTTTTTATTTTCCACGATCAGGGAAGTAATCATTGTCTAATTTATCACAGAGAAGTATAAGAATTCATTTGGTTAATTTATTATCAAACAGTAGTTCTGCAACAGACATATTTAGAATATTAAATGAATATGAATGTGAGCCATATTAAACATATGCAAGGGATATTTAGAAAGCCCTTAGGGCGACGTGAGTGTACGCTTTGTGCAAACCTTGAATAAACAACTTCTTGCCTTCTAGTCATATTTATCATATCTTTGACCTTTACATCAAAGAAGTGAATACGTTTCTGAGCTAACATACTCAATGCCACATTTACAATTCTGTGCGGGGGAATAAAATAAATTAATTAATGGAATTTCTACATACATTTTAAATGATATTTTTTTCATATAAAATTAAGTTTTTTTATCATATGTGTTGCGTGTACATAATATTATTTTTTTAATAAAACCTTTCAAAAAAGCAACCTAACAAATATTTACTATCGAGAATTCAATCGTAATTTCAATTTATCATGCCTGTAAAAATGTTACCTATTAATATTAAAAATATATAGCATGTCCACGACATATACATACATATGTATATATGCATTAATACCCTCTAACGCCCATATCCCTGAAAATGTAGACACGAATGTTTATCTACGCCGACGTTCTTTTAGGTATTCATAGGCACGATTTTTGCTATTTACCGGAAATATTTCACAATTCCGTACAGTTAATAAAAATATCCGAATAGTGTTTTAAGTCCCCCGTGCTATAGAGTCAGCCTATAGGCGAGACGCTACGTATATTTAACGTAAAACTTAACAACACTTAGACTGACCCGTGAACCGAATCCAAGACAACAGATGAGCAATCGGAAATTCACAAAAGACACCTACATATGATAGAAAACAAAAGATACCTCATCAAAGAGGAAATTAAATACAAATTTATTCATTCCAACTCACTCACATAACTGTATGCATCAAAGTGATTCCAGAGAACAATAATAAAGTCACAAAACCGCATTTATGTTGCGCACGAAGTGACCTTTCCGTCAGTCAAAGGAATGCGAGAAATTGTTTTAAATCGTGAAGAGTTCCTTTTGTGATATAATTAATCTTTTGTGCTTTTAATAAGAACAGGATTTGATATTTTTTATAACGCTTATTTCAATGATCTACGTCATAGGTGAAGAAACACGTGTAATGCTAGGAGTACATTAGGCCGTCGGTGAACTATATACGTATATTAATTAAAGCACTTATTAACTATTGTTCTGATACTAACTTAAACAAAGAATACAAGAAGCGGGCCGTCGTGCCATTCCTTTGTTGCTAATATGCCATCTTGCCGCACACATCGATTTGGGTCTACTTTTTTAATACTTTTTTAATCAAATGTGAATAAGCTGCTACTAGACAGGCATGCTCCATCGTCGACCGCATCGTCACTTAACACCAGGTGAGGTCGTGGTCAAATGCCTGCACTAGTTTTAAAAAAGACCTTTATAGATCAATTGATATATGCACTAGTCACTACAGGTACATAATTATATGAAAGGTTAAATATATTAGGTGGTGAGTCACACCTATGCCTAGATCGCAAGTTCGTGAGTTAGGTCTTAAATAGTGTACCTAAATTAGAATGTCTCCCAGAAATTTACTGTTTATTACGCACATAATATTCATACTCTGTAAAAGGTTAAGTTATGTTCAGATGTTTGAGGTTTGGTTTGTATAAATAAAACTACTAAAGCTTAGTTTCAATAGCGTCTGGCACGTCCAATCGGTCCGATATCAGAGGTAGTAATGAATCGGTTTGAGTGGGGAACAGCGCTTATATTATAATTTATTTTCACGTTTACCTTACAATTTATTATTAATATTACATGTACACTGCAGGTTACACTATAACGAGTGATAATTTTTCACTTTGAGAACATGAAGAACAATAAGAATAAATTCTTCAAGAATAATAGCAATGACTTTTGCTTTAAGAACAATTTAAAATTTTAATTGAAATTAAGAACCTGTTGGTCTCAGTCTTACTATTGTACCTTATTCGACGACTAGTCATAGTCAAATACTATATAAGTATAGCTCGCATGTTAGCACCTTGCGAATTTAGTGGCTCATGTCACGGAATCTCATCTCGATAAATGGCTTTTAATACTTATTTCTCAAGGGAAAATACCTTTTTGAAGAAAACTTTCAATCTCCTATCAATGATTACATAATAAGATTTGGGGGTAGAGCGTTTTTTCTCAATAATAATTAATGTGTATTAAATATATTGAATTAACTCTTCAGATATTATATTTCGATGCTTTAAAATTATTAATAAATTCATTTATTCAAGATATGTACATGTAAGTATATTAATTAACACATACATACATACATACGTACATAAACTCACGCCTGTATTCCCCGAAGGGGTAGGCAGAGATGCATTTCTGCACCCATATTTCGCCAGGTATGTATTAGTCCCACGTAATAGGGGGCGAGCCTATTGCCGTTTTTCGGGCACATTTCCAGACTCCGTGCTGTTACTGAGAATTTCCTAATAAAAAACCCAGTAACACTTTGCCCGACCCGGGAATCGAACCCAGGACCTCTAGATCGCACGGCACATACATGTACCGCGAGACCACGAGGCAGTCAGTTAACACATATTTTACGTAAAAGTTTTCAATTAGTTTTCATCATCATCATCATCGGCCCATATAGGTCCCACTGCTGGGCACGGGCCGCCTCTACAACTGAGACTGTGCGGGTTGGCAGTTTATACACCTAAGAAATTCCTGAGAACTTTTAGGTGTGCCGGTTTCATCACGATGTTTTCCTTCACTGGTGGTGCTGGTGGTAGGATATTCGTATCCGCCCGGATAGCAACCACCGTACACAGGGCGTAAAACCCGCCATAGTGGCACATGCAAGTGTGCCGCGTTCCGGGATCAGCCAGTGTATATCCGGTTTTCGGGGGGCTTCAAACATGGTGAAGGGATGACCGTGCCGGCATTTTTTGGCCGGTTTATCGCGGTCGGTCCTTTGTTCACCATGGTATTAGTCCCCCAAACTTCTTCACAAGATAGGTGAAGAGGTTTTCGGCCGGCATGATTGCGTCGACCAACGGGAGATCATCATCTCTCGCTGGTCGGCACTTTTTCTGGACTCCATTACACTTACCATCAGGTGCAATGGGGTCACTTTGCCGTGCCAGTATAAAAAAAAAAAAAAAAAAAAACATTATTATTATAAGTTTTATTAATATTTATACTTTCAGTACGTGGTTGAATAAATACCAAATGTATTCTTTACCTATCCGACCATATTTAAGGTTAGTTTCTTTAACATCATGCTATTTAGGGTATGAGACTAACAAAACGTTTACTGATAAAGCCCACGAAGACAAAATCTATGAGAAAGGCAACAGTGTGGAAAAAACATCGAGGCACGAACTATGTAGCTCAACAATAATAAGATTACTATCTGTTTGCGCTATATATATATAATACAATTGTATTGTTGTGACAGCCCCGTGGCGCAGTTGGCTAGATACCAGCTTGCGAAACGAGAGGCCGTGGGTTCGATCCCCGCACCGAGACAAATGTTTGTGTGATCCACATATGTTTGTTTCGGGTCTGGGTGTTTGTGAGACCGAAAAGTCTCTCGTAGTTCCTGATATCCACGACACAGGACTTGTATCCTAGTGTGGTGTCAGAACTATGTATGTGACTGTTGGGTGTATTATTATTATAATTTCGTGAGTAATGCGATTACTTTAGCACGATAAGTCTTTTAATGGGTATTTACACCCCAAATATATTTACAACTTAACAATTGTTTCATATTTAAATCCATGATATTTCTAAATGTAAATTGTAAGTAATATTTAATGTTTGAAAGTAGCTCCTGTGATAGATAAGCTGAATGGAAACCGTCTGTCGTGGTATGGGCATGTTTTGAGAAACGATGAAGTAGGTACGGCCGTGCCGCTTTTTTGCTCGACTTGGCGGGGGCACTGCCGTGCCTCCAGATAGAAAACGTATACTTTTACTTCACCTCATACTGTTTTAATGTCTTTTTTCTAGAGTGATGACAATGATATGATGCAAATGTTAGGTGGGATTTAGTAGATTATACTAAATGTTATTGCTACTTATTACTAAATACTGCAAAGTTTTGTACGTATTATAGTACCTACGTTCATTGATACGACAATACCGAACCGGCAACTAATGTTAAGTGCCAACTAAAAGCCAATTATAATAAATTAATGAATTCATCATGGCTACTCTAATCGTAAAAATATGAGACAAATTATAATAAACATCCCTCGCAAAATATGTCGCTTTGATGAATGAATATTTATTTCATGTATATTTATAAAAGAATATGATAATTTTACATAATTAATTTATTCATTAAATTTATCGTATATCCCACAATTGTGTCGGGTTTGAATTTTATGACAACCAAACGACTTTAGTAATGTGTGTATTTATTTAGAATATCATTTAAAACCCAACATTTTTATTTTAAGTACATAACGTATTTAAGGTTTTATTTCGGTATCACGTGTATTTTTAAGCGTTCTTGAGAGCTCGATCAACTTGACATTGACTACAGAAAGCCAAAAAAAATATTATTTTTGCAATTTCGGTATATTGTTTAAAGTGCTTATATTTTAGGGCACAAAAATACACCGTATGAGATCCCGTTATTTCAGCTACCTGTCTACCTCTACGCAGCGACAAAAATATTTCTAGGCACAAAATCAGCATGTTCACACTCCTAGTGTGTATTTATTTTCCCACCTAACTACCATCACAAATCGTCCGCCTGGATTGACAATTGAAATCGTAGTTTATGGAATCCTCGTATATCTATCCTATAAATAACATGCCTCGTGGTCTCGCGTCACAAGTATATGCCGTGGGATCTAGAGGTCCTGGGTTCGATTCCCGGGTCGGGCAAAGTGTTATTAGGTTTTTCCATTAGGAAATTCTCAGTAACAGCCCGGAGTCTGGAAATGTGCCCGAAAAACGGCAATAGGCTCGCCCCCTATTACGTGGGACTGATACATACCTGGCGAAATGTGGGTGCAGAAATGCACCTCTGCCTACCCCTTCGGGGAATACAGGCGTGAGTTTATGTATGTATGTATGTATGTAAATAACATAATCGGATGGACACTCATGAGGATCTGGAAACAAATGCTGAAATAGACATAATCGTATAATATTATTGATGAATGGATTATAAACATTCAAATACAATTATACTATGTACAATTAGCAATCGCCCAACATAATAATATAGGTATAGAATATAAAGGTTTAGATTTCACAAATGCCCAAGGAATTCCAGTTAAGTGTTTTAGTGCTCATATTAAAAGAGTAAGTTTAGGATTACTAGACTTTAGACTGTCGATATACTAAATATTTCGATGGTAGACCTAAATTTGATACTTTATACTAAACTATTCCTTTGTATCGACAAGAATCCTAATAGTTTCGTTTAACGTTTAACCTGGTACATAATACTACTTCAAATTGCGTAAAGTTTCAAGCAACTTATTTACATAAACGTGGAATTTGGATTTAGCCTTTTGTTTTATAGTAGGCCGTAGGCGGGAACAAAGTGGGCGCGTAGAAAAATGGGTATAGTTGTAAGCGTCGTTTAGTTGAAGATAATTTTTCACATTTTTATTAGTTCAAGCAGAACAGTTGAATAAGGCTAGAAAGGAAAGCATTCCGAGCGTGCCGAACCTACGATTAGACTATCATAATTATGTATAACACGGCCGATTCTTAGATATTCGGATTGCGTGTAATATCAAGACTTTTGTAAATGCGTGACAACCAATAGCAGCCCTGCATTTTTGTTTTAATTTTTTATCATTGGACGTGTGATCGTAGTAGAATGAATAGATGGCAGAAAAGCGGCGCGACTCGTCCCCATAACAAATACTGTCTATTTCCCTTCTAATCTTATTCAACTGTTCTACGAGTTTAAGGTACAAAATCTTTGTGTTATAAAGCTTAAGTTTTTGTTATTAAAATACTATTACTTTCTTTTACCTGTTATATCATAACTGGACTTTAAGATATGGGAGGCTAGATTGTATTTTCAATCTTTCAAAGTTTATTTTAAAAAAGTCTGTTTTTTCTAAATAAGTACGAAGCCGTTAAAAAACTTCTTAAATCCTACACTATTTAAATTACAAGCCGATTTCTACTTCACCAGCCTTGGAACTTACACTACCCGTATAGGGTAATACATTTACACAGAGTGTACTAAAAGAAAAAAAATCGACAAATGTACTTTAGGCTAAGGAAGCACCTTCAATGCCAACGATTACGGAAGTGCCTTCTTCACTTTCCCAAACTCCTTTGTTTCAGACCCCTCAACGAAATACCAAATGCTTTCACACAGGATTCGATCTGATTAACCCGATAGCTACGCTGATATTCAAAATCCCACTAGGTTTGCAATTAGCATACGTATGAGCGTGGAGGCTTACCCATAGTCAAGATAAATAAAATCGAAATGGCAGCGGTTTAATTTGGAATTTCCAACTTGTAACTCCGATGGAATATAAATACTGGCAGAAAGCAGAAGTTGTATAGTTCTTTTTTTTACATTTTATTATTTATTTAGGGATCAACATTACGTCTAGCTTGTTTTGTGTCACCAGTGTTGGACAGTAATAGACTAAATTAAACATCTCATGAAAATATCATGTACAAAAGTTTCGTATACTGATGCAGTTATAAGAAAAAGTACATCCATTTTTGTATTAGCAATCATTAAATAATTTTCTTACTTCCAAGCTGAATCCACGCGTACGGAATAGGATGCAATCTGTTTACATATAATTTTATATTCAACGACATATCTCGTGTATCGTCATAAAATATGTAATAGATTGATTCAGCTAATGTGATCCGTGTAATATTGAATGTTTTTCCATCCCTTCAATACATGGAAAGGTAAAAATAGTGCCTTTTCACAAATTCATTCAATTACAGAACTATTGGACCTCTACTTTTTTGAGAAAGTATTCAAAGGGCACGTAAAGAATTTCTGTTGCTTCTAAAATTGTATCGGAAGGAACCCATAACTATGAATTTTGTTCCTTTTTCGAAAAGGATTTAATAAAAGCCTTTTTGATGTTTTAATATTCAGCCAGATGTAAAAAATTATACTGGCCACATTTAAAAAGAATTGTATGGCAATATTAATTTAAATTTAGAATAACCTTTTTACGTTGTTTTGTTTTACATAACACTAAAAAAGAAAAAAATATTAAAATAATTTTATCGTTATAACTGGCCGAATAAAAAGACCAATCCCTGTATAATTCTGATTCGGTATTTCACTTTTAAATGGTTAATCGCGGTACTCAACGGACCTTCGGGCGCGTGTCTGTCAACCCTAATACCTCACCCATTTATTTCATGGATTTATTTTTAAAACTTTAATGACTGTCACTAGGAGCGGTTTGGTGTTGTTTTTCACAAAACATACTCGTATTGTTCGAAACAGGCGGATAAGTAGTATGAATCTAACAATTTTAATTTTCAGTTAGCAAATTATACGAAAAAAGTAAAATATTTTTCTCATATATATGCTTTATTTTTTCATACAACCTAAGTTATTACTCAGGATTAAAAAAAACGTATGTATCATGATTTTCCCATAGACTCAAATACATTATATAATTACATTAGATTATATTACTAAATTATTTTTTCAGTCAACGCCTCTTTTATGCTTAACTGTAAACAATATAAAAATCTGCACACCTAGCGTTACTCTTTGAATAGGTGAAACATTCATTTTTATAATATCCACTCATAAATATTCATAGAAATATATACGATTAAATTTTTACCCTGTTAGCACTGGCTAGTTGTATGCGTGGATATGGTTTTCAAAAGTTATGGCATCTATAACAGGCTAAACTAGTCGTATAGTTTAAAAAAAGAACGCGAATTGATTCGCAAACTTTTTTTACGTAATATCCCGAAAGAGTAGACGTCAAGTGAGCGACCTACCGTTAAATTTCAATTCAAATCACTCTGCAACAGCCACGAATTTTAGGCCCACCGCAACCATGATAAATAACAATAGCCTCACGCCTGTATTCCCCGGAGGGGTAGACAAAGGTACATTTCTGCACCCAAATTTCGCCACTTATGTATCAATCCCACGTAATAGAGGACGAGCCTATTTTCGGCCGTTTTTCGGGCATATTTCCAGGCTTCGTGCTGCTATTGAGAGTTTCCTAAAAAAAAAACAATAACACTTTGCCCTACCATTCGAATACGGGATCTTTAGATTTTACTTTAGGCACATTTTTGTGCCGCGAGACTACGAGGCAGTCGTTGTTACGGTGGCAGTTTATTAATCAGAAAAATATGATTTTACGAATAATATTATTTCAATTGCGTTCGAGTTGTAGCAGCGTTTTACGAATTCGAGGTTGCGTTGTTGAAACCAAGGGACAAAATTTTTGTATTAAGAATTACCAAGCGTTTAACAATTTGAAACACTGTGGTGACTTAGCATCATTTCCGAGTCTCTATTTCAACAAATAGAATAATCTCACCACCAGCCATTTTTATTAAGTTAACAATTTAAAGGATACTATCAGGTGTGATATAAACTATCGTTGATTCGCCCAACACCTCACGAAACAAATCCAGTAGATTTAATAAGATTAGAAGTTTAAACCCTAGCAAAGACGCAAGTTCAATAGTATCCGTGTAACTTTAGACGTGACCTAGCCCCACTCAACAGGGTATAGAATACCGACGAACTAATGTTGAATTTTTATCAACTTTCAAACCCGTGTCCATTGAATGCCACTCGGAAGTTGGGGCTGTATTGACTAGAATTTTTCCGCGTGAATGGAGTCTGGAGTTTGTAAATGAGGACTAAATAATGGTGCGCAATGAAAATTGATATGTTGGGATGTTATTATTTAGTATATCAAGACTGCCTTGTTGGCTCCGTGGCGTAAGTGTACAGAGTGTAGGTGAGAGGTCCAAATTTCGGTTCTCGTGTCGGGCCAAGAGTTAATAGAGTTAGAGCTCGTATTGCCAGAAATAACGGAGTTGTATAATTATTTTAATTTCTTTAAATTAGATTTAGGAAAAGTCTCAAGTTACACAAGTCGCAATTTCTTTAGTTACAATTCTAAACATTGTTACGAAGTTGCGTCAACAGTAAAGTTTATAAGCAAGAAATTACATTAAACTCTTAGCTGTAGGGAACTTACTACCTCTATGGTCCCAAGACCTAGTGCGCGATGGGATGGAGTGGTCCTACTTTCGATTTCCGTGTCGGACTTTATTACTTCTCAGTATAAAATTCTTAGCAGGAGCACGAAGTCTGGAACTGTGCGCAAAAACGGCAATAGCCTAGCCCCCTATTAGATGTGACTTATGGGGTTGAAAGGGCCAATGAAATTGTATTTGCTTACTCATGAGGTCCATGTCTTCTCATCGCTTAAACGTAGTAATTCGTAAATATTACACAAGTCAATTTAAAGCGTTAAAGGTTTTTTTTTAAATCAAATGGTAAAGGGCTTTGCCGCTACAGTGATTATGTCGCCTTGGTAGAATTTACAAAACTATTAATATATAAATCATATCTAAATGTATATAAAGGACTATTCTAATTTTCTATAGACTAATGTATACAATTTTTTAACATTCTTTTGAAAGTGGTTCACTCAAGATAATATTGTGTGTTAGAGGTGGATTTCCTAGCCTAAGATGACAACTAGTGCGTGACGCTACTCCATAACTAAAATTACTAGCGAACAATATTATGAGATTGGAACATCAGAATAGTTTTAAGGTATATCGAACTTGAGCGATAAGTTGGTAATAAATGAAAGTATTAGTTATGTTACAATATTGTTTTGTATCTCGCTATCCAAATAACCTAGGTATTTTTATATCATCAATCCTTAATTGCCTACTTCAGGACCTCATCTACTATTGAGAAGAGCTTAGCCCCGGCCTAGAAGGATTTATTAGACTTTACAACACTTAGATGTTTTTATGGAGAAGTGGAGAATCACGATATATGTCTATAAATAATAATAAATAATATAATAAATACACCCAACAGCCACATACATAGTTCTGACCCCACATCAAGATACGAGTCGTGTGTCGTGGGAATCAGAAACTACACGAAACTTTTCAGTCTCACACACCCAGACCAGAAACAAATATTTGTGGATCACACAAATATTTATCTCGGTGCGGGGGTCAAACCCGCGGCCTCTCGTTTCACAAGCTGGTGCCTAGCCAACTACGCCACAGGGCTGTCCTTACTCAATGTTTCTTCTTATATACGCGTAATATGAACAAAGTAACGGTGTGTGCCTAGAATTAGAGTCAGTGATTGCTAAGACATAGTTGGCGTCCTTGAGACTATTTAAATTTTTCACATAATTTCATGTCAAAAAACGCCTTGTTTCTCACTGATTTCGGAACAAAATGTATTATACAGACTGTCATTATTGACATTTACGAAAGAAATATGATGAAAGCTAACAAAGTATTTTTAGCTGATTCTGAATTCATCAATCATATTTTATAAAATTCAGCTCAAATTATTCTTTTAAAAACTATTATTAAAAACTCTTGTTTTAATAAGGTTGTCAACGTTTATATAGAAAGGATGTAATAATATTAACAAAGTAATTGAACAGATTGGCGTTAAGATCGGTCAAGCCCAACGTCAAAAACTTTTGAAATTGGTTTTGTCTTAACATTTCATTTAACATTCTCTTAATTGATGTTTGCAAGTGCCTCTTTGATGTTAAGTTACTCAACTGATTAATTCAAAATCTGCTTTTATGAGATGACTTCCGAATAAAATGTTGAAATAATTTAATTTATTTCATTAGCTATTTCAAAATTTAAATCTCATTTTAAACATTAATATAATATTTTTTTGCGGTTCTCTCCGCGAAAACTTGGTATGACGCTGCAGGCTATATCGTTTAGTAATGAGCCTATTTGTGAATTATTCTCAAAAACATTTCCCTATTTTAACATCACAAGGAACATTTTTATTTCAAAATTAAGTTATTTAAAAAAGGAAGGAAGAAAAAATTTGGGTTTTTTATTTTTAAAAAATTGATTAATGAATTTGTACAGTTTGACGTTGCCTCTCTCAGTTGTAGAGGAGGCCCGTGCCCAGCAGTGGGACATATATGGGCTGATGGTGATAATGACGATTTATTTACGGAAGCATATAACTGAGTTTATATAAAGTATAAGATATGATGCAAGCTTTGGCTCGAAAATTTGTCCACTTGGAATTTAGTTGTCCGTAAGTAGAGGGTTTGTTGCGAAAAAACATCACCACTCACAAAGGAAACTATCTAGTCCATCAGCAAAGTAATGCTAAATGCATACCGTTCCAATTGTTTGCTATATTTTTTTAGACCTATATTAGTTGAGAAATTGTGTAATTCGTACATTTTTTTATTATTCATTTCATTTAACAAAATGGCCGGCACAATTATATCGACTTTTTTATCGTAATTTAATTCGGGGTCCTTAATTGTATCAACTTATAAAAGACAATCACGATCCTATCCTGTCAATCATAAAACATTGACTATTAAAGTAAATTGTTTCAGTACCGACCCGTCAAACCTCTTTACTTGATAATTAAGAGTATCTTGCCGAAGCTCTTAGGCTAATTGAACGCTATTATACCTCATCCTTCTACCAAACAATGTTTAGTTAACTAATTGACTGATAATCTCTTTTGTAACACGTAATACTGTCCCCGCTTCCATAATTAATCTGTAGTCCGATGTTGAAACAATTCCCGGCGTAACTTATATCGGGATCCTATTAAGCATCTTAGAAATTTTAATAAAAAAGGAAATGAGCTGTGAGTGGTTGGACGGTGGAATAAAGTTGTGGCTGTTTTTTCCACAAGACGTGAGCGATTTAAAACATGAGGCAAAGTTTATATTTTATGTGACCGTAAGAAATGTCGACGAAATGTTTATGAATTTATAATTGTGTCCTATTAATTATCGTTGTAAGTAATATTAATGTCATTTAGTTTTATTTTTTTAGAAGATAGTATTTAATATTATGTCATTGATAAAATTGATGTATAAACCGTTTAATATTATTACACATGGTATAAAATTTTAATTTAGTTGATATATTTTTGATAATAAAAAAATGCGATTGGTTTATACCTAAGAATTGAGAGTCAGTCTTCAATAACACATTTTATAAGAAAAGTTTTAATCCTAAAATACATAATAAATTACTTCATTATTAAGTTAAGGCAAAAAACTTATTTGAATAGTGTAGATAAATGTATCACTGATTTTCTGATAGAAATAATATTCTCGAAAAATTGTAACGAAATTGCAATAAAAATGATTTTCAGTATGTTGAGATTCAATTTGTTTTCTAAAAATATACTTGTAAACTTTTTTTGCTAGTTTAAAATTATGGAAAGTTCTTGAACCCTTAATATGTATATCAATCGAAATCTGTAGGAATTTAGATCAAACAAGGTGTTTCACGCTGCATTTTATATAATTTAGGTCAGTGAGCACCCTTGTATGCCTGTATTTATAATAATTTATAAATAACTATCACTGTTTAATCACTTTTCTATAGATGAAGCAAAATGTTAATAATTTATTGACTCCTATAGAATAGGAGATATTTATCAAATACTTTAATGATAAATATATTTTGTAAGTTACAGAAAATATAACAAATAATCAAAATTAAATTACTAATATACATTACGTAAAATTACTTTAAAAATTATAATCATCTAAGCTTCATTTGTTACAAGAACCCCTCTTTCAACTCGAAAAAAATACCAAAACTAAGTTCAGTAAATGTATCGACAAAAATCAACTGAACAATGGTTTCTCCAATCCCAGTAAATAATCAGTAACTTACCTCGAAGTCTCGTATCGGGACACGACGTTCACTACTACACTGGAGTACGCGTGGTGCGCGCTTTGTAGTTCAAACTGAAATGGCCTGAGAACTTTTCGCCCCGCATTATATACTGGACGCGGATAGGAGCGTAGCGCTACTATGGTGCTACGCCGCGCCCAGCGTAGGCGTGCGTAGGCCCCGGCCTACGGCATGCTACGCTAATTGGTTATGTACTTGGTAAATGAGAATACGTGATTATTGCCATTGACTTGATCAGAGATCATAAATATCCTTATTTGTATTTGTTTACCTGGCAAATATGATTTGTTCTACAAATATAAAATAAAAGAATACTTACAAATATGTATATATTTTTTGCACAAATAAATGTAATGCAGCAATATAAATTGACGTTTTGTGAATAACAATTAAGTAATTTCGACTCATCAATATTTCTAAAGTCAACACGACTGCGATTTATCATCACGACGTCAAATGGTTTAATTAGTTGCATTTATAACGTTTGAAATTTATTGGTTCGTATCTAATTAATTAATCGTATGATTAACTTGCCGCCCATACTCACGTGCGTGAAATGTAAAAAGTAGCTTCAAGTTAGACTCGTTTCAGGTTATTTCGTTGTCTTTATGACGGATTTAGATTAACTCTCGTGATTTAGATTAACCACCATAATACACCCGGTTTATTAGCGGATTTTGTTATGTACTTTTTTGATGTTACACAAACGTCAAATGGGATATTTCATGATGATTAAAGATAAATTGTATATTTAATTCAGGTACTTGTTATATAGTATATGTATACCATATAACCTAATGATATAAAGCAATATATATAATCGGTAAATTACAATTTATACTCTTCAAGATTTGGCAAAATATAACACAATTTTCCAATAAGTAAATTTAATGATTTTTTTTTCAAATATTTAAAATGTCTGTCTATATAAAAATGTAATCATACCAAATTTGATTATAAAACAATTTACACAGACGAAATAAACAACAGAATGATAAGATATTAATTATTCTTAATCATTGTATATCACATACCTACCCATACGTTGTAGGAAAACATCGTGGTAAAATTTTAAACTTGAGTGTTATAACCAATTTCAGATTTGTGATGATCCATATGTGTGGTTATTATAAAGATGATGATTATAAATGACTACTTATGCAATAAAACGTATGTCTATAAAAAAAATTCATTTGTAAAAAAAAATCACTATTAATGCAATCGTTTTTCACAAGCCGGTGATTTTAATTTCAATTTGATACCTTCACGTGTTTCTGAGAAAGAAGGTCTCAATAGACGCACGACAATTTGATCCTGTAAAAGTTTCCTAGTATCCTTGAAAATAAAACTTTGCAAAGACAATAGTTATTTATGTTATCATATATACCTATACATATATCAAATAAAAAAGTCGTGATGGCCTCGAGGTTTGGGCACGCGGTCGAGAATCTCGACGGTCGCGGGTTCAAACCCCAGGCACACACCTCTGACTTTTCGAAATTCACAATGAATTATCACGTACTTTAACGGTGAAGGAAAACATCGTGATGAAACCTGCACACCTTACTTCACCTGCACTTCTTAGGAATTTCTTAGGTGTGTAGTCCGCCAACCCGCACTAGGCCAGCGTGGTGGACTAAGGCCTAAACCCTCTCAATGGTAGAGGAGTCCCGTGCCCAGCAGTGGGACGTATATGGGCTGATGATGATGATATCAAATAACACGTATTTGGGACACTTCTTCGAAAGATTGTTTGTAATTTTGCCACTTAAATCCACAGTAAAGTAATACTATGAGATCGCTACGTCACTTCTGCTTCTTATATACAGGTCGAAAACAGACCATGATTGAAAACCGAGACAGGTATATTAATTAATAGTTATATTTAGGAAAACATATTTTTTCGTGATTTTTTAGCATCAATATGTTGATAATCAAAATAACTATTTATTTATTTACGCTATATTTTACACCAAATTAATGAACAAAATAGGTAAAAGTCATATTAAAATATCCAACCCGCACTAGGCCTGCGTGGTGCCGTGCACTAAGGCCTAATCCCTCTCAGTTGTAAAGGAGGTCCGCGCCCAGCAATGGGACGTACATATATGGGCTGATGATCCTACCAGACCTCCATTCGAGAATTTTTTGGCCCCATCGGCCATCAGTTCTCCAAACCATGTGTCCCCCATTTCCACTTCAACTTGCTAATCCGCTGGGCTATGTCGGTTACTACGGTTTAGCTACGGATCTCCTCATTCTCCCCATAGCTCGTTGAGTGGCTTTGAGCCTCCTAATCAGGCCCATAGTGAGAGGCCATGCATTTGTGTTTAAGTCCCATGTAATAGGAGGTAAAAGCGACAAACTTGCAATAGATATTAGTTTATAGTGGTTTATGTCCGAAGCGGCAAAGCTTTACAGACGATAGTTAGCACTGCAATACGATTTAGAAGGTTCGACCGACATTGTACTTTTTTTTAATTTATTATAATTCATATACAATTTGTATATAGGCGGGCTCAATGCCTTATGTATTCTCTAACAGTCAGATGCAGAGATAAAAAGGTAGGCGCATAAATAGCGTTTCGATGAAAACAATATAAAATAGACATATTCACAAAGAATATTTACTATAATGGTGAAGGAAAACATCGTGAAACCTGCACACCTAAAATGTTCTTAGGAATTTCTTAGGTGTGTAGTCTGTCAAGGACTGGCGTGATAGACTAAGGCCTAAACCCTCTTAGTTGTAGGGGGGACCCGTTCTCACCAGTGGGGTGTATATGGGTTGATGATAATGATTAAATAAAATTTATTAGTTTCAAAAAACAAGAATAGTTTACTAACCTCATCAAAAAGGTAGCTGGGTAAAAGAACCCATTACTTAAAAAAAAACCTTTTATTCACGCAACTACAAAGTCAAAGGCCAAAATATCTTGAGAACAGACCATCACGTATCGCAAATTGGGACAAGGGATTACGTCGAAGATGCCAGTATAAAAATCGGTTAACAAGGACATATCCCGACATGTCGCGGGATTTATGGTCGCCCTACGACTGCCATAACGAACACTTTCGATATTAGGCTACCTTTGAAGGAAAGTAGAGGAAAATCTGGTAACAACATAAGACCGTTCAATAAATAATCTTACTGCATTCGTATAGTGACAGTTTACTCAATATACGAGTTAACCAGTGGCGGTACTTCCATAGAAGCCCAAAAGCGTTACACGTTAATTGTGTAATGTTAAGTTTATAATTGTTTTTTGTGAGGCAGAATATACTCATCCCATAAAAATCAAAACTTGTAAAAAACCCAAGTCTTGCAACTGATTTCTTCTATCGTAACGTCGTGAGATCCGTGTGACACCAAGTCGATGAATTTATTCAGTCCCCCGTTTAAGGGACCTTTTGTCTTAAGTTATTATGCACTTAGCTCAACAGACAACATCTTATAGTGACCATATCAATATTAAAAATATTTTATGTTTTAAATAAATGAGTTAGATTTTTTATTAGAATTTCCTAATAAAAAAACGAACCCGGGTTCGATTCCTGGGTTGAGCAAAGAATTATTGAGTTTTTAATATAAAGATTGTCTGTTTTTCTTGGCCGTATGATATCCGAACATTATTTCATGAAACAAAAAATGCAAATGTATGTAAAAGCCCTTGAGACATTAAAAACGTATTAATTTCTTTTTAGCGAATAATTAATACGCAAGAAATAATATAATCGATTTAGTATTCAGGTTTAATGCGAGATAATAATTGACAGCCAAGTCTTAAATCCAGTAGACGCGATAAGAGACCTATATTTTATAAGCTTAAGTAGAAGTTAATTCAATAAATTATTTAGAAATATAAGACGCATGTCTAAGTATTGTTGGCGTCAAGATATTAGTATGATAATGACAAAATTCTTT
Source organism: Hemaris fuciformis (assembly GCA_907164795.1). Classification (NCBI taxonomy): domain Eukaryota; kingdom Metazoa; phylum Arthropoda; class Insecta; order Lepidoptera; family Sphingidae; genus Hemaris; species Hemaris fuciformis. The sequence goes on from OU015445.1 coordinate 4,978,808, forward strand.
CTATCAGAAAATAATCTATTACCGATATCTCTCATTATTTGTTTCGGGTCTGGGTGAGTCCAAAAATTCTCTCATAAAATCTGATACCCAGAAAACAAGACTTGTATCTTACCTCTCTACCGAAAGAAATAATGTCTACAAATTTTGTCAGCCTCGTGAGGCGGTTCGTTATATAAGTATAGCTTATGCATTGAAAGGCCATGGGTTCGATACCGAGACAAATATTTACGTGATCCACTCTTTATAATTATTTGAATAAACCATCATGACCTTTTTTGAGTTATTTTAATCAAAGTATTTAGTCGCCCACACTCTGCCATCCATTGTTTTCACCTCCCATAAAGTTGCTATGACATTTGCTTTTGCGTTTACGGCTATATTAGTAAGGCAACCTACTCATACAGCCAACCTTCTAATTGGCGTGTATTAAATTAGCTGTTTTACGTACCTTGGATATTTTTATCTAAAACCAAGTTTTCTTCTCTTCTTCACCAGATCTGTTTTTGACTTTTTACAAAATATTTAATTATAATAATATAAATAAATATATATAATTATAATAAATATTTATTTTCCAACGTTCATATCAAAGGATGATAATTTAATGAATAAACTTGCCCCTATTCCGTGGGGCTTTAAACACTGGCAAAGGTGGCCGTCGAAAAGAAATGCGAAAGGCAACTATGCCTATATACTTGACCTATGTGTGATAAATGAACAAAAATTAATTATTTGCTTAATTAATGTTAATTGTTTTATAATTGGCACAAAACACATTTGTAGGCAGGGCTGGGCAAAATACATGCTTTGCTTTAATTGAAATACAAATTACAAAATACTGTATCGCAAGTAATTAAAATACGAAATACAAAATACATTTAAGTAAGGTATTTGAAATACAAAATACAAAATACAGTATTTTAGCTATTTGTAATTGAAATACAAAATACAAAATAATGCATATTTATTTGTTTTGGAATAGTTTTTTTTGGAGGCGGTTTTTGTTTTGTTATTACAGGTCCTGATGAGCACAAATTTAATGTCCAATATTATAAAAGTCTGTAAATTTCGAGGCTTTACCATCATTGCACTCTCGCCTCGCACTCACACTCATGATCGCTAAATGAAGGCTAAATGTATTTTAATAAATGTATTTTGAAGCCTCGAGTATTTGAAATACTAATTACAAAATACTTCGGCTACACGTATTTTAAATACAAATTACATACGTTTGTATTTCAATTACGTATTTCAATTACAAGTAATTCAAATACTGCCCAACCCTGTTTGTAGGTGTAAATATATCGTACAAAAACTACATACATATGACTAATTCACTATTTTGATTGAATCTATCTTCAATAAAAACTTTTTCCGTTGTCAATTTTAATTCGAAGAATCTCTTTATACAGTGAATATTTTAAAGATTATATTATGTTAAACCAGTAATGTCAATTTTTATTAATTTTTACGAACTTTTTAGGTGTGTAGGTTTCTCCACGATGTTTTCCTTCAACGTTAAAGTATGTCATAATTCATATATATAATATTTTTTTTTAGCTCGACCGCACTTGTGATATACGAGGCCGCAGGTTCGATCTTCAAACTGTGACAAATGTGATTTACAAATATTTATTTAGGGGCTGTGTGTTTGTGAGACCGAAAAATCTAAAAAGCCTTTTATTTTTGGGGATCCAGTTTCCATTACGCAAACACCCAGACTCGAAACTATTTTTTTTTAATTCCACAGACTTTTTTCTCGGAGTGAGTGTCGAACTCACGGCCGTTCATTTCAAAACCCAGCGGCTAACCAACTGTGCTACAAAGACTGTTGTATAGTCGGACGGTGTTCTAACCATCTTGAACTTATTTATTTATTTATTTATTTAATATGCTTTATTGTGCACCACGTACATAAATAAAAATTAAATTAAAGCTACCTTATAAACTATTGTGCCACAAAGGGCGGTCTTATCGCTATTTGCGATCTCTTCCAGACTACCCAGAGAAAAAAAAAGTATATAAAAGGGGTGGTCGTGGAAATTAATTAAAATAATAATAATAATAATAAAAATACACAATAAACAAAAACAAAAAGCATTGATAAAAAAAAATTAAAACTAAATACACAAATATATTTTTAAATTAAAAAGATTATGAGTAGTGTGCTTTGAGTCTAGTCTTAAAAGTAGACAAGGATTTTGCTTGCCTTATAGATAGAGGAAGTTCGTTCCACAAGCGAGCAGCATGGACTGAAAACGAATTGCCAAGAAAAGAGGAATTATGCTTTACATACAAAAATTTTGAGCTGAAAAATATAAATTTTATGCACTTCCAAATTCGTTTAGAGGTAAGTAGGGGTTAACACGCTCTCCATTTCTCGACCATCCAATCCAATCCAATCCATCAGCCAATCGAAGTCCACTGCTGGACATAGGCCTCTCCCAAGGACTTCCACAGGGACCTGTTGGAAGCAGCCTGCATCCAGCGACGTCCCGCGACCTTCACCAGGTCGTCCGACCATCTTGTCGGAGGACGTCCCACGCTGCGCTTTCCGGTACGTGGCCTCCACTCGAGAACTTTTTGGCCATGCCGCATACAAAATAATATATTGTGTTTCTAAGCACATTTTATGGCCCGTGTAACATTTTTATGCATTAGCCGTGAATCTTAAATCTCTTAGGAAAGTCATATATTGCTTCAGTAACTTTGTATCTTAATAGATAGCTGAGTTGGATAGAGCTTGCTACTAGTGGCGTAACTCCCATAGGAGCCCAAAAGCGTTATCTAGGATATTCTCATTTATATGTCAAATTTATTCTCTGCTGACTGCCTCGTGGTCTCGCGGTACAAGTATGTGCCGTGCGATCTAGAGGTCCTGGGTTCGATTCCCGGGTCGGCAAAGTGTTATTGGGTTTTTTCATTAGGAAATCCTCAGTAACAGCACGGAGTCTGGAAATGTGCCCGAAAAACGGCAATAGGCTCGCCCCCTATTACGTGGGACTGATACATACAAATGCACCTCTGCCTACCCCTTCGGGGAATACAGGCGTGAGTTTATGTATGTATGTATGGAAATTTATTCTCTTAAATAAAGATTCAAAGCTAAGATTATTATTCGGGATTTTGTAAGGCAATGTGGGCTTTTGGGCTTCTAAGGATGTACCGTCACTGCTTGCTACCTATACCCATTACCAACATATATCCTCTACAAGTATACATTAACTTTTCCTTCTTACATTCCATTCAAAGGTTGTTTGGAAGAGATCGCTCTCAGCGATAAGACCGCCTATTGTTCCACTTTTTCATTTATAATTCAATTTATGTAAATTCTTGTATGTGGGTATTAATAGAGTTGTACTCGTATATCTATCTATGTATCTAACTGCTTGGATTCCACTGCAAGTCCTTGGGTCACCTCAATGCCACCAACAAGTATATTCTTAGTATAATATGTATGTATATGTTTAAAGGCTTAAGTAAATTTTACCACATTATTACATTTAAACTAATATTGCGCAATCATACAGTACAATTATCGAAAGCCTGCGGACAAAAGCACATTTGTCTGATTAAAAGTTTTGGCTGTAGCATTTTCTAATGTAAATAATTTTTAGTTACTAACGACAGTTTCAGATTTAGGTGCGGAACCCTCTCCACGTGAGTCAAAGTCGTACTTGTCCGGTTACTCATAACTTATTCGGAGTTAAACACTGATTTAATTAAATATGCCAATTCAACGTATCTATCATTTATTTTAATTTATTTATTTTAATTGCATGTACATATGAAACATATTTTTTTAGGAAGTGGAATTATTTTTATCTTATATGACACAATTTTTTTAACTGACACACACGCATTTCACGATAAACACGCCATACTTAATTGTCATTATTACGAAAACTCTATTTTTATGTTTATGAAGGTTACAATAATCTTCAATTTCTACAAAAAAATTGTATAACAATTACACGCGAGAATTTTCATGAGCCTAAAAATTGGATTGAACATAACCTTCATTATATTTTATGTAATTTATTAATTATTCTTTGATGAAATTTGGGTACTACGAGTTCAAACAAATATACATACATTTTTTTTTTATTATTTTTACTCTCTACTATTACTTTATATATTTCATTTATTTTTGCATCTACAGAATTAAAAATTGTACCGCATTTCAACCCCTTAATTCAATCTGCACTCCATCATCTATTTCTAAGTGGATTAACTCACAAATGGTGACGTTTTATGCGTCCCAGCTTCCCTTTATCACACGTCGTCGCCTCGACCGACGCTAAGCATACGCCCCAGCTCAATATACCCATAATTACTCCTCAATGTGATTGCAGAACCTTTTAATTGATTACTCCGACCGCTGCGTACACTTTTAATTGTCCCTCCGTCAGCCGATTGATGGATAACACATTGCCTACGAAAGACTAGATTGGTTTTAGTGTCGGCTATTTGTCGAAGCAATCCTGTTTATGTGGATCCGAGTGGGCAGGAGAAAAAATTGTGGGTTGAGATAAGTTTGTATAATCTGATAAATAAACAGTAATTTATTATCTATACATACAAATAAATAAAATTGGAGTGTCTGTTTGTTATATTAAAATAACCACTTTTTAGTAAATGCATATGGATGTATACACGGTACATATACCAAAATAACGTTTTTTACAAATTTTGTCTGTCTGTCTGTATGTTGCGGCTAATCTCTGAAACGGGTGGATCGATTTTCAAGGGACTTTTATTGGCAGGTAGCTGATGTAATAAGGAGTAACTTAGGCTACTTTTAGTTTATAAATTTTCTGATTAAAAATAATTTTACCGCGCGGACGAAGTCGCGGGCACAGCTAGTTTAGAATATGTTTGAGCTTAGTCACGCTGTTTGTGTAACTATATTTTGTATAGCAAACAGTTTATTGTGTATCTGAGTGTATTATCAAATCTGATAGTGCTTGAAATTTTAAGTAGCTTAATGTATTTATCTAACTATTTCTATATAATAAGAATATGGCAAAAGAAGCATGAAAGTAGAATTAATGCAATAGAAATGACAGCGCTGAGAAGCATGTGTGGGGTGAAACTGTTGGATACAGTGAGGAATAATGTGATAAGGGAAAATTTTGTATTGATAGTCGATGTAGTGACCAAAATTGAGAGGGGGGTGCTAAAATGGTTTGGCCACATTGAAAGGATTAATGTTTGCAGAAGTACAAAAGAGATTTACTGTGCAGAAGTGAGTGGTGAAGTCGGTCGGGGACGTCATAGGCGCACCTATAAAAAACTCATAGGTGATTTATTTAAAATGAGTAACATAAAGAGTCCACGAAACTGACATGCATGTATGAAGAGGTTAATGTTAGTTGAGGAAGCGAAAGAAGTGTGTTTGGGCCGTGGCATTTGCCAGTCTATAGTCTCTGCCTACCACTACAACGGGGACAGGCGTGAGTTTATGTATGTATGTATTTAAGTTTCTATACAATAATAAGAGTGAACCAAGTCTTCTGTCGTCTATCTTTGTTTTCAACATTCCGTACCTGTGGCGCCATCTAGCCGCCGTTTATTTGTTACAGCTTTAGAAATTAGACGACTTTTGAACAAATTAATCGAACACCGATTGGGAGTATTTAAAAGTATCACTTAAATCATCATCAGCCCATACGTCACTGCTGGGCACGGGCCTCCTCTACTATTGAGAGGGTTTAGGCCTTAGTCCACCACGCTGGCCTAGTGCGGGTTGGCGGACTACACACCTAAGAACTTTTAGGTGTGCAGGTTTCATCACGATGTTTTCCTTCACCGTTAAAGTACGTGAAAATTCATTGTAATACACACATAACTTCGAAAAGTCAGGGGTGTGTGCCTGGGGTTTGAACCCGCGACCGTTGAGATTCTCGACCGCGTGCCTAAGCCTCGAGGCCATCACGACTTAAATAACTGCCTCAATTTAAAGGCTTTTTGTCTCGGTCATCCAAGGGCACTGCTCACTGTCCGTACTGTTGTAGATATTTTCTTTTAGATAGTTTGGGCGAAATATTCAAGCATATTAAGAACGACTCTGTGGTCTACTCAAATTGGTTAGTAAAACCAAAGAATACATGTTTAATCCACATACGGAGGTAAATTATTGAAAAAATATTTCTTTGGATTTAGGTGCCAATTAGAAAGAAAAGTCGAATTCTAACAATTGTAAAATTTTGTTTCAAATATTAGTCATCGACACAGTTATGCTGACCAAAATTATACTAAGTACATACATACTTACATATCTACACGCCTGTATTCCCTGAAGGCGGAGGTGCGTTTCTGCACCCATTTCACCAATTGTTTTTTCATCCCACGTAATAGGGGCGAGCCTATTGCACTTTATCTGTTTATAGTCTCCGTGCTGCTACTGAGAATTTCCTAATGGAAAAAACCTAATAACACTTTCCCCAACCCTGAAATCGAGCCCAGGACCTCTAGATTGTCTAGCACATACCTACTTGTACCATGGGACCACGGGGCAGTTTTATACTAAGTATGGAGTGAAAATGCTTTTTGTATAAAGTTATACCTATATCTAAAATTGGGTGGCACTCCGGGAGTACCGGCAGAAGTGAAAACTTCAACATTAACGTTGTGCATTTTTGAATATTTTGGAATGGTTAGAGATATTTCGCACGAATTTCTTTATTTATCAGTATAAAAGTACTATCATCAACGTGGTAAAATACAATATTTATTGCGCTATCGTACATAAACATGACAATTTATATTAAATAATATACGCATTTTTGATCAGGGTCACGTGATCTGACGCTAGTTCAATATTTTCTACCTATCCCAAAAAAGTGCACAGCGCTACTAAACAAGTTATCACTACAAAAATACTTCGTCAGAGCCTTTAGATTTGCTCACGTTTCCCTGTACGTTTGAGTAACCATACATACGATCCTGGGCATTGAACTATGCCGTTTTGTTGTGTCAGTAGACTATTCGCTGAATGCTCGAGGCACTAAGCACACAAATACTTCCACTAAGCAAAACCCACGTGAAATCCAAGTTACCAAATAAATGGATAGACTACGCCCACCCATGGTTCGGCACTGTTGACGCTTACTAATATAAACCGAGCAAAATGTTTGCAGATGGAGGCTCCTTTAAATATTCAGTACTGTGAATTTCCAACTGCTTCTGTGGCGAAATTATTTAAACAACATAAAACATGAAGGTTGAAGTCCGATTCCCAAATCGGTACGCAGAGGTATCTTTCTTCCCTAGCCAGATGTTTGGGTAGCACTTAATAAAGGGCATTGTAATGTTTGACTAAATGTTATTAGAAATTCACAAAACAATATAGTACACCCCATATGAGCACTTTCCACGAGGTATGTTGATTTTTTGGAATTTATTCCATTTATTGTTATTAATTTGAGGTCCATCCAACAAGCGATTAGCAAACTGAAGTGGGTAGATCACATGTGTCGCAGAACTGACAACCGTTAGCTGAAATGTATTCTGGAGTGGAGATCACGACTCGGCAAATGCAATGTAGAACGCCCTCTGGCTAGTCCGGGTTTGATGAGGAGGGCCGAAGATCAAACCCAAAGGCGTGCCATAGGAGAAGGCCTATGTCCAGCAGTGGACACGAGAAAGGAATTGACGATCAAATCAAATCAAATTATCTTTATAGTCTAGTCAACAAGTTCAAAAACGTGTTAAATAGAAATAAAGCTCCTAAAAATATGTGCCATACCTCATTCGATTCGGAATGACGTCTAGAAAAATGTTTTTTAAGGGCATATTAGCACATAAAAAATTGCAATAGTTATTAACAAAATAAGAAAAAAAAAAGAAGGTATTTAGTTTTTCATTAATAACTTTTAAAATAATGATATTTAAGGAATTATGAAAAAAGATCCTGAAAGAGGCGGAAATTTCCAATAAAAAAGTCCTGACTCCCGAAACTCTATCTATATTATTTATAATTTTTATTTAACGCTGGAAATAGCGCTCCGCGAGGGCGTAACGGCATAGGCGCGTCGTCTAAAAAGCCGGTATATCACCTAAAATAATTTATTTCTAATATAAAATAACAATTTAAAAATTTGAATAAACTATGGTGTAATTTAGACACTTGAACGAAAATAACCACGGCGAAAAATATTTTTTTTGACAACTTTTCAAAAAGTTACACCATTGTTAATTAACTAATGTTTTTCCAATCTCTGTTTTTATAAATTACGGCATAAAAGTTTCAAAAATTAGTCTAAAAATATTTCGCTTCGTGGAGCTCTTCTTAATTAGGTACTTAATAAAGTTATGCAGAAAAAAAATATTAAAGTTTATTATTTTGTTAATTATAATTTTTTTAAATTAACTAAAAATGAAATTTCTAAAAAATGTTATCAAAACTTTTTTTTTTGGTAATATCTTATTATTGCTGTTTTTGCATCTAATATAGGTATTAATTAACATTGGAAAAAAAAATGTTACGTCATTTATTAAGAAATTGTTTATAAACAAATAGACTATTTTGCGATTTAAAAAAAATTTTTTTTTACTATCTTATTGCAAAGGTAAAATGATGATTTAAAAAAGAAAAAAAAATCTTAAATATTTCGTTTTATTGTTTATAATCGTTTTATAATGTTTAAATAATTAGTTAAGAAATTATTTTATTCTTAATAATCATCATTGACCCTTTTCAATGGAATAACAAATAGTCTATTTGTTTATAAACAATTTCTTAACAAATGACGTAACAATTTTTTACAATGTTAATTACTACCTATATTAGATGCAAAAACAGCAATAATAAGATATTACCAAAAAAAAAATTTTTTGATAACATTTTTTAGTCTATTTAAAAAAAATATAATTAACAAAATAATAAACTTTAATAAATTTTTTTTGCATAACTTTATTAAGTACCTAAGTAAGAAGAGCTCCACGAAGCGAAATATTTTTAGACTAATTTTTGAAACTTTTATGCCGTAATTTATAAAAACAGAGATTGGAAAAACATTAGTTAATTAACAATGGTGTAACTTTTTGAAAAGTTGTCAAAAAAAATATTTTTCGCCGTGGTTATTTTCGTTCAAGTGTCTAGATTACACCATAATTTATTTAAATTTTTAAATTGTTATTTAATATTAGAAATAAATTATTTTAGGTGATATACCGGCTTTTTAGACGACGCGCCTATGTCGTAACGCCCTCGCGGAGCGCTATTTCCAGCGTTAAATAAAAGTTATAAATAATATAGATAGAGTTCCGGGAGTAAGGACCTTTTTATTGGAAATTTCCTCCTCTTTCAGGATCTTTTTTCATAATTCCTTAAATATCATTATTTTGAAAGTTATTAACGAAAAACTAAATACCTTGTTTTTTTTTTCTTATTTTGTTAATAACTATTGCAATTTTTTATGTGCTAATATGCCCTTAAAAAAAAATTTTTCTAGACGTCATTCCGAATCGAATGAGGTATGGCACATATTTTTAGGAGCTTTATTTCTATTTAACACGTTTTTGAACTTGTTGACTAGACTATTATTCAAATAGACTTTTACAAGTTCTTTTGAATCGTCAATATTACACTTCTTAATTTTTTTAAACTATTGCCGCTTCGAAACGTGTTATAGCTGTGGATAAGAAACGGCAAGAAACTCCCTCAGCAACACGACATGTAATTTTTTTTTCTTTAAAAAATAGCAATATACTTATGTCTTTTTTTTTAATTATAATTTCAATTTTACATTATAAATTTCATAACGATACAAACTGTAGCAACAAAACAAAACTCCGATCAATTTACTTACTCCCAGGGCTTATTATCTTCAATAAAATCTGAAATTTTATAGTATGCTTTTTTGTAAAGCCTATCTTTAATTGATTTCTTAAATTTTGTCAAGGGAAGCTGCCTAATAGCCTTTGGAAGTTTGTTATAGAAGCGTATACATTGCCCCATAAAAGAGTTATTAACTTACCGGAGACGAGTTACGTGTTGAACGAGATTACATTTGTTTCTAGTATTTTTATTGTGTAAAATTTGTAATTTTATTAAATTTATCAACATTCTTTTGGACGTACATTAAGTTTTCGTATATAAACTGATAAGTGACGGTAAGAATATTTATTTTCTTAAATTTTTCTCTAAGTGAATCCCTGAGACCTAAATTATAAATAGCACTAATGGCTCTTTTTTGCAAAACAAAAATAGTGTTAATATCCGCTGACGATGATGATGTTCCAATAAGGATATACCAATTCCATTATACATTTACCTAGTTGGTTCTGGGTTTGTGCGCGATGGAAACGAAAAGTCCCGAGTGGGATTCCTTGACTGGGTATATCATAGGAAATTTTCAGTAGCTGCTCAGAGTATACCTCTGCCTTCCGCTTCGAGGCTGCAGGCGTGAACATAAGTTCATGATGCAGATACTTCGAGCCATTTTTGCCGCAAACACTGAGAAATATTATTGTTGGTTACACAATATAGTCAAACAAGTACTTCATGCATTGTGAAATGAAAAGTGGAAGATGTGGGATACAAGTGTAACATTATTGAATTCCATAAGCTCGCTTTGCTATTAACAAAACTAAAAGGCATTAATTCCATTTCCAGTTACAGGAAAGTCGACTTCATGTATGTTGCATTTAAGCACATTTTTAAATCTGAATGTTTGGTATTTCATTACAGGCTATGCATATTCTGTTAAAAGTTTGTCATTGGAAAACAGCGACGTTCTAAATGAGATTGCATAGTCTTTCAATGAGTTTTTTTTTTCGATCCAATAAAGTATTTTGCTATTTCGTGTAACTTAAAATCCATAATCTGTTTCATATGTAAATTGATCTTATTCGTAAAAATTACAACAGGTTACCTACAACGCAAGCGAATTAAAGTATGACAGCGGAATCAAGCGGAAACAAATCTAAGTTAGAGTCATCTACAAATAATAAAAATAACTTTCCCCAAAAAATAAATATAACATGCCCCAAGGTATAAGATGTGCCGCGGCATCGCGAAGCCCCGTGTTCGATTTCCAGGCCAGACAATTTTATTTCGTTTTACCATTAGGTTTTCGTCAATTTGCTCCGTATGAAGACCTAAAAGAGCGAATATCGATCGTTCCAGAAGTCTTGGGTTCATTTCCCGGGTCGGGACACAATACTATACACTAAGTATATTATACTGTTCCACTGGAAAATTCTAAGCACGTAATTTAGTAATGTGTTCAAAATCATTAATAGTTTCGCCTCCTACATTGTATGACTTAAAATATAACTAGATGTAACGTGAGTAGATATCTCCTTCAGGGCTACAGCCATCAGTGTATATTTACAGTTTACACATAATACAAAAATTTCATATTTTTTGTTGGTATGAAAAGCAAAATAATTTAGCTAGCAAGTAATAATGTATCTCTATTTTCTGTCGACATGTCTTCGTAAATAACCCTCGTAATTGTCACATACGAAGACCGAATTTATTTCATACTAGCTTTTGCCCGCGACTCCATCCGCGTAGACTACAGGTTTGGGTTCAGAATGAAAATAAGTTATAGTCTATTTTACTCCAGAGAGTCCCATTTATGTCCATATCAAAAATCGTTTACATCGGTCAAATGATTTAATCGTGAAAGCGTAAGAGACATTTAGTTACATAAAGCTACAGTCGTCTACACGTCGTTTCATCATTCTAGCTTCAAAAATGACGAATTTCCACACAAACTTTCACCCCTATTTTTATTTTACCCCCTTAAATGTACACTTTTTTACAAACTTTGAATGTCATATTTATTTATATCTAATCAACAAAAATAAGTTTCAAGCTTCTAGCTTTAAAAATGAGAATACTTCCATACAACCTTTCATCTCCCCTTTCAACCCCTTAAAACCCTTTTTCCGGGATAAAAAGTAGCCTATGTCCTTTCTCAGGGTCTAAACTATCTGTGTACCAAATTTTATTTTAATCGGTTCCGTAGTTTTAGCAGGAAAGCGAGACAGACAGACAGACAGACAGTTACTTTCGCATTTATAATATTAGTAAGTATTAAAAAAATAGCCTATGTCCTTTTTTAAGGTATCATTTTTGTCCATACCAAAAATCATCCAAATCAGTCAAATGGTTTAAGTGTGAAAGCATAACACAGGCAGTGTTACTTTCGTCGTTACAATATATGCTCATCCTACGGGAACCGTACATATTCCCGGGATAAAACGTAGGTTATGTTACTTCATAGTGTCCCATTTATATTCATACCAAAAATCATATAAATCGGGCGAATAGTATAGACGTGAAAGCCCATTCCCACGTGAATACTACATTTTCCGGGATAAAAAGTATCCTATGTTGCTTCAGTGGGTCCTATCTACCCCCATACTAAAACTCATCTAAATCGTCAAATGGTTTAGGCGAGAAAGCATAACACAGGCAGCGTTACTTTTGCATTACATTATATGCTCATCCCACGGGAACCCTACATATTCCCAGGATAGAATATAGTCTATGTTACTTCATAGGGTTCTATTTAAATCCATAGCAAAATTCATATAAATCGGGAGAATATTTAAGGCGTGAAAGCCCATTCCCACGGGAATACTACATTTTCCGGGATATAAAGTATCCTATGTTGCTTCAGTGGGTCCTATCTACCTCCATACTAAAACTCATTTAACTCGTCAAATGGTTTAGGCGAGAAAGCATAACACAGGTAGCATTACTTTTGCATTATATTATATGCTCATCCCACGGGAACCCTACATATTCCCGGGATAGAATATAGTCTATGTTACTTCAAAGGGTTCTATTTAAATCCATAGCAAAATTCATATAAATCGCGCGAATATTTTAGGCGTGAAAGCCCATTCCCACGGGAATACTACATTTTCCGGGATATAAAGTATCCTATGTTGCTTGGGTGGATCCCATCTACCCCCATACTAAAAATCATATAAATCGGTCAAATGGTTTAGGCGTGAAAGCAAAGCATAGGCAGTGTTACTTTTGCATTACATTATATGCTCATCCCACGGGACCCTACATATTCCTGAGATAAAATATAGTCTATGTTACTTCATAGGATCACATTTATGTCTGTACAATAATTCATTCATATCGGTCAAACGGTTTAGGCGTAAAAGCAGAATATTGACAGAGCTAATTATACCCATTCCCACGGGAATACTACATTTTCCGGGATAAAAAGTATCCTATGTTGCTTTGGTGGGTTCCATCTACTCCCATACTAAAAATCATCGAAATCGGTCAAATGGTTTAGGCGAGAAAGCATAATACAGGCAGTGTTACTTTCGCATTACATTATATGCTCATCCCTCGGGAACCCTACATATTCCCGGGATAAAATGTAGTTTATGTTACTTTATAGGATCACATTTATGTCTGTAAAAGAATTCATTCATATCGGTTAAATGGTTTAGGCGTAAAAGCAGAATATTGACAGAGCTACTTATACCCATTCCCACGGGAATACTACATTTTCCGGGATAAAAAGTATCCTATGTTACTTCGGTGGGTTACATCTATCTCCATACCAAAAATCATCGAAATCGGTTCAGTACTTTTTGAGTTTATTCGTAACAAACATACAAAAATCCAAAAATCCAAAAATCCAAAAATACAAAAATACAAACCTTTCCTCTTTATTATAATAGTATAGATTATGAAAATAACGAGTAATGGGTCACGTACTAACTCAATTGAGCGGTCAAAGCAAACATACCAATATTTGTTAAGATAAGAGAGTGACTAATCTAAATTGTTTCATTCCCTCGTTGGCAGGTGAATCTTATCAGCTAATAAATAAATTAAACTCATAAGTAAGTAATTATTTTTCTCAACAAAATTAATTAATTTAGTATATAGTAATAATTCATTTAGTTTATAATAAACAGACATTTTCAATTGACGTTATCACTGATAAGCGGATTTTGAATGAAATAATAAAATTATTAGATATTAATTTTAAAATATAAAGATAACATATTATCGTAATTTATGAGGAGCGACAGCATTTGCGACAATAAAATGAATATTATTATTGGGAAAAGGTCGCACATCCGTAGATGTGAAATAAATATTACAACACTACTTTTGTCTCTGTCAACATTTAAGTCTATGGTAAAAATCCGGGCTCACTATTGGCTAATACACTAAATTAAAAATGGCGGGTCTTTTGTCATATCCTGTTATGTGTTGGGCGAGTGCATGGCCTCGACGTTGATCCCGTTCTAAGATTTTTCTTGTACAAAGCCGCCGCTGTATATACGTATTATTTGCGGCGTTAAATTTCGTGATGGTGTTCTCAAATAGGCCATGGATTTGATGAAAACGGTAAGAGTAACATAATCGCAGTACATTCACGTGAAACATTTTGTTTGGCTTTTGTTTCTTGTTTTGGTGATATTGAAACTGGCCATTACATTAGAAAAAATATCTCTTTCCAGAATTTGTGTGCACGTGAGAGGTAAGTGCTAACATTAACGATAAATAGACGGTGTCCAGTTTCGGGTTTACGCAATAAGAATCACCAATATGTTGAGTTTAGTCGATACATTGATGGCACCCGGCAACCGAGCGTTGTTACGCCATCTTATAGTCCTCCAAATGTTCCGCACATTTTGCAGCTTTTCGTTAGTGCAAGAGAGATTTAGACGCTGAAAATCATGCTTTAATATAGAGGGATTCCAATGGAAGTCGATGCGACACTCATTTGTAATGGGTATGTCATTTTCACTCCTGCATCGCATATCGCCAATTGACGAGCCATGTGCTACGGATTTGTTATTGTTACATCTGTGAATATAAGTTAACGCTTAATATGTGTGCATGTTAAACAGTTATTTAATAATATGATGCGCATTGTGCTCAAATTGTAAAAGCGACTGGTGGCTGTGATATTCAGAATACATAACCTATAATTTTGACACCGCAGTCCAACAATTGAAAAGAGTGTAATTTCGGTACATTCTGCAGCCGAATCCAAGGTTACCTTTTCATAGAGTCCTATTTTTATATGAATGGTACAATGCAGTGATATTATTCTACTGTTCTTTTATTGTTTTGTTGTATATTATGGGTTAAAGAGCGGTATAACGTGGTTTCGATGATACTTTAAAATTAAAACTATATTTAGATGACATGCGTGCTCGTGAAGTCAGATTTATGGTATATTTTTGTGCGAGTCTTTTATATTTGTAAATAAAGCAATTTCTATGTCCCATCATATAATATTTATCTGCATTACATAACAGGTTGTCACAAATTTAAAATTAATCATTTTTGTTTACAAGATCAACATTCTTATACAGTTTTGAATGTGAAGATTTGTTTGGTATAGTAAAAATTCAATGACCTGATGTTAACTATTTTTGATCATAGAGCAGAAGAAAACAATACCATTCTTAAAACATGCTCGCTCATTATTCTTTGACATATATAAAGGCAGCCTATGTGTGATAAACAATATATTTCAGTTGATCTTTATAGTTACAATAAACATTCAGTTGTCATAATAAAACTGATGTTTTATTATTTTAATCAATAGTGTTTATTTCAGAGAATCAGGAAATGTACAAAACATGTCAATATTCATTAACAATGATACAATGTTACCTTCAAATATGCAATATTACATATTTATCATTTGATTTCATGAATGAAGGATTGAATATAATATATAACATTTTGCAGTTAGTTGTATACAATTTCATATTTCAGCCAACTAAATAGAAAAGGCTCGCACACTATTGCCAAAATGCAAATCTTTTTACTGCCATTATGAAGCTAAAAAAGTTATAGTAAAATGAAAATAAGAGCATTTGGTACATATAGGTGTGGAAATATTTGTTTATATGTGTAAATCTGGTTTATTTATACTTTTTCTAGCAAAAATGATATTTCGTTTCAAGCAAGTTTTTATACAAAGATATCTTTTATACTCTTAACACTGACAAGTATCTTTTATGTTATAAAAAGTGAGATTTTATGTTATAAGATAATTATGAAATTCCCCTTACCATTTCTCAAACATCATTAAATATATCCTTGATGTTGTGGTTTATTAATACAGAAGAATATAATTAATGTAATTTAACATAAACTTGTTTTTCAAGTTAATTTTTTTTTACATGCTCAATATAGACAATTTTGGATGTAGACAATTTAAGAGTATTAAAAAAGATATCAATTCTAATATATTAATTCTGTTTTTTAGCCTACAATCCTGTTAAGAATATATATATTCAAAACTAAAATATTGACCGCTACTACGTAGTATCTGAATCAATAGAACTATAGTGCACAATTTTATAGTATTAAAATATACATTGTCAGCATAATTTATTCTGCCATTATTGTTTTGCTGCATGAAATAAAAATGATGAAAGCATTACAACTGGCTAATACAATAATTTTGATTGTGCATCATACCATGTCTATAAGCAGCAATGGTCATTTACAACCAATTTATGTTTGATACATCTTTTTATATAGAATAAGGCAATAAAATTACTGGGAAAATTTTAGTTCTATAATAAATTTTCCTGAAACAACATTATGTACTGTGGCCTAAGGGTGTCATATCACATCATTTTTTATTCTAGAAGAATCAAATAAGGAGTCATTCACAGAATCTGTCTTCAGAGAATTTTTCTGGGTTGCAATATGTTATCTCAAATTGACATATATATTATGTTTGATCCCTGCAGGATGAAATAGTTGATGTTTGTGCCTGTGAAAAATTGTATTTTATCATCAGTCCTGGAAAGTGTGGGATGCCTAAAAATGATTATGATATTTAAACTCAGAAACTTTTTTACATGAAAAGTTTTTGTTTTTAGGTACATTGTCATATTTAATTTAAAACTTATATTTTACCAATACAAAGTATTAAGTATTTAGGAGAATATGTCTACTAGTAGTTATGGGTGTGGTGGTGGTGGAAAGGCTTTTGCTTAGATTTTTGCTTAGTTACTCTTATTATTGAAATATTTTTACTAAACATGGACAATATCTCATATGTTTTGTATACAATAAGACTACTTTAGTGAAATCCTATAAAAGGAGATCCGTTTCATCAATGGTCCATAAACAATGCAGGATTTCCTTTCTGTTACTAACCAGAAAACTATATACTCTATTTGCCAAACTGGCTGTAATTTGAATTTATACTAACAATTTTATTCATTAGAGGCCAATTTCTTATCGGAAAAAAACCATTTGCATTTGTATTCTTTTCAATAGGTTTGTATTCACATTTAATCTAAAGCAATAATTGTTTTACAAAAAAAAAAATACATTTTAAGCCATACCAGTGTAATTCATAATAACGGGGTAAAACATTTTCTGGTAAACCTTTTATATGGCTGTAATATTTACACAAATTCTTATTAGATAATAATAATAATTTGAAAAGGAAGAGATAACCAATATGTTGACACATGTAAACAGTGCTGAAGTATCTTACAAGGTTCTCTACAATGGGCTTTACAAATGACTGCTTGTTTACATGCTTAAGATTACATTCCTTCTTTTAAAAGAATCCATTAAATATAATTATGCTGTATTGGTTTTTGAGGTTAATAATTATGCACCAATATTGAAGCTAAATTGTTTTTTTTTTACGAAATTTATTTTATGTAAGGTTATTCAAAATTAAAGCAAATAAATATAATGAATGATCTAATTATTCTCTAATATACACTATCCATTATGTGGCGTTACATTATATTGGTGTACAATTAGGTTCACTATGTACCATTGTATGTAAATTAAATCTTCTATGGTTGGTATGTTACGTAGTCCACATTGTATATGTCCAGTTGTGTAACATGAAATGTAAAACTGAGTTTTGGGCTGAAATCAGCACAACCAAAGCCTCATCCTATTACCATCTGTGCCCATACATTTTGTGCCAAATGTTGTGTTAGTGTTGGTATTGTATGGGGATTTTGAAATATGCATGAACTTGAATATCACTTAAAACACTGTTAAATACCAAGTGGCGTGTTTCAGGAATATGAGTTCCTAGACTTATCTGATGTGAAGGAAGCAGACCTCAGTAGTCTGCAGTGCGCACTGTTCGAGCAAAAACCTGATACATCAGCGGCCGAGCTTAGCGTCGGTCGCTACCAATCAAACATAGGTAACATCGATATTTTTATATCATCTGTTGACAACTTCTAACTCCGAGTATGTTCTTATATAAGATGTTGGTTTGTACAGATCCATCATCGCGTTCGTCAAGCACGGCGGGTCCACTAAAGGTGTCCGGCAGCGTGGACAGCCTGTCGGGCGGCGAGGGCGAGATGGCGCCCCACTCGCCGGCGCGCGGCGCGGCCGGCCCGCCGCCGCACCCGCCGCCCTACGCGCAGCCGCCGCCCGCCTACCCGCCGCCGCACCACCAGTGGCCCGTGGCGCCGCCCAACGTGTACGTGAGCCAGGTCACCGCCAACGTGAACGTGCACGGCTACATGGGCCAGTACTACCAGCCGCCCGCGCCGCAGTACGCGCCGCCGCCGCAGGAGCGCGCGCCGCGCACGCACCGCCGCGACCGCCGCGCCAAGCGACAGCCCTCGCCGCCGCAGCACCCGCCGCAGCCCTACTACCTGCAGTACCCGCAGTACTACCCCGCGGCGCAAGCGCAGGGCGCCCCGCTCTACCACTTGCCCGTCTATCAGCCGGTCGTCTACGGACCTTATGCGTATCCGTCCGCATACTATCCGGAGTATCCGATGCCGGTCGAGGGTGACACTGATAAAGGACCGGAAGAGTACCCACCGGAAGTCGTCTTGGAACAAGAAGCTGTGGATGCTTACTACGCTAGTGCACACTATGCGGGACCACCTTACGGTCCACCAGTAGACGGAGGTGTGGAGTATGTGCCCCCGATGTATCTCCCGCCACCTCATCACCCACCGCCAGTCCAACAAGCGCCACATCACCATCCTGTGCCGCACCAATTTAACGTGCATGCAAAGAATTTCGTGGCCGGTCAAGGACGTACCTACGTGCAACCAGAAAAAACCCAAGAGCGTCGGACACCACCGACTACAACAGCCATCGTTTCCGCCACAGCCGTTGAAGCCTTGCCGATGAAAGATCTCAAAATAACAAGCAAAGGACCCGGGAGTCCTAAACAAACCGACCGACCTGATAGCAGTGGCCCGATACCTAAACCTGCAATCTTAGCAACTGACAAAGCGTCGCCAAAGACTGAAGCAAAACCGACAGCGACCCCACCAGAAAAGACTGAATCTATCAGCCTCAATCAAATACAGGCTACTTCGAGGACGTTCCCGCCATTAACAACTAGCGTCAGTGCTGCCACCACCACAACGAGCAAAGTACCTCCAAATGCGGGCAAAACCTCTAAAGGCCCGGCTGCGCCATTCTCCGGTGGAAAGCCGCCACCAAAAGCCCCAGCGCCTCAAACTATTATTCCCGTTCAGCAAACTGTTTCTACACCTAAAGCTCCTTTCGGCAACAGGCAGAAACGCGAAGGCCCGCCAAACCGATCTCCCTCAAATGAAATTGCTGAAGGCAACGACAGGGCAACTATGAGCGTGGAACACGTGAAACGTGAGCCACCACTACCGCCAAGCAAGGCGCCGATGCCCATATCGATAAATTTGCATGCTCCGGGACAGCCTTTGATTGTCTCCGGAAAAGCGCCATTCGGTCACTCGCGTAAAGCCGGCACAAGCCTACCGGAGCCGCCGCCGACGCCGCAAGCCCCGCCGCCCGCGCCCACCGCCTCCGACTTCCCCCCGCCGCCCACACCCCGCAACCGCACCGAGCCGCCGCCCGTCGCCGTGCCTCCACAACCGCAACCAGCTCCTGGCAAGTCCTGGGCCAGTCTGTTCTCGACCAAGCCAGCAGCACCCGCGCCCATCCCAGCAGCTCCACCAGTCACGGCCACTGAGGAACCCGTCAGTCCTACATCGAGTTCCCCCACTACTGCACCTAACGTGCAAAAGCCAGTGGCCAAAGTACCCCCGTATGACGCTTCACCGCTGTCCGGAGTCACGCCAGATAAAGTGTCTCCCTCTAACGCTCCTTCAGGAGTTTCCTATTCCGAGAAAACTTCTGTCAACGCAGTTAGCACTGCTGGTGTGACATCGGCTAGTCCTAAACCGGCAACTCCTAGCCAACCACCATCGGAACCGCGTGAGGTACCCGTGCAGAAGGATGCGCCCGCTGCACCGGCTCAGCCGTCTCCATTCAGCGATGATCCCAACTCATACAGGATGGGAGGTAAATATATTTCATACTTAAATTTCCTCTTATCTCCTATGTGCAGCGCATGAACCTTATAAACTTAATAATTTTCTCAATTGCCTTACAGAATTTCTAACAAAATACCAACTGGACAACAGACCCGTGCAGATCATCCCGCGTGGACTGACCAATCGCTCCAACTACTGCTATGTGAATGCCATTCTACAGGCGTTGATCGCTTGCCCGCCATTCTACAACTTGCTGAAGGCTATGCCATATCAAACTCGCCGCGGCAAATCGAGCACACCTGTCATCGATTCCATGTGAGTGTTTAATAAATTACATTCTATAGAGTGACCTCAAAAAGAGAAATGCGTTTTACGCAAGCAGGATAATGTTATAATAATATCAGTATTTGTATGATTCATGGTCCATTTTGTTTCACTCACCAAGTATAATATGGTCAACTATAATGTAAACTCATGTAATTCCGCACGGGCTCACGGCTAACTTTTAAATATGAGTTGTTTTTTTTTTTCTTCGCCTGAGTGTCGAATTTGTAACTTATAAAACTGCCTCGTGGTCTCGCGGCACAAGTATGTGCCGTGCGATCTAGAGGTCTCGGGTTCGATTCCCGGGTCGGGCAAAGTGTTATTAGGTTTTTCCATTAGGAAATTCTCAGTAACAGCCCGGAGTCTGGAAATGTGCGTGGAAAGCGGCAATAGGCTCGCCCCCTATTACGTGGGACTGATACAGACTGGCGAAATGTGGGTGCAGAAATGCACCTCTGCCTACCCCTCGGGGAATATAGGCGTGGGTTTATGTATGTATGTAAAAAATAAAACATTTTTGAGAAAAAAAATTACTGAACATCTTGAGGTGGCGGCCCACTGATTTTTTAAATTTATTACGAGTCAAAATGTTTGGTTGGAAAAAAGTATGTTTTTTTTTCAA